>CM026261.1:18329537-19069537 GCA_014851425.1 Senna tora | reverse complement strand
CCACATTTCCACGTAGTCATCCAACCCTGTGGGGCAAGGATGGGAGAGCCCCTCACCTTGTTGGCCCTCCTTATCAGTCCTCGGAGTGCCTGGAGCTCCAATTACCCTGTGGTGCCCTATACACATATATATTTAAGAAATTAGAACGCGTAACTAAGCATCTACTGTGCACGTGTCATGCTAATGCTTATGCACCCTCCAGATATTTCCAAGAACTAACTATTTAGTTCATTACGTCGTCTAAATTGCTCTTTTTGAAAGGCCATACTGTCTTATATCGGCTTTCACACGTTCGAGCCACTTAGAACCTCTAAATGCTCAGGTTAGAGATTCCCACATGTCTAAATTTTACTTCATGTGTTCATAAGGGTATTTAACTAATAAAAGAATTTCTTTATGGCTCGAAAGAGGCCTTAGCTCACCCGTTCAACCGTTTCCCCCTTCTTTGCCGGGTAAGAGTTCAACTATGACCTCTTTAATTATATATATAAAAATATAATTGGGTATAAATAGAGCCTTGTAACCAATTTAGCGGGTCTTAGATGTCCACCACGGACAAGACCGAGGTGTCCAACCCATAGCACGGCTCCCAACTGCACTGTGGCTTGGTATATCGCCTCTTTTTCACCGGATTGGGTTCCGGATGAGATGGTATATACTCGGGGTTTATTCCCTTGTCTATTTCCAGCATTAATAACACCTATACTACTTCAATCCAAGCCTATTCATGCATTAAATCAGAAAAATTCAAATTTAGCACAATTTCCCAACCCAATTTCCATGATTTCCTTACCCGATCAAATCTACGGTTTAACTTCGATTCTAAACCATACTAGGCTTTCAATAACACCTACTAAGCTCGAATTAACCCTGGAATGCCCCGATTGAAAGAGATTTAAGAATTCCCAAAATACCTAAAATTGGAGAAATTTGGGTTGAGAGATTTGGGGCTTTCTTACTTGATTTCAATCGGATAGAAAGCTTGGTGGTGATGAAAGAAGAGGTCTGGTCACCTTCTCCGGCGCCGGCGCACGTTCTCCCGTGAGAAACCGGCCAAAAACCATCGAGCTCTTCCTCCCTCTCCTTCGTGCTATCCGTTCGTGCGTGCTGCTCCTGCTTTGCGTTTTTGCCCCCCATATATCTTATTATATTATAAATTTTTTTTATTTTTGTTTGTTGCTTGCTGGAAAGGGGGGTCACGGTTCCCCCCCCCCCCCCCCCGTTAAATTAATAATTAGAAAAAAATTATTAATTAGAAAAAAACTTATTTACTTGTTATATCCTAATTTTTAGATCCTAGAAAAATTTTAAATATCCCCTACTACTTTCTTCTTTATTCTATTTTAACTCTATAATTTAATTTTTTTTCTTTCAAAAAAGAAAAATAAATAAATAATGATAATAATAATTAAATTAAATATTTCGGATATTACACCTCTAATCCCTGATTGACATTTCCATATGTTCATAACTACCCATTTCTACTACAAACAATATATAATACGTATGGTCATCCATTTCCGGTGACCTAGGCAGTTGCAATCCACGGCTCGCTCAGCGCCGCTTCAGTCTATATATATATATAGACATATTCACTCACACGTATATATAGTATACATATTGAGCACGCGCTTCAGTGCGGGTGACCTATCCTATTCACATGCAGAAGTCCTGTATACAGTCAAACATATACTCAATCACACACTTGAATATAGTTTACATATTGATCACACGCCTCAATGCGTGTGATCTATCCTATTCACATGCGGAAGCCATATTTTCATACAAACATGTATTCAGTCACACATATGTATATAATTTAAATATTGATTACACACCTCAAGGCGTGTGATCTATATGTATATAATTTACATATTGATTAAATTAATGGGTTAAAATAAAATGAATAAGGGAAAGAAATGGAATTTTAAAATTTCTTGTTTCGGACTTAAATGGAAAGGAGAACTAAAAGGATGGGGAAAAAGGGGATTTAACAACCAATTTCTTTTATATGGAGGCCAAACCGTGTACCCTCTCATAAAAAGAAAAACAAATAAAAATTATAATAAAATATATATGGGGGCCAACCGTGACCCCCTCCCATTACGTAACACACAACAAATAAAAAAAAGAGAAAGAGCAGAACAGAAATTGTGAAAGAGGAAAGCAAGCAGAGGCACGACGCACGCACGAAACTGAGAAGAGGGAGGAAGGGCTCGACGCGTTCTGGCCGGATTTTTGCTGGAAAGCGTGCACCGGTGCCGGAGAAGGTGACCGGACCTCATCTTCAACACCCAACAAGCTTCTATCCAATTAGAATCAAGAAAGAAAGCCCCAAATCTCTCAAACCCCAATTTTCTTCAATTTTAGGTATTTTAGGAATTCTTCAATTTCTTTTATTTGGGGACATTCCGAGGTTAAATTCGAGCTTAGTGGGTGTTATTGAGAGCTTAGTGAGGTTTAGAATCAAAGTGAAATCATAGGAATTGACCGGGAATGGAAATCATGGAAATTGGGTTAGGAAATTGTGCTAAATTCGAATTTTACTGGTTTGATGCATGAATAGGCTTAGAATGGAGTAGTATAGGTGTTATAGTTGCTGGAAATAGAAAAGGAAATAAAGCCCGAGTATTTACCGTCTCAACCAGAACCCAATCCGGTGACAAAGAGGCGATATACCAAGCCACCGTATAGTAAGGAGCTGTGCTGTGGGCTGGACACCTCGATCTAGTCGGTGGTGGACACCTAAGACCTGCTAAATTGGTTCCAAGGCTCTATTGTATACCCAATTATATTTTTACAAATAATTAAAGAGGTAGTAATTAAGCTTTTACTCGGCGAATAAGGGAGACGGTGGAATGAGTAAGCTAAGGCCTCTTTTGAGTCGTGAATTTAATTCTTTTATTAGTTAAATACTCTTATGAACACATGAAGTGAAATTTAGACAAGTGGGAATCTCTAACCTAAGCATTTAGAGGTTCTAAGTGGCTCGAATGTGTTGACAATTGATATAAGATAGTATGGACGTTCAAAAAGAGCAAATAAGACGACGTAACGAACTAAATAGTTAGTTATTGGAAATATCTAGAGGGTGCAAGAGCATTAGCATGACACGTACATGGTAGATGCTTCTTTACACATTTCTAAATTGCTTAAGTACATGTGTCTAGGGCACCACAGAGTAATTGGAGCTTCAGGCACTCCGAGGACTGATAAGGAGGGCCAACGAGTTGAGGGGCTCTCCCATTCCTGCCCCACAGGGTTGGATGACTACGTGGAAATGTTGTCACGACCCCCGTTTAGAGGACCGTGACCGGCACAGACACAGGGAATATCCCTCTGCCTATAAGCCTTCACCTAATTGACATAATAGCTATTATTAAAAAAAATACATTCACATGCATTATAATACCATGGCTACACCGAAATGGTGGCCTATCCTAGGAAAACAAATCCACGACCAGTGCCGCTTCAGGATATAGATATAGGAAAACACACATAATATATAACCTGTGTACTGGCTACACATCCGAAGATGCTGCCTATCCTATTCACATGCAACAGATATGTGTGTGTGTATATATATATATATATATATATATATATATATATATATTTTGAAAACAAGTTTTTCCTACATCGTAATCTAACGGATCCTGATCTTTAAGGTGTGTGAAGCTGACAGTTCTAGATTTAGTAATACAGTCTAATTGGGTACATCTACCCTTTACTTTATGACACAATGATAAAGTAAATTAAATTACAAATACACTTTATTCACCCACATGAACAAGTTGTGGGTCTTGGAAAATGTTGCTTAACCCTCGTTCCACCGAGACTCCTTTCACCTGTACTTAACCTATCTCTGTGTAGTAAAAATGAGGTGTGAGTCTTAACCACGCGACTTAGTGAGGACTCTCCCATCCCCGACGCAAGGCGGGTACGTTACCGCTGGGACTGGGAGTCATACACAACCACATGCACAAACAACTAGTTACTGTGAGTTAGCATGCATTCTTGGTGATCACACAATAACAAAAATTTCACCCAAACACTCACATGCATTTAACAGATATAAGCATGCAGCAGTTTATTCCACGTCATCACTCAGCAAGTAACATGTAACACATAGTGCCGGCTTTTACCTACCGGTCCTCTCACGTTCAGCACGTTTGAATCAACAAAACGTGTGGTGACATAGTCCTGTACGTTACCACTATGCTGCACAATCAACAGTTATATGCAACCACAGACAATTTATACATACACACAGATGCTAAACATACATCTACTTAATCTCCCCAACTCTGGGGTATCTACTAGCCACTACGTGGCTTTTTCTACTTCAAACCCGTGCACTCGGGCTACTGGCCACCACGTGGCAAAACATACTTAACCCATTCACTTGGGTACCGGTCACCTCGTCACAATTCTGTTAATCAAACAATACTAAACCCATTCACTTGTATTGGTCACCTCGTGACAATTCTATTAATCAAACACAATCAACTTCTATCTATCAAACAATTGATACGCAGCCACCACGTGGCGCGTCCTGACCCCTTGCTGCGGGGCAATAGCTTGAGCCCACTCGTCCATTACCCAACCAGGCCACATGCGGGCACGGCACGACGTCTCGAAGCATGGCCACTGACACACCCTGGACCAACTCCACATGATGATTTCTCTTTTACTAGGTTAGGCTCACGGTTCACCCGTAGGTTCCTCCCGTGTCTCCTTACCTTAGTCTCACATATTAATAGGATTCTTTGTATCTTTCCTGAAGGATCAACAATTCCTCTCCTTATTAATATGTACAAGTATCCTCAACAGGATATAACTCATATACCCGTCCAGATGCACTCTCTGAGCCTCAAGCTATCGTCATAGGATTATAAAACCTTTCTGACCCTATTGCCAGGATAGGGCAATGACCATCGTCATGGTGATTATAAAACTGAGGTCTCAAGTGTCATCTGACGTTGTTCTAGTCAACGTCTCACATCGCTAGCATAACCAAATCCGAAACCCACCAATAACTCCCTTTGCATGATTATAATTTGAGTCACCGTCGTGACTAGTTTTCAAAATAAAAGTTTAGTCCTTCCGTACAAGGACTCTTGCCACCGTCGTGGAAAAGATTTAATAAAATATTCATCATGCCCCCGGAGTGTATGAGTCGGATTTGTAACACATCAATCATAGCAAACAATTACTCTCTACTCCTATGTCTTCCTATCTAAGCTACTTTCCACAACCTATTTTCTAGTTCCTTTATTCTTTTAACATTCTATATCTTTAGCTAACACATACTAGACAAGCAGAGAATGTACGTACTCATGTAATCCACATAAGCATACAACCCTAGGAGCAGAGATGGAAGAACCCTCACCTTGGCCAACCTTCCATGCAATCCTCTCCTGTAACTTTAGTCTCCTCGGAGTTCCTGTTGCACTCTTTTGCGTGCCATTGTTCCTATAAGAACAACATTTACTTCATTAAGATTATTACTTAGCTTAACTTATTATTTATCTCTTCATTACTCTCACATGTAGTCCATGGTTGCCACAGAGTCAAGCTCTTGGTCTTATCGGACTTCTCTATCCTGACTTAGGCGTATCCTTCCTCGGACACTTGACGTACTCGCATATAACACTCTACTTGAGTGTTTCACATACTTGGATTTGAGTATTAGACCTTTATCTACTTGTATTCACTTCTTAGGAAGCTTATCTAGCTTAGTTGGAAGGAATCCTAATTTTTAGGAAGGTCTAAACATTTTATTTCAACTTGTGTTCTTACTTGATTTCTAAGAAATCTAGTTTCTAAACCTCAATACACCTCTAATTCATCTTACTTAAGGCTTCCTAATAATTATGAAGGAATAAAATTACCATTTTTGAATTTGGACTTCATTGTTCCGCAAGTTTCCATCCTTGAGAAACAAGAAGGTACCTAAAATAATTCTTGATGCTTGATAGCATATTTAGAATTATTCTAGGGTGTTTAAGACTGAAAAGAAAAGGTTTGGAGCCCTCAACATCACCCTTAAAGTGTATTTGGGCAAACCGAGCAGGGACCCGGCATGTTAATGCCAAGGTCCGGCCTTAGTATCCTCGGGCCAGCTCTTCACGGGTCTTGTTCAGCTAATATTTCATCTATATAATTTTAATAATATCAATCAAATCCTATTTACTCAAATCCAAGCTCAATCCTAATTATTAACAATTTTTCCCAATTTGAAAATAATTATAATTTCAATAATATAAATCCAAGCCTATTTACTCAAATCCAAGCTCAATCCTAATTATCAACAAATTTCCCCCATTTGGAAATAATTATAATTTCAACCCCAAATCCTTCCAAATTCGAATTTGGGCAAATCCGAGAATATAATCTTGATTCCTACCCCAAACTAAGTGTTCAAGAACACTTTCTAGGTCTCAATCTACCCTCGAAACAATTCAATCGAAGGTGAATCGAAGGAATCCCTAAAAATGGAGAAATTGAGGGTTTCAAATGAAATTAGGGTTACCAACCTTGATTCAATTGGTGGGAGGTGTGGAAGATGTTGTAACTGAGCTCCGGTGACTTTTCCCGGCGTCGGCTAGCTCTTCTCCGACGAGTTTTCGGTGAAATTCCTCCTCCTTCACCCTTCTTCTTCCTCCACGCATCCCCCCCTCTCTCTCTTCTTCCACTTTCTTCTTCTCTCTCGTGGTAGCTCTCTCTCTCCCACTATTCTTTCTTTTCCTTTCTATTCTCTTTTTTTCTTTTATTTGTCTAAAAGCACGCACCCCCTTTTTTTTAAAAAAAAAATAATAATAATTACAATAATTAAAATCATATATATATATATATATATATATATATATATATATATATATAATAAAAATAAATAATTATAATAATTAAATAAAAAATTAATAAATATAATTAAAATAAATTAATTAATAATTAAATAAATAATAACAAATTTGTATTTTTAATTTAATCCCTTTCCCTATTTAATTCAGGTTTCCAATTTCTTAGATCCCGAATTAAATCCTAAAAATTATTTTCTACTTCTTTTTCCTTCCCTTTTTATTTTATTTTAAACTTGGAAAAATTTTCTTGGGTATTACAATCTTTGAAAAAAATTTTCCTTTCCGGTTTCTTTTTAACTTTCATACTTTTTCTATATTCTTTTTAAAGTTTTAATTCCTAGCCCCGGAATAAATCATTCTTAAATCCTCGAAATTTTAAATAAATCATTCTTAAATCCTCAAAATTTTCCGGGGTATTACATTGTTCCCCCCTTAAGAAATTCGGTCCCCGAATTTCATCTCCTTCGTGGGGTTGTTGGCTTGTTGTCATCCCTTGGCTCAATTTCATCTATGGTTTCCCTCAAAGTGGAAGTTTTACAGTTTTACCCTACAGTTCATCTTTCCTTCCTAGAGACTCAAAGTCTCTATCTGGTCTCCACATATTCTTTATGTGATCGTTTGTGTTTCTAGTTTCGTAGTTAACCACCCCTCTGCGAGGTGTTAACCGACAGACTCCATCTGTCGTCATATCCTTCCCCGAGGATACCTAACTTTCCTAGTTTCAATTCACCTTGTACTACTAATTTTTGCAATGGAGTGTTTGGTACGTATCACAAACCATGCTCCAATTGGTTCTCCGAGGAGTTAAATATTGCCTTCTCCAATGGGGCTTACCTTGACTCAATCTACTTGTCCGACTAGCTACCTTCATAGTGACTTCTTATATCCGTCTTGGAACACGCCAAGACACTTGCTATTTGCATAGCACACTAGACCTACATCGGAATCCCCATACCTAAGTATCCTCTACTACCAAGCAGCTACCCTTCTGCCGGTATTCCCTCGATATATTCCTTGTAAACGACTTCTCCAGAAAAGTCCGTTTACATATTACTACACCCTCTACTCTACATCTAGACTTATGGCTTACACGGCATACACCCTACGTAGGTGTTTATACTTTGTGCCATCAGTGTGCCCAACCCTTCCGAGGTTGTTACACTCACTACCGACTCGGTTTACCCTACTCGTGTCCTAACGAAACTAAATGCCATGGCACTAGCACAACTATGTATTACCCTTACCGTTTCTCCACCAAACGGTAAAGGACCTTTCATTTATGACTCGTGTTTCCCTTTCTTTTCCGGAGTTCTACACTTACCCTTAGTGGTTTCCATAACCACTTCAGGTTACTCCCTGTCGACATCCTATGTTTGACTGACTTAGACTCTTCTCTGACCACTACTTGTAGTGATTTCTGTTTATAATGGACACTCACCAGTCTCCTCCTTACCATTATACACATTACCCTGCCTCAGGCTCAGTTCGGTCTTCTCATCCGAAGACCTCGCTTAACACGACCATGACTGTGGATCTATACCATTCTTAAGCTAAGTGGTTTGCTCTATACCAACCTTGATTCGATTGGTGGGAGGTGTGGAAGATGTTGTAACTGAGCTCCGGTGACTTTTCCCGGCGTCGGCTAGCTCTTCTCCGACAAGTTTCTAGCGAAATTTCTCCTCCTTCACCCTTCCTCTTCCTCCACGCATCCTCCTCTCTCTCTCTTCTTCCACTTTCTTCTTCTCTCTCATGGTAGCTCTCTCTCTCCCACTATTCTTTCTTTTCCTTTCTATTCTCTTTTTCTTTTCCTTTTATTTGTCTAAACACACGCACCCCCTTTTTTTTTTAAAAAAATAATAATAATTACAATAATTAAAATCATATATATATAATAAAAATAAATAATTAAATAATTCTAATAATTAAATAATATATAATTAAAATAAATTAATTAATAATTAAATAAATAATAACAAGTTTGTATTTTTAATTTAATCCCTTTCCCTATTTAATTCAGGTTTCCAATTTCTTAGATCCTGAATTAAATCCTAAAAATTATTTTCTACTTCTTTTTCCTTACCTTTTTATTATATTTTAAACTTCGAAAAATTTTCTTGGGTATTACAATCTTTGAAAAAAGTTTTCCTTTCCAGTTTCTTTTTAACTTTAATACTTTTTCTATATTCTTTTTAAAGTTTTAATTCCTAGCCCCAGAATAAATCATTCTTAAATCCTCAAAATTTTCTGGGGTATTACAAATGTGGTTTGCTCTATTTTGTGCAAATTGTTATATGAAATATGTTTATCTGAATGAACTTGCGTTACGCGTATATGATTAACATGTAAAAAGTGGACGTGCAAACTGTTTATGTGTATATATGTTTATTCTCAAGTGAATATGTGATATTGCGGCTCACCAAGCCTTATATGTTACCGTGGGTAAGACTGAGTCGGAATTTCATATGTGAGGGTTCATTAATATTAGAAACCAATTAAATTGATCATCGTTGTAAAGATCTTCACCGTAACCTAGGTTGTTAAGTGTGAGTGAGAGTGTTGCATAATTGAAATGGGGGGAAATTAGGCCTAACTAATAAACACTTATAACATTAAGTTAGTTTCTCATAGGGCGTCATTCAAGGTTAAATATGTTAGTTGAACTTGTTTAGGTTAGTTCGGGTAAATCGAGTCGGTCATCCTGGTCGGACAGACAATAATTTGTTAACAGTAAGTATGCCACATAGTGGCCATTACCTTGGTTTAACCGAGGTTAGACAAGTTGCCGGCTATTACTCTAAGCTTGCCTTGGAGTCAGAAAGTTCCTAGTGTGATCAACTAGGTTCGATCAAGAAATTGCCTTCGGGCCAATATTTCTCTTAATGTAATGCGGGAGACAGAAAGTGAATGCCTATGAGCATAACTATGTGTGACTTATGAAAACATATGATATATATATTGTGAATTATGTACGTGCGGAGAAATAAATATGTTAGGAGCATGAATTAGGATTTTAATTGTGAATATGATATATTGATTGCCTGATCATATTAAAGGTCACAATATGAATCCGTTTCATACCATGTGGTTGTAGTTGCTCCCTTCCCCCAGCTGTAGTGGTTCCCGCTGCTACGCCAGGGATGGGGGAGCTCCTCACTGAGTCTGTTTGACTCACCCCCCGTATTTAAATGTTTCAGATACAGGTGGTTCAGGCGTTGGAAACGTGTCCACTTCTTCTCAAGGAGGCAGACAGATCTGAAGACCGCACGCTTAGTCCGCGTCGGTAGTTATTTTGATTATGTACATATGTCGTGATGTGTATATATATATATAAATCCTTTTTGGGTGTAGCTTTTGTACGTATACAACTGCTGTGTATATATATATATTTTATACTCGAATTCTAGCATTGTCGGCTTCATACAGGTTAAAGTTAGGTCTTGGTGTTGGGAATATAGGCTATGATATGATATATATCATGTATATATATGACTTCCACATGTGAATAGGATAGATCACATGCATTGAGGTGTGTGATCAATATGTAAATTATATGTATGTGTGGCCGAATACCTGATTGTATGGAAATATGGCTTCCGCATGTGAGTAGGATAGATCATACGCATTGAGGCGTGTGATCAATATGTAAACTATATGCAAGCGTGTGATTGAATATATGTATGACTGTATACAGGACTTCTGCATGTGAATAGGATAGATCACCTGCCCTGAAGATGTATACTATATATACGTGTGAGTGAATATGTGTATATATATAGACTAAAGCGGCGCTGAGCGAGCCGTGGATTGCAAACTGCTTAGGTCACTGGGAATGGATGGCCATATACATATATATTATATATATTGTTTGTATTAGAAAAGGGTAGTTATAAACATGTGGAAATGTCAATCTGTGATTAGAGGCTTACGGGATAGGAGAAATCCTACCTCCCGTGCCTGTCACGGACGTCCGATAGGGGGTCATGATAAACTTGGTATCAGAACCTGGTTATCCTTAAACTGTATGAAGCCATAGGTATGACCGGGTGTCGGTTTACGCCTCGTTGTCAACCCAGGCACAACGTGGGAGTAAAAAGGCACTTGTGGAAGTACCCAGGAAATTGAGTCAGCCTTTCTTTCTACTCTCCTTGATATGAAATATCATCGATATGCGTGTACTTATTAGGTGTGGTCCTTGTGCAGTATAGGGATGCCACCGATCACGAGACAAGCTAGGGGTGGAGGGAGAACTCCTGCTGAAATTGATCAAGAGTTAGTTCGGGATGAGGGAATGCCCACCTGAGGCCGAGGTATAGGCCGTACCCAAGGCCGAGGCAGAGGTCGTGCTCGAGGTCGAGGTAGAGCACATGTGAGAAGAGAAGAGAGGAGATAGTCACCGGAACCTCATGTAGAGACAGGTGCACCCTCTGTGGCGGAAATGCTCACGGCAGGATTCTAGGAACTGAGAGCAGAGATGACGAGGCAAATACAAAGGGAGGTACGCCGGTTAGTTGTCGGCGAGGAAGATGAAGAGAGAGTTCCTAGTAATCAAGAGATGGAGGTTGTTGAAGAAGAGGACAGAGAATGGCAACAACCGCAGGATGTGCCTCGTGAGCCGCAGGTAGCACCCAGAGAGCTACCAATTTCAAAATTTTTAAGCTTCATCCACCCACTTTCTGCGGAACTAGTGAGAAAGAGGATCCGCAATACTTTGTCAGAGACGTGGTCAAAATTGGGCACATGCTGAGGTGCTCAGGGCATGAGTTAGTGGAATTAGCTTCATTCCAGCTGAAGGGAGCTGCTAGAGTATGGATAGAGTCCGTACAGACGAGGTATTCAAGAAGGGTGGCACTGATGACCTGGGAAGATTTTCAGAGGGAATTCCTCGGTCGATTTCTCTCTGAAGGCACCAAAGATGCAACGCATCAGCAATTCGAGGAGTTGTGGATGACGCCTAACATGACCGTGACGGAGTATGAATTACTTTTTACATAACTAGCTCAATTCTCACCTGAGTTGGTTCCTGATGAAGAGGCAAGGATCAAGAGGTTCATACACCGTCTCACGAAGCCATTGTTTACTGCTTTGTTACCCTAGAGAAGACAATTTGAGACTTTAGCTCAAGCCGCAGACTGTGCTAGGATGATTGAAACCAGGAAGAGGTATGAGACTTCTGTTGATCCCAAGGTCAAGTTGATTATGGGCGGTGATAACCAAGGAGGTGGAAGTGAGAAGAGGAAGACAACAGGTGGAGGAGTAGGATACTCAGGGTCCGTAGGAGGACAATCCTCAACTACCACCCATGAAACAGGTACAAGAGGTAATATTCAAGGGGGACAGAGAGTGCAAGGGGGTGGAAATGCCTGTAAAACATGAACCCGATGTGCGACTTGCAGCAGGTATCATTTTGGAGTGTGTCGGAGACTGACAGGTGGGTGTTACAACTGCGGCCAGGTGGGCCATAAGGCTAGAGAGTGTCCAAAGAGAAAAGAGGGTACAAATGTGAGAAGTAATCCAACGCCGAGGGGTACAACTATTTCAGCCCCAACAGTAAGAACCGTACCTCCACAGACAACAAGTACAGGTGCAGCTAGAGTTCGTGGTGCAAGATCTAGTGGCAGAGGGCCAGGGGGCAGTAGGTGGAGGACAAGCGCGGGTATTTGCACTTTCTCAGTAAGACGCTCACGCATCAAATGCAGTTGTGACAGGTACCCTCATTGTTTGCTCTCTCAAAGTACGAGTATTATTTGATTCCGGCTCCACTCATTCCTATGTGTCGCATGCATTTGCTTCTAAATTCAAGAAAAGTCCGTCTAGAATGCAGGAAACAATACTGGTCTCTAGTCCAATGAGAGAATTGGTACAAGTAGAGTATGTGCACAAGTCTTGCATTGTGGAGGTCGATGGTCATGAGACTGTGGTAGACCTTCGGTTGTTGTGTATGGTTGATCTTGATGTAATCCTCGGAATGGATTTGATGTCGTCATATCATGCAGTTGTGGACTACAGGGCTAAATGTTTAAAATTTAATATGCCAAACGAGGAGCCTTTTGTGATACGGGGTGACGGGGCTGCACTGTATCCAAACTTGATCTCAGCTTTGAAGGCATCCAAGTTACTTACAAAGGGATGTAAAGGGTATTTGGCTTTGGTCAAGGATACAACGAAAGCAGTACTTTCACCGACTCAAGTACCGATAGTGCGAGAGTTCTTGGATGTGTTTCTAGAAGAATTGCCGGGGTTGCCGCCCGATCGTGAGATTGAATTTGAAATTGAGCTGCAACTGGGTACCCAGCCTATCTCCACACCACCTTACCGGATGGCTCCGAAAGAGTTGAAGGAGTTACATACACAATTGCAATAATTGCTTGACAAGGGTTTTATAAGGCCCAGCTTCTCTCCTTGGGGTGCACCGGTCCTTTTTGTGAAGAAGAAGGACGGCTCTTTGCGGTTGTGTATCGATTACTGAAAGTTAAACAAGGTGACGATCCGCAATCAATACCCACTGCCGAGGATAGATGACTTATTTGATCAGTTGTAGGGCGCAAAGTGGTTTTCCAAGATTGATTTGCGATCTGGGTATCATCAATTAAAGATTCTAGAATCAGACATACCTAAGACCGCATTCTGGACCCGATATGGACATTGTGAGTTCTTGGTGATGTCTTTCGGATTAACTAATGCTCCTACAACGTTCATGGACATGATAAACAGGGTCTTTAAACCATTTATAGACCAATTTGTCATTGTCTTCATTGATGACATCTTGGTTTACTCTAAGAATTCTGAAGAACATGCAGAACACTTGAGAATAGCATTGCAGAAGTTGAGAGAGGAGAAATTGTATGCCAAGTTCTCTAAGTGTAAATTTTGGCTTGACAAAGTTGCCTTTTTGGGTCACGTGGTATCATCAGAGGGAATCCATGTTGATCCAAGTAAGGTAGAAGCGGTGAAGAATTGGTCCCAGCCTACCTCAGTTACT
Source organism: Senna tora (assembly GCA_014851425.1). Lineage (NCBI taxonomy): Eukaryota > Viridiplantae > Streptophyta > Magnoliopsida > Fabales > Fabaceae > Senna > Senna tora. Next base: position 19,055,695 of record CM026261.1, on the reverse strand, counting down.
GAAATTCGCAGTTTCTTAGGCATGGCTGGATATTATAGAAGATTTGTGCAGGACTTCTCTAAGGTTGCTGCGCCCATGACTAAGTTAACACAGAATGGGGTGAAGTTCATATGGGATGATAAGTGTGAGCAGAGTTTTCAGACGCTGAAAGATAGCCTCACTACCGCTCCGGTGCTGGCGTTACCTGAAGGCACAGGAGGGTATGTGGTATATTGTGATGCGTCGAGGATTGGGTTAGGGTGTGTCTTGATGCAGCATCGAAAGGTGATTGCGTATGCATCGGGACAACTGAGGAAACATGAGAAGAATTACCCGACTCACGACCTCGAAATGGCGGCTGTAGTATTTGCTTTGAAAATATGGAGACATTACCTGTACGGAGAGACTTATGAGATTTATACTGACCACAAGAGTCTCAAATACATTTTCGAGCAGAAAGACTTGAACTTGAGACAACGTCGATGGTTAGAGTTGTTGAAAGACTACGATTGCACGATCTTGTATCATCCAGGAAAGGCTAATGTGGTAGCCGATGTTCTGAGCCGTAAATCCATGGGCAGTCTTGCTCATATAAGTGAAGAAAGAAGACCGTTGATCAGAGAGGTGCACGACCTAGAACAAACGGGGAATCAGTTTGAGATTGGAAGTTCTAACTCACTTTTAGCTCATTTACAAGCTAAGTCCTCTCTAGTAGAAAAAGTGAAGGTTAGACAGGATGAAGATACCGACCTCAAGCAAATCAGGGATACTGTAACTAAAGAGAAGGGGGACGACATCCGATTCTCTATTGATGATTTCAGAGTACTTCGGTTAGAGGGACGATTGTGTGTCCCTATGGTTGATAACTTGAAAGAAAGAATTCTTGAAGAAGCACACCAGACAGCTTATACTATCCATCCGGGAGCTAATAAAATGTATCATGACCTGAAACAGCTGAATTGGTGGAATGGCATGAAGAAGGATGTTGCAAACTATGTAGCTAGGTGTTTAGTGTGTCAGCAAGTCAAGGCTGAACACCAGAAGCCCGCCGGAACATTACAACAGATAGAAATACCCGAGTGGAAATGGGAGAGGATAACGATGGATTTTGTAACGGGGTTGCCAAGATCACAACGGGGATTTGATTCGGTTTGGGTGATAGTGGATCGCATGACTAAGTCCGCACACATCCTACCAGTTAAGACCACTTATGGGGTGAGTCAATATACGCAGATTTATCTATTAGAAATCGTTAGATTGCACGGTGTGCTAGTGTCCATAATATCTGATAGAGGGCCACAGTTCACTTCCAAGTTTTGGAAGTCATTGCAGGAAGTTTTGGGAACGAGAGTTGATTTGAGTACTGCGTTCCACCCACAGACTGACGGGCAATCAGAAAGAACCATTTAGATTCTTGAAGACATGCCTCGGGCGTGTATTATGGATTTCGGCGGAAGTTAGGAAAGGTATTCACCTTTGGCTGAGTTTGCATACAACAACAATTATCAAGCGAGTATCCAAATGGCACCTTTCGAGACTCTGTACTGTCGTAGGTGCAGATCCCCGATTGGGTGGTTCGAGGTCGGAGAGGCTAGTCTAATCGGCCCAGAATTGTTACAAGATGTCTTACAAAAGGTGAAGTGCATTAGAGAAAGAATGTTAACGGCTCAGAGCAGGCAAAAATCCTATGCAGATAACCGAAGAAGAGAACTCGAATTCACCATTGGTGAACAGGTGTTTCTGAGGATATCACCGATGAGAGGCGTGATGCGGTTCGGTAAAAAGGGGAAGTTAAGTCCTCAGTATATCGGACCATTTGAAATCCTAGAACGAGTTGGGAATGTGGCGTATCGGTTGGAATTGCCTACGGAATTGGAGGGAGTACATCCTGTCTTTCATGTATCAATGCTTCGGAAATATCTTCCCGATCCCTCGCACGTAATCCAATCGCAAGACGTGGAACTAACCGAAAATCTGACATATGAAGACGAGCCAATGGAAATCTTAGATCGACAGTTGAAGAAACTCAGAACGAAAGAGATTCCATTGGTTAAGGTTCTGTGGAGAAATCACTCGACCGAAGAAGCTACATGGGAGGTCGAGGGGAAATGCACGGGACGTATCCTCATCTATTTCAAAACTAAGGTTAGTATATTGTTTGAAATTCAGGGACCAAATTTCTTAAGGGGGGAAGATTGTAATATCCGATATATTTGATTTAATTAATATCATTATCAATTAATTTATTTTTCTTTCAAAAAGAAAAATAAATTAAATTAATGGGTTAAAATAAAATAAAGAAGGGAAAGAAATGGAATTTTAAAATTTCTTGTTTTGGACTTAAATGAAAAGGAGAACTAAAAGGATGGGGAAAAAGGGGATTTAACAACCAATTTTTTTTATATGGAGGCCAAACTGTGTACCCTCTCATAAAAAGCAAAAAATAATAATAATAATAATAAAATATATATGGGGGGCCAACCGTGACCCCTCCCATTACATAACACACAACAAATAAAAAAAAGAGAAAAGAGCATAATAGAACGCGTGAAAGAGAAAGCAAGCAAAGGCATGACGCACGCACGAAAATGAGAAGAGGGAGGAAAGGCTCGATGGGTTATGGCTGGATTTTCGCCGGAAAGCGTGCGCTGGTGCCGGAGAAGGTGACCGGTGTAATACCCGGAATTTTTCTAACTAACGTTAAGGTCCTAATTTAATTTTATTTTTAATTTGGAAGGAAAAGAAAGTAAATTTGAGCAAATAAAATTTTCTGGGACAAATTAGGACCTAACGGGAAATAACGGGTATAAATCTAATAACCCCAAATTAAATTTTTACACTAAATTAACATTCTAGTATTTAGTTTTATTAAATTTTAGGAATTTATTTTTGTATGTTTTCAGATTTTATATAAAAAAAGAAAAGAAAAGAGAAGAAGTGGAGGAAGGGGGTCACTCACGTGACCCCCCTTTTAAATCACATTGGAGGACCAATTTAATTTAGCATCAGGGGCCGAGAGAGGAAAGCAGAGAACAAAAACACACACCCTCATTCACTAGCCGAGAAACGCAAAGAGAGGAAGGAGAAACGGAAGCAAGCGACGGGAGTGGAGGAGCGACTGGAGGAAGACGCCGCCGCTATCCGCCGCCGTGAAGCTGGTTACGGCGACGTGAGAACGCTAGCTCGCCGTGAAGGGGTGGCTGGAACTGCTGCTTCACGGGAAAAATAGCGGGAGTGCGGGAAAGCAAGTTTGCCGGAAATTTCGCCGGATTTTGGCCGTACCGAGCTCGGGGAAGGTGACCGGGGGTTTCCTATACCCTATTCCATCATCTTAACCGATTAAATCGAGGTAAGAAGTCCCGAATCACTCAAACCCCAAATTTATCAATTTTAGGGATTTTTGGAAAAGTTCCAAATCAGTATAAATTGATTATTCTGAGTCTTAAATGGATGTTTTTGGGTTGTTTAGAAGTAGTTGGAAGCTTATATGTGGATAAATTGTTGATGGGAGTTGTCAAATTGAAAAAAAAAACCTAGACTAATGAACATTAAATGGAGTTGGAAAATTGGTAACCATGGACAATTGGAGACTATGATTATCATAGGCCATCAATTGGATATGGAATTAATGAAAAGTCACATATGGACACTTGTAGGTAAATGGGTAAATTGGGAGTTTTAAATTGAAGGGGGATTATAAAGGAATGACATGAATTAGAGATAAATAGAAGCAAATTAAAGAGCTTGAACACTAGTTAATGTAACTCTAAGTTAATTAACTAGTTTATGGGATTTATAGTTACATGGACATTGTATTGATGTGTACAAGTTATAGTAAAGTTCAAGTGTCTAAAATTACTCATTATGGGTGTGTAGGACATCACGAACTGGTTGGAGCTTCGGATACGCCGAGGGCCGATCGGAGTGAGCAAAGAGGTGAGGGGCTTTCCCATCCTTGCCCTCTTGTGGGTTGCATGAGGATGTGGAAAACGTGGTTTGTATTGCTTGCCTCTTTGTTAGGATATATATGCTAGATAACATGTAATTGTTATTCCTAAATGCATAAATGTGAAACTATGTGTTATATGTGTATGTGTGATATTTGGAATGATATGATGGCTCAAGAAGCCTTACATGGAAAAGAGGTTCTTGGAACCCAAAATGATACCGGGGGTAGGATTGAGTCCGTTTTTGTGTCAAAAATTCCATGGTCATAGATACTCACAAGTTAAATGATTTTGGAAACGTATTAGTTGATTTTTGCAAGTTTTGGAATAATTGAATTTAGGATATTCTTCCTTGAAATTATTTTTTCGAACTTGGGAAAGGGAATAAATTGATAAATTTTTCAAGAACAGTAAAACCGAACAAGTAGAAGTCCATAGGAGTCAAATGTGGTCTATGGTGAAGAGGTGTCCATTTTCAATAAACCGGGTAGATCGAGTAAGTATTTGGAGTCGGACACCCAAGAGTTCAAATTATATGAGTTGCTACTTTGTGGTTAAAGCTTTGGTTAGGCCAAAGTCAAACGAGTCGCCGGCTATGTACCAAGTAAAGTCTTGGTGCCAGATATGTCTCAAGTAAAGTCTTGGGGCCAGGGGATTTCTAGAATGATCAACTAGAATCCTAAACCACTCACGTGAGCTATGCCTTCGGGCCAGTTTACCTCCTAACGGATGCCACTCACGTGAGTTATGCCTTCGGGCCAGATTCTCTCCTAACGGAGATATGCCTTCGGGCCAGTTCTCTCCCCAAAAGGGAGATATGCCTTCGGGCCAGTTTATGTTATTGGAAAATGATATATGATATCGAAAAGTATTGGTTGATATTGAACATGCTATATATATGCCTAAGTTTGACAATGTATGTGTTATATATGCTAAATGTATGATCTCCTAAACATTAAAGGTTAAAAGAATTATTATATGTGCATGTGGATGTGACTGGCTCCCTTCCCCCAGTTGTAGTGGTACCCGCTACTACACCAAGGATGGGAGAGCCTCTCACTGAGTCCGTTTGACTCACCCCCCCCCCCCCCAATTTTACATGTTACAGATACAGGTGTAGCGGGCACCGGACACGCGTCTACTTCCTCTCAAGGAGGCGGACATTCCTAGAGACCTCACGCATTGTTCGCGTGAGAGGTTTATCTTTTGATGTATACATTCTTTTGTTATATTTCATTGATGTATGCATTATTTTGAGTATAGCCTTTGATGTATAGGCAATTGCTATATATATATATATATATGTACAAATCTAGACTTGTCGGCTTCATACTGTTTAAAGATTAGGTCATGGATGGGGATATAGGATATATGAATATTATGATGAGTATGAATTGCTTCCGCATGTGAATAGGATAGGTCACACCTTATGGGGTGTGATCAATATGTAAAATTATATATATATATATATATATATATATATATATATATATATATATATGTGAGGTTGGTATGTGATTGTTTGCAAATATATAAACCTGCACGTGAATAGGATATATTACACGCATTGAGGCGTGTGATCAATATGTAAATTTAAATGCGAGTGTGGATGCTTATTTACAGGCGATTGAACAAGTTATACATATATATTGTGTGTGAATAGGATAGATCATTCCCTTGTGGTTTGATCACTACGTATATACATATTTATGTGTGATTGTTTATGTGAATGGATGTATATATATACTTAAATTGGGCTGAAGCGGCAATGAGCGCCGTAGATTGCAGGTTATTTAGGCCACCGTAAATGACGTGGCCAATATTTATTATGTGAATATTGTATGTTGTTTGTATAGCAGGGTAGTAATTTTAAATGGTAATAGGGAAGGCTTACGGGTTTAGGGGTGAAATCCTACTCCCGTGCCGGTCACGGACTCCTAGAAATGGGGTCGTGACAAAGTTGGTATCAGAGCCAGGTTATTTTTAAATAGTATGAAGCCATAGGTATGACCGGGTGTCGGTTTACCCTTCTTTGTGTACCCGGGCACAACGTGGGAGTAAAAGGGCACTTGTGGGAATACCCAGGAAAAATGTGTCAATCCTTTCTTTCTACTCTCTTTGATGTTTAAATATATCATTGTTATATGCGTATTTATTAGGTGTGATCCTTGTGCAGTATAGGATGCCACCAGTTACTAGACGTACTAGAGGAAGAGGAAGGGCTCCTCCCGAGGTTGATCAAGAATCTATGCGGGATGAAGGAGTGCCCACTAGAGGCCGAGGCCGAGGCCGAGCTAGAGGTCGTGCCCGAGGCCGAGGTCGAGTGCAAGCAAGAAGAGAAGAAAGGGAGCATACGCTGGAGCCTCAAGTTGAGGCTAATGCACCGTCCGTGGCGGAATTGCTTACGGCGGGATTTCAAGACTTGAGAAAGGAGATGACTAGGCAGATTCAAATAGAGGTACGCCGGTTGGTGGTCGGCGAAGAGGTTGAAGGTGCAGCTCCTAGCAACCAAGAGATGGAGGTTGTGGAAGGAGAAAATAGAGAGTGGCAACAACGGGAGGCATCTCGTGAGCCGCGAGTAACGCCAAGGGAGTTACCCATTTCCAAGTTTCTGAAACTCCATCCACCCACATTTTGCGGAACTAGTGAGAAGGAAGATCCGCAATACTTCATCAAGGATGTGGTTCGAATTGCGCAAATGCTAAGGTGCTCGGGACATGAATTGGTGGAGCTAGCCTCATTTCAATTGAGGGGCGCCGCTAGAGTATGGATAGAGTCCATACAAACAAGATACTTGAGGAGAGTAGCACCGATGACCTGGGAAGATTTTCAGAGGGAATTCCTAGGTCGGTTTTTGCCTGAGGGGACAAAAGATGCCAAGCGGCAACAATTTGAAGAATTGTGGATGACTCCGGAGATGACTGTGACAGAATTTGAGTTACTATTTACTGAGCTAGCTCAATTCTCTCCCGAGTTAGTTCCGGATGAGGAGGCAAGAATCAAGAGGTTCATCCATCGTCTTACCGAGCCACTATTTATTGCTTTGTTACCACAAAGAAAGCAATTTGACACTTTGGCTCAAGCTGCTGACTGTGCAAGAATGATCGAAACTAGGAAGAGATATGGGACGTCCATCGATCCCAAAGTGAAATTAATTGCCGGTGGTGGCAGCCAAGGGAGTGGAAGTAAAAAGAGGAAAATGACAGGTGGTGGAGCCAAGTATTCGGAATCCGCAAGGGGACAAACCTCAACTATCACCAGTGACACAGCTCCAAGAGGAAATGTACAGGGGGGACAGAGAATTCAAGGAAGTAGAAACACCGGTGATACATGGCCTCAATGTGCAACTTGTAATAGGCGTCATTTTGGTGTATGCCGGAAATTGACCGGTGCATGCTACACTTGTGGCGAGGTGGGCCACATGTCTAGGGAGTGTCCTAAGCGGAGGGAAGGTACAAGTGTGAGGAGTAACCCGACTCCGAGAAGCACTCCTATTCCAGCCCCACCGGTGAGAGCCGTGCCACCACATACAACCAACACGGGTGCAATTAGAGGTCGTGGTGCGGGTAACAGTGGTAGAGGTACAGGGGCAGTGAGTGGCGGTCAAGCCAGAGTATTCGCACTTTCCCAGCAGGACGCTCATGCATCCAATGCAGTGGTCACAGGTACTCTACTTGTTTGTTCTCTTGAAGCAAAAGTGTTGTTTGATTCTGGTTCTACTCATTCATACGTGTCGCATGAATTTGCCTCTAAATTCAAGAGAAGTCCATCTAGAATGGAAGAGATAGTATTAGTATCTACTCCGATGGGAGATTCGGTACAAGTTGAGTATGTGCATAAATCCTGTGTGGTGGAGGTCGATGGTCATGAGACTATAGTAGACCTTCGTCTTTTAGTTATGGTTGATTTAGATGTAATTCTGGGAATGGACTGGTTGGCATCTTGTCATGCGGTGGTGGATTGTAGAGCTAAGTGTCTAAAATTTAGCATGCCGAATGAAGAACCTTTTGTGATAAGGGGCGACGGAGCCGCTCCGTACCCAAGCTTGATTTCAGCTATCAAGGCATCCAAGCTACTTGAAAAAGGGTGCAAAGGGTACTTGGCCTTTGTGAGAGACACTACGAAAGAAGTGGTTTCACCGAATCAAGTACCGGTGGTACGTGAGTTCTTAGATGTGTTTCCGGAAGAATTGCCGGGGTTGCCTCCCGATCGGGAAATTGAATTTGAAATTGAATTGCAACCCGGTACTCAACCGATCTCCACACCACCTTATTGTATGGCTCCGAAAGAATTGAATTAGTTACATACCCAGTTGCAGGAGTTGCTTGACAAGGGCTTTATTCGGCCTAGTTTTTCTCCTTGGGGTGCGCCGGTCCTTTTTGTGAAGAAGAAGGACGGATCTTTGCGGTTGTGTATCGATTACCGAAAGTTAAATAAGGTGACGATCCGCAACCAATACCCACTTCCGAGGATAGATGACTTGTTTGATCAATTACAGGGTGCAAAGCGGTTTTCTAAAATTGATTTGCGATCTGGGTATCATCAACTCAAGATTCGAGAATCAGACGTACCTAAGACCGCTTTCCGAACCCGATATGGACATTACGAGTTTTTGGTGATGTCTTTTGGATTGACCAATGCTCCTGCAGCGTTTATGGATATGATGAACAGGGTCTTCAAACCTTTCTTGGATCAATTTGTCATTGTCTTTATTGATGACATCTTGGTCTATTCGAAGAATTCAAAGGAGCACGCTGAACACTTAAGGTTGGCGTTACAAAAGTTGAGGGAGAAGAAGTTGTATGCCAAATTCTCCAAATGCGAATTTTGGCTTGATAGAGTTGCCTTTTTGGGTCACGTGGTATCATCAGAGGGAATCCACGTTGATCCAAGTAAGGTGGAGGCGGTAAAGAATTGGTCCCAACCTACTTCAGTTACAGAAATCCGTAGCTTTTTGGGTTTGGCGGGCTATTACAGAAGATTCGTGCAAGATTTTTCTAAGGTGGCTGCGCCATTGACCAAATTGACACAAAAAGGGGTGAAGTTTGTATGGGATGAGAAATGTGAGCACAGTTTTCAGAAGTTGAAGGAAAGCCTCACTACCGCTCCAGTGTTAGCACTTCCTGAAGGCACCAGAGGGTATGTGGTGTATTGTGATGCATCGAGGATCGGGTTGGGGTGTGTATTAATGCAACACGGCAAAGTGATTGCGTATGCCTCGAGACAGTTGAGGAAGCATGAGAAGAATTACCCGACTCATGATCTTGAAATGGCCGCGGTGGTATTTGCCTTAAAAATATGGAGGCATTACCTATATGGAGAAACTTGTGAAATTTATACAGATCACAAGAGTCTCAAATACATCTTCGAGCAGAAAGATTTGAACTTGAGACAACGTCGATGGCTAGAGTTGTTAAAAGATTATGACTGCACGATTTTGTATCATCCGGGAAAGGCTAATGTGGTAGCTGATGCTCTGAGTCGGAAATCCATGGGTAGTCTTGCCCATATAAGGGAAGAGAGAAGACCGTTGATTAAGGAACTTCATGAGTTAGAACAAGCCGGGAATCGGTTTGAGATTGGAAGTTCAGATTCATTTTTGGCTCATTTAGAAGCTAAATCATCTTTGGTAGAAGAGGTGAAGTCCAAGCAGGATGAAGATGCCGACCTCAAAAAGATTAAGAATACGGTGGTCAAAGAGAAAAGGGATGATATCCGATTCTCTATTGATGATTTCGGGGTACTTCGCTTGGAGGGACGGTTGTGTGTTCCGGTGGTGGAAAATTTGAAAGAGAGAATTCTTGAAGAAGCACACCGGACCGCTTATACCATCCACCCGGGAGCTAACAAGATGTATCATGATTTGAAACAATTGTATTGGTGGAATGGCATGAAAAGAGATGTTGCAGACTATGTGGCTAGATGTTTAGTGTGTCAGCAGGTTAAGGCTGAACACCAGAAACCCGCCGGGATGTTACAGCAAATAGAAATACCAGAATGGAAATGGGAGACGATCACAATGGATTTTGTTACAGGGTCGCCTAGATCACAGCGTGGGTTTGATTCAGTTTGGGTAATAGTGGATCGTATGACCAAGTCCGCCCACTTTCTGCCAGTTAAGACCACTTATAGTGTGAGTCAGTATGCGCAGCTCTATCTATCAGAGATCGTTAGATTACACGGGATGCCAGTATCCATAATATCGGATAGAGGGCCACAGTTCACTTCCAGGTTTTGGAAGTCTATGCAGGAAGTGTTGGGGACTAGAGTTGATTTGAGCACCGCTTTTCACCCACAGACAGATGGGCAATCAGAGAGAACTATTCAAATTCTGGAAGACATGCTTAGAGCGTGTATTATGGATTTCGGCGGAAGTTGGGAAAAGTATTTACCTCTAGCTGAGTTTGCATATAATAACAGTTACCAAGCGAGTATTCAAATGGCACCTTTCGAGGCTCTTTATGGTCGAAGGTGTCGATCCCCGATTGGTTGGTTCGAGGTCGGAGAAGCTAGCTTAGTCGGGCCGGAACTGTTACATGATGCCTTGAAAAAAATAAAAGAAATAAGGGAGAGGTTGTTAACGGCTCAGAGTAGACAGAAGTCCTATGCTGACAACCGAAGAAGAGAGCTTGAATTTGCCGTTGGTGAGCAAGTGTTCTTAAGGGTGTCACCAATGAGGGGTGTTATGCGTTTCGGTAAAAAGGGGAAGTTGAGTCCCCGGTATATCGGACCGTTTGAAATTCTTGAACGGATTGGTAAGGTGGCATATCGGTTGGAGTTGCCTACGGAGTTGGAAGGGGTACATCCCGTCTTTCATGTGTCTATGCTTCGCAAGTACTTGCCAGATCCATCTCATGTGATTCAACCCCAGGAAGTACAACTAACCGAAGGTTTGACATATGAGGAGATACCAGTGGAAATCTTAGATCGTCAATTGAAGAAGTTGAGATCGAAAGAAATACCATTGGTGAAAGTTCTGTGGCGGAATCATTCAGTCGAGGAAGCAACATGGGAGGCTGAGGCTGAGATGCGCAGAACGTATCCTCACTTATTTCAAGATTGAGGTTAGTATATTATTGAAATTCGAGGACGAATTTTCTTAAGGGGGGAAGATTGTAATACCCGGAATTTTTCTAACTAATGTTAAGGTCCTAATTTAATTTTATTTTTAATTTGGAAGGAAAAGAAAGTAAATTTGAGCAAATAAAATTTTCTGGGACAAATTAGGACCTAACGGGAAATAACGGGTATAAATCTAATAACCCCAAATTAAATTTTTACACTAAATTAACATTCTAGTATTTAGTTTTATTAAATTTTAGGAATTTATTTTTGTATGTTTTCAGATTTTATATAAAAAAAGAAAAGAAAAGAGAAGAAGTGGAGGAAGGGGGTCACTCACGTGACCCCCCTTTTAAATCACATTGGAGGACCAATTTAATTTAGCATCAGGGGCCGAGAGAGGAAAGCAGAGAACAAAAACACACACCCTCATTCACTAGCCGAGAAACGCAAAGAGAGGAAGGAGAAACAGAAGCAAGCGACGGGAGTGGAGGAGCGATTGGAGGAAGACGCCGCCGCTATCCGCCGCCGTGAAGCTGGTTACGGCGACGTGAGAACGCTAGCTCGCCGTGAAGGGGTGGCTGGAACTGCTGCTTCACGGGAAAAATAGCGGGAGTGCGGGAAAGCAAGTTTGCCGGAAATTTCGCCGGATTTTGGCCGTACCGAGCTCGGGGAAGGTGACCGGGGGTTTCCTATACCCTATTCCATCATCTTAACCGATTAAATCGAGGTAAGAAGTCCCGAATCACTCAAACCCCAAATTTATCAATTTTAGGGATTTTTGGAAAAGTTCCAAATCAGTATAAATTGATTATTCTGAGTCTTAAATGGATGTTTTTGGGTTGTTTAGAAGTAGTTGGAAGCTTATATGTGGATAAATTGTTGATGGGAGTTGTCAAATTGAAAAAAAAAACCTAGACTAATGAACATTAAATGGAGTTGGAAAATTGGTAACCATGGACAATTGGAGACTATGATTATCATAGGCCATCAATTGGATATGGAATTAATGAAAAGTCACATATGGACACTTGTAGGTAAATGGGTAAATTGGGAGTTTTAAATTGAAGGGGGATTATAAAGGAATGACATGAATTAGAGATAAATAGAAGCAAATTAAAGAGCTTGAACACTAGTTAATGTAACTCTAAGTTAATTAACTAGTTTATGGGATTTATAGTTACATGGACATTGTATTGATGTGTACAAGTTATAGTAAAGTTCAAGTGTTTAAAATTACTCACTATGGGTGTGTAGGACATCACGAACTGGTTGGAGCTTCGGATACGCCGAGGGCCGATCGGAGTGAGCAAAGAGGTGAGGGGCTTTCCCATCCTTGCCCTCTTGTGGGTTGCATGAGGATGTGGAAAACGTGGTTTGTATTGCTTGCCTCTTTGTTAGGATATATATGCTAGATAACATGTAATTGTTATTCCTAAATGCATAAATGTGAAACTATATGTGTTATATGTGTATGTGTGATATTTGGAATGATATGATGGCTCAAGAAGCCTTACATGGAAAAGAGGTTCTTGGAACCCAAAATGATACCGGGGGTAGGATTGAGTCCGTTTTTGTGTCAAAAATTCCATGGTCATAGATACTCACAAGTTAAATGATTTTGGAAACGTATTAGTTGATTTTTGCAAGTTTTGGAATAATTGAATTTAGGATATTCTTCCTTGAAATTATTTTTTCGAACTTGGGAAAGGGAATAAATTGATAAATTTTTCAAGAACAGTAAAACCGAACAAGTAGAAGTCCATAGGAGTCAAATGTGGTCTATGGTGAAGAGGTGTCCATTTTCAATAAACCGGGTAGATCGAGTAAGTATTTGGAGTCGGACACCCAAGAGTTCAAATTATATGAGTTGCTACTTTGTGGTTAAAGCTTTGGTTAGGCCAAAGTCAAACGAGTCGCCGGCTATGTACCAAGTAAAGTCTTGGTGCCAGATATGTCTCAAGTAAAGTCTTGGGGCCAGGGGATTTCTAGAATGATCAACTAGAATCCTAAACCACTCACGTGAGCTATGCCTTCGGGCCAGTTTACCTCCTAACGGATGCCACTCACGTGAGTTATGCCTTCGGGCCAGATTCTCTCCTAACGGAGATATGCCTTCGGGCCAGTTCTCTCCCCAAAAGGGAGATATGCCTTCGGGCCAGTTTATGTTATTGCAAAATGATATATGATATCGAAAAGTATTGGTTGATATTGAACATGCTATATATATGCCTAAGTTTGACAATGTATGTGTTATATATGCTAAATGTATGATCACCTAAACATTAAAGGTTAAAAGAATTATTATATGTGCATGTGGATGTGACTGGCTCCCTTCCCCCAGTTGTAGTGGTACCCGCTACTACACCAAGGATGGGAGAGCCTCTCACTGAGTCCGTTTGACTCACCCCCCCCCCCCAATTTTACATGTTACAGATACAGGTGTAGCGGGCACCGGACACGCGTCTACTTCCTCTCAAGGAGGCGGGCATTCCTAGAGACCTCACGCATTGTTCGCGTGAGAGGTTTATCTTTTGATGTATACATTCTTTTGTTATATTTCATTGATGTATACATTATTTTGAGTATAGCCTTTGATGTATAGGCAATTTCTATATATATATATATATATATATATATATATATATATATATATGTACAAATCTAGACTTGTCGGCTTCATACTGTTTAAAGATTAGGTCATGGATGGGGATATAGGATATATGAATATTATGATGAGTATGAATTGCTTCCGCATGTGAATAGGATAGGTCACACCTTATGGGGTGTGATCAATATGTAAAATTATATATATATATATATGTGAGGTTGGTATGTGATTGTTTGCAAATATATAAACATGCACGTGAATAGGATAGATTACACGCATTGAGGCGTGTGATCAATATGTAAATTTAAATGCGAGTGTGGATGCTTATTTACAGGCGATTGAACAAGTTATACATATATATTGTGTGTGAATAGGATAGATCATTCCCTTGTGGTTTGATCACTACGTATATACATATTTATGTGTGATTGTTTATGTGAATGGATGTATATATACTTAAATTGGGCTGAAGCGGCAATGAGCGCCGTAGATTGCAGGTTATTTAGGCCACCGTAAATGACGTGGCCAATATTTATTATGTGAATATTGTATGTTGTTTGTATAGCAGGGTAGTTATTTTAAATGGTAATAGGGAAGGCTTACGGGTTTAGGGGTGAAATCCTACTCCCGTGCCGGTCACGGACTCCTAGAAATGGGGTCGTGACAACCGGACCTCATCTTCAACACCCAACAAGCTTCTATCCGATTAGAATCTAGTAAGAAAGCCATAAATTCGAATTTTGCTAGTTTGATGCATGAATAGGTTTGGAATGGAGTAGTATAGGTGTTATAGTTGCTGGAAATAGATAAGGAAATAAAGCCCGAGTATTTACCGTCTCAACCGGAACCCAATCCGGTGAAAAAGAGGCGATATACCAAGCCACCGCATAGTAAGGAGATGTAATACCCGGGGATATTTTAATTAGCATCAATAATTAAATTAAAGTAATTAAGTTAAAAGTGGCAAAGGAGATAAAAATAAACACTATCCTACTACATATTTTTTTAATACAAATTTGTTTAAATCCTAATTATTTTTTTATATATATATTTCTTTTCTTATTCATTTTTATACCAGATTTTTTTTTAGTAATATGTATATATATTAATTTATTATATATATATACATTAGTATAAGAAAAGAGGAATAAAATAGAAAAGAAAGGGAAAAGAAACCAGATTTGTTTTTAGTGATATATATATATATATATATTAATTAATTTATTATATACATATTTATGTAATATAAAGTAAAGGATTAGGAAAAGAAAGAAAAAAGAAGAAGCAGAGAAACGACACCAACTGTGAGAGAGGGAAGAGAGGAAGAAAATGCACGGAGAGGGTTGAGCAACAGGTGAACGGAAGAGCATGGGAAGGGACGGAGGAGCACGTGTGGTGGCCGGACGTGCGAGCCGGTGCCGGAGTGAGTCGCCGTTCGCTGGAGAGCACCTCCGTTGTGCTAGAGAGAGAGAGAGCTACGGGCTAGAGAGAGAAAGCAAAGGGAGAGAGTTTCTCGCCGGAAAACGCCGTTTCTTCACCGGGGAAGGTAGTTGGGAGCCTCCTCTACTCCATATCGTCCTTCTAACCGGTTGAATCGAGGTGAGAAGTCCCGAAACTCTCAAACCCAAATTTTATCAATTTTAGGGATTTTTGGAAAGACCCCAATTGATTCAATCTGAGTATTCTGGGTCCCAAATTGAAGTATTTGCATGCTAGGAAGTGACTTGGAAGCTTAGGAACCGGAACCAAATTGATGGAATTTATCCGGGTTGGAAAAATTGTAGGAAAATGTGGTTGTTACGGTTTAAGGGTGTTGTCAAATGATTTGGGGTGCACTGAAAGGTTGAATGATAATTATATAATTATTAAAAATTATTGGAATGTACGAGGGATTAAAACCCGAGTAATTCCCGTCTCACCCGGAACCCCGTTCGGGGAAAAAGAGACAATTTTCTGATCTTACGCGTATTCGGATATACGTATACATGTGTAGGTGAAGTGTTCAAGGTTATTTTGATAAATGGAAAGCTTGGACAGGTAGGATTTATGATTTTCTTGAGCCATAAATTCAAGACTTGGGTAATGGAATTTTATATGGACACATAGAGGTGGAATTGGGTAACCTTGCATTCCCAAGTCAAAGCTTCCGAATAGTGTGATTAAGAAAGGGTTGGACACGAATAGAAGCATGTTAGGTGTTCCGAAAACTAGTTGGGTGCATTCCAAGCCAACAACTAGTCTATGGAATTAATTAGAGAGAACTTGAGCATTAGCGTTACATGTACATGATATTGGCTAATTTTCAAGCTTCTGAATCTCTCAAGTATATTTGTATAGGGCACCATACTGTGAGTGGACCTTCGGGCACACCGAGAGCCAATCAGAGGGGCCAAACAGGTGAGGGGCTTTCCTATCCTTGACCCATAGGGTTGACTACGGATATGGATATATGGTTTGCCTTCTTGCCTATTTGTAGGAATTATATATTAGATAATATGCTATTGTTGTTCCTAAATTACAATATGTGTGAAAACATGCTATATGTGTTTATGTGAATTGTAAAAGCGATGGTGGCTCAAGGAGCCTTATATGGAAGGAAGGTCCTCGGGACCTATATGATATCGGGGGTAGGATCGAGTCAGTTTCAATGGGGAGAGTATTGTGGTACTAGAAACTCACCTCAATTATTATCTGAAAAAGTGTGGTGGTGTATGTAAACTCTCAAAGAAAATGAACATAGGTGACCTTGTTTTAAATCGAGGGATTTCAGGATTAGAAAACCACTTGGACACTTAGAATTTCCTAAGAAGAATTAAAATAAATAAGTAGTGGTCCATAGGGGTCATTTATGGTACAACGTGGGAACCGAGTCTATCACGGGTGGTCCGGGTAAATCGAGTTTGTTATCTTGAGTCAAACCCTCAGAAATACAAAGTATGTGAGTACACCACATTGTGGCTATTGCCTTGGGTAAACCGAGGTCAGATGAGTCGCCGGCTATGCTCCAAGTGAAGTCTTGGGGTCAGGTTAATGTTCCAAGTAAAGTCTTGGGACCAGGGGTTCCTAGAATGATCAACTAGGTTCCTATACCGCTCACGTGAGATATTGCCTTCGGGCCAGATTCTCTCCTAACGGAGATATGCCTTCGGGCCAGTTTATGATTACGGTTCTTTGAACATGGATATCCACATGAAGTTGTACGTTAAACTGTAATATGATGTACGTATGAATTTAAATGTATGTCAAACCATGCTTTAAATTCTTTATTGTGAATATGATATATGCTAATTGCCTGATCACTTAATATATGGAAATTATATCTGTTATATGCGTATGCGTTTGTGATTGGCTCCTCTCCCCAGTTGTAGTGGTACCCGCTACTACACCAGGGATGGGAAAGCCTCTCACTGAGTCTGTTTGACTCACCCCAATGTTACATGTTACAGATACAGGTGGTATAGGCATCGGAAGCGCTTCCACATCATCTCAGGGAGGCGGACAGACTTAGAGACCGCACGCATTGTTCGCGTGGGTAGTATTGATACATGTATTTTTGTCAGGATGTATATGTATATGATTCTTTTGGTATAGCATTGTTTTGTACAGCTGCTATATACATATATGTATACGTCACACTCTAGAACTGTCGGCTTCATACAGATTAAAGATTGGTCTTGTTGTTGGGAACATAGGTTGTGATATGATGAATATCATGTGTATATATATATATATATGAATGTGGCTTCCGCAAGTGAATAGGATAGATCACACGCACTGAGCGTGTGGTCAATATGTAAATTTATATATATGTGTGACTGAATACTTGATTGTGTGAAAATACGGTTTCCGCATGTGAATAGGATAGGTAACACGCATTGAGGCGTGTGATCAATATGTATATTTTATGCAGGTGTGTGATTGAATATATATACTTGACTGTACACAGGAATTCTGCATGTGAATAGGATAGATCACCCGCCCTGAAGCGCGTGGTCAATATGTATATTATATGTACGTGTGATTGATTATGTGTATATGTATAGACTGAAGCGGCGTTGAGCGAGCCGTGGATTGCGTGCTACTTAGGTCATCGGATGGGAATGGCCATATATACTATATATTGTATGTATTAGAAATGGGTAGTTATGTATATATAAGAATGTCAATCAGGGATTAGAGGCTTAAGGGATAGGAGAAATTCTACCTCCCGTGCCGGTCACGGACATCCGGTTGGGGGTCGTGACAGGAGCTGTGCTGTGGGGTGGACACCTCGGTCTAGTCCGTGGTGGACACGTAAGACCCGCTAAATTGGTTCCAAGGCTCTATTGTATACCCGATTATATTTTTACATATAATTAAAGAGGTAGTAATTAAGCTTTTACTCGGCGAATAAGGGAGACGGTGGAATGAATAAGCTAAGGCCTCTTTTGAGCCGTGAATTTAATTATTTTATTAGTTAAATACTCTTATGAACACATGAAGTGAAATTTAGACAAGTGTGAATCTCTAACCTAAGCATTTAGAGGTTCTAAGTGGCTCGAATGTGTTGAAAGTCGATATAAGATAGTATGGACGTTCAAAAGAGCAAATAAGACGACGTAACGAACTAAATAGTTAGTTCTTGGAAATATCTAGAGGGTGCATGAGCATTAGCATGACAAGTACATGGTATATGCTTCTTTACACGTTTCTAAATTGCTTAAGTACATGTGTATAGGGCACCACAGAGTAATTGGAGCTTCAGGCACTCCGAGGACTGATAAGGAGGGGCCAACGAGGTGAGGGGATCTCTCATTCCTGCCCCACAGGGTTGGATGACTGACTACGTGGAAATGTGGTTTGCTCTATTTTGTGCAAATTCTTATATGAAATATGTCTATCTGAATGAACTTGCATTACACATATATGATTAGCAAGTAAACAGTGGACGTACAAACTGTTTATGTGTATATATATGTTTATTCTCAAGTGAATATGTGATATTGCGGCTCACCGAGCCTTATATGTTACCGTGGGTAAGACTGAGTCGGAATTTCATATGTGAGGGTTCATTAATATTAGAAACCAATTAAATTGATCATCGTTGTAAAGATCTTGACCGTATGGTACATTGAGGAAACTGAACCTAGGTTGTTAAGTGTGAGTGAGAGTGTTGCATAATTGAAAAGGGGGAAACAAGGCCTAGCTAATAAACACGTATAACATTCAGTTAGTTTCTCATAGGGTGTCTTTCAAGGTTAAACATGTTAGTTGAACTTGTTTAGATTAGTCCGGGTAAATCGAGTCGGTCATCCTGGTCGGACTGACAGGAATTTGTTAACAGTAAGTATGCCCCATAGTAGCCATTACCTTGGTTTAACCGAGGTCAGACAAGTTGCCGGCTATTACTCTAAGCGTGCCTTGGAGTTAGAAAGTTCCTAGTGTGATCAACTAGGTTCGAACAAGAAATTGCCTTCGGGCCAGTATTTCTTTTAGCGTAATGCGGGAGACAGAAATTGAATGCCTACGAGCATAACTATGTGTGACTTATGAAAACATATGATATATATATATTGTGAGTTATGTACGTGTGGAGAAATAAATATGTTAGGAGCATGAATTAGGATTTTAATTGTGAATATGTTATATTGATTGCCTGATCATTTTAAAGGTCACAATATCAATCTGTTTGATGCGCATGTGGTTGTGGTTGCTCCCTTCCCCCAGCTGTAGTGGTACCCGCTGCTACGCCAGGGATGGGGGAGCTCCTCATTGAGTCTGTTCGACTCACCCCCCTTATTTAAACGTTTCAGATATAGGTGGTTCAGGCGTCGGGAACGCGTCCACTTCTTCTCAAGGAGGCGGACATATTTGAAGACGGCACGCTTAGTCCGCGTTGGTAGTTATTTTGATTATGTACATATGTTGTGATGTATATATATATATAAATGCTTTTTGGGCGTAGCTTTTGTACGTATACGACTGCTGTGTATATATATATATTACACTCGAATTCCAGCATTATCGGCTTCAGGGATTAGAGGCTTACGGGATAGGAGAAATCCTACCTCTCGTGCCGGTCACGGACGTCCGATAGGGGGTCGTGACGATGAGTGTTTCGAAAACTTGATATTCACTTTTCTTTTTTTAATCATTTTTCGCCGATTAGTGTTTCGAAAACTTGACATTCATTTTTCTTTTTTTAATCAGTTTTCGCCGATGAGTGTTTCGAAAACTTGATATTCATTTTCCTTTTTTAATCAGTTTTCGCCGATGAGTGTTTCAAAAACTTGATATTCAATTTTATTTTTTTAATCAGTTTTTGTCGATGAGTGTTTCAAAAATTTGATATTCAATTTTATTTTCTTAATCAGTTTTCGCTGATTAGTGTTTCGAAAAGTTGATATTCATTTTTCTTTTTTAATCATTTTTCGCCGATGAGTGTTTCGAAAACTTGATATTCATTTTTCATTTTTAATCAGAGTTCGCCAATGAGAGTTTCGAAAACTTGATATTCATTTTAATTTTTTAATCAGTTTTCGTCCATGAGTGTTTCCAAAACTTGATATTCATTTTTCTTTTATAAATCAGTTTTCATCGATAAGTGTTTCGAAAACTTGATATTCATTTTCCTTTTTTAATCAGTTTTCGCCGATGAGTGTTTCGAAAACTTTATATTCTTTTTTTATTTTTTTAATCAGTTTTCGTCGATTAGTGTTCGGAAACTTTATATTCAATTTTCTTTTTTTAGAAAGTTTTCGCTAATGAGTGTTTCGAAAACTTAATATTCATTTTTCTTTTTTTAATCAGTTTTTGCCGAAGTGTATATCGAAAACTTGATATCTATTATTCTTTTCATTAATCAGTTTTCGCCGATGAGTGTTTCGAAAACTTGATATTCATTTTTCTTTTTTAATCATTTTTGCCGATTAGTATTTTGGAAAACTTGATATTCATTTTTCTTTTTTTTCTATCAGTTTTCGCCGATGAATGTTTCAAAAACTTGATATTGATTTTCGTTTTTTAATCAGTTTTCGCTGATGAGTGTTTCGAAAACTTGATATTTATTTTTATTTTTTTAATCAGTTTTTGTCGATAAGTGTTTCGAAAACTTGATATTCAATTATATGTTTCTTAATCAGTTTTCGCCGATGAGTGTTTCGAAAACATGATATTCATTTTTATTTATTTAATTAGTTTTCACTAATGAGTGTTTCGAAAAGTTGATATTCTTTTTTTAATTATTTTTCGCCGATGAGTGTTTCGAAAACTTGATATTCATTTTTCATTTTTAATCAGTGTTCGCCGATGAGAGTTTCGAAAACTTGATATTCATTTTAATTTTTTTAATCAGTTTTCGTCCATGAGTGTTTCCAAAACTTGATATTCATTTTTCTTTTTTAAATCAGTTTTCATCGATAAGTGTTTCGAAAACTTGATATTCATTTTCGTTTTTTAATCAGTTTTCGCCGATGAGTGTTTCGAAAACTTTATATTCTTTTTTTATTTTTTTTTAATCAGTTTTCGTCGATTAGTGTTCGAACAACTTTATATTCAATTTTCTTTTTTTAGAAAGTTTTCGCTAATGAGTGTTTCGAAAACTTAATATTCATTTTTCTTTTTTTAATCAGTTTTCGCCGATGAGTATGTCGAAAACTTGATATTTATTATTCTTTTCATTAATCAGTTTTCGCCGATGAGTGTTTCGAAAACTTGATATTCATTTTCTTTTTCTTAATCAGTTTTCGCCTATGAGTGTTTCGAAAATGTGATATTCATTTTTCTTTATTTAATTAGTTTTCACCGATGAGTGTTTCGAAAACTTTATATTCATTTTTCTTTTTTAATCATTTTTTGCCGATTAGTATTTTGGAAAACTTGATATTCATTTTTCTTTTTTTCTATCAGTTTTCGCCGATGAGTGTTTCAAAAACTTGATATTGATTTTCGTTTTTTAAACAGTTTTCGTCCATGAGTGTTTCCAAAACTTGATATTCATTTTTCTTTTTAAATCAGTTTTCATCGATAAGTGTTTCGAAAACTTGATATTCATTTTCCTTTTTTAATCAGTTTTCGCCGATGAGTGTTTCGAAAACTTTATATTCTTTTTTTTAATCAGTTTTCGTCGATTAGTGTTCGAACAACTATATATTCAATTTTCTTTTTTTAGAAAGTTTTCGCTAATGAGTGTTTCGAAAACTTAATATTCATTTTTCGTTTTTTTAATCAGTTTTCGCCGATGAGTATGTCGAAAACTTGATATTTATTATTCTTTTCATTAATCAGTTTTCGCTAATGAGTGTTTCGAAAACGTGATATTCATTTTTCTTTATTTAATTAGTTTTCACTAATGAGTTTTTCGAAAAGTTGATATTCTTTTTTAATCATTTTTCGCCGATGAGTGTTTCGAAACTTGATATTCATTTTTCCTTTTTTAATCAGTTTTCGCCGATGAATGTTTCGAAAACTTGATATTCATTTTTATTTTTTTTAATAAGTTTTCGTCGATGAGTGTTTTGAAAACTTGATATTCATTTTTCTTTTTTTAATCAGTTTTCATCGATGTGTGTTTCGAAAACTTGATATTCATTTTCCTTTTTTAATCTGTTTTCGCCGATGAGTGTTTCAAAAACTTTATATTCATTTTTTTAATCAATTTTCGTCGATTAGTGTTTCGGAAACTTGATATTCGTTTTTTTAGAAAGTTTTCGCTAATAAGTGTTTCGAAAACTTGATATTCATTTTTCTTTTTTTAATTAGTTTTCGCCGATGAGTATTTTCGAAAACTTGATATTCGTTTTTCTTTTTTTTAATCAGTTTTCGCTGATGAGTGTTCTGAAAACCTTATATTCATTCTTCTTTTTCTTAATCAGTTTTCGCCTATGCGTGTTTCGAAAACGTGATATTCATTTTTCTTTATCTAATTAGTTTTCACCGATTAGTCTTTCGAAAAGTTGATATTTATTTTTATTTTTTTAATCATTTTTCGTCGATGAGTGTTTCGAAAACTTGATATTTATTTTTCTTTTTTTAGTAAGTTTTCGCCGATAAGTGTTTCAAGAACTTGATATTCATTTTTATTTTTTTAATCAGTTTTCATCGATGAGTGTTTCGAAATCTTGATATTCATTTTTCTTTTTTTAGTAAGTTTTCACTAATGGGTGTTTTCGAAAACTTGATTATCATTTTTCTTTTTTTAATCAGTTTCGCCGATGAGTGTTCTGAAAACTTGATAATCATTTTTCTTTTTCTTAATCAGTTTTCGCCCATGAGTTTTTTGAAAACGTGATATTCATTTTTCTTTATTTAATTAGTTTTCACCGATTAGTGTTTCGAAAACATGATATTCATTTTTTCTTTTTTTAATCAGTTTTCGCCGATGAGTGTTCTCAAAAACTTGATATTCATTTTTCTTTTCTTACTCAATTTTCGTCGATCAGTGTTTCGAAAACTTGATATTCATTTTTCTTTTTTAATCAGTTTTCGCCGATGAAAGTTTTCGAAAACTTGATATTCATATTTTTAATCAGTTTTCGCCGATGAGTGTTCTGAAAACTTGATATTAATTTTCTTTTTCTTAATTAGTTTTCGCCCATGAGTGTTTCGAAAACGTGATATTCATTTTTCTTTATTTAATTAGTTTTCTCCGATTAGTGTTTCGAAAAATTGATATTCATTTTTATTCGAAAACTTGATATTCATTTTTCTTTTTTAGTAAGTTTTCGCCCGATTAGTGTTTCGAAAACTTGATATTCATTTTAATTTTTTTAATCAGTTTTAGTCGATGAGTGTTTCGAAAACTTGATATTCATTTTTCCTTTTTTTAGTAAGTTTTCACTAATGAGTGTTTTCGAAAACTTGATATTGATTTTTCTTTTTTTAATAAGTTTTCGCCGATGAGTGTTTCGAAAATTTGATCTTCATTTTTCTTTTTCTTAATCAGTTTTCAACGATTAGTGTTTCGAAAACGTGATATTCATTTTTCTTTATTTAAATAGTTTTCACCGATTAGTCTTTCGAAAAATTGATATTCATTTTTATTTTTTTAATCAGTTTTGTCGATGAGTGTTTCGAAAACTTGATATTCATTTTTCTTTTTTTAGTAAGTTTTCGCCGATGAGAGTTTCGAAAACTTGATATACATTTTTATTTTTTTAATCAGTTTTCGTCGATGATTATTTCAAAAACATGGTATTTATTTTTCTTTTTTTAGTAAGTTTTCACTAATGAGTGTTTTCGAAAACTTGATATTCATTTTTCTTTTCTTACTCAATTTTCGTCGATCAGTGTTTCGAAAACTTGATATTCATTTTTCTTTTTTAATCAGTTTTCGCCGATGAAAGTTTTCGAAAACTTGATATTCATATTTTTAATCAGTTTTCGCCGATGAGTGTTCTGAAAACTTGATATTAATTTTTCTTTTTCTTAATTAGTTTTCGCCCATGAGTGTTTCGAAAACGTGATATTCATTTTTCTTTATTTAATTAGTTTTCTCCGATTAGTGTTTCGAAAAATTGATATTCATTTTTATTCGAAAACTTGATATTCATTTTTCTTTTTTTAGTAAGTTTTCGCCGATTAGTGTTTCGAAAACTTGATATTCATTTTAATTTTTTTAATCAGTTTTAGTCGATGAGTGTTTCGAAAACTTGATATTCATTTTTCCTTTTTTTAGTAAGTTTTCACTAATGAGTGTTTTCGAAAACTTGATATTCATTTTTCTTTTTTTAATAAGTTTTCGCCGATGAGTGTTTCGAAAATTTGATCTTCATTTTTCTTTTTCTTAATCAGTTTTCAACGATTAGTGTTTCGAAAACGTGATATTCATTTTTCTTTATTTAAATAGTTTTCACCGATTAGTGTTTCGAAAAATTGATATTCATTTTTATTTTTTTAATCATTTTTGTCGATGAGTGTTTCGAAAACTTGATATTCATTTTTCTTTTTCTAGTAAGTTTTCGCCGATGAGAGTTTCTAAAACTTGATATTCATTTTTATTTTTTTAATCAGTTTTCGTCGATGACTACTTCAAAAACATGATATTTATTTTTCTTTTTTTAGTAAGTTTTCACTAATGAGTGTTTTCGAAAACTTGATATTCATTTTTCATTTTTTTAATGAGTTTTCGCCGATGAGTGTTCTGAAAATTTGACATTCATTTTTCTTTTTCTTAATCAGTTTTCGCCGATGAGTGTTTCGAAAACTTGATATTCATTTTTCTTTTCTGAATCAGTTTTCATCGATGAGTGTTTCAAAAACGTGATATTCATTTTTCTTTATTTAGTTCGAAAACTTGATATTCATTTTTCTTTTTTTAGTAAGTTTTCGCCGATGAGAGTTTCTAAAACTTGATATTCATTTTTATTTTTTTAATCAGTTTTCGTCGATGATTATTTCAAAAACATGATATTTATTTTTCTTTTTTTAGTAAGTTTTCACTAATGAGTGTTTTCGAAAACTTGATATTCATTTTTCATTTTTTTAATGAGTTTTCGCTGATGAGTGTTCTGAAAACTTGACATTCATTTTTCTTTTTCTTAATCAGTTTCCGCCGATGAGTGTTTCGAAAACTTGATATTCATTTTTCTTTTTCTTAATCAGTTTTCATCGATGAGTGTTTC
Organism: Senna tora; assembly: GCA_014851425.1. Classification (NCBI taxonomy): domain Eukaryota; kingdom Viridiplantae; phylum Streptophyta; class Magnoliopsida; order Fabales; family Fabaceae; genus Senna; species Senna tora. Next base: position 19,030,496 of record CM026261.1, on the reverse strand, counting down.
AAAAACGTGATATTCATTTTTCTTTATTTATTAAGTTTTCACCGATGAGTGTTTTGAAAACTTGATATTCATTTTTCTTTTTCTTAATCAGTTTTCAATGATGAGTGTTTCAAAAATGTGATATTCATTTTTCTTTATTTAATTAGTTTTCACCGATGAGTTTTTCGAAAACTTGATATTCATTTTTCTTTGTTTTGATCAATTTTCGTCGATGAGTGTTTCGAAAACTTGTTATTCATTTTTCTTTTTTTAATTAGTTTTCACCGATTAGTGTTTCGAAAACTTGATATTCATTTTTCTTTTTTTAATCACTTTTCGCCGATTAGTGTTTCGAAAACTCAATATTCATTTTTCATTTTTTAATCAATTTTCGCTGATGAGTGTTTCAAAAACTTTATATTCATTTTTATTTTATTTAATCAGTTTTCATCGATGAGTGTTTCGAAAACATGATATTCATTTTTCTTTTTTTAGTAAGTTTTCGCTAATGAGTCTTTCGAAAACTTGATATGGATTTTTCTTTTTTTATTCAGTTTTCGCCGATGAGTGTTTTCGAAAACTTGATAGTCATTTTTCTTTTTTTTTAATCAGTTTTTGCCAATGAGGGTTTTGAAAACTTTATATTCATTTTTCGTTTTCTAAATTAGTTTTTGCCCATGAGTGTTTTGAAAACGTGATATTCATGTTTCTTTTTTTAATTAGAGTTTACCGATAAGTGTTTCGAAAAATTGATATTCATTTTTATTTTTAATCATTTTTTGTCGATGAGTGTTTCGAAAACTTGATATTCATTTTTATTTTTTTAATCAGTTTTCGTTGATAAGTGTTTTGAAAACTTGATATTCATTTTTCTTTTTTTAGTAAGTTTTCACTAATGAGTGTTTTCGAAAACTCGATATTCATTTTTCTTTTTTTAATGAGTTTTTGCTGATGAGTGTTCTAAAAACTTGATATTCATTTTTCTTTTTCTTAATCTGTTTTCGCCGATGAGTGTTTCGAAAACTTGATATTCATTTTTCTTTTTCTTAATCAGTTTTCAACGATGAATGTTTCAAAAACGTGATATTGATTTTTCTTTATTTATTTAGTTTTCACCAATGAGTGTTTCGAAAACTTGATATTCATTTTTCTTTTTGTTAATCAGTTTTCAACGATGAGTGTTTCGAAAACGTGATATTCATTTTTCTTTATTTAATTAGTTTTCACCGATAAGTGTTTCGAAAACTTGATATTCATTTTTCTTTTTTTTTATCAGTTTTCGTCGATGAGTGTTTAGAAAACTTGTAATTCATTTTTCTTTTTTAATTAGTTTTCACCGATTAGTGTTTCGAAAACTTGATATTCATTTTTCTTTTTTTAATCAGTTTTCACTGATTAGTGTTTCGAAAACTTGATATTCATTTTCCTTTTTTAATCAGTTGTCGTCGATGAGTGTTTCGAAAAGTTTATATTCATTTTTATTTTATTTAATCAGTTTTCATCGATGAGTGTTTTGAAAACATGATATTCTTTTTCTTTTTTTAGTAAGTTTTCGCTAATGAGTGTTTTGAAAACTTGATATTCATTTTTCTTTTTTTAATTAGTTTTCGCCGATGAGTGTTTCGAAAACTCTATTTTCATTTTTTTAATCAGTTTTCGCCGATGAGGGTTTCGAAAACTTGATATTCATTTTTCTTTTTTGGTAAGTTTTTGCTAATGAGTGTTTCGAAAACTTGACATTCATTTTCTTTTTTTAGTAAGTTTTCGCCGATGAGTGTTTCGAAAACTTGATATTCGTTTTTCTTTTTTAATCAGTTTTCGCCGATGAGTGTTTTAAAAACTTGATATTCATTTTTTTCTTTTTAATTAGTTTTGATTGTTTCGAAAACTTGATATTGATTTTTCTTTTTTTAGTAAGTTTTCATCGATGAGTGTTTTCGAAAACGTGATATTCATTTTCCTTTTCTAATCAGTTTTTGTCGATGATTGTTTCGAAAACTTGATATTCATTTTTCTTTTTTTACTAAGTTTTCACTAATGAGTGTTTCGAAAACTTGATATTCATTTTTATTTTTTAATCAGTTTTTTGCGATGAGTGTTTCAGAAAGTTGATATTCATTTTTCTTTTTTTAATCAGTTTTCGTCGATGAGTGTTGTAATACCCGGGAAGAATTTAACTAGCATCACTAATTAAACCCGATAATATTTTAACTAGCATCACTAATTAAATTAATTTAATTAATTTAGAAGTGGAATTTATCCGGGTTGGAAAACTAGTAGGAAAAGTATGATTGGAAATGTTTAAGGGTGTTGTGGACTGATTTGGGGTGCATGAATAGGTGGAAATTGTGATAATATAATTGTTAAAATTATTAGAATGTACGAGGGATTAAAACCCGAGTAATTCCCGTCTCACCCGGAACCCGGTTCGGGGAAAAAGAGACACTTTCCTAATTTTACGCGTATTCGGATATGTGTATTCATGTGTAGGTAAAGTATTGAAAGTTATTTTAGTAAATGGAAGTCTTAGACAAATAGAATTTATGCCTCTCTTGAGCCATAAATTCAAGACTTGAGCAATGGAAACTTCACATGGACACATAGAGGTGGAATTGGGTAACCTTGCATTCCCAAATTCAACGCTTCCGAATAGTGTGATTAAGCAAGGGTTGGACACGAATTAGGAGCATGCTAGGTGTTCCGAAAACTAGTTGAGGGCATTCCAAGCCAACAACTAGTCTATGGAATTAATTAGAGAGAATATGAGCATTAGCGTTACATGTACACGATAGTAGTTGAATTTCAAGTTTCTAAATCTCTCAGGTATATGTGTATAGGGCACCATACATTGAGTGGACCTTCGGGCACACCGAGAGCCGATCCGAGGGGCCAACCAGGTGAGGGGCTTTCCTATCCTTGTCCTATAGGGTTGACTGCGGATATGGATATATGGTTTGCCTTCTTGCCTACTTGTGGGAACCGAATATTAGATAACATGCTATTGTTGTTCCTAAATTTTAATATATGTGATAACATGCTTTATGTGTATATGTGAACTGTAAAAGTGATGGTGGCTCGAGGAGCCTTATACGAATTGAAGGTCCTCGGGACCTATACAATATCGGGGGTAGGATCGAGTCAATTTATTTGTAAGGGTCTTGGGGTACTATAAATCAACCTCACTAATTGTTATCTGAAAAGCGTGGTTGTGTACGTAAATTCTTAAAGAAAATGAACATAGGAGACATGGATTTAAACCGAGAGAATTCCGATCTAGAGAACCACTTGGAAACTTAGAATTTACCTAAGAAGAAGTAAAATGAATAAGTAGTGGTCCATAGGGGCCATTTATGGTACAACGCGGGAACCGAGGCTATCACGGGTGGTCCGGGTAGATTGAGTCTGTTATCTTGAGTCAAACTCTCAAAAATGCAAAGTATATGAGTACACCACATTGTGGCTATTGCCTTGGGTAAACCGAGGTCAGATGAGTCGCCAGCTATGCTCCAAGTGAAGTCTTGGGATCAGATTATTGTTCCAAGTAAAGTCTTGGGGCCAGGGGTTCCTAGAATGATCAACTAGGTTCCTATATCGCTCACGTGAGATATTGCCTTCGGGCCAGATTCTCTCCTAACGGAGATATGCCTTCGGGCCAGTTTATGATTACGGTTATTTGAACATGGATATCCACATGAAGTTGTATGTTAAAATATGATATGATGTATGTGTGAATTTAAATGTATGTAGAATCATGCTTTAAATTCTTTATTGTGAATATGACATATGCTAATTGCCTGACCACCAAATATATGGAAATTCAAAATCTGTTATATGTGTATGTGTTTGTGATTGGCTCCTCTCCCCAGTTGTAGTGGTACCCGCTACTACACTCGGGATGGGAAAAGCCTCTCACTGAGTCCGTTTGACTCACCCCAATGTTAAATGTTACAGACACAGGTGGTATAGGCATCGGGAGCGCTTCCACTTCATCTCAGGGAGACGGACAGACTTAGAGACCGCACGCATTGTTCGCGTGGGTAGTATTGATATATGTATTTTGTCAGGATGTATATGTATATGATTCTTTTAGTATAGCATTCTTTTGTACATTTGCTATATACATATATGTATATGTCACACTCTAAAACTGTCGGCTTCATACAGGTTAAAGATTGGTCCTATTGTTGGGAATATAGGATATGATATGATGAATATCATGTGTATATATATATATGAATGTGACTTCCGCATGTGAATAGGATAGATCACACGCACTGAGCGTGTGGTCAATATGTAAATTTATATATATGTGTGACTGAATACTTGATTGTGTGAAAATACGGCTTCCGCATGTGAATAGGATAGGTCACACGCATTGAGGCGTGTGATCAATATGTATATTTTATGCAGGTGTGTGATTGAATATATATGTTTGACTGTACACAGGATAGGTCACACACATTGAGCCGTGGATTGCCTGCTACTTAGGTCACCGGATAGGGATGACCATATATACTATATATTGTGAGAAATTCTACCTCCCGTGCCGGTCACAGACTCCGATAGGGGGTCGTGACAAGTGTTTTCGAAAACTTGATATTCATTTTTCTTTTTTTTAATCAGTTTTCGCCGATGAGTACTGTTCTTTTCACGACCCCCTATCGGACGTCCGTGACCGGCATGGGAGGTAGGATTTCTCCCTTCGCGTAAGCCTCTAATCCCTGATTAACATTTTCACATGTTCATAACTACCAATTTCTAATACAAACAACATACAATATATATGGTCATCCACTTCCGGTAACCTAAGTGGCTTGCAATCCACGGCTCGCTCAGCGCCGCTTCAATCTATATATATATATATATATACACATATTCACTCTCACGTACATATAGTTACATATTGATCACGTGCTTCAGTGCGGGTGATCTATCCTAATCACATGCATAAATAAGACCTGTATTCATTCACACATATATTCAATCACACACATACAAATAGTTTACATATTGATCACACGCCTCAATGCGTGCGATCTATCCTAGTCACATGCGGAAGTTATATTTACATACAACATGTATTCAGCCACACATATATATAATGTACATATTGATCACATGCCTCAATGCATGTGATCTATCCTAGTCACATGCGGAAATCACAGATATATATATGATATATACAATATCATAGCCTAAGTTCCCAATACCATGACATATCTTTAACCTGTATGAAGCCGACAAAACTAGAGTTCGAGTATAACATATATATACACAGATGTTGTATATGTACAAAGCTACGCCCAAAAAGGATTTATATATATATACACCACAACATAATTACGTAACCAAAATAACTATCGACGCGGACTAAGCGTGCGGTCTTCAAATCTGTCCACCTCCTTGAGAAGAAGTGGACGCGTTCCCGAGTCCTGAACCACCTGCATCTGAAACATGTAAATAGGGGTGAGTCGAACAGACTCAGTGAGGAGCTCCCCCATCCCTGACGTAGCAGCAGGTACCACTACAGCTGGGGGAAGGGAGCAACCACAACCACATGCGCATGAACGGATTATATTGCAACCTTTAATATAATCAGGCAGTCAATATATATATCATATTCACAATAATTACCCCATTTCATGCTTCTAACGTAATTTTTACTCCGCACGTAAATCAATCACAAACATATATCATATGGTTCCATGGTTAACACCTACTTTTACACGTAGGCATTCACTTGTTGTCTCCCGCATTATGCGAAGAGAAATACTGGCCCGAAGGCAATCTCTTGTTCGAACGTAGTTGATCACACTAAGAACTTTCTGACTCCAAGGCACGCTTAGAGTAATAGCCGACAACTTGTCTGACCTCGGTTAAACCAAGGTAATGGCCACTATGTGGCATGCTTACTGACGACAAAATCTTGTCTGTCCGACCAAGATGATCGACTCGATCTACCCGGACTAACCTAAACAAGGTCAAATAACATGTTTAACCTTGAAAGACGCTCTATGAAAAACTAATTAAATATTATACGTGTTTATTAGTTAGACCTAGTTTCCCCCTTTTCGATTATGCAACACTCTCACTCACACTTAACAACATATGTTCAGTTTCCTCAACATACCATACAAACGAGATCTTTACAGTGACGATCAATATGATTGGTTTCTAATGTTATTGAACTCTCACATATGAAATTATGACTCAATCCTACCCACAGTAGCCTTTAAGGCTCAATGAATCACATTAACATATATACACACATGAGCCTAATAAGATAAACACATATTTGGTTTGCATGTTTACTGTTTACTTACTAACCATACACGCGTAACGCAATTTCATTCAGATAAATATATTTCATATAACAGTTGCGCAAAATAGAGCAAACCACATTTTCACGTAGTCATCCAACCCTGTGGGGCAGGGATGGGAGAGCCCCTCACCTCATTGGCCCTCCTGATCAGTCCTCGGAGTACCTGAAGCTTCAATTACTCTGTGGTGCCCTATACACATGTACTTAAGCAATTTAGAAACGTGTAACTAAGCATCTACCATGCACATGTCATGCTAATGCTCATGCACCCTCTTGATATTTCCAAGAACTAGATATTTAGTTCGTTATGTCGTCTTATTTGCTCTTTTGAAAGTTTCTAATGTCTTATACTTGACTTTCACACACTCGAGCCATTTAGAACCTCTGAAAGCTTGGGTTAGAGATTCTAATTTATCTAAACTTCACTTCATGTGTTCATAAGAGTAGTTAACTAATAGAGGAATAAATTCACGCCTCAAAAGAGGCCTTAGCTTACTCATTCCACCGTCTCCCTTATTTGCTGAGTAAAAGCTTAACTACTACCTCTTTAATTATATATAGAATCATAATCGGGTATAAGTAAATCCTTGGAACCAATTTAGCTAGTCTTAGGTGTCCACCACGGACTAGGCCAAGGTGTCCAGCCCACAGCACGGCTCCTTACTGTACGGTGGCTTGGTATACCGCCTCTTTTTCACCGGATTAGGTTCCGATTGTTAAGGTAATTATCCGGCTTTATTCCCTTATGTATTTCCAGTAATTACAACACTTATACTACTCCATTCCAAGCCTATTCATGCATCAAACTAGAAAATTTCAATTTTAGAGGAATTTTCTAACCCAATTTCCATGATTTCCTCAACCGGTCCATTCCTACGATTTAACTTCGATTCTGAACCTCACTAAGCATTCAATAGCACTTACTAAGCTTGAATTTAACCCCGAATGTCCCAATTGGAAGAAATTGAAGAATTCCTAAAATCCCTAAAATTGGAGAAATTGGGGTTTTGAGGGATTGGGGCTTTCTTACCTTATTCTAATCGGATAGAAGGCTTGGTGGGAGTTGAAGGAGAACTCTGGTCACCCCCGTCCGTCACCTCCCTTCTCTTCTTCTCGGGTGCGTGCTTCTACTTTCTCGTTGCTGCTTCGCTTTTTCCTTTTTTTTCCTTGTGTTTTACTGAATGGGGGGTCACGGTTTTAACCCCTTATTAAACTAATAATAAAAAAAATTATTATTTAGTTGTTATATCCTCTTTTTTTTCCATCCTTTTTATTTAGTTGTTATATCCTCTTTTTCCCCATCCTTTTTAATTCCCCTTTCATTTAGGTCCTAAAAAGAAATTTTAAAATTCCATTTCTTTCCCTTCTTCATTTTAGTTTAACTCTTAAATTCTTTAACTTAATTTATTTTTCTTTCAAAAAGAAAAATAAATTAAAATAATAATGATAATAATTAAACTAAAAATCTCGGATATTACAGTTCTGAAAACTTTATTTTCGTTTTTCTTTTTCTTAATGAGTTTTCGCCCATGAGTGTTTCGAAAACGTGGTATTCATTTTTCTTTTATTTAATTAGTTTTCACCGATGAGTGTTTCAAAAACTTGATATTCATTTTTATTTTTTTAATCATTTTTCGTCTGTGAGTGTTTCGAAAACATGATATTCATTTTTCTTTTTTTAGCAAGTTTTCGCCGATGAGTGTTTCAAAAACTTGATATTCATTTTTATTTTTTTTAATCAGTTTTCGTCAATGAGTGTTTCGAAAACTTGATATTCATTTTTTTAAGTAAGTTTTCACTAATGAGTGTTTTCGAAAACTTGATATTCATTTTTCTTTTTTTTAATTAGTTTTCGCCGATGAGTGTTCTGAAAACTTGATATTCATTTTTCTTTTTCTTAATCAGTTTTCAACGATGAGTGTTTCGAAAACGTGATATTCATTTTTCTTTATTTAATTAGTTTTCACCGATGAGTGTTTCGAAAACTTGATATTCATTTTTCTTTTTTTAATCAGTTTTCAACGATGAGTGTTCCGAAAACGTGATATTCATTTTTCTTTTTCTTAATCAGTTTTCCCCGATAAGTGTTTCGAAAACTTGATATTCATTTTTTTTCTTAATCAGTTTTCAACGATGAGTGTTTCGAAAACGTGATATTTATTTTTCTTTATTTAATTAGTTTTCACCGATGAGTGTTTCGAAAACTTGATATTCAGTTTTCTTTTTTTTTAATCAGTTTTCGTCGATGAGTGTTTCGAAAACTTGTTATTCATTTTTCTTTTTTTAATAAGATTTCACTGATTAGTGATTCGAAAACTTGATATTCATTTTTCTTTTTTTAATCAGTTTTCACCGATTAGTGTTTCGAAAACTTGATATTCATTTTCCGTTTTTAATCATTTTTCGCCGATTAGTGTTTTGAAAACTTTATATTCATTTTTATTTTTTTAATTAATTTTTGTAGATTAGTGTTTCGAAAACTTGATATTCATTTTTCTTTTTTAATCAGTTTTCGCCGATGAGTGTTTCGAAAACTTGATATTCATTTTTTGTTTTTAGTAAGTTTTTGCTAATGAGTATTTCGAAAACTTGATATTCATTTTTCTTTTTTAATTAGTTTTCATCGATGAGTGTTTCGAAAACTTGATATTTATTTTCCTTTTTTAATCAGTTTTCGCCGATGAGTGTTTCGAAAACTATATTCATTTTTATTTTCTTAATCAATTTTCTTCGATGAGTGTTTCGAAAACTTGATATTCATTTTTCTTTTTTTAGTAAGTTTTCGCTAATGAGTGTTTCGAAAACTTGATATTCATTTTTTTTAATCAGATTTCACCGATGAGTGTTTCGAAAATTTATATTCATTTTTATTTTTCTTAATCCGTTTTCATCGATGAGTGTTTCGAAAATTTGATATTCATTTTTTTTAATCAGTTTTCATCGATGAGTGTTTCGAAATTTATATTCATTTTTATTTTTCTTAATCCATTTTCATCGATGAGTGTTTCGAAAATTTGATATTCATTTTTCTTTTTTTAGTAAGTTTTCGTTAATGAGTGTTTCGAAAACTTGATAATAATTTTTCTTTTTTTTTCATCAATTTTCGCTAATGAGTGTTTCAAAAACTTGATATTCATTTTTCTTTTTTCTAATCATTTTTCTGTCATGACCCCAATTCGGGAGTACGTGACCGGCACAAGAATAAATTTTTACCTCTAAACCCGTAAGCCTTATCCTGTAAACACGTTTATAACTACCCTGCTATACAATCAATATATATATCATACTAGTGGCTACACCTCACTGGTGGCCTAATTAACCTGCAATCCGCGGTTCGCTCAATACCACTTCAGCTCAATCCAGTGTATAGATATATTTATCAACATTCATAATGTAAATATTAATATCATATTGACCGTACGTCTCAATACGTACGATCTATCCTATTCACATGCAGCAAGCACACATAATATATATCCATATCATATTGACCGTACGCCTCAATGCGTACGATATATCCTATTCACATGTAGAAGTTTATATACTCAAACATATATCCTAGTTTATCCCCAATTGGACACTGTCCTTAAGTACGTGTGAAGCCGAAAATTCTAGAGTAGGTACATATCAAAAGCTGTAAATATATATACACAACTCTTACAACTTTAAAATATGTACAAAAGGAGAAATCAAAATAACCAAAGGAGTCCACCCACGCGAACAAGAGCGTAAGGATGGTCTAATGTCTGTATCACTGTCCGGACGTTGATGCCTGCCCGATCCCTGTATCTGAAACATTGAAGCAGAGGGAGTGAGTCAAACATACTCAGTGAGAAGCTTCCCATCCTCGGCGTAGCGGCGGGTACCACTACAGCTGGGGAAAGGGAAACACCCACAATCACATGCGCATGAAAGTCCAGTTTATCAAATGTTATATTACGATAAGGCAACATTAATATAACATTAAAATCACAGATAAACCTACGGATCATGCTTTTCTATCATGCTTCTCATAAACAAGCAATCACATTTTAACATATCATCTGAAAATTGTAAATCACTCAACTGACCCTAGTACCAGGCTAGGGCAATGGCCTCAACGGGCAATTTGTTTTAAATCTTTAACTGACCCTAGTGCCAGGCTAGGGCAATGGCCTCAACGGGCAAATCTTTTAGTCTTTTACTGACCCTAGTACTAGGCTAGGGAAATGGCCTCAACGGGCAAATTATTTTAAATCTTTAACTGACCCTTGTGCCAGGCTAGGGCAATGGCCTCCACGGGCAAATATTTTAATCTTTAACTGACCCTAGTGCCAGGCTAGGGCAATGGCCTCAACGGGCAATCTTTTCTAACTTGTTTCTCTTCCCGAGCCTTCAGCTGGGATTCTGACTCTATCCACCCATTACTGTCCTAGACAGACTTTACCTAGGTAGTGTGAACCTCCCTATGACTCACTAATCAATTTATGAGAACGTTTTAATCCTTATGTAATACCCAAACCCTTGGTTAGATCATAACCTAGCTCTAAGGCCTTTCCTAAGTTCAATTACCATAAAACGTCGACGTTTACTAACAACTTCTATACGATTTCTTTAATGAGTTTCTAATTAATAGGGTAAGCCAAACCTTTGACTCAATCAACAAATTACCCCCTTGCTTGTATTGTTCGGCGTATCTCATGTCATCATATGGATACCCTCCAGTACCTCTTTACCTGTAGTCAAACACACATATACAAATATTTTCACATATAACAGTTTAGGAACAACAATAGCATGTTAACCACTAAGTAATTCCTAAAAATAGGCAACTAGGCAAACCACATATCCACATCCTCAATCAACCCTGTAGGGCAAGGATGGGAAACCCCTCACCTGGACGGCTCCCTTGTGCTTGTCATGGAGTAACTCCCACTCCGGACGAGTCGTGATTTCCTAACAAACGCATTTACGTGGTTAACAATCTTAACTATATGCAACTCATATGCGTATGGTATGCTCGCGCCTAAAAATGCACCTAGACGTTGCCAAGAACCGAGTTCTTGGTCTTATCCGTCTTCCCTTTCTTCCATGAGAGTCTTAAGTGCTACACACTTAGTTTCGTATAATTATTGCTCACCTTGAATTGATTTTGGAGCCTTGGATTTGAGTTACTAAACCTCGATATGCTTCTAAATTATCCTACTTAGGGTTTCCTAATAATTACGAAGGAATTAAATTGCCATTTTAAATTTTTGACTTTATTGTTCCGCAAGTTTCCATCCGTGAGAAACAAGAAAGTACCTAAAATAATTCTTGATGCTTGGTAGCATATTTAGAATTATTCTAAGGCGTTTAAGATTGAAAAAAAACAATTGTGGAGCTCTCAACATCACCCTTAAAGTGTATTTGGGCAATCCGAGTAGGGACCCGACACATTAACATTAAGGTTCAACCTTAGTAACCTCGGGCCAGCTCTTCACGAGTCCTGTTCAACTAATAATTCAACAATATAATTTCAATAATTCCAATCCAAGCCTATTTGCTCAAATCCAAGCTCAATCCTAATTATTAATAATTTCCCCAATTTATGAATATTTAGAATTTTCAACCCCAAACCCTTCAAAATTCGAATTCGGCTAAACCCGAGGGTATAGTCTCGATTCTTACCCTAACTAAGTGTTCAAGAACACTTCCTAGGTCTCAATCTACCCTCGAAACAACCCAATCGAAGGTGGATCGAAGAAATCCCTAAAAATGAAGAAATTGGGGGTTTCAAATGAAATTGGGGTTACCAACCTTTGATTCAATTGGTGGAAGGTGTAGGAGACGTCGTACCCGAGCTCCAGTGACTTTTTCGGCGTCGGCTAGCTCTCCCCGATCACCTTTCCGGCGCACCCACATCTTCTCCTTCTTCCTCCTCCACGAGCTGCTCTCCCTCTCTCTCGTCCCCTTTCTTCTTTCTTTCTTTCTATTTCCTTCTTTATACTTTCTAATTCTTTCTTTCTATTAAGAACACGACATCCCCCAAAATTAATTTAAAATAATATATATATATATATAATAATAATAAAAATAAATAAATAATTAAATAATAAAATAACTAATAATTATAATAAAACTAAAATAATTAAAGTATATTTTTAATTTAATTTCCTACTTCTTTTCTCTCTCTTTTTATTTTCTTTTATTTTCTAATATATAATAATAATAATATAAAATAAGTAAGGCTGAAAAATATTTCCAATTTATCCCTTTTCCCTACTTAATTCAGGTTTCCAATTCCTTAGGTCCTGAATTAAGTCCAAAAATTATTTTCTACTTCTTTTCTTTCCCTTCATTTCATTTTAAACTTCGAAAAAATTTCCCGGGTATTACAATCTTCCCCCCTTAAGAAATTTGGTCCCCAAATTTCAATTAACATACTAACCTTAGTCTTGAAATAGGTGACGATATGTCCTGCGCATCTCCGCCTCAACTTCCCACGTTGCTTCCTCAATCGAATGGTTTCGCCACAGGACTTTCACCAAGGGTATCTCCTTTGACCTCAGCTTCATCAACTGGCGATCTAGGATTTTCACTGGCATCTCCTCGTAAGTTAGACCCTCAGCTAGTTGTACTTCCTAGGGTTGGATTACATGAGAGGGGTCTGACAGGTACTTTCGAAGCATAGACACGTGAAACACCGGATGAACTCCTTCTAACTCCTCTGGCAATTCTAGACGGTAGGCAACATTTCCCACGCGCTCTAGAATTTCAAACGGCCCAATGTATCTTGGACTTAGCTTGCCCTTCTTGCCAAATCTCATCACGCCCCTCATTGGTGAAATTTTTAAGAAAACCTGCTCACCCACAGTAAACTCCAACTCTCTTCTCCGGTTGTCGGCATACGACTTCTGCCTACTCTGAGCCGTGGCAAGCCTTTCTCTAATGGACTTTATCTTGTCCAAAGCATCCTGAACGAGTTCTGGACCAACTAACTTGGTCTCTCCGACCTCGAACCACCCAATCGGGGACCTGCACTTCCGACCGTACAAAGCCTCGAAGGGTGCCATCTGAATACTGGATTGGTAACTGTTGGTATAGGCAAACTCTGCTAACGGCAGGTATTTCTCCCATCCTTCGCCGAAATCCATAACACATGCTCTAAGCATGTCCTCTAAAATCTGAATGGTCCTCTCAGATTGCCCGTCAGTCTGGGGATGGAACGTTGTACTTAGATCAACTCTCGTCCCTAATGCCTCCTGCAATGCTCTCCAGAATCGAGAGGTAAACAATGGCCCCCTATTAGAGATAATCGACACCGATACTCTGTGCAACCTCACTATCTCTGACAGGTACAACTGGGCATACTAACCCACTCCGTAAGTGGTCTTAACTGGCAGGAAATGGGCAGACTTGGTCATCCGATCAACGATTACCCAAACTGATCGAATCCCCTCTGTGACCACGGGAATCCTGTCACAAAATCCATAGTAATTCTCTCCCACTTCCATTCAGGAATTTCTATCTGTTGAAGTGTTCCGTCGGGCTTTTGGTGTTCAGCCTTAACCTGCTGACACACTAGACATCTAGACACGTAGTCTGCCACGTCCTTCGTCATACCATTCCACCAGTATGATTCTTTCCGATCCTGATACATCTTATTACTACCCGGATGGATTGTGTACGTTGTCTTGTGTGCCTCATCAAGAATTTTTTCTTTCAAACAATCCACCATAGGTACACACAGTCGTCCTTCCAACCGGAGTATGCCACTGTCATCTATGGAGAATCGGACGTCGTCTTTCTCCCCCTAAACCACTGTATCTCTGATCTGTTTGAGGTTGGCGTCTTGATCTTGTTTGGATTTAACTTCTTCGATTAGAGCTGACTTAGCTTGAATGTGGGCTAGAAAAAGGTTGGGATCTCCAATTTCAAACTGAGTTCCAGACTGTTCCGGCTCATGTATTTTCCGAATTAACGGCCTTCGTACTTCACTGATATGGGCTAAGCTACCCATTGACTTTCGGCTAAAAGCGTCTGCCACCACATTCGCCTTACCGGGATGGTACAAGATCGTGCAGTCATAGTCTTTCAACAAATCCATCCACTTGCGTTGTCTCAGATTTAGATCTTTCTGCTCGAAAATGTAGTTGAGGCTCTTGTGGTCTGTATATACCTCACATGTTTCGCCATAAAGGTAATGCCTCCAAATCTTCAAGGCAAATACCACCGCTGCCATTTCAAGATTGTGAGTTGGGTAGTTCTTTTCGTGCTTCCAGAGTTGCCTAGACGCATAAGCAATCACCTTGCCATGCTGCATAAGAACACACCCTAACCCAACCCATGAAGCATCACAGTAAACCACATACCCTTCGGAGCTTTCAGGAAGAGCCAACACTGGTGCTGTGGTGAGACTTTCCTTCAGCTTTTGAAAACTCTCTTCACACTTGTTATCCCACACAAACTTTATCCCTTTCTGAGTTAACTTTGTAAGAGGTGCAACAACCTTCGAAAAGTCCTGCACAAACCTTCTACAGTATCCAGCCAAACCTAGAAAACTGCGAATCTCTGTGACAGAGGTAGGCTGGGACCAATTCTTCACTGCTTCTACTTTACTCGGGTCAACATGGATTCCCTCTGAAGATACCACGTGACCGAGAAATGCAACTTTATCAAGCCAAAACTCACATTTTGAAAACTTAGCATACAATTTCTCTTCTCTCAGCTTCTGTAATGCCAGTCTCAAATGCTCTGTGTGCTCCTCAGCATTCTTGGAATAAACTAGAATGTCATCTATGAATACAATGACAAACTGGTCTATAAATGGCTTGAAAACCCGATTCATCATATCCATAAAAGCTGCTGGTGCATTAGTTAGCCTGAACGACATGACTAGAAACTCATAATGGCCGTATCGGGTTCGAAAAGCAGTCTTAGGCACATCTTCTTTTCTAATCTTCAGCTGATGATACCCTGATCGTAGATCGATCTTTGAAAACCTCTTAGCACCTTGTAACTGGTCGAACAGATCATCGATTCTTGGAAGTGGATATTGATTGCGGACCGTTACCTTATTCAACTTTCGGTAATCGATAGACAATCTTAAAGTTCCATCCTTCTTCTTCACGAATAGAACCGGTGCACCCCAAGGTGAAAAATTGGGTCTGATGAAACCCTTATCAAGTAATTCCTGTAACTGCGTGTGTAGCTCCTTCAACTCCTTCGGAGCCATTCTATAGGGTGGTGTGGAAATCGGCTGAGTAACTGGTAAAAGCTCGATCTCAAATTCAATCTCTCGATCAGGCAGCAAACCAGGTAAGTCGTCAGGAAATACATCAAGAAAGTCCCGAACCACCGGTACCTGATTCGCAGGAAGTACTTCTTTCGTAGTATCCCTCACAAAAGCTAGATATCCTTTACACCGTTTCTCGAGTAGCTTGGAAGCTTTCATTGCTGAAATTAGACTCGGATATGGTGCAGCACCATCACCCTGCACCACGAATGGCTCTTCATTCGGCGTATTGAATTTCAAACACTTCGCCGTGCAGTCAACTACCGCATGACATGATGCCAACCAATCCATACCTAGAATGACATCCAAGTCAACCATATAGAGTAGTCGTAGGTCCACAACTGTTTCATGACCCTCGACCACAACCATACACGATTCATAGACATACTTGACTTGTATTGATTCACCCATCGGAGTAGAGACCATTTATGTCTCCTTCAACCTAGTCGGGCTTTTCTCAACTTTCCGTGCAAATGCATGTGAGATGTAGGAATGTGTTGAACCAGAATCAAATAATACAACAGCATGGAGAGAGCATACTGAAAGTGTACCTGTCACTACTGCATTTGAGGCATGTGCATCCTGTCGAGACAAAGCAAACACCCGTGCCTGTCCTCCCCTTGGTGCACCTAGTCCTCTACCTCCTGCTCCTCTACCTCTGCCCGCTCCTGAAGTGTTGACTTGGGGTGGTACAATTCTAACTGGTGGGGCTACAATTGGAGTACTACCGGGAGTAGGATTGCTCTTGACACTCCAATTACTCTTCCTCTGCGGACAGTCCTTAGCCATATGCCTGAACTGACCACAGTTGTAACAACCTGCCTTTGTGACTCTACACTCTCCAAAATGGAATCTCCCACATGTTCCACACTGCGATTTCTGGTTATCGCCCTGACCACTGCCTTGGAACCTCTGCCCACCTTGTGTGTTACTCCTTCCAGAACTTGTGGTGGTAATGGCAGACTGCCCACCAACTTGCCCTGCATAATTTGGAATTGCACTAGAACTACCTGTTGTCCTTTGCTTCTTCTTCCACCCCTGTCCATCATTGCATGTCAGTAACTTATTTTTGGGATTTGCCGACGTCCCAAATTTCTTTCTATTTTCAATTACCCTAGCACAATCAGCATCCTGTGCTAGAGTTTCAAACTAACCACATTGGGGTAGTAAAACTACGAACAATGGCTCTACCAACCTGTGGATAAACCTCTTGATCAACTCCCTCTCATCGAGAACCAATTCAGGAGCATATTGAGCTAGCTCTGTGAACTGCAGCTCAAACACAGTGAAGTCACTGACATATTCGGCGTCATCCACAAGTCCTCAAATTGTTGACGCTTGGCATACCTAGTTCCTTCAGATAGAAATCGACCCAGGAATTCCCTCTGAATATCTTCCCAGGTCATAGGAGCAACTCTCCTTGCATATCTCTTATGTACTGACTCAATCCAAACTCATGCAGCGCCTCTTAACTGAAATGAGGCAAGTTCCACCATCTCTCCTCCTGGACACCTCAGTAACTGCCCAATTCTGATTATATCACGGAGGAAATGTTGAGGGTCCTCCTTGGTTTCGGTTCCGCAAAAGGAAGGCGGATTCACCTCGGAACTCCCCTCGGTCCTCGGGGCACGTCCCTTTGTTGCCATTCCCTTCTTGGTTCTTCCTCCCTTTCCTCAACCATTTTAGTTTCCTGTTCAGCCGATATCACTTGCTCCTCTTCCTCGCTGACAACTAAACGACAGACTTCTTGTTGAATTTGGCGGGTCATTTTAGCTCTCAACTCCTGAAATCCCGCAGTCAGCATCTCAGCCACTGGCGGAGCACCCGTCTCAACCTGTGGCTCCAGGGTTTGTTTCCTATACACTTCTCTTTCTTGTGTCCTACCACGACCGCGAGCACGGCCTCTAGCTCGACCCCTGGGAGGCATTCTCTCCTCCCGAACGGATTCCTTATCTGTACGTGCAGGGACTCTACCGCCCCTCCTAGCGTGCCTAGTAGTCGGCGACATCCCTGTACTGCACAAAAACGTCGCCTAATAAGTATTTGCATAATCTATCATAGATTAAGAACAATGAAAGAAAGGCTGACTCAAATTATCCTAGGTACTCCCACAAGTGCCTGTTTAATGCAACGTTGTGCCCGGGTTTCAGAACGAAGCTTAAACCAACACCCGGTTATACCAATGGCTTCACATGACTTAAAGAATAACCAGGCTCTGATACCAAGTTTGTCAGGACCCCAATTCGGGAGTACGTGACCGACACAAGAATAGATTTTTACCTCTAAAACTGTAATCCTTATCCTGTAAACACGTTCATAACTACCCTGCTATACAATCAATATATATATATATATATATCATACTAGTGGCCACACCTCACTGGTGGCCTAAATAACCTACAATCCGCGGTTCGCTCAATACCGCTTCAGCTCAATCCAGTGTATAGATATATTTATCAGCACTCATAATGTAAATATTAATATCATATTGACCGTACGTCTCAATACGTACGATCTATCCTATTCATATGCAGTAAGCACACATAATATATATCCATATCATATTGACCGTACGCCTCAATGCGTACGATCTATCCTATTCACATGCAGAAGTTTATATACTCAAACATATATTTTAGTTTATCCCCAACTGGACCCTATCTTTAAGAACGTGTGAAGCTGACAATTCTAGAGTAGGTACATATCAAAAGCTGTACATATATATATACAACTCTTAGAACTTTAAAATATGTACAAAAAGAGAAATCAAAATAACCAAAGGAGTCCACCCACGCGAACGAGACCGTAAGGATGGTCTGATGTCCGTATCACGATCTGGACGTCGATGCCTGCCCGATCCCTGTATCTGAAACATTGAAGTAGAGGGAGTGAGTCAAACAGACTCAGTGAGAAGCTTCCCATCCTCGGCGTAGCGGCGGGTAAAACTACAACTGGAGAAAGGGAAACACCCACAATCACATGCGCAAGAAAGTCCAGTTTATCAAATGTTATATTACGATAAGGCAATATTAATATAACATTAAAATCACAGATAAACCTACGGATCATGCTTTCATATCATGCTTCTCAAAAACAAGCAATCACATTTTAACATACCATCTGAAAACTATTAATCACTCAAATGACCCTAGTACCAGGCTAGGGCAATGGCCTCAATGGCAATTTCTTTTAAATCTTTAACTGACCCTTGTGCCAGGCTAGGGCAATGGCCTCAACGGGCAAATCTTTTTGTCTATTACTGACCCTAGTACTAGGCTAGGGCAATGGCCTCAACGGGCAAATTATTTTAAATCTTTAACTGAGCCTAGTGCCAGGCTAGGGCAATGGCCTCTTTGGGCAAATATTTTAATCTTTAACTGACCCTAGTGCCAGGCTAGGGCAATGGCCTCAACGGACAATCTTTTCTGACTGTGTTTGATTAATAGAATTGTCACGAGGTGACCAGTACCCAAGTGAATGGGTTAAGTATGTTTTGCCACGTGGTGGCCAGCAACCCGAGTGCATGAGTTCAAAGTGGGAAAGCCATGTAGTGGCTAGTAAATACCCCAGAGTGGGGGAAGTTAAGTAGATGTATGTTATAGTGTCTACGTGTACTTAAAGAATTGTCTGTGTTTGCATATAACTGTTGATTGCGCAACGGAGTGGTGACGTACAGGATTACATCTTCACAAAGTCTTGTTTGATTCAAACAAGTTGAACCTGAGAAGACCGAAAAGTAAAAGCCGGCACTATATGTTACATATTTACTTGCTTATTGATGACGTGGAATAAACTGCTGCATGTTTACAGTTATTAAATGCATGTGAGTGTTTGGGTGAAATTTCTGTTGTTGTGTGGTCTCCAAGAATGTATGCTAATTAACAGTAACCAGTTGTTTTTGAATGTGGTTGTGTATGACTCCCAATCCCAGCGCCATGGTACCCGCCTTGCGCCGGGGATGGGAGAGTTCTCATTGAGTCGCGTGGTTAAGACTCACACCTCATTTTTACTGCACAGAGATAGGTTAAGTACAGGTGGAAGAAGTCTCGGTGGAACGAGGGACAAGGAAAACTTTCCAAGACCCACAACTTGTTCATGTGGGTGAATAAATTATACTTGTAATTTAATTTACTTTATCGTTGTAGCATAAAGTAAAGGGTAGACGTACCCAATTAGATTGTATTACTAAATCTAGAACTGTCAGCTTCACACACCTTAAAGATCAGGATTTATTTCACTGCGATACAGAGAAAAACTTGTTTTCAAAATACATATATATAAATATAATTGTTGCATGTAAATAGGATAGGCAACATCTTCGGATGTGTAGCCAGTATACAGGTTATATATTATGTGTTTTTTCCTATATCTATATCCTGAAGCGACACTGGCCGTGGATTTGCTTGCCTAGGATAGGCCACCATTTCGGTGTAGCCATGGTATTATATTGCATGTGGATGTATTTTCAATAATAGATATTTTGTCAATTAGGTGATAAGGCTTACAGGCAGAGGGATATTCCCTGTGTCTGTGCCAGTCACGGTCCTCTAAACGGGGTCGTGACAAACTTAGTATCAGAGCCTGGTTATTCTTTAAGAGTGTGAAGCTAACCAGTAGTCTCGGGTGTCAGTCGGGCTATCCATTACGAATCCAGACCTAACGGTAGTTCCGACAGGCACTTGTGAGGTTGCTCAGGATGTTGAGTCATAAATTCTTTCGATTCATCGCTTTAGGCATAGAATTTGTATGTGAAATTCTCTCAAAAGCATATAACCTGTATAGTACACAAGTGCTGATGAGCACTTAGGCGTAAGGTGGGGTGGCAGTGACCCTGGGAACCTTAGGACGCCATAATAGGGAAAGGAGACATCCATGGAGGATGCTACCTTGACACAGACACATTTGGATGAATTGTAGGCAGGAATGCGCTACAATATGTGATTGTTTTGTAGGTGTTAAATGAGACGATGCGTCTGCTCTGTTAGCGGCGCGTTGTGTGCTATGGTATAGGCACAAGTTGTTTGATTATAGCATGAAATGCAAGTAGAATAGAAATATGCAGTGAATGGTAGTTTAGGCTAGGAATGGTTTGTAGAGTGAAAGAAAAGACACGCTTGGCGTGTAGAAAAGAAAGTAAGCCCATGGGGCGATTGAAATGGAATGTTTGTAGACAAGAATAAATAGGGCCAGGGGGCATGAGATCGATAGGATGATGACCATGTGAATGGGTCACGATTGTGTAGTATGCTATGGCTGAAGGAAGTGAGTTGTCCTTCCTAGAAAGTAAACAGAAAAGAGGTGGTGTATGCCACAGTATAGAAGTAGAAGTCTACGGACTAGAAAATCAGGATACGATATATAGAAGGATAAAGTGGCCGAACCGTATGCCGTAGAGATAGATGTTAAGAAGTAGAGGCATATGTAAACGTGTAGAATGTGACGATATGCCGAGCAGGAAACAGAGTAAATGGTATGGCACAGGGATGGAGCCTAGTCCAACCCTGCGCTCGATCCATGAACTGCTAGTTCCTTAAGCAAACAAGGGGGGAAAGAAGGGATTAAGCCCAACCAAACTCTCTTGGGTTGCTTAAGGAAGAGCATAAAAAATAGGATATTGATCACATGAGAAATTTTTATAAAAATCTTTTTGGTCTTTCCGGATGAGAGATTCTAAAAGACCCTCAAACTTTTCTTGAAAATACTAGGGATAACTATTGGAAGGAAAATTTCATGAAAACTCTTCTCAATTTGTCTCATTCCAATAGGTTAAACCCTAACCATTTACGAAAACCTTAGGCGTCATTTTCTAAGAAATAAACTTGAATTAATTTTTTTTTATAAACCACAGGGTGCCTAAGAAAACTACTTCATGTGACCAATACCCTACCAAACAATAGTCCTTTTACAGGTAAGTTGTATAAGGATGGTAGATGTAGTTGAGAAATCACTCGCTTGGAGTGATTAAAGTTAAGTACAAATCGAAAAGCACTAGAGAGTGCTAGAGTGCCAAGGGAGTATACTAGTAAACCTAGGGGTTACCAGTTAAGGGGCCATAGGGTGATTATGGACCCGAAAGTATTAGACCGGAGCAGGTCTAGAAGTGGAAATGGGCGTAGAGCTTCGGGTGCCGTCCAGAGATAAGAAAATGAGTGCTATTGCGATAGATAGCTCTCGAACGAGATAACGTAAGAGATAAACACCAAAGAGACTCGTGGAGGCCCGAGGGGAGAGAAAGTTGACATGGATAAGTAGTCTCATAAGGGGGGAAGAGCGGAAGCCTATAGGACCCCATAGGCTAAGAGTCAAGTAGGAGATGGAGAACCAACTACTACCGTAAGTGCTTGTATAGTACACAGATTGTAGTGGACATAGCTAGGTAAGCTAGTTCCACAGGTTGGTGAACCGTAAATCGTTAGTCTGAAGCCGTGTATGGGTGGAGACTGAGTGGACAAACCAAACGTATAAATGGCCATGTGGGTTCCATAAAAGGAAAATTTACCATAAGGACGATTAATCAAGGAGGAGAATTTAGTGAGTAACGAGAATTGAGAAATACTCGAAGAAAGAGTACCACACGTAGGTACGAAATGGAAAAGAAGAGAGTGAATACGGGAACGGAGTCGGGTAAGCATCTGAGGATGTGAGCCAAAATGATAAAACAGGTATGCTACTGTTGGGGGCGATTGAAACCCAACGGGTAACACACTTGCAAGAGGCGGTATATGTTCGTGAACATATGCCACACCGTAAGAAAGGAAAGAGTCAAACTGTGGGAGCGGATCCCGTTTGGTCAAGGGGAGTAGAGCATGTCCGGAAAGGTTCATACTGGAATTGACAGATCAATTATTCCAAGTAGGAATACAGGATTTAGGTGAGTTGAGGAGTCCGAGTGGGCCAAGTTGGGGTAAAAGCCAACGGAAACCCAATGAGTAGAATTAGCATAGGATGTGCAACTCTAAGCAGACTAACCTGAGGATGGTATAGATCCACGGTCATAGTCGTGTTAAGCGAGGTCCTTGGATGTGAAGACCGAACTGAGCCTGAGGCAGAGTAATGAGTACGATGGTAAGGAGGAGACTGGTGAGTTTCCATTATAAACAGAAATGACTACAATTAGTAGTCAGAGAAGAGTCTAAGTCAGTCAGACATAGGATATCGACAGGGAGTAACCTGAAGTGTTATGGAAACCACTAAGGGTAAGTGTAATACATAGTTGTGCTAGTGCCATGGCATTTAGTTTCGTTAGGACACGAGTAGGGTAAACCGAGTCGGTAGTGAGTGTAACAACCTCGGAAGGGTTAGGTACACTGATGGCAAAAATTATAAACCCCTACGTAGGGTGTATGCCGTGTAAGCGGTAAGTCTAGATGTAGAGTAGAGGGTGTAGTAAGATGTAAACGGACTTTTCTGGAGAAGTCATTTACAAAGAATATATTGGGGGAGTACCAGCAGAAGGGAAGCTGCTTGGTAGTAGAGGATACTTAGGTACGGGGACTCCGATTTAGGGGAGTACTTCGTCAGTTAAAGTTTATAGAAATAGAACCTAGTGTGCTTTGCAAATAGCTAGTGTCTTGGCGTGTTCCAAGACGGATATAAGAAGTCACTACGGAGGTAGCTAGTCGGAAAAGCATGTTCAGTCAAGGTAAGCCTCACTAGAGAAGACAATTGTTAACTCCTCGGAGAACTAAATTGGAGCATGGCAAGTAGTACGTGCCAAACTCCCCATTGCGAAATTAGTAGCACAAAGTGAATGGAAATTAGGAAAGTTAGGTATCCTCGGGGAAGGATACGACGACAGATAGAGTCGGTCGGTTAACACCTCGCGGACGGGTGGTTAACTACGAAACTATAAATACAAACGATCAAAGAATGAATATGTGGAGACCAGATAGAGACTTTGAGCCTCTACAAAAGAAAGATGAAGCGTAGGGTAAAACGGTAAAACTTCCACATTGAGGGAAACCATAGATAAAATTGAGCCAAGGGAGGGCAACAAGCCAACAACCCCACGAAAGAGATGAAATTCGGGGACCGAATTTCTTAAGGGGGGAAGAATGTAATACCCCAGAAAATTTCGAGGATTAAAGAATGATTTATTTCGGGGCTAGGAATTAAAACTTTAAAAAAAAGAATATAGAAAATGTATGAAAGTTAAAAGAAACCGGAAAGGAATTTTTTTCGAAGATTGTAATACCCGAGGGGTATTTTTGGAATCAAGTCAAATATATATTAAGACTTAGAATGGTCATCATTTGGAGTTAGATTGTAACAAAAAAAACACAAATAAATAATATATAAACAAGTAAATAAATAGAAAAATGTATATATATATATATATATATATATATATATATATATAGATAAATAATCATAATTAAGAAATAATGCGATAATATGAGGTTGATAGATTTTTGAGTTGAGGTTGGACATTTTGACTAAATAAAATAAAAATAATTTTTTTGGAATGAAATAAGATTTTTTGGGTTATTATTAAGATTTTAATTACTTTAGATTGGAGAATTTAAGAAATTAAAATAAATAATAAATTCAAATAGAAAAATATAAATTGGGTTAAATATGAATAATATGAATTATTTCGAGCTTATAGTTTAAATTTGAGAATTGTTCAAAAATAAAAGTTGTACTGGGTTAGAAAATTCTTATCTGTTCAAGACTTAGTGACAAATATTTTTAATAGGCCTATGATTACCCAAAAAATTCTAAACTTTGCTATTTGTACCCAACAATAAATATAGATGAGAAAATCCAATCAAAACTCTATTTTACCATATCCCAAAACAAAGTCAAATATCCAAATTTTCTTTAAACCCAAATTGCAATTTAAGAACAAGTCAGACCACGCCTCTTCTTCCTATCTTCTTTCTTCTTCCTCTCTTCTTCTCCATTCCTCATTCACTCTAGGGCATCAAGAACAAATTGAAGGATCCACTCACTTCCATCAAATTTCTTGCTTCCTCCCATCAATTCCATGTCTCATCAAGCTCCCTCCACCATTGTTAAGCATTAACAAGTTTGGGCAACCTCCATGGATTTCCAAATTCGGACTTCCCCAAAGGTAAGCATCAAAATCTTGTTTTCACCTCTTAAATCATAGGTTTCTTGATGGGAATGAGTTACCTATCAATAATATATCACCTTAGAATCATTTTTGAACATATAGATCACCCAAATATTGAGTTCTATGGAGATTTCTACCCTAGGGTTTCTAACCTACGAATTTTGGCAAAATTTATGGAATTTATAAATTTTTCTTAAACTTGATGGCATGTATGTACTTCAAATGAATTATTTAGGTATTCTAAATGATTTGTATGAATGCCCAATAATTGGAATAATGATATGTGAACATTTGGTGAAAATGAGCACTTTTCATATTTGGCAAATTCTCCATTGATGGAGGTTGAAGAGTGAACAAGTTTGTAAACTTGTTTATTTATGCATTAATTGAGTTGAACTAAAAGAGAACACCAAATGATGACCATAGGCCAAGTAAATGAACTTGGGGGTCGGATAAAATGTAAGAAGTCATAAGAAAAAAAAACTAGGAAATTGTATGAAATTTGATATCAATTGAATTGGTTGTATGTGATAGGGTTCAAGTACTTCCTTGGAGACAAGTGTGCTCAAAGGGAATGCTAAGTGAAGCGGCCAAGGTGAGGGTTCTTCCATCTCTGCTCCAAGGGTTGTATGCTTATGTGGATTACATGAGTATGTATATTCTCTGCTTGTCTGGTATGTATTCGCTAGAGATATGGAATGCTAAAAGAATGAAAGAACTAGAAGATAGGTTGTGGAAAGTAGCTTGGATAGGAAGACATAGGAGTAGAGTATAATTGTTTGCTATGATTGGTGTGTTACAAATCCAAGTCATACACTCCGGAGGCATGGTGATTATTTTATTAAGTCTTTTCCACCATGGTGGCAAGAGTCCTTGTACGGAAGGGCTAAACTTTATTTTGAAAACTCTTCACGACGGTGACTTAAATTAAAAATCATGCAAAGGGAGTTATTGGTGGGTTTCAGATTTGGTTATGCTAGCGATGTGAGACATCGACTAGAATAACGTCAGATAGCACTTGAGACCACAATTTTATAATCACCATGACAATGGTTATTGCCCTATCCTGGTAATAGGGTCAGAAAGGATTTATATTGCTATGACGATAGCTTGAGGCTCAGAGAGTACATCTGGACGGGTATATGAGTTATATCCTGTTGAGGATACTTGTACATATTCATAAGGAGAAGAATTGTTGATCCTTCGGGAAAGATACAAAGAATCCTATTAATATGTGAGACTAAGGTAAGGAGACACGGGAGGAACCTACGGGTGAACCGTGAGCCTAGCCTAGCAAAAGAGAAATCATCCTGTGGAGTTGGTCCAGGGTGTGTCAGTGGCCATGCTTCGAGACTTCGTGTCATGCCCGCCATGTGGCCTGGTTGGGTAATGGACGAGTTGGCTCAAGCTATTGCCCCGCAGTTAGGGGTCAGGACGTGCCACTTGGTGGCTATGCGTCAGTTGTTTGATAGATAGAGATTGACTGTGTTTGATTAATAGAATTGTCACGAGGTGACCAGTACCCAAGTGAATGGGTTAAGTATGTTTTGCCACGTGGTGGCCAGCAACCTGAGTTCATGAGTTCGAAGTGGGAAAGCCATGTAGTGGCTAGTAAATACCCCAGAGTGGGGGAAGTTAAGTAGATGTATGTTATAGCGTCTGCGTGTACTTAAAGAATTGTCTGTGTTTGCATATAAATGTTCATTGCGCAGCGGAGTGGTGACGTACAGGATTATGTCATCACAAAGTCTTGTTTGATTCAAACAAATTGAACGTGAGAAGACCGGTAAGTAAAAGCCGGCACTATATGTTACATGTTTACTTGTTGATTGATGACGTGGAATAAACTGCTGCATGTTTACAGTTATTAAATGCATGTGAGTGTTTGGGTGAAATTTCTGTTGTTGTGTGGTCGCCAAGAATGTATGCTAATTAACAGTAACCAGTTGTTTTTGCATGTGGTTGTGTATGACTCCCAATCCCAGCGCCATGGTACCCGCCTTGCTCCGAGGATGGGAGAGTTCTCACTGAGTCGCGTGGTTAAGACTCACACCTCATTTTCACTGCACAGAGACAGGTTAAGTATAGGTGGAAGAAGTCTCGGTGGAACGAGGGACAAGGAAAACTTTCCAAGACCCACAACTTGTTCATGTGGGTGAATAAATTATACTTGTAATTTAATTTACTTTATCGTTGTAGCATAAAGTAAAGGGTAGACGTACCCAATTAGATTGTACTACTAAATCTAGAACTGTCAGCTTCACACACCTTAATGATCAAGATTTATTTTACTGCGATACAGGGAAAAAATTGTTTTCAAAATACATATATATACATATAATTGTTGCATGTGAATAGGATAGGCAACATCTTCGGATGTGTAGCCAGTACACAGGTTATATATTATGTGTGTTTTCCTATATCTATATCCTGAAGTGGCACTGGCCGTGGATTTGCTTGCCTAGGATAGGCCACCATTTCGGTGTAGCTATGGTATTATACTGCATGTGGATGTATTTTCAATAATAGATATTTTGTCAATTAGGTGATAAGGCTTACAGGCATAGGGATATTCCCTTTATCAATCGAAGGTGGATCGAAGAAACCCCCGTTTAGAGGACCGTGACCGGCACAGTCACAGGGAACAAACTGTTGATTGATGACGTGGAACAAACTGCTGCATGCTTATATCTGTTAAATGCATGTGAGTGTTTGGGTGAAATTTCTGTTGTTGTGTGATAACCAAGAATGTATGCTAACAACAGTAACTAGTTGTTTTTATATGTGGTTGCGTATGACACCCAAACCCAGCGCTACAGTACCCACCTTGCGCCGGGGATGGGAGAGTCCTTACTGAGTCGCGTGGTTAAGACTCACACCTCATTTTTACTACACAGAGACAGGTTATGTACAGGTGGAAGAAGTCTTGGTGGAACGAGGGTTGAGCAATACTTCCCAAGACCCACAACTTGTTCATGTGGGTGAATAAATTGTAATTGTAATTTAATTTACTTTATTATTGTATCATAAAGTAAAGGGTAGACATACCCACTTAGATTGTGTCACTAAATCTAGAACTGTCAGCTTCACACACCTTAAAGATCAGGATCCGTTAGATTACAATGCAGGGAAAACTTATTTTCAAAATATATATATATACATATATCTGTTGCATGCGAATAGGATAGGCAGCATCTTCGGATGTGTAGCCAGTACACAGGTTATATATTATGTGTGTTTTCCTATATCTATATACTGAAGCGGCACTGGCCGTGTATTTGATTGCCTAGGATATGCCACCATTTCGGTGTAGCCATGGTATTATAATGAATGTGAATGTATTTTTAATAATAGATATTTTGTCAATTAGGTGGTAAGGCTTACAGGCATAGGGGCATTCCTTGTGTCTGTGCCGGTCACAGTCCTCTAAACGGGGGTCGTGACAAACTTGGTATCTGAGGCTGGTTATTCTTTAAGGGTGTGAAGCTAACTAGTGGTCTCGGGTGTCAGTTGGGCTAGCGAATAGGAATCCGAACGTAACGATGGTTCCGACGGGCACTTGTGAGGTTGCTCAGGATGTCGAGTCATGAATTCTTTCGAATCATCGCTTTAGGCATAGAATATGTATGTAAAATTCTATGCAAAGCATATAACCTGTATAGTACACAAGTGCCGATGAGCACTAAGGTGTAAGGTGGGGTGGCAGTGACCTCGGGAACCTTAGGACACCATAATAGGGAAATGAAACATCCATGGAGGATGCTACCTAGACACAGACACATTTGGTTGAATTGTAGGCAGTAATGCGCTGCAACGTGTGATTGTTTTGCAGGGTTAAATGAGACAATGCGTCTGCTCTGTTAGCAGCGCATTGTGTGCTATGGTATAGGCACAAGTTGTTTGATTATAGTATGGAATGCAAGTAGAATAGAAATATGCAGTGAATGGTAGTTCAGACTAGGAATGGTTTGTAAATTGAGAGAAAAGACACGCTTGGCGTGTAGAAAAGAAAGTAAGCCCATGGGGCGATTGAAATGGAAAGTTTACAGACAAGAATAAACAGGGCCAGGGGGCATGAGACCGATAGGATGATGACCACGTGAATGGGTCACGACTGTGTAGTATGCTATGGCTGAAGGAAGTGAGTTGTCCTTCCTAGAAAGTAAACAGAAAAGAGGTGGTGTATGCCACAGTATAGAAGTAGAAGTCTATGGATTAGAAAATCAGGATACGGTATATGGAAGGGCAAACTGGCCGAACTATATGCCGTAGAGATAGATGTTAAGAAGTAGAGGCTTATGTAAACGTGTAGAGCGTGATCATATGCCGAGCAGGAAACAGAGCAAGTGGTAAGGCACAGGGAGGGAGCCTATTCCAACCCTGCGCTCGGTCCATGTACTGCTAGTTCCTTGAGCAAACAAGGGGGAAAAGAAGGGATTAAGCCCAACCAAACTCTCTTGGGTTGCTTAAGGAAGAGCATAAAGAATAGGATATTGACCACATGAGAAATTTTTGTAAAAAAAATAATCTTTTTGGTCTTTTCGGATGAGAGATTCTGAAAGACCCTCAAACTTTTCTTGAAAATACTAGGGATAACCATTGGAAGGTAAATTTTCATGAAAACTCTTTTTGAATTTGTGCCATTCCAATTGGTTAAACCCTAATCATTTACGAAAACCTTAGGCGTCATTTTCTAAGAAATAAAGTTGAATTAATTTTTAAAACCCGTAGGGTGCCTAAGAAAACTAACTCATGTGACCAATACCCTACTAAACAATAATCCTTTTACAGGTAAGCTGTATAAGGATGGTAGATGTAGTTGAGAAATCACTTGCTTGGAGTGATTAAAGTTAAGTAGACATCGAAAAGCACTAGAGAGTGCTAAAGTGCCAAGGGATTATGTAGGTAAACCTAAGGGTTACCAATTAAGGGGGCCATAAGGTGATTATTGTAATACCGCGAAAAATTTCGAGGATTAAAGAATGATTTATTTAAAAATTTCGAGGATTAAAGAATGATTTATTTCGGGGCTAGGAATTTAAAACTTTCAAAAGAATGTAAAAAAATATGAAAGTTAAAAGAAACCGGAAAGGAATTTTTTTTCGAGGATTGTAATACCCGAAAAAATTTTTCGAGGTTTAAAATAAAATAAAAGATGAAAGAAAGAAGTACAAAATAGTTTTTGGGATTTAATTCGGGACCTAAGAAATTGGAAACCTGAATTAAATAGGGAAAGGGAGTAAATTAAAAACACATATTAGTTATTATTTATTTAATTATTAATTAATTAATTTAATTACATTTATTTATTTATTATTTATATATTTTATAATTATTTTAATTATAATTACTTATTATTATTATTTTAAAAGGGAAGGTGGACGTGGGGTTAGGTAGATAAACGAAAGAAAAGAGATAAGAAGAGAAAAGGAAAAGAGGGGTGCGTGAAGCACGAGAGAGAGAAAGAGTCGAGAGAAAGAAAATGAAAGAAGAGGAAGAGAGAGAAGAAGCCGTGAGGTAGAGAGAGAGGGGGTTCACCGGAAATCCGCCGGAGAAGAGCTAGCCGACGCCGGGAAAAGTCACCGGAGCTCGGTTACAACATCTTCCACACCTCACACCAATCGAATCAAGGTTGGTAACCTCAATTTTATTCTAAACCCTCAATTTCTCCATTTTAGGGATTTCTTCGATTGAGTTATTTCGAGGGTAGATTGAGACCTAAAAAGTGTTCTTGAACACTTAGTTGGGGTAGGAAACAAGATTATATTCTCGAATTTGTCCAAATTCAAATTTGGAAGGATTTGGGGTTGAAATTATAATTATTTTCAAATTGGGGAAAATTGTTGATAATTGGGATTAAGCTTGGATTTGAGTAAATAGACTTGGATTGATATTATTGAAATTATAATTATTTCCAAATTGGGGAAAATTATTGATAAGTAGGATTGAGCTTGGATTTGAGTGAATAGGCTTGAATTGATATTATTAAAATTATATAGTTGAAATATTAGCTTAACAAGACCCGTGAAGAGTTGGCCCAAGGTTACTAAGGTTGAACGTTGACGTTAACGTGCCGGGTCTATGCTCGGTTTGTCGAAATACACTTTAAGGGTGATGTTGAGGGCTCCAAACCTCTTCTTTTCAATCTTAAATACCCTAGAATAATTCTAAATATGCTATCAAGCATCGAGAATTAATTTAGGTACTTTCTTGTTTCTCAAGAGTGGAAGCTTGCGGAACAATGAAATCCAATTTCTAAAATTTCAACTTTTTCCCTCATAAATATTTAGTAAACCTTAAGTAGGATAAATCAGAGGTATATTGGGGTTTAGAAACTAAATTTCTTAAAACCCAAGTAGGAACACAAGTTGGATCAAAATGCTTAGACCTTCCTAAAATTAGGATTCCTTCCAACCAAGCTAGATAAGCTTCCTTAGATGTGAATACAAGTTAGATAGAGGTCTAATACTCAAATCCAAGTATGTGAAACACTCAAGTAGAGTGTTATAAGCGAGTAAGTCAAGTGTTCGAGGAAGAATACATATAAATCGGGAGAGAGAAGTCCAATAAGACCAAGAGCTTGACTCTGTGGCAATGACGCGACAAGGACGCGAAATAGAGTGCAACGGGGATTCCGAGGAGACTAAAGTTACTGGAGAGGATTGCATGGAAGGTTGGCCAAGGTGAGGGTTCTTCCATCTCTGCTCCTAGGGTTGTATGCTTATGTGGATTACATGAGTATGAATATTCCTGCTTCTCTGGTACGTATTAGCTAGAGTATAGAATGCTAAAAGAATAAAAGAACTAGAAGATAGGTTGTGGAAAGTAGCTTTGATAGGAAGACATAGGAGTAGAGTGTAATTTTTTGCTATGATTGGTGTGTTACAAATCCAACTCATACACTCCGGAGGCATGATGAGTATTTTATTAAATCTTTTCCACGACGGTGACTTAAATTATAATCATGGAAAGGGAGTTATTGGTGAGTTATTGCACCGTAGCAAGGGGTCAGGATGTGCCACGTGGTGGCTACGTATCAGTTGTTTGATAGATAGAAGTTGATTGTGTTTGATTAATAGAATTGTCACAAGGTGACTAGTACCCAAGCGAAGGGGTTAAGTATTGTTTGATTAACAGAATTGTCACGAGGTGACCAGTACCCAAGTGAATGGGTTAAGTATGCTTTGCCACGTGGTGGCCAGCAACCCGAGTGCACGGGTTCGAGGTAGAAAAGCCATCTAGTGGCTTGTAAATACCCTAGAGTGGGGGAAGTTAAGTAGATGTATGTTATAGTATCTTTGTGTACTTGAAGAATTGTCTGTGTTTGCATATTATTGCTGATTGTGCAGCGGAGTGGTGATGTACTGGATTACGTCATCACAACGTCTTGTTTGATTCAGATATGCTGAACGTGAGAAGACCAGTAAGTAAAAGCCAACACTATATGTTACGTGTTTAATTGCTTATTGATGACGTGGAATAAACTGCTGCATGTTTACAGTTATTAAATGCATGTGAGTGTTTGGGTGAATAAATTGTTCATGTGGGTGAATAAATTGTTCATGTAATTTAATTTACTTTATCATTGTATCATAAAGCAAAGGGTGAATGTACCCAATTAGATTGTATTACTAAATCTAGAACTGTCAGCTTCACACACCTTAAAGATCAGGATTTACTTTATTGCGATAAAGGGAAATTTTGTTTTCAAAATATATATATATACATATATCTGTTGCATGTGAATAGGATAGGCAGCATCTTCGGATGTGTAGCCAGTACACAGGTTATATATTATGTGTGTTTTCCTATATCTATATCCTGAAGCGGCACTGGTTGTGGATTTACTTGCCTAGGATAGGCCACCATTTCGATGTAGCCATGGTAATATAATGCATGTGAATGTATTTTCAATAATAGATATTCTGTTAATTAGGTGATAAGGCTTACAGGAATATGGGTATTCCCTGTGTTTGTGCCGGCCACGGCTCCCTAAACAGGGGTCGTGGTAATTATGGACCCGAAAGTATTAGACTGGAGCATGTCTAGAAGTGGAAATGGGCGTAGACATTCGGGTACCGTCCAGAGATAAGAAAATGACTGCTAGTGCGGTAGATAGCTCTCGAACGAGATAACGTGAGAGATAAACCCCAAAGGGACTCGTGGAGGTCCGAGGGGAGAGAAAGTAGACAGGGATAAATAGTCCCATAAGGGGGGAAGAGCGGAAGCCTATAGGACCCCATAGGATAAAAGTCAAGCAGGAGGTGGAGAACCAAATGCTACGGTAAGTGTATGTATAGTACATAGATTGTAGTGGACATAGCTAGGTAAGCTAGTTCCACAGGTTGGTGAACCGTAAATCCGTTAGTCTGAAGCCCGTATATGGGTGGAGACTGAGTGGACAAACCAAACGTATAAATGGCCATGTGGGTGCCATAAAGGGAAAATTAACCGTACGGACGGTTAATCGAGAAGGAGAATTTAGTGAGTAACGAGTATTGAGAAATACTCGAAGAAAGAGTACCACGTAGGTACGAAATGGAAAAGGAGAGAGTGAATATGGAAACAGAGTCGGGTAAGCATCGGGGGATGCGAGCCAAATGATAAAACAGGTATGTTACCGTTGGGGGCGATTGGAACCCAACAGGTAACACACTTTCAAGAGGCGATTTATGTTCGTGAACATATGCCACACCGTAAGAAATGAAAGAGTCAAACCGTGGGAGCGGATCCCGTTTGGTCATGGGGAGTAGAGCATGTCCGGGAAGGTTCATGCTGGAGTTAATGGATCAAGTATCCCAAGTAGGAATACAGGATTTAAGTGAGTTGAGGAGTCAGAGTGGGCCAAGTTGGGGTAAAAGCCAACAAGAACCCAATGAGTAGACTTAGCATAGGAACTGCAACTCCAAGTGGACTAACCTGAGGATGGTATAGATCCACAGTCATAGTCGTGTTAAGTGAGGTCTTGGATGTGAAGACCGAACTGAGCCTGAGGCAGAGTAATGATTATGATGGTAAGGAGGAGACTGATGAGTTTCCATTATAAACAGAAATGACTACAAGTAGTAGTCAGAGAGGAGTCTAAGTTAGTCAGACATAGGATGTCGACAAGGAGTAACCTGAGGTGGTTATGGAAACCACTAAGGGTAAGGGTAGAAGTCCAGAAAAGAAAGAGAAACACGAGTCATAAATGTAAGATCCTTTACCGTTTGGTGGAGAAACAGTAAGTGTAACACGTAGTTGTGCTAGTGGCATGGCATTTAGCTTCATTAGGACACGAGTAGGGTAAACCAAGCCAGTTGTGAGTGTAACAACCTCAGAAGGGTTGGGTACACTGATGGCACAAAGTATCAAACAACTGATACGTATCCACCACGTGGAACGTCCTGACCCCTTGCTGCGGGGCAATAGCTTGAGCCCACTCGTCCATTACCCAACCAGGCCACAATGGCGGGCACGTCATGACGTCTCAAAGCCTGGCCACTGATACACCTTGGACCATCTCAACAGGATGATTTCTCTTCTGCAAGATCAAGCTCACGGTTCACCCGTAGGTTCCTCCTGTGTCTCCTTCTCTTGGTCTCACATATTAATAGGATTCTGTGTATCTTTCCCGAAGGATCAACAATTCCTCTCCTTATTAATGTGTACAAGTATCCTCAACAGGATGTAACTCATATACCCGTCCAGATGCACTCTCTGAGCCTCAAGCTATCGTCATAGCAATATAAATCCTTTCTGACCCTATTACCAGGATAGGGCAATGACCATCGTCATGGTGATTATAAAACTAAGGTCTCAAGTGCCACCGGACGTTGTTCTATTCGATGTCTCACATCGCTAGCATAACCAAATCCGAAACCCACCAATAACTCCCTTTGCATGATTATAATTTAAGTCACCATCGTGACGTGTTTTCAAAATAAAAGTTTAGTCCTTCCGTACAAGGACTCTTGCCACCATCGTGGAAAAGATTTAATAAAATGCTCATCATACTTCCGGAGTGTATGAGTTGGATTTGTAACACACCAATCATAGCAAACAATTACTCTCTACTCCTATGTCTTCCTATCTAAGCTACTTTCCACAACCTATTTTCTAGTTCCTTTATTCCTTTAACATTCTATACCTCTAGCTAACACATACCAGACAAGCAGAGAATGTACATACTCATGTAATCCACATAAGCATACAACCCTAGGAGCAGAGATGAAAGAGTCCTCACCTTGGCCAACCTTCCATGCAATCCTCTCCTGTGACTTTAGTCTCCTCAGAGTTCCTGTTGCACTCTATTGCATGCCGTTGTTCCTATAAGAACAACATTTACTTCATTAAGGTTATTACTTAGCTTAACTAGTTATTTATCTATCCATTACTCTCACATGCAGTCCATGGTTGCCACAGAGTCAAGCTCTTGGTCTTATTGGACTTATCTATCCCAACTTATGCGTATCCTTCCTCGGACACTTGACTTACTCGAATATAACACTCTACTTGAGTGTTTCACATACTTGGATTTGAGTATTAGACCTCTATCTACTTTGTATTCACATCTAAGGAAGCTTATCTAACTTGATTGGAAGGAATCCTAATTTTAGGAAGGTCTAAGCATTTTGTTTCAACTTGTGTTCTTACTCGGGTTCTAGGAAATCTAGTTTCTAAACCTCAATACATCTCTAATTCATCCTACTTAAGGCTTCCTAATGATTATGAAGGAATAAAATTACCATTTTAGAATTTGGACTTCATTGTTCCGCAAGTTTCCATCCTTGAGAAACAAGAAGGTACCTAAAATAATCCTTGATTATTCGTAGCGTACTTAGAATTATTCTAAGGGGTTTAAGATTGAAAAGAAGAGGTTTGGAGCCCTCAACATCACCCTTTCGGATTGCCCAAATACACTTTAAGGGTGATGTTGAGGGCTCCAAACTTGTTTTTTTTCAATCTTAAACACCCTAGAATAATTCTAAAAATGTTATCAAGCATTAAGAATTAATTTAGGAATTTTCTTGTTTCTCAGGGATGGAAACTTGCGGAACAATAAAGTCCAAAATTAAAAATGGCAATTTAATTCCTTCGT
This sequence comes from Senna tora, assembly GCA_014851425.1. Taxonomy (NCBI): domain Eukaryota; kingdom Viridiplantae; phylum Streptophyta; class Magnoliopsida; order Fabales; family Fabaceae; genus Senna; species Senna tora. The sequence goes on along the minus strand of CM026261.1, from coordinate 18,994,780 downwards.
AATTATTAGAAAACCTTAAGTAGGATAATTTAGAAGCATATCGAGGTTTAGTAACTCAAATTCAAGGCTCTAAAATTAATTCAAGGTGAGCGATAATTGTACGAAACCAAGTGTGAGCACTTGAGACTCTCGTGGAAGAGAGGGAAGACGGATAAGAGCAAGACCTCGGTTCTTGGTGACGTCTAGGTGCATTTTTAGGCACGAGCATTCCATACGCATATGAGTTGCATATAGTTAAGATTGTTAACCACGTGAATGCAATTGTTAGGAAACCACGATTCGTCCGGAGCGGGAGTTACTCCAGGACAAACGCAAGGAAGCCGTCCAGGTGAGGGGTTTCCCAACCTTGCCCTACAGGGTTGATTGAGGATGTGGATATGCGGTTTGCCTACTTGCCTGTTTGTTAGAATTATTTAGTGGTTAACATGCTATTGTTATTCCTAAACTGTTATATATGGAAGTATTTGTATATGTGTGTTTGACTACAGGTAAACAGGTACCGAAGGGTATCCTTGTGATGACATGAGATACGCCGAAGAGTACAAGCAAGGGGGTAAGTTGTTGATTGAGTCCAAGGTTTGGTTTACCCTATTAATTAGAAACTCATTAAAGAAATCGTATCGAAGTTGTTAGTAAACGTCGATGTTTTATGGTAATTGAACTTAGGAAAGACCTTAGAGCTAGGTTACGATCTAATCAAGGGTTTGGGTATTACATAAGGATTTAAAACGATCTCATAAATTGATTAGTGAGTTATAGGGAGGTTCACACTACCTAGGTAGAGTCAGTCAAGGATAGTAATGGGTAGATAGAGTCAGAATCCCAACTGAAGGCTCGGGAAGAGAAACAAGTCAGAAAGATTGCCCGTTGAGGCCATTGCCCTAGCCTTGCACTAGGGTCAGTTAAAGAGTAAAGTATTTGCCCATTGAGGCCATTGCCCTAGCCTGGTACTAGGGTTAGGAAAAGACTAAAAGATTTGCCCGTTGATGCCATTGCCCTAGCCTGGTACTAGGGTCAGTAAAAGACTAAAAGATTTGCCCGTTGAGGCCATTGCCCTAGCCTGGCAATAGGGTCAGTTAAAGATTAAGAGAAATTGCTCGTTGAGGCCATTGCCCTAGCCTGGTACTTGGGTCAGTTGAGTGATTTACAATTTTTATATGATATGTTAATTATGATTGTTTGATTATGAGAAGCATGATAGAAAAGCATGATCTGTAGGCTTATCTTTGATCGTAATATAACAATTGATAAACTGGACTTTCATGCGTATGTGATTGTGGGTGTTTCCCTTTCCCCAGCTGTAGTGGTACCCGCCGCTACGCCGAGGATGGGAAGCTTCTCACTGAGTCTGTTTGACTCACTCCCTCTGCTTCAATGTTTCAGATACAGGGGTCGGGCAGGCATTGACGTCCGGGCAGTGATACGGACATCAGACCATCCCTACGCACTTGTTCGCGTGGGTGGACACCTTTTGGTTATTTTGATTTCACTTGTTGTACATATTTTAAAGTTGTAAGAGTTGTATATATATATTTACAGCTTTTGATATGAACCCACTCTAGAATTGTCGGCTTCACATGTACTTAAAGACAGGGTCCAGTTGGGGGATAAACTAGGATATATGTTTGAGTATATGAACTTCTGCATGTGAATAGGATAGATCGTACGCATTGAGGCGTATGGTCAATATGATATGGATATATATATTATGTGTGCTTGCTGCATGTGAATAGGATAGATCGTACGTATTGAGACGTACGGTCAATATGATATTAATATTTACCTTATGAGTGCTGATATATATATCTATACTCTGGCTGAGCTGAAGTGGTATTGAGCGAACCGCGGATTGCAGGTTAATTAGGCCACCAGTGAGGTGTGGCCACTAGTATGATATAAATATATTGATTGTATAGCAGGGTAGTTATAAACATGTTTATAGGATAAGGCTTACGTGTTTAGAGGTAAAAATCTATTCCTGTGCCGGTCACGTACTCCCGATTTGGGGTCGTGACAAAATTGGTATCAGAGCCAGGTTATTCTTTAAGTCATGTGAAGCCATTGGTATAACCGAGTGTCGTTTTAAGCTCCGTTGTGAAACCCGAGCACAACGTTGCATTAAACAGGCACTTGTGGGAGTACCTAGGATAATTTGATTCAGCCTTTCTTTCATTCCTTCTTAATCTATGATAGATTATGCAAATGCTTATCAGGTGACATTTTTGGGTAGTACAGGGATGCCACCGACTACTAGGCAGGTTAGGAGGGGCGGTATAGTCCCTGAACGTACTGATGAGGAATTCGTTCGGGAGGAGAGAATGCCTCCCAGGGGTCGAGCTAGAGGCCGAGCTAGAGGCCGTGCTAGAGGCTATGCTCGCGATTGTGGTAGGGCACAAGAAAGAGAAGTGCATAGGTAACAAACCCCAGAGCCACAGGTTGAGACGGGTGCTCCGTCAGTGGCTGAGATGCTGACTGCAGGATTTCAGGAGTTGAGTGCTGAAATAACCCGCCAAAATCAACAAGAAGTCCACCGTTTAGTTGTCGGCGAGGAAGAGGAGCAAGTGATATCGGCTAAACAGGAAACTGAAATGGTTGAGGAAAGGGAGGAAGAACCATGAAGGGAATGGCAACAAAGGGACGTGCCCCGGGGACCGAGGGGTGTTCCGAGGGAATTACCGATTACTAAATTCCTGAAGCTGAATCCGCCTACCTTTTGTGGAACCGAAACCAAGGAGGACCCTCAACATTTCCTCCCTGATATAATCAGAATTGGGCAGTTACTAAGGTGTCCAGGAGGAGAGATGATGGAACTTGCCTCATTTCAGATAAGAGGCGCTGCACGAGTTTGGTTTGAGTCAGTACAGAAGAGATATGCAAGGAGAGTTGCTCCTATGACCTGGGAAGATTTTCAGAGGGAATTCCTGGGTCGGTTTCTATCTGAAGGAATGAGATATGCCAAGCGTCAACAATTTGAGGACTTGTGGATGACGCCGAATATGTCAGTGACTGAGTTTGAGATGCAGTTCACGAAGCTAGCTCAATATGCTCCTGAATTGGTTCCCGATGAGAGGGAGTTGATCAAGAGGTTTATCCACAGGTTGGTAGAGCCATTGTTCGTAGTTTTACTGTCGCAATGTGGTCAGTTTAAAACTCTAGCACAGGCTACTGATTGTGCCAGGGTAATTGAAAATAGAAAGAAGTTTGGGACATCGGCAAATCCCAAGAACAAGTTACTGACAGGTAGTGATGGACAGGGATGGAAGAAGAAGCAAAAGATAGCTGGTAATTCTGGTATAGTTCCAAATTATGCAGGGCAAGTTGGTGGGCAGTTTGCTATTACCACCACAAGTTCTGAGAGGAGTAACACACAAGGTGGGCAGAGGTTCCAAGGCAATAGTCAGGGCGGTAACCAGAGACTGCAGTGTGGAACATGTGGAAGATTTCATTTTGGAGAGTGCAAAGTTATGAAGGGAGGTTGTTACAACTGTGGACAGTTCGGGCATATGGCTAAGGAATGTCCGCAGAGGAAGAGTAGTACGAGTGTCAAGGGCAATCCTACTCCGGGTAGTACTCCAATTGCAGCCCCACCAGTTAGAATTGTACCACCCCAAGTCAACACTTTAGGAACGGGCAGAGGAAGAGGAGCAGGAGCAGGAGGTAGAGGCCTAGGTGCACCAGGGGGAGGACAGGCACGGGTGTTTTCTTTGTCTTGACAGGATGCACATGCGTCAAATGCAGTAGTGACAGGTACACTTTCAGTATGCTCTCTCCAGGCTCTTGTATTATTAGATTGTGGTTCAACACATTCCTACATCTCACATGTGTTTGCACGAAAAGTTGAGAAAAGCCCGACTAGGTTGAAGGAGACAGAAGTGGTCTCTACTCCGATGGGTGAATCAGTACAAGTCAAGTACGTCTATGAGTCGTGTGTGGTTGTGGTCGAGGGTCATGAAGCAGTTGTGGACCTACGACTACTATACATGGTAGACCTGGATGTCATTCTGGGTATGGATTGGTTGGCATCTTGTCATGCAGTAGTTGATTGCAGGGCAAAGTGTTTGAAATTCAATATGCCGGATGAAGAGTCATTTGTGGTGCGGGGTGATGGTGCTGCACCATATCCTAGTCTAATTTCAGCAATGAAAGCTTCCAAGCTACTCGAGAAAGGGTGTAAAGGATATCTGGCTTTTGTGAGGGATACTACGAAAGCAGTACTTCCTGCGAATTAGGTACCGATGGTTCGGGAATTTCTTGATGTATTTCCTGACGATTTGCCTGGTTTGCCGCCTAATCGAGAGATTGAATTTAAGATCGAGCTTTTACCAGGTACTCAGCCGATTACCACACCACCCTATAGAATGGCTCCGAAGGAGTTGAAGGAGCTACACACGCAGTTACAGGAATTACTTGATAAGGGTTTCATCAGACCTAGTTTTTCACCTTGGGGTGCACCGGTTGTATTGGTGAAGAAGAAGGATGGAACTTTAAGATTGTGTATTGATTACCGAAAGTTGAATAAGGTAACGGTCCGCAATCAATATCCACTTCCAAGAATCGATGATCTGTTCGACCAGTTGCAAGGTGCTAAGAGGTTTTCAAAGATCGATCTACAATCAGGGTATCATCAGCTGAAGATTAGAAAAGAAGATGTGCCCAAGACTGCTTTTCGAACCCGATATGGCCATTATGAGTTTCTAGTCATGTCGTTCGGGCTAACTAATGCACAAGCAGCTTTTATGGATATGATGAATCGGGTTTTCAAGCCATTTCTAGACCGGTTTGTCATTGTATTCATAGATGACATTCTAGTTTATTCCAAGAATGCTGAGGAGCACGCAGAGCATTTGAGACTGGCATTACAGAAGCTGAGAGAAGAGAAATTGTATGCTAAGTTTTCAAAATGTGAGTTTTGGCTTGATAAAGTTGCATTTCTCGGTCACGTGGTATCTTCAGAGGGAATCCATGTTGACCCGAGTAAAGTAGAAGCAGTGAAGAATTGGTCCCAGCCTACCTCAGTCACGGAGATTCGCAGTTTTCTAGGTTTGGCTGGATACTATAGAAGGTTTGTGCAGGACTTTTCGAAGGTTGCTGCACCTCTTACAAAGCTAACTCAGAAAGGGGTAAAGTTTGTGTGGCATAACAAGTGTGAAGAGAGTTTTCAGAAACTGAAGGAAAGTCTCACTACAGCACCGGTGTTGGCTCTTCCTGAGGGCACCGGAGGGTATGTGGTGTACTGTGATGCTTCACGAGTTGGGTTAGGGTGTGTTCTTATACAGCATGGCAAGGTGATTGCTTATGCGTCTAGGCAACTCCGAAAGAACGAAAAGAACTACCCAACTCACGATCTTGAAATGGCAGCGGTGGTATTTGCCTTGAAGATTTGGAGGCATTACCTTTATGGCGAAACATGTGAGGAATATACCGACCACAAGAGCCTCAAGTACATTTTCGAGGAGAAAGATCTAAATATGAGACAACGCAAGTGGATGGAGTTGTTAAAAGACTATGATTGCACGATCTTGTACCATCCCGGTAAGGCGAATATGGTGGCAGACGCTCTGAGCCGAAAGTCAATGGGTAGCTTAGCCCATATTAGTTAAGTACGAAGACCGTTAATCCGGGAAATACATGAGCTGGAACAGTCTTGAACTCAGTTTGAAATTGGAGATCCCAACCTGTTTCTAGCCCACATTCAAGCTAAGTCAGCTCTAATCGAAGAAGTTAAATCCAAACAAGATCAAGACGCCGACCTCAAACATATCAGAGATACAGTGGTTAAGGGGGAGAAGGACGACGTTCGATTCTCCATAGATGACAGTGGCGTACTCCGGTTGGAGGAACGACTGTGTGTACCTATGGTGGATGGTTTGAAAGAAAGAATCCTTGATGAGGCACACAAGACAACGTACACAATCCATCCGGGTAGTAATAAAATGTATCAAGATCTGAGAGAATTATACTGGTGGAATGGTATGAAGAAGGACGTGGCAGACTATGTATCTAGATGTTTAGTGTGTCAGCAGGTTAAGGTTGAACACCAAAAGCTCGCCGGAACACTCCAACAGATTGAAATTCCTGAATGGAAGTGGGAGAGAATTACTATGGATTTTGTGACAGGATTGCCGCGATCACAGAAGGGGATTCGATTCAGTTTGGGTAATCGTCGATCGGATGACCAAGTCCGCTCATTTCCTGCCAGTTAAGACCACTTACGGAGTGGGTCAGTATGCCCAGTTGTACCTATCAGAGATAGTGAGGTTACACGGAGTACCAGTGTCGATTATCTCTGACAGGGGGCCACAGTTTACCTCTCGATTCTGGAGAGCATTGTAGGAGGCATTGGGGACAAGGGTTGATCTGAGTACAGCATTTCATCCCCAGACAGACGGTTAATCTGAGAGGACCATTCAGATTTTAGAGGACATGCTCAGAGCATGTGTTATGGATTTCGGCAGAAGGTGGGAGAAATACCCACCATTAGCAGAGTTTGCCCACAACAACATTTACCAATCCAGTATTCAGATGGCACCCTTCGAGGCTTTGTACGGTCGGAAGTGCAGGTCCCCGATTGGGTGGTTCGAGGTCGGAGAGGCCAAGTTGCTTGGTCCAGAACTTGTGCAGGATGCTTTGGACAAGATAAAGTCCATTAGAGAAAGGCTTGCCACGGCTCAGAGTAGGCAGAAGTCGTATGCCGACAACCGGAGAAGAGAGTTAGAGTTTGTTGTGGGTGAGCAGGTCTTCTTAAAGATTTCACCGATGAGGGGCGTGATGAGATTAGTCCAAGATACATCGGACCGTTTGAGATTCTAGAACGCGTGGGAAATGTTGCCTACCGTCTAGAATTGCCAGCGGAGTTGGAAGGAGTTTATCCGGTGTTTCACGTGTCTATGCTTCGCAAGTACCTGCCAGATCCCTCTCATGTAATCCAACCTCATGAAGTACAGCTAGCTAAAGGTCTGACGTATGAGGAGATGCCAGTGGAAATCTTAGATCACTAGTTTAAGAAGCTAAGATCGAAGGAAATACCATTGGTGAAAGTCCTGTGGCGAAACCATTCGATTGAGGAAGCAACGTGGGAAGTTGAGGCTGACATGCGCAGGACATATCCTCACCTATTTCAAGACTAAGGTTAGTATGTTAATTGAAATTCGGGGACCGAATTTCTTAAGGGGGAAGATTGTAATACCCGAGCAATTTTCGAAGTAGAAAAAAATAAAATAAAAAGAGAGAAAAGAAGTAGGAAATATTTTTAGGATTTAATTCAGGACTTAAGAAAGTGGAAACCTGAATTAAATTGGGAAAGGGATTTAATTAAAAATACATACTATTTATTATTTATTTAATTATTAATTAATTTATTTTTAATTATATTTATTTATCTATTTATTATTGATTTATTTAATTATTATAATTATATTAATTATTTTATTAACTAATTATAATATTTATTTATTATATATATATATATATATATATATATATATATATTTTAAGTGGGTGCCGTGTTTTAATAGAAGAAAGAAAGTAAGAAAGAAAGAAAAGAGAGGAAGAGAGAGAGAAAGTCGAGAGGTTGAGAGAGAAGGAGAAGACGTGAAGAAGGAAGAAGAAGGAGAGGTGGGTTTCGCCGGAAAGGTGACCGGGGAGAGCTAGCCGACGCTGGAAAAAGGTTACCAGAGCTCGGGTACGACGTCTCCTACACCTTCCACCAATCGAATCAAAGGTTGGTAACCCCAATTTCATTCGAAACCCCCAATTTCTTAATTGTTAGGGATTTCTTCGATACACCTTCGATTGGGTTGTTTCGAGGGTAGATTGAGACCTAGGAAGTGTTCTTGAACACTTAGTTAGGGTAAGAATCGAGACTATACCCTCGGGTTTAGCCGAATTCAAATTTTGAAGGGTTTAGGGTTGAAAATTCTAAATATTCATAAATTGGGGAAATTATTAATAATTAGGATTGAGCTTGGATTTGAGTAAATAGGCTTGGATTGGAATTATTGAAATTATATTGTTGAATTATTAGTTGACCAAGACCCGTGAAGAGCTGGCCCGATATTACTAAGGTTGAACCTTAATGTTAACGTGCCGGGTCCCTACTCGGATTGCCCAAATACACTTTAAGGGTGATGTTGAGGGCTCCAAACTTGTTTTTTTTTTTCAATCTTAAACACCCTAGAATAATTCTAAAAATGTTATCAAGCATTAAGAATTAATTTAGGAACTTTCTTGTTTCTCAGGGATGGAAACTTGCGGAACAATAAAGTCCAAAATTCAAAATGGCAATTTAATTCCTTCGTAATTATTAGAAAACCTCAAGTATGATAATTTAGAAGCATATTGAGGTTTAGTAACTCAAATTCAAGGCTCTAAAATTAATTCAAGGTGAGCGATAATTGTACGAAACCAAGTGTGAAGCACTTGAGACTCTCGTGGAAGAGAGGGAAGACGGATAAGACCAAGACCTCGGTTCTTGGCAACGTCTAGGTGCATTTTTAGGCACGAGCATTCCATACGCATATGAGTTTCATGTAGTTAAGATTGTTAACCACGTGAATGCAATTGTTAGGAAACCACGATTCGTCCGGAGCGGGAGTTACTCCAGGACAAACGCAAGGAAGCCGTCCAAGTGAGGGGTTTCCCATCCTTACCCTACAAGGTTGATTGAGGATGTGGATATGTGGTTTGCCTACTTGCCTGTTTGTTAGAATTATTTAGTGGTTAACATGCTATTGTTATTCCTAAACTATTATATATGGAAGTATTTGTATATGTGTGTTTGACTACAGGTAAATAGGTACTGAAGGGTATCCATGTGATGACATGAGATATGCCGAACAGTACAAGCAAGGGGGTAAGTTGTTGATTGAGTCCAAGGTTTGGTTTACCCTATTATCGAAGTTGTTAGTAAACGTCGACGTTTTATGATAATTGAACTTAGGAAAGACCTTAGAGCTAGGTTACGATCTAATCAAGGGTTTGAGTATTACATAAGGATTTAAAACGATCTCATAAATTGATTAGTGAGTTATAGGGAGGTTCACACTACCTAGGTAGAGTCAGTCAAGGATAGTAATGGGTACATAGAGTCAGAATCCCAGCTGAAGGCTCGGGAAGAGAAACAAGTCAGAAAGATTGCCCGTTGAGGCCATTGCCCTAGCCTGGTAATAGTGTCAGTTAAAGAGTAAAGTATTTGCCCATTGAGGCCATTGCCCTAGCCTGGTACTAGGGTCAGTAAAAGACTAAAAGATTTGCCCGTTGAGGCCATTGCCCTAGCCTGGTACTAGGGTCAGTAAAAGACTAAAAGATTTGCCCGTTGAGGCCATTGCCCTAGCCTGGCACTAGGGTCAGTTAAAGATTAAGAGAAATTGCCCGTTGAGGCCATTGCCCTAGCCTGATACTAGGGTTAGTTGAGTGATTTACAGTTTTTATATGATATGTTAATTATCATTGTTTGATTATGAGAAGCATGATAGAAAAGCATGATCTGTAGGTTTATCTTTGATTTTAATGTTATATTAATAGTGCCTGATCGTAATATAACAATTGATAAACTGGACTTTCATGCGTATGTGATTGTGGGTGTTTCCCTTTCCCCAGCTGTAGTGGTACCCGCCGCTACGCCGAGGATTGGAAGCTTCTCACTGAGTCTGTTTGACTCACTCCCTCTGCTTCAATGTTTCAGATACAGGCATCGACGTCCGGGCAGTGATACGGACATCAGACCATCCTTACGCACTTGTTCGCGTGGGTGGACACCTTTTGGTTATTTTGATTTCACTCTAGAATTTTCGGCTTCACATGTACTTAAAGACAGGGTCCAGTTGGGGATAAACTAGGATATATGTTTGAGTATATGAACTTCTGCATGTGAATAGGATAGATCGTACGCATTGAGGCGTATGGTTAATATGATATGGATATATATATATATTATGTGTGCTTGCTGCATGTGAATAGGATAGATCGTACGTATTGAGACGTACGGTCAATATGATATTAATATTTACCTTATGAGTGCTGATATATATATCTATACTCTGGCTGAGCTGAAGCGGTATTGAGCGAACCGCGGATTGCAGGTTAATTAGGCTACCAGTGAGGTGTGGCCACTAGTATGATATAAATATATTGATTGTATAGCAGGGTAGTTATAAACATGTTTACAGGATAAGGCTTACGGGTTTAGAGGTAAAAATCTATTCCCGTGCCAGTCACGTACTCCCGATTTGGGGTCGTGACAGGAACCGTGACCCCCTCCCATTACACACACACCCAAAATATAGAATATATATATATACATATATGTAAAGCTAGAGGCTTCGCATGCACCTACGTGCATACATGTAATTTATTCTTAAAATAAAAAAAATTAAAAAATGAGAAGTTGTGCACTTCTCCATTTTTTTAGTAACCACCTATCATACTTGTTTTCTCTCTCCCACATCCTTCAATCATATTTTTTTTTTTTTTTGTATTTTTGAATTATAAAATAGAGCTATAAATATAGATATAGATTTATTGAGAAGTTGGTAATTTATTGGGAAGTTGAGGGGAAAGTTATTTTTTTGGTGTCACACTTTGCTTGTGTGACACCAAAAACTCCAAAGCCATATATATATAAGATAGATGTGGGGGGGGGGGGGGAGCCATGACCCCCTGACCATTTAATTAACATATATTAAATAAAATAAAGGAGAAGAGAGCAGAAGAAAAATAAGAAGCAGTAGCAGCGAGCCGCACACACCACGCGAGAAGCCGAGAAGAAGAGGAGAGCACCACAATGCGGGTTATGGCCGGTTTCATGCCGGAGAGGCGGCGCCAGTGACCGAAAACGCTGACCGGAGTCATCTTCTACCCTTAGCAAGTCTTCTATCCAATTTATTCAAGGTGAGAAAGCCCCAAACTCCCAATTTCTCCAATTTTGGGTATTTTAGGAATTCTTCAAATACTTCCAATCAGGGCATTCTGGGGTTAAATATGAGCTTAGTGGGTGTTATTGAAAGCTTAGGGAGGTTCAGAATTAATTATAAACCGTAGGAATTGACCGGGTATGGAAATTAGGAAAATTTAGCTAGAAAATTGCTATAAATTTAAATTTTATTGGTTTAATGCATGAATAGGCTTTGATTGGAGTAGTATAGGTGTTATAAATGCTGGAAATAGTCAAGGGAATAAAGCTCGAGCATTTGCCGTCTCAACCGGAACCCAATCCGGTGAAAAAGAGGCAAAATACTAAGCTACCGTACAGTAAGGAGCTGTGCTGTGGGTTGAACACCTCGATCGGTCTAGTCCGTGGTGGACACCTAAGACCCGCTAAATTGGTTCCAAGGCTCTAATTATACCCAATTATATTATTATATATAATTAAAGAGGTGGTAATTAAGCTTTTACTCGGCGAATAAGGGAGACGGTGGAATGAGTAAACTAAAGCCTCTTTTGAGCCGTGAATTTAATTCTTTTATTAGTTAAATACTCGTATGAATACATGAAGGGATATTTAGACAAGTGGGAATCTCTAACCTAAGCAATTAGAGGTTCTAAATGGCTTGAAAGTGTGAAAGTCGAATATGAGACATTCTGGACTTTTAGAAAGAGCAAATAACACGACGTAACGAACTAAATAATTAGTTCTTGGAAAATCTAGAGGGTGCATAAGCATTAGCATGACACGTGCATGGTAGATGCTTAGTTACGCGTTCTAAATTTCTTAAATATAATGTTTATAGGGCACCACAGGGTAATTGGAGCTCCAGGCACTCCGAGGACTGATTAGGAGGGCCAACGAGGTGAGGGGCTCTCTCATCCCTGCCCCACAGGGTTGGATGACTACGTGGAAAATGTGGTTTTCTCTATTTTGTGCAAATTGATATATGGAATATATTTATATGAATAAATTTGTGTTACACGTGTATGATTTGCAAGTAAGCAGTCAACGTGCAATAGTATATGTGCTTATAGGATTAATCTCAAGGTGTATATGTGCTATTGTGGCTCGTTGAGCCTTATATGTTACAGTGGGTAGGATTGAGTCATAATTTCATATGTGAGGAGTCCAGTAATATTATAAACCAATCACGTCGATCGTCACCGTTAAGACCTTGTTCGTATGGTTTGTTGAGGAAAACTGAACCTAGGTTGCTGAATGTGAGTGAGAGGGTTGCATAATTGAAAAGAGGGAAACTAGGCCTAGTTAATTCACACGTGTAATATTCAGTTAGTTATTAATAGGGCGTCTTTCAAGGTCGAATATGTTAGTTGAACTTGTTTAGGTTATTTCGGGTAGATCGAGTCGGTTATCCTGGTCGGACAGACAGGACTCAGTTAACAGTAAGTATGCCACATAGTGGCCATTACCTTGGTTTAACCGGGGTCAGACAAGTTGCCGGCTATTACTCTAAGCATGCCTTAAAGTCAGAAAGTTCCTGGTGTGATCAACCAGGTTCGTACATGAAATTTCCTTCGGGCCAGTATTTCTCTTAGCGTAATGTGGGAGACAGAAAGTGAGTGCCTACGTGCACAAGTATAAGTTAACTATGGAACCATATGTTATATGTTTATGATTGATTTACATGCGGATTAATAAATATGTTAGAAGCATGAAATAGGATTTGAAATTGTGAATATGATTTACTTATTGCTTGATCATGTTAAAGATCATAATACGAATCCATTTCATGCGCATGTGGTTGTGGTTGCTCCCTTCCCCCAGCTGTAGTGGTACCCGCTGCTACGCCAGGGATGGGGGAGCTTCTCACTGAGTCTGTTTGACTCACCCCCCATGTTTACATGTTTCAGATACAGGTGGTTCAGGAGTCGGGATCGCGTCCACTTCTTCGCAAGGAGGCGGACAACTCTGAAGACCGCACGCTTAGTCCGCGTCGGTAGTATTTTGGTTATGTACTTATGTCATGATGTATATATATATAAAACCTTTTTGGGCGTAGCGTTTGTACGGTTACATCTGCTGTGTATATATATATACATATATATCATACTTGAATTCTAGCATTGTCGGCTTCATACGGATTAAAGTTAGGTCTTGGTATTGGGAACTTAGGCTATGATATAGCATATATCATGTGTGTGTATATATATATGACTTCCGCATGCGACTAGGATAGATCACACCCCTTGAGGTGTGTGATCAATATGTAAATTATATATATGTGTGACTGTATACTTGATTGTACGAAAATATGGCTTCCGCATGTGAATAGTATAGATCACACGCATTGAGGCGTGTGATCAATATGTAAACTATATGCAAGCGTGTGATTGAATATATGTATGATTGTATACAGGACTTCCGCATGTGAATAGGATAGATCACCCGCCCTGAAGCGCGTGATCAATAAGTATACTATATGTACGTGTGAGTGAATATGTGTATATATATAGACTGAAGCGGCGCTGAGCGAGCCATGGATTGCAAACTTCTTAGGTCATCGGAAATGGATGGCCATATACATATATATTATATATATTGTTTGTATTAGAAAAGGGTAGTTATAAACATGTGGAAATGTCAATCAGGGATTAGAGGCTTACGGGATAGGAGAAAACCTACTTCCCGTGCCGGTCACGGACGTCCGATAGGGGGTCGTGACAAACTTTGTATCAGAGCCAGGTTTCTTTAAACTATATGAAGCCATAGGTATGACCGGGTGTTGGTTTATGCCTCGTTGTGAACCCGGGCACAACGTGGGAGTAAAAAGGCACTTGTGGAAGTACCCAGGAAATTGTGTCAGCCTTTCTTTCTACTATCTTTGATATGAAATATCATTGATATATGTGTACTCATTAGGTGTGGTCCTTGTGCAATATAAGGATGCCACCGATCATGAGACAGGGTAGTGGTGGAGGGAGAACTGCTGCTGAAATTGATCGAGAATAAGTTCGGGAGGAGGGAATGTCCACCCGAGGTCGAGGTAGAGGCCGTACCCGAGGCCGAGGTAAAGGTCGTGCTTGTGGTCAAGGTAGAGCACAAGTTAGAGAAGAAGAGAGGAGGCAGTCACCTGAACCTCATGTTGAAAGAGGTGCACCTTCTGTGGCAGAAATGCTCACTGAAGGATTTCAGGAATTAAGAGAAGAGATGGCGAGACAAATACAGAGAGAAGTACGCCGGTTAGTAATCGGCGAGGAAGAAGAAGAGAGAGTTCCTAGCAATCAAGAGATGGACGTTGTTGAGGAAGAGGACAGAGAATGGCAACAACTGCAGGGTGTGCCTCATGAGCCGCGGGTAGCACCCAGAGAGCTGCCAATTTCAAAATTTTTGAAGCTTCATCCACCCACTTTTTGCGGAACTAGTGAGAAAGAGGATCTGCAGTACTTTGTGAGAGACATAGTCAGAATTGGGCACATGCTGAGGTGCTCAGGGCATGAGTTGGTGGAGTTGGCTTCATTTCAACTGAGGGCAGCCACTACAGTATGGATAGAATCCGTACAGACGAGGTATTCAAGAATGGTGGCACCGATGACCTGGGAAGATTTTCAGAGGGATTTCCTGGGTCGGTTTCTATCTGAAGGCACCAAAGATGCAAAGCGTCAACAATTCGAGGAGTTGTGGATGACGCCTAACATGACTGTGACGGAGTATGAGTTACTTTTTACGGAATTGGCTCAATTCTCACCCGAGTTAGTCCTGATGAAGAGGATCAAGAGATTCATACACCGACTCACGGAGCCGTTATTACTGCTTTGCTACCCTAATGAAGACAATTTGAGACTTTAGCTCAAGCCGTAGACTGTGCCAGAATGATTGAGACCAGGAAGAGGTATAGGACTTCTGTTGATCCCAAAGTTAAGCTAATTACAGGCAGTGATAACCAAGGAGGTGGAAGTAAGAAGAGGAAGAGAACAGGTGGAGGAGCAGGATACCCAGGGTCCGCAGGAGGATAATCCTCAACTACCACCCATGAAACAGGTACAAGAGGTAATATTCAAGGGGGACAGAGAGTGCAAGGGGGTGGAAATGCCGATAAAACAAGACCCCACTGTGCGACGTGCGGCAGGTATCATTTTGGTCTGTGTCGGAGACTGACAGGCGGATGTTACAACTGCGGCCAGGTGGGCCATATGGCTAGAGAATGTCCAAAGAGAAAAGAGGGTACAAGTGTGAGAAGTAATCCAACGCCGAGGGGTACACCTATTTCAGCCCCTCCAGTAAGAACTGTACCACCACAAACAGCAAGTACAGGTGCAGCTAGAGGTCGTGGTGCAGGATCTAGTGGCAGAGGGCCAGGGCAGTAGGTGGAGGACAAGCGCGGGTATTTGCAATTTCTCATCAAGACGCTCATGCATCGAATGCGGTTATGACAGGTACCCTTATTGTTTGCTCTCTTGAAGCATGAGTTCTGTTTGATTTCGGCTCCACTCATTCTTATGTGTCACATGCATTTGCTTCTAAATTCAAGAAAAGTCCGTCTAGAATGAAAGAAACAGTACTGGTCTCTACTCCAATGGGAGAATCAGTACAAGTAGAGTATGTGCACAAGTCTTGCATTGTGGAGGTCGATGGTCATGAGACTGTGGTAGACCTTCGGTTGTTGTGTATGGTTGATCTTGATGAAATCCTCGGAATGGATTGGTTGTTGTCTTGCCATGCGGTTGTGGACTGCAGGGCTAAATGCTTGAAGTTCAATATGCCAAACGAGGAGCCTTTTGTGATACGGGGTGACGGAGCTGCACCGTATCCAAGCTTGATCTCGGCTTTGAAGGCATCCAAGTTACTTGTAAAGGGATGTAAAGGGTATTTGGCTTTGGTCAAGGATACCACGAAAGCAGTACTTTCACTGACTCAAGTACCGGTTGTGCGAGAGTTCTTGGATGTATTTGCAGAAGAATTGCCGGGGTTGCCGAAAGAGTTGAAGGAGTTACATACACAATTGCAGGAATTGCTTGACAAGGGTTTTATAAGACCCAGTTTCTCTCCTTGGGGTGCACCGGTCCTTTTTGTGAAGAAGAAGGACGGCTCTTTGTGGTTGTGTATCGATTACCGAAAGTTAAACAAGGTGACGATCCACAATCAATACCCACTGTCGAGGATAGATGACTTATTTGATCAGTTTCAAGGTGAGAAGCGGTTTTCCAAGATTGATTTGCGATCTGGGTATCACCAATTAAAGATTCGAGAATCAGATATACCTAAGACCGCATTCCGGACCTGATATGTACATTACGAGTTCTTGGTGATATCTTTCGGATTAACTAATGCTCCTGCAGCGTTCATGGACATTATGAACAGGGTCTTCAAACCATTTCTGGATCGATTTGTCATCGTCTTCATGGATGACATCTTGGTTTATTCTAAGAATTCTGAAGAACATGCAGAACACTTAAGATTAGCCTTGCAGAAGTTGAGAGAAAAGAAACTGTACGCCAAGTTCTCTAAGTGTGAATTCTGGCTTGACAAAGTTGCCTTTTTGGGTCACGTGGTATCAACAGACGGAATCCACATTGATCCAAGTAAGGTAGAAGCGGTGAAGAATTGGTCCCAGCCTACCTCAGTTACTGAAATTTGCAGTTTCTTGGGGTTGGCCGGATATTATAGAGGATTTGTGCAGGACTTCTCTAAGGTTGCTGCACCTATGACTAAGTTGACTCAGAAGGGAGTGAAGTTCATATGGGATGACAAGTGTCAGCAGAGTTTTCAAAAGCTAAAAGATAGCCTCACTACCGCTCCGGTGCTGGCATTACCTGAAGGCACAAGAGGGTATGTGGTATACTGTGATGCGTCAAGGATCGGGTTAGGGTGTGTATTGATGCAGCACGACAAGGTGATTGCGTATGCATCGCGACAACTGAGGAAACATGAGAAGAATTATCCGACTCACGACCTCGAAATGGCGGCTGTAGTATTTGCCTTGAAAATATGGAGACATTACCTGTATGGTGAGACGTGTGAAATTTATACAGACCACAAGAGCCTCAAATACATTTTCGAGCAGAAAGACTTGAACTTGAGACAACGCCGATGGTTAGAGTTGTTGAAGGACTACGACTGCACGATCTTGTATCATCCAGGAAAGGCTAATGTGGTAGCCGATGCTCTGAGCCAGAAATCCATGGGTAGTCTTGCTCATATAAGTGAAGAAAGGAGACCGTTGATTAGAGAACTACACGAGCTAGAATAAACGGGAAATCAGTTTGAGTTTGGGAATTCTAACTCACTTCTAGCTCATTTGCAAGCTAAATCCTCTCTGGTAAAAGAGGTGAAGGCTAGACAGGATGAAGATACCGACCTCAAGCAAATCAGGGATACGGTAACTAAAGAGAAGGGGGACGATGTCCGATTCTCTATTGATGATTTCGGAGTACTTCGGTTGGAGGGACGGTTATGTGTCCCTATGGTTGATAACTTGAAGGAAAGAATCCTTGAAGAAGCACACCGGACAGCTTATACAATCCATCCGGGAGCTAATAAAATGTATCATGACCTGAAACAGCTGTATTGGTGGAATGTCATGAAGAAAGACGTTGCAAACTATGTAGCCAGGTGTTTAGTGTGTCAGCAAGTCAAGGCTGAACACCAGAAGCCCGCCAGAACATTACAATAGATAGAAATACCTGAGTGGAAATGGGAGAGGATAACTATGGATTTTGTAACAGGGTTGCCAACATCACAACGTGGATTTGATTCGGTTTGGGTGATAGTGGATCGCATGACTAAGTCCGCACACTTTCTGTCAGTTAAGACCACTTACGGAGTGAGTCAATATGCATAGATTTATCTATCTGAAATCGTTAGATTGCACGGTGTGCCAGTGTCCATAATATCTGATAGAGGGCCACAGTTCATTTCCAGGTTTTGGAAGTCATTGCAGGAAGTGTTGGGAACGAGAGTTGATTTGAGTACTGCGTTCCACCCAGATCGACGGGCAATCAGAAAGAACCATTCAGATCCTTGAAGACATGCTTCGGGCGTGTATTATGGATTTCGACGGAAGTTAGGAAAGGTATTTACCCTTGGCTGATTTTGCATACAATAATAGCTATCAAGCAAGTATCCAAATGGCACCTTTCGAGCCTTTGTACGGTCGTAGGTGCAAATCCCCGATTGGGTGGTTCGAGGTCGGAGAGGCTAGTCTAATCGGCCCAGAATTGTTACAAGATGCCTTGCAGAAGGTGAAGTGCATAAGAGAGAGATTGCTAACGGCTGAGAGTAGACAATTGTCCTATGCAGACAATCGAAGGAGAGAACTTGAGTTCGCCATTGGTGAACAGGTGTTTCTGAGGATATCACCGATGAGAGGCGTAATGTGGTTCGGTAAGACGTGCAACTAACCGAAAATCTGACATATGAAGAGGAGCCAGTTGAAATCATAGATCGGCAGTCGAAGAGACTCAGAACGAAGGAGATTCCATTGGTTAAAGTCCTGTGGAGAAACCACTCGACCGAAGAAGCTACATGGGAGGTCGAGGGTGAAATGCATAAGACGTATCCTCATATGTTTCAAGACTAAGATTAGTAGTTTATTTGAAATTTAGGGACCGAATTTCTTAAGGGGGGGAAGATTGTAATATCCGAGATATTTAGATTTAATTATTTTCATTATTATTAAATTTATTTTCCTTTCAGAAAGAAAAATAAATTAAAGATAAAATAAAATTAATGGGAGAAAAATAGGAAATCTAAGTATTTTTTTTTGACCTAAAAGAAGAAGGGATTAAAAAGATTGGAAAGAAGTAGGATATAACAAGTAAATAAGTTTTTCTATTTAATAAAAAAATGAAAGTAAATATAAAATAAAATAAAAATGAAAAGCAAAAATATATATATATATATATATAATAAAATATATTGGGGGGGGGGGGAACCGTGACCCCCTCCCATTACACACACACCCAAAATATAGAATATATATATGTATAATAAGATAGATGGGGGGGCCAGTCGTGACCCCCTCACCATTTAATTAACATATATTAAATAAAATAAAGGAGAAGAGAGCAGAAGCAAAATAAGAAGCAGTAGCAGCGAGCCGCACACACCACGCGAGAAGCCGAGAAGAAGAGGAGAGCACGACACGGCGGGTTCTGGCCGGTTTCATGCTGGAGAGGCGGCGCCGGTGACCGAAAATGCTGACCGGAGTCATCTTCAACCCTTAGCAAGCCTTTTATCCAATTGATTCAAGGTGAGAAAGCCCCAAACTCCCAAAACCCCAATTTCTCCAATTTTGGGTATTTTAGGAATTCTTCAAATACTTCCAATCGGGGCATTTCTTGTAACACCCCAATTCTCTACATCCATTTCTAGTATGTAGTTATCCTGAATTAGCGTGTTACTACATTTTTTACCCGAATTTATTAAAACTTTTTGCAAATAGATTAATTAAATTTAGTTGGTTTAGGTTTTATCTCTCGGGTATCTCACTCGTTTCTTAAGCGGAAGCATAAAGTATATTCTCTACATACATCATCAATTAACCATATTTCCCTTCTTAAACTTCTACATACGTAATTACATACTTTCATTCATATACATATATATATACATCCATCACGGTCAAAGTCAACTAGAGTCCTGAGAAGGAAAAAGATCTAGAGATAGCAAGCATTTTAAAATCGTTGTCCTTAACCTACTAGTGGATAAGAACTCTAGTCTATACATACATACAAACTATCCATATATTAACATAGTATAACTCCATCCCTTTCTATACATACCATCTAGCAACCTCTATTGCCATTCCAAAAACATATAAGGCACAAGGTCAAGGGATTGGAGGAATCCAGAATCATATATAATCATCGATCATAAAGTCAGACAGGCTGAGTAGGGGTCAGATATGTAACTACATGCACTACTACATCACTAATAACTATGATCCAGCCCTGTATTGGATCGTGCCTCTACTCCAGCTTAGCCTACAGCGTAACTAAGTACCTAGGCATCTGATACACATCAACGCAATCATGAGATTATAATCTCAGTAATCATGACAACCTGTTTCCAAAACCGCTAATGTGTACCACTGTATCATCATACAGAAAATCATTGCATTTCTCATTACATTTCATATCATAAAATCCTGGATGCACCATTATCATTAACTTTAAAACATATCATAGCATATATCATCATCCATGCATCAGTTAAACATACTTACGATTGGCATGGTATGGTATTGCACAATCATTACACTTCACATTTAAACATTTCATGGCAATATGGACATTTCATTAACATTCATCATCATTTCATAAAACATGGAAATAACAAGCATTCAAAACATATGGGCATTTAACCCTAATCTTTCATAAAAACCTTGAGCATCAGGAGAGTTGTCCAACAACTACTCACACATATCCATTCATTCATTTGACACACTGGTCTTCCCAAATGGGTCACAGTTTTGTCCATTCCATTCATTTAACACACTGCTCTTCCCCTATGGGTCACAGTTTTGTCCATTCCATTCATAGGATACAATGCATCTTCCCCTCTTGGGTCACAATTTTATCCTTTAACATTCATTCATTCATAGGGTACAATGCCTCTTCCCCGAAGGGTCACACTTTTACCCTTAACCATACATTCATAGGATACAACGCATCTTTCCCAAAGGATCACCATTTTGTCCATGACCTCTCATTGCTATAAGACACAAGGTATCTTTCCTAAAGGATCATGATTTTATCCCTTGATATGCTATTCTCATGTACATACATTGTAAAGAATTAGTCCCAATCATGGTTAATCTAATTTTAAACATGTCACTCTTGATTTGGCCATATAGAGTCTACTAGCTTAAAATTAAACAACCAACACAGTGTTTTCGTAAACTTTCATCGTCAATCGATTGGATGTTTTACCATCCCATATTATGGTTCAACCGTGAAAATCCCAACGGCCGTCCCATACCGACAATTGGTCAATCGATTATGGACTTCTTCTTCTACAAAGGATGTATATGAAATACTTAGCTCTCTTTGCATTTTACTATGTTATTTCCCTTAATTCATGTCCCATATTGTCCTTTAATCCTTTAAAATTAAGTTTAAGTATGTAATTGAGCTCTTAAAACTTTGTTTCATAAGATGTAAAACATTTTCATAAACTGCCCTGTATCAATCGACTGCTCCCGGACATCAGTCGACTGTTCACTCTAAAAAATGTATAAAAAGAGGCAGTAGCTTATCAGTCAACTGCTAGAACTTACCAGTCGACTGATAGCTCTCTGTGTTCCATCAGTCGACTGTCCCAAGCATAGCAGCCGGCTGCTTACTTTTGAAAACCTTCAACAATTAATTATTTACCAAATTGACTTTCTGGGTTGAATCTGGGTTTTTCATGAATCAAGAACATGGAAGTGGACTGATTGGGCATGGCAGTCGACTGGCATATGCGTTTCTGGAAAATCTGGAAAAATAATGAGTTAAGAACACAGCAGTCAACTGCTAAACCTATCAGTCGATTGTTGTGCCTCTGTCTTAAATTTCTTTGAA
This sequence comes from Senna tora, assembly GCA_014851425.1. NCBI lineage: Eukaryota > Viridiplantae > Streptophyta > Magnoliopsida > Fabales > Fabaceae > Senna > Senna tora. Next base: position 18,973,333 of record CM026261.1, on the reverse strand, counting down.
TTTCTGGGCACGACAGTCGACTGCTAGAGGCTATCAGTCGACTGTTGTGCCTCTGCCCTGTTTTCGCAAAAACCTTTAAATCACATTTTCCAACCCAAAATTCATCATCCAATTACATGCAAGGTGTCCAAAACATTCTCAAGCATAAAAATGACAAAACCCATGAACAATCTTAGCCCAAACATGCTTAAACTTCCGTAGATTTATTTATGAACATGCTACTAAAACCCATAGCCAAAACCCATTTCTAAATCTTCATTGTTACCATTCAGAGATAGATGCACATATCAATAGGCATCGATCTGAGTTCCAAAATCATAGAAATGCAGGTTTGTACTCTCTATTCCGGCCTATAAGTTCAAATTTAGAAATTGGCCATTTTCAAGCAAAAACTTAAATTTCAAAAAGTGAGAGTTGGAAGCCATGATTACCTTAACTCCAACTAGATTACGTTTCTTGTGATGTGTAGACGCTATTCTATCAATTTCCCCAGCTGAATCCAGCCCTTGTCCGAATTCCCAACTTCCCCTTCAAGCTTTTCTCTTCCTTCTCTCTACCTCTCTCTCTCTCTCTCTAGTTAATGAAATGTGATGAGTGTGTGGAGAAGTGGCTATGTTTCAGTCCTTTAGAGTGGCTAAGTGGTGACTCACCACTTTCGCACTCCTTCTTACATTTAAGTCCTTAATTCTACTTGGTTCATGGCTTTCATTAAAAATAGAGTTAATCACTCTTCCTCGACACTCAGGCGGGAAGTGTTCAAAATTCTGTTGGTCACTATGACTCTAAGCTAAAATTATGAATTACATCCCCCATCAAGCTTTTCCTTACACCTAAGTCATCTTCCATCTAACCCTTCTTTTCTTTTCATTCAAGTCCCTCTAACATAATTAACCTACTTCTAATGCAAGTTTACATGCTTCTAGATGCATCAAACACATACAAAAAACCTTAATTCATCTAGCAAACAATTAGTTACATCATTGGGAGAGGCGGATGATACATTCCGGGGTTAAATATGAGCTTACTGGGTGTTATTGAAAGCTTAGGGAGGTTCAGAATCGAAGATAAATCGTAGGAATTGATCGGGTATGAAAATTAGGAAAATTTAGCTTGAAAATTGCTATAAATTCAAATTTTGCTGGTTTAATGCATGAATAGGCTTTGATTGGAGTAGTATAGGTGTTATAAATGTTGGAAATAGTCAAGGGAATAAAGCCCGAGCATTTGTCGTCTTAACCGGAACCTAATCCGATGAAAAAGAGGCAAAATACTAAGCTACCGTACAGTAAGGAGCTGTGATGTGAGTTGAACACCTCGGTCTAGTCCGTGGTGGACACCTAAGACCCGCTAAATTGGTTCCAAGGATCTAATTATACCCAATTATATTATTATATATAATTAAAGAGGTGGTAATTAAGCTTTTACTCAGCGAATAAGGGAGACGGTGGAATGAGTAAACTAAAGCCTCTTTTGAGCCGTGAGTTTAATTCTTTTATTATTTAAATACTCGTATGAATACATGAAGGGAAATTTAGTCAAGTAGGAATCTCTCACCTAAGCAATTAGAGGTTCTAAATGGCTCGAAAGTGTGAAAGTCGAATATGAGACATTCTAGACTTTTAGAAAGAGCAAATAAGACGACGTAACGAACTAAATAATTAGTTCTTGGAAAATATCTATATGGTGCATAAGCATTAGCATGACACGTGCATGGTAGATGCTTAGTTACGCGTTCTAAATTTCTTAAATATAATGTGTATAGGGCACCACAGGATAATTGGAGCTCCAGGCACTCCGAGGACTGATCAGGAGGGCCAACGAGGTGAGGGGCTCTCCCATCCCTGCCCCACAGGGTTGGATGACTACGTGGAAAATGTGGTTTGCTCTATATTGTGCAAATTGATATATGAAATATATTTATATGAATAAATTTGTGTTACACGTGTATGATTTGCAAGTAAGCAGTCAACGTGCAATAGTATATGTGCTTATATGATTAATCTCAAGGTGTATATGTGCTATTGTGGCTCACTGAGCCTTATATGTTACCGTGGGTAGGATTGAGTCATAATTTCATATGTGAGGAGTTCAGTAATATTAGAAACCATTCACATCGATCGTCATCCTTAAGACCTTGTTCGTATGGTTTGTTGAGGAAAACTGAACCTAGGTTGCTGAATGTGAGTGAGAGGGTTGCATAATTGAAAAGAGGGAAACTAGGCCTAGCTAATTCACACGTGTAATATTCAGTTAGTTATTAATAGGGCGTCTTTCAAGGTCGAATATGTTACTTGAACTTGTTTAGGTTAGTTCGGGTAGATCGAGTCGGTTATCCTGGTCGGACAGACAGGATTCAGTTAACAGTAAGTATGCCACATAGTGGCCATTACCTTGGTTTAACCGGGGTCAAACAAGTTGCCGGCTATTACTCTAAGCATGCCTTGGAGTCATAAAGTTCCTGGTGTGATCAACCAGGTTCATACATGAAATTGCCTTCGGGCCAGTATCTCTCTTAGTGTAATGCGGGAGACAGAAAGTGAGTGCCTAGGTGCACAAGTATAAGTTAACTATGGAACCATATGTTATATGTTTATGATTGATTTACATGCGGATTAATAAATATGTTAGAAGCATGAAATAGGATTTGAAATTGTGAATATGATTTACTGATTGCTTGATCATGTTAAAGATCATAATACGAATCCGGTTCTTGCGCATGTGGTTGTGGTTGCTCCCTTCCCCCAGCTGTAGTGGTACCCGCTCCTACGCCAGGGATGGGGGAGCTTCTCACCGAGTCTGTTCGACTCACCCCCCCATGTTTACATGTTTCAGATACAGGTGGTTCAAGAGTCGGGATCGCGTCCACTTCTTCGCAAGGAGGCGGACAACTCTGAAGACCGCACGCTTAGTCCGCGTCGGTAGTATTTCGGTTTGTACGGTTACATCTGCTGTGTATATATATATATCATACTTGAATTCTAGCATTATCGGCTTCATACAGATTAAAGTTAGGTCTTGGTATTGGAAATTTAGGCTATGATATAGCATATATCATGTGTGTATATATATATATATGACTTCCGCATGCGACTAGGATAGATCACACCCCTTGAGGTGTGTGATCAATATGTAAATTATATATATGTGTGACTGAATACATGATTGTACGAAAATATGGCTTCCGCATGTGAATAGGATAGATCACACGCATTGAAGCGTGTGATCAATATGTAAACTATATGCAAGCGTGTGATTGAATATATGTATGACTGTATACAGGACTTCTGCATGTGAATTGGATAGATCACCCGCCCTGAAGCGCGTGATCAATAAGTATACTATATGTACGTGTGAGTGAATATGTGTATATATATAGACTGAAGCGACGCTGAGCGAGCCGTGGATTGCAAACTTCTTAGGTCACCGGAAATGGATGGCCATATACATATATATTATATATATTGTTTGCATTAGAAAAGGGTAGTTATAAACTTGTGGAAATGTCAATCAGGGATTAAAGGCTTATGTGATAGGACAAATCCTACTTCCCGTGCCGGTCACGGACGTCCGATAGGGGGTCGTGACATTAGTGTTTCAAAAACTTGATATTCATTTTTTGTTTTTAATTAGTTTTCGCCGATAAGTGTTTTCAAAAACTTGATAATCATTTTTCTTTTTTTTTAATCAGTTTTCTTCGATAACTGTTCTGAAAACTTGATATTCATTTTTCTTTTTCTTAATCAGTTTTCCCCGATGAGTGTTTCGAAAACGTGATATTCATTTTTCTTTATTTAATAGTTTTCACCGATGAGTGTTTCGAAAACTTGATATTTATTTTTCTTTTTTTAATCATTTTTCGTTGATGAGTGTTTCGAAAACTTGATATTCATTTTTCTTTTTTTAATAAGTTTTCGCTAATGAGTGTTTCGAAAACTTGATATTCATTTTTCTTTTTTTTAATCAGTTTTCCTCGATGAGTGTTTCGAAAACTTGATATTCATTTTTTTTATCAGTTTTCACCGATAAGTATTTCGAAAACTTGATATTCATTTTTCTTTTTTTAATCAGTTTTCACCGATTAGTGTTTCGAAAACATGATATTCATTTTCCTTTTTTAATCAGTTTTCGCTGATGAGTATTTCGAAAACGTGATATTCATTTTTCTTTTTTTAATCAGTTTTCGTAGATTAGTGTTTCGAAAACTTGATATTCATTTTTTTAATCAGTTTTCACAGATGAGTGTTTCGAAAACTTGATATTCATTTTTCTTTTTTTAGTAAGTTTTAGCTAATGAGTGTTTCAAAAACTTGATATTCTTTTTTCTTTTTTTAATCATATTTCGTCGATGAGTGTTTCGAAAACATGATATTCATTTTCCTTTTTTAACAGTTTTCGCTGATGAGTGTTTCGAAAACGTGATATTCATTTTTCTTTTTTTTAATCAGTTTTCATAGATTAGTGTTTCGAAAACTTGATATTCATTTTTTTTAATCAGTTTTCGCATATGAGTGTTTCGAAAACTTGATATTCATTTTTCTTTTTTTAGTAAGTTTTAGCTAATGAGTGTTTCGAAAACTTGATATTTTTTTTCTTTTTTTAATCATATTTCGTCAATGAGTGTTTCGAAAACTTGATATTCATTTTTCTTTTTTAATCAGTTTTCGTCGTTGAGTGTTTTGAAAACATTATATTCATTTTTATTTTTTTTAATCAGTTTTCGTAGATTAGTGTTTCAAAAACTTGATATTCATTTTTCTTTTTTTAATCAGTCTTCGCCGATAAGTGTTTTGAAAACTTGATATTCATTTTTCTTTTTCTTAATCAGTTTTCGTCGATTAATGTTTCGAAAAGTTGATATTCATTTTTCTTTTTTTAATCAGTTTTCACCGATTAGTGTTTCGAAAACTTGATATTCATTTTTCTTTTTTTACTCGATATTCATTTTTCATTTTTAAATCAGTTTTCGTCGATGTGTGTTTCGAAAACTTAATATTCATTTGTCTTTTTTTAATCAATTTTCACCGATTAGTGTTTCGAAAACTTAATATTCATTTTTCTTTTTTTAATCGTTTTTCGTCGATTAGTGTTTCGAAAACTTGACATTCAATTTTATTTTTTTAATCGGTTTTCACCGATTAGTGTTTCGAAAACTTTATATTCATTTTTATTTTTTTTAATCAGTTTTCGTAGATTAGTGTTTCGAAAACTTGATATTCATTTTTCTTTTTTTAATCAGTTTCGCCGATAAGTGTTTTGAAAACTTGATATTCATTTTTCTTTTTCTTAATTAGTTTTCGTCGATTAATGTTTCGAAAACTTGATATTCATTTTTCTTTTTTTAATCAGTTTTCACCGATTAGTGTTTCGAAAACTTGATACTCATTTTTCTTTTTTCAATCATTTTTCGTTGATGAGTGTTTCGAAAACTTGATATTAATTTTTCTTTTTTAATCAGTTTGCGCTGATCAGTGTTTCGAAAACTTTATATTCATTTTTATTTTTTTTAATCAGTTTTCATAGATTAGTGTTTCGAAAACTTGATATTCATTTTCCTTTTTTTAATCAGTCTTCGCCGATGTGTGCTTCAAAAACTTGATATTCATTTTTCTTTTCTTAATCAATTTTCAACGATGAGTGTTTCGAAAACGTGATATTCATTTTTCTTCATTTAATTAGTTTTCACCTATGAGTGTTTCGAAAACTTGATATTCATTTTTCTTTTTTTAATCATTTTTCGCCGATGAGTGTTACGAAAACTTTATATTCATTTTTCTTTTTTTTAATCAGTTTTTGTAGATTAGTGTTTCGAAAACTTGATATTCATTTTTTTTAATCAGTTTTTGCAGATGAGTGTTTTGAAAACTAGATATTCATTTTTCTTTCTTTAATCATTTTTCGTCGATGAGTGTTTTGAAAACTTAATATTCATTTTTCATTTTTAATCAGTTTTCGCCGATGAGTGTTTCGAAAACTTTATATTCATTTTTATTTTTTTAATCAGTTTTCGTAGATTAGTGTTTTGAAAACTTGATAATCATTTTTCTTTTTTTAATCATTTTTCGCCGATGAGTGTTTCGAAAACTTTATATTCATTTTTAGTTTTTTTAATCAGTTGTCGTAGATTAGTGTTTCGAAAACTTGATATTCATTTTTCTTTTTTAAATTAGTTTTCGTCGATAAGTGTTTCGAAAACTTGATATTCACTTTTCTTTTTTTTAATCAATTTTCGTCGATTAGTGTTTCGAAAACTTGATATTCATTTTTTAATCATATTTCACCGATTACTGTTTCGAAATCTTGATATTCATTTTTCTTTTTTTAATCATTTTTCGTCGATGAGTGTTTCGAAAACTTGATATTCATTTTTCTTTTTTTAATCAGTCTTCACCGATGAGTGTGTCGAAAACTTGATATTCATTTTTCTTTTCTTAATCAGTTTTCAACGATAAGTGTTTCGAAAACGTGATATTCATTTGTAATACCCCGGAAAATTTCGAGGATTAAATAATGAATTAATTAAAAATTTTCAGGATTAAAGAATGATTTATTTCGGGGTTAGAAATTTAAAAATTTAAAAAGAATGTAGAAAAAATATATATATGAATGTTAAAAGAAATCGAAAAGGAATTTTTTTTCGAAGATTGTAATACCCGAGAAATTTTTTTGAGGTGTAAAATAAAATAAAAGGGAAAGAAAAGAAGTAGAAAATAATTTTTGGGATTTAATTCGGGACCTAAGAAATTGGAAACATGAATTAAATAGGAAAAGGGAGTAAATTAAAAATACATATTAGTTATTATTTATTTAATTATTAATTAATTTATTTTTAATTATATGTATTTATTTATTTATTATATGTTTATTTAATTATTAAAACTATTTTATTTTATTGGGGTGGGGTGCCGTAGGATTGTTAGAAAGAAAAAGAAAGAAGTAGAAAGAAAAGAAATAAAAGAATAAAGAGGGAGACATACACTTGAGATTAGAAAGAGAAGAAAGAAAGGAAAGAAAGAGAAAGAGAGAGAGAGAGAGCACGAGAGGAAGAGAGAAAACGGGAAGAAGAGAGAGAGAGAGGGGTACACGAGAAGAGAAAGGTGAGGGGAAGGAGGAGGTTCGCCGGAAAACTCGCCGGAGGAGAGCGGTCCGACGTCGGCCACGACCACTGGAGCTCGACTCCGACATCTTCCACACCTCCCACCAATCGAATCAAGGTTGGTAACCCTAATTTCATTCGAAACCCTCAATTTCTCCATTTTTAGGGATTTCTTCGATTGATCTTCGATTGGGTTGTTTCGAGGGTTGATTGACACATAGAAAGTGTTCTTGAACACTTAGTTGGGGTATGAATCAAGATTATATTCTCGGATTTGCCCAAATTCAAATTTGGAAGGATTTGGGGTTGAAATCGTAATTATTTCCAAATTGTGGAAAATTGTTGATAATTATGATTGAACTTGGATTTGAGTAAATAGGCTTGGATTGATATTATTGGAATTATAATTATTTCCACGTTGGGGAAAATTGTTGATAATTAGGATTGACATTAGATTTGAGTAAATAGGCATTGATTGGTCCTATTGAAATTATATTGTGGAAATATTAGCTGAACAAGACCCGTGAAGAGCTGGCCCGAGGTTATTAAGGTTGAACTTTGAGGTTAACGTGTCAGGTCCCTGCTCGATTTGCCCAAATACACTTAAGGGTGACGTTGAGAGGTCCCTGCTCGATTTTCCCAAATACACTTAAGGGACCCGGTACGTTAACGTCAAAGTTCAACCTTAATAACCTCGGGCCAGCTCTTCACGGGTCTTGTTCAGCTCATATTCCAACCAAATAATTTTAATAATACCAATCAAAGCCTATTTACTCAAATCCAAGCTCAATCCTAATTATCAACAATTTTCCCCAATTTGGAAATAATTATAATTTCAATAATATTAATCCAAGCCTATTTACTCAAATCCAAGCTCAATCCTAATTATCAACAACTTTTTCCAATCTGGAAATAATTATAATTTCAACCCCAAATCCTTCCAAATTCGAATTTGAGCAAATCCGAGAATATATTCTTGATTCCTACCCCAACTAAGTGTTCAAGAACACTTTCGAGGTCTCAATCTACCCTCGAAACAATCCAATCCAAGGTGGATCTAAGAAATCCCTAAAAATGGAGAAATTGGGGGTTTCGAATGAAATTGGGATTACCAACCTTTGATTCGATTGGTGGAAGGTGTAGGAGACGTCATACCCGAGCTCCGATGACTTTCCCTGCGTCGACTAGCTCTCCTTCGACGAGATTCCGGCGAGATTCTTTACTCACTTCCTTCAGTAATAGCTTACCACACAGTCGTGACCCATTCACGTGGTCATCTTCCTGTCGGTCTCATGCATCTTGGCCCTGTTTATTCTTGTCTGAAAACTTTCCATTTCAATCGCTTACTTTCTTTTCTACACGCCAAGCGTGTCTTTTCTTTCACTTTACAAACCATTCCTAGCCTAAACTACCATTCACTGCATACTTCTTTTCTACTTGCATTCCATATTATAATTAAACAACTTGTGCCTATACCATAGCACACAATGCGCCGCTAATAGAGCAGACACATAGTCTCATTTAACACTTGCAAAACAACCAGACATTGTAGCGCATTCCTGCCTACAATTCAACCAAATGTGTCTGTGTCTAGGTAGCATCCTCCATAGATGTCTCCTTTCCCTATTATGGCGTCCTAAGGTTCCCGAGGTCACTGCCACCCCACCTTACGCCTTAGTGCTCATCGGCACTTGTGTACTGTACAGGTTATATGCTTTGTATAGAATTTCACATACAAATTCTATGCCTAAAGTGATAACTCGAAAGATTTTATGACTGTGAGTTAGCATGCATTCTTGGTGATCAAACAATAACAGAAATTTCACCCAAACACTGACATGCATTTAGCAGATATAAGCATGCAACAGTTTAATTCACATCATCACTCTACAAGTAAACATATAACATATAATTCCGGCTTTTACTTACTGGTCTTCTCACGTTCAACATGTTTGAATCAACCAAGACGTTGTGGTGACATAATCCTGTACGTCACTACTACGCTGCACAATCAGAAATCATACGCAAAAACAGACAATTTACATATACACACAGATACTATAACATACATCTACTTAATCTCCCCAACTCTGGGGGTTTCTACTAGCCATTACGTGGCTTTCCCACTTTGAACCCATACACTCGGGTTGTTGGCCACCACGTAGCAAATATACTTAACCCATTCACTCGGGTACTGGTCACCTCGTGACAATTCTATTAATCAAACAATACTTAACCCATTCACTTGGGTACTAGTCACCTCGTGACAATTCTATTAATCAAACACAATCAACTTCTATCTATCAAACAACTGATACGTAGCCACCACGTGGCACGTCCTGACCCCTTACTGCGGGCAATAGCTTGAGCCCACTCGTCCATTACCCAACCAGGCCACATGGCGGGCACGGCACGACGTCTCGAAGCATGGCCACTGACACACCCTGTACCAACTCCACAGGATGATTTCTCTTTTACTAGGTTAGGCTCACGGTTCACCCGTAGGTTCCTCCCGTGTCTACTTGCCTTAGTCTCACATATTAATAGATTCTTTGTATCTTTCCCGAAGGATCAACAATTCTTCTCCTTGTTAATATGGACGAGTATCCTTAACAGGATATAACTCATATACCCGTCCAGATACACTCCCTGAGCCTCAAGCTATCGTCACAGCAATATAAAACCCTTTTTGACCCTATTGTCAGGATACGGAAATGACCATCGTCATGGTGATTATAAATGAGGTCTCAAGTGCCATCTGATAATGTTCTAGTCGATGTCTCACATCGCTAGCGTAATCAAATCCAAAACCCACCAAGAACTCCCTTTTGCATGATTATAATTTAAGTCACCGTCGTGACGATTTTTCAAAATAAAGTTTAGCCCTTCCGTGCAAGGACTCTTGCCACCGTCGTGGAAAAGATTTAATAAAATATTCATCATGCCTCCGGAGTGTATGAGTTGGATTTGTAACACACCAATCATAGCAAACGATTACTCTCTACTCCTATGTCTTCCTATCCAAGCTACTTTCCACAACCTATTTTCTAGTTCTTTCATTCTTTTAGCATTCTATATCTCTAGCTAACACATACCAGACAAGCAGAGAATATACATACTCATGTAATCCACATAAGCATACAAACCTAGGAGCAAAGATGAAAGAGCCCTCACCTTGGCCAACCTTCCATGCAATCATCTCCTGTAACTTTAGTCTCCTCGGAGTTCCTATTGCACTCTATTGCATACCGTTGTTCTTATAAGAACAACATTTATTTTATTAAAGTTTATTACTTAGCTTAACTTGTTATTTATCTCTCCATTACTCTCACGTGTAGTCCATGGTTGCCACAGAGTCAACCTCTTGGTCTTATTGGACTTCTCCATCCCGACTTATGCGTATCCTTTCTCGGACACTTGACTTACTCGAATATAACACTCTACTTGAGTGTTTCACATACTTGGATTTGAGTATTATACCTCTATCTAATTTGCATTCACGTCTAAGGAACTTATCTAACTTGATTGGAAGGAATCCTAACTTTAGGAAGGTCTAAGCATTTTGTTTCAACTCATTTTCTTACTTGGGTTCTAAGAAATCTAGTTTCTAAACCTCAATACACCTCTAATTCATCCTACTTAAGACTTCCTAATAATTATGAAGGAATAAAATTACCATTTTAGAATTTGGACTTCATTGTTCCGCAAGTTTCCATCCTTGAGAAGCAAGAAGGTACCTAAATTAATTCTTGATGCTTGATAGCATATCTAGAATTATTCTAGGGTGTTTAAGATTGAAAAGAAGAGGTTTGGATCCCTCAACATCACCCTTAAAGTGTATTTGGGCAACCCGGGTAGGGACCTAATACGTTAACGTCAAAGTTCAACCTTAATAACCTCGGGCCAACTCTTCACGGGTCTTGTTTAGCTCATATTCCAACCAAATAATTTTAATAATACCAATCAAAGCCTATTTACTCAAATCCAAGCTCAATCCTAGTTATCAACAATTTTCCCCAATTTTATAATTTCAATAATATTAATCCAAGTCTATTTACTCAAATCCAAGCTCAATCCTAATTATCAACAATTTTTCCCAATCTGGAAATAATTATAATTTCAACCACAAATCCTTCCAAATTCGAATTTGAGCAAATCCGAGAATATATTCTTGATTCCTACCCCAACTAAGTGTTCAAGAATACTTTCTAGGTCTCAATCTACCCTCGAAACAATCCAATCGAAGGTGGATCGAAGAAATCCCTAAAAATGGAGAAATTGGGGGTTTCGACTTTCGAAGGAAATTGGGGTTACCAACCTTTGATTCGATTGGTGGAAGGTGTAGGAGACATCGTACTCGAGCTCCGGTGACTTTCACTGCGTCGGCTAGCTCTCCTCCGACGAGATTCCGGCGAGATTCTCTCCTTCCCCTCCGTTGGCATCCTCCATCTCTCTCTCTCTCTACCCTCACGTTCTCTCTCTCTCCATTCTCTTGCCCTCTCTCACGTTTTCCTTTCCTTTCTTATCTCTTTTTTTCCTTTCCTTTATATATATATATATATATATATATATATATATATATATATATATATATATATATATATAAATAAATATTCTTTTCTTTCTATCTTCCATCCTAACCCCACGGCACCCACTCATCTTAAATAATAATAATAATAAAATAATTATAATAAATAAATAAATATAATTATAATAAAATAATTAATAATTAAATAAATAATAACTTATATGTATTCTTAATTTAATCTCTTTCCCTATTTAATTCAAGTATCCAATTTCTTAGGTCTTGAATTAAATCCTAAAATTTATTTTCTACTTCTTTTCTTACCCTTTTATTTTATTTTAAACTTCAAAAAATTTTCTCGGATATTACAATCTTTGAAAAAATTTCCTTTCCGGTTTCTTTTAACTTTCATATTATTTTTTTTTTCCTATATTTCTTTTAAGGTGTTAATTCCTAGCCACAGAATAAATCATTCTTAAATCCTCGAAATTTTTAAATAAATCATTCCTTAATCCTCGAAATTTTCCGGGGTATTATAGTGGTGGCCAGCAACCAGAGTGCACGGGTTCAAAGTGGGAAGGCCATGTAGTGGCTAGTAGATACCCCAGAGTTGGGGAGATTAAGTGGATGTATGTTTAGCATCTTAGATTAGTGTTTCGAAAATTTGATATTCATTTTTCTTTTCTTAATCAGTCTTTGCGGATGAGTGTTTCGAAAATTTGATATTCATTTTTTTTTCTTAATTAGTTTTCAACGATGAGTGTTTCGAAAACGTGATATTTATTTTTCTTTTTTTTAAACAGTTTTCGTAGGTTAATGTTTCGAAAACTTGATATTCATTTTTTTAATCAGTTTTCGCAGATGAGTGTTTCGAAAACTTGATATTCATTTTTCTTTTTTTAGTAAGTTTTACCTAATGAGTGTTTCAAAAAATTTATATTCTTTTTTCTTTTTTTAATCATTTTTCGTCGATGAGTGTTTCGAAAATTTGATATTCATTTTTATTTAATCATTTTTCGCCGATGAGTATTTCGAAAACTTGATATTCATTTTTCTTTTTTTAGTAAGTTTTCGCTAATGAGTGTTTCGAAAACTTCATATTCATTTTTTAATCAGTTTTCGTCGATGAGTGTTTCGAAAACTTGATTTTCATTTTTCTTTTTTAATAATTTTTCGTCGATTAGTGTTTCGAAAACTTGATATTCATTTTTCTTTTTTAATCAGTTTTCGCCGATGAGTGTTTCGAAAACATTATATTCATTTTTATTTTTTTAATCAGTTTTCGTAAAGTAGTGTTTCGAAAACTTGATATTCATTTTTCTTTTTTTAATCAGTTTTCAACAATGTGTTTTTCGAAAACGTGATATTCATTTTTCTTTATTTAATTAGTTTTCACCGATTAGTGTTTCGAAAACTTGATATTTATTTTTCTTTTTTTACTTGATATTCATTTTTCTTTTTTTTAATCAGTTTTCGTCGATGACTGTTTCGAAAACTTGATATTCATTTTTGTTTTTTAAATCAGTTTTCGCCGATTAGTGTTTCGATAACTTGATATTCATTTTCCTTTTTTAATCAGTTTTCGCCGATGAGTGTTTCAAAAACGTGATATTCATTATTCTTTTTTTAATCAATTTTCGTAGATTAGTGTTTCGAAAACTTGATATTCATTTTTTAATCAGTTTTCGCAGATGAGTGTTTCGAAAACTTGATATTCATTTTTCTTTTTTTAATCATTTTTCGTCGATGAGTGTCATGACTCCCGTTTAGAAGACCGTGACCGGCACAGACACAGGGAATATCTATTGTTGAAAATACACTCACATGCATTATAATACCACTGCTACACCGAAATGGTGACCTATCCTAGGCAAGCAAATCCACGGCCAGTGCCGCTTCAAGATATAGATATAGGAAAACACACATATTATATATAACCTGTGTACTGGCTACACATCCAAAGATGCTGCCTATCCTATTCACATGCAAAAGATATATGTATATTTTGGCAACAAACTTTCCCTGTATCGCAATATAACTAATCTTGATATTTAAGGTGTGTTAAGCTGACAGTTCTAGATTTAGTAATACTATCTAATTGGGTACGTCTACCATTTACTTTATGATACATTATTAAACTAAATTAAATTACAATTACACTTTATTCACCCACATGAACAAGTTGTGGGTCTTGGAAAGTGTTGCTCAACCATCGTTCCATCGAAACTTCTTCCACCTATACATAACCTGTCTCTGTGTTGTAAAAAATGAGGTGTGAGAATAAGCCACGCGACTCATTGAAGACTCTCGCATCCCCGGTGCAAGGTGGGTACCATAGCGCTGGGTTTGGGAGTCATACACAACCACATGCAAAAACACCTAGTTACTGTTGTTAGCATACATTCTTGGTGATCACACGACAACAAAAATTTCACCCAAACACTCACGTGCATTTAATAACTGTATACATGCAGCAGTTTATTCCACGTCATCAATTAGCAAGTAAACATGTAACATATAGTGTCCGCTTTTACTTACCGGTCTTCTCACGTTTCAGCATGTCTGAATCAAACAAGACGTGCGATGACGTAGTCTTGTACGTTACCACTACGCTGCAAAATCAGCAATTATATGCAAACACAGACAATTTGTACATACACACAGATGCTAAACATACATGTACTTAATCTCTCCAACTCTGGGGTATCTACTAGCCACTACGTGGCTTTTCTACTTTGAACCTGTGCACTCGGGCTACTGGCCACCACGTGGCAAACATACTTAACTCATTCACTCAGGTACTGGTCACCTCGTGACAATTCTATTAATCAAACACAATCAATGTCTATCTATCAAACAACTGATCCGTAGCCACCAAGTGGCACGTCCTGACCCCTTTTTGCGGGGCAATAGCTTGAACCCACTCGTCCATTACCCAACCAGGCCACATGGCGGGCACGGCACGACGTCTCGAAGCATGGCCACTGACACACCCTGGACCAACTCCATATGATGATTTCTCTTTTACTAGGTTAGGCTCACAGTTCACCCGTAGGTTCCTCCCGTGTCTCCTTACCTTAGTCTCACATATTAATAGGATTCTTTGTGTCTTTCCTGAAGGATCAACAATTCTTCTCCTTGTTAATATGGACGAGTATCCTTAACAGAATATAACTTATATACTCGTCCAGATGTACTCTCTGAGCCTCAAGCTATCGTCATAGCAATATAAAACCTTTCTGACCCTATTGCCAGGATAGGGCAATGACCATCGTCATGGTGATTATAAATCTGAGGTCTCAAGTGCCATCTGACATTGTTTTAGTAGATGTCTCACATCGCTAGCATAACCAAATCTGAAACCCACCAACAACTCCCTTTGCATGATTATAATTTTAAGTCACCGTCGTGACGAGTTTTCAAAATAAAAGCTTAGTCCTTCCGTACAGGGACTCTTGCCACCGTCGTGAAAAAGATTTAATAAAATACTCATCATGCCTCCGGAGTGTATGAGTTGGATTTGTAACACACCAATCATAGCTAACAATTACACTCTACTCCTATGTCTTCCTATCCAAGATACTTTCCACAACATATTCTCTAGTTCTTTTATTCTTTTAGTATTCTATACCTCTAGCTAACACATATCAGACAAGCAGAGAATATACATACTCATGTAATCCACATAAGCATACCACCCTAGGAGCAAGAGATGGAACACTACAAGAAAAAACAGGATTAGCGAGGGAAAAATCCCTAGCTAATCCGTAGCTAATCGGATTAGCTAGGGATAATCGGCTACGGATTTTTCCCTAGCTAATATTTGGACGCTAATTGCTACGGATTTTTTTCGTAGCTAATCCCTAACTAATTTGTAGCCAATCCCTAGCTAATCCCTAGCTAATCCCTAGCTAAATTTCCTAGCTAAGCCGTAGCTAATCCCTAGCTAAATTTCCCTAGCTAATCCCTAGCTAAATCAGCCCCTCCGACAATTGCCGCCGGCGACCTCCTCCACCTCCGGTGACCCCCTCCAACGACGGCCGCCGGCGACCTCCTCCACCTCCGGTAACCTCCTCCACCGGCCTCCGGCGACCTCCCTAGCTAATTTCCGTAGCTAAATTAGTTTTTTCTTGTAGTGGAAGAACCCTCACCTTGGCCAACCTTCCATGTAATCCTCTCTTGTAACTTTAGTCTCCTCAGAGTTCCTGTTGCACTCTTTTGCGTGCCGTTGTTCCTATAAGAACAACATTTACTTCATTAAAGTTTTCACTTAGCTTAACTTGTTATTTATCTCTCTGTTACTCTCACATGTAGTCCATGGTTTCCACAGAGTCAAGCTCTTGGTCTTATCGGACTTCTCTATCCCGATTTATGTGTATCCTTCCCCGGACACTTGACTTACTCGAATATAACACTCTACTTGAGTGTTTCACATACTTGGATTTGAGTATTACACCTCTATCTAACTTGTTTTCACATCTAAGGAAGCTTATCTAACTTGGTTGGAAGGGAATCCTAATTTTAGGAAGGTCTAAGCATTGTGATTCAACTTGTGATCCTACTTGGGTTCCAAGAAATCTAGTTTCTAAACCACAATATACCTCCAATTTATCCTACTCAAGGTTTCCTAAAGGTTGTGAAGGAATAAGGTTGAAATTCCTGAAGTTAGGCCCAAATTGGTTCCGCAAGTTTCCATCCTTGAGAAACAAGAAGGCATTTAGAATGATTTAATCCTCAGAAACATGTTTAGAAGTGTTCTAGGGTGTTTAGGATTGAAGAGAGGGGGTCTGGAGGTCTCAATTCGCCCTTAAAGTGGGCTTGGGGCAAGCCAGGCAGGAACCTGGCGCTACAGCGCCCATTCTGGCGCTGCCGCGCCAAGGTGCTGCCTTGGTAGCCCTTAGCCAACCTGCAAGTGGGCGCTGTAGCGCCAGCTTGCAGCACAGTAACGTTTTTGCTGTGTTGTGGCTGGTTTTGGCCCCCTTTTCGACTATTTTCCGATCCGGCTTCGATTCCACTTTTCACGGGTCTTGTTCTCCTACATATATACTAAATTGAGGAAGTCCTACAACTCAAATCCAACTCCGATTCGTCGCCGAATCGTTGATTGTTCGAAATTGAGAAAAATGAGTTTTATAAACCCTAAACTCTTCCAACTTCGAATCCGGCCAAATCCAACGATCTAGCCTCGAATCCTAACCCCGATGAGTGTTCAAGAACACTTTAGAAACATTATTCTACCCTCAAATTCACCCAAACTCGGATTCTCAACTCAATTCCAAAAAATGAAAGAAATGAAGAAAATGGGAACTTGGAGAGAATCGGGCGTTGTACCAACCTTAACTCGAGAGATTGAGACAAGGATGTTCTCCGGCTCCTTCTCCAACTCCGGTTCGCCGGATTCCTCCCCCATCCAAGCCCTAGCTCCCTCTCTCTCCTTTCCTTTCTTTCTTCTCTCGTTTCTTCTCCTTTCCCGTGGCTGACTCCCTCTCTCTTTTTCCTTTTATTTTTCTTTTCCTTCTTTTTTTATTTACTAATTAACATATAATAATAATAATAATAATAAAATCTGAAAGTGATACAAAATAATTAAATAAATAACTTACATGTATTTTTAACTTTATCCCTTTCCCTATTTAATTCAAGTTTCCAATTTCTTAAGTCCTAAATTGATCCCAAAACTTATTTTCTTTTAGGTCCCAAATTGAATACCAAAAATAGTTCCTACTTCCTTTTCTTTCACTTTCTACATTCCTAAAAAAAAAACCTGTTTTTAAATATTTAAAATAATCATAATAAAAATAAATTAATTAATAATTAAACAAATAATAACTAATACTATTTTAATTTAGTTCTCACTCCTATTTATTTTGGGTTTCTATTTTCGTAGGTCTTGAATAATTTCAAAAAAATATTTCACTTCTTTCTTTCATCTTTTATTTTACTTGATATTTTGAAGAATTCCTCAGTTCCTTTCCGGTTTCTCCTAACTTTCGTACTTTTCCTATATTCTTTTTAAGGTTTTAATTCCTATCCCTAGAATGAATCATCCTTAAATCCTTGAAATTTTTAAATAACACATTCTTTAATCCTAGAAACTTTTCGGGGTATTACAATGAATGTTTCGAAAACTTGATATTCATTTTTCTTTTTTAATCAATTTTCGCCGATGAGTTTTTCGAAAACTTTATATTCATTTTTATTTTTTTAATCAGTTTTCGTAGATTACTGTTTCGAAAACTTAATATTCATTTTTCTTTCTTTAATCAGTCTTTACCGATAAGTGTTTCGAAAACTTGATATTCATTTTTCTTTTTTTAATCAATTTTCGTCGATTAGTGTTTCGAAAACTTGATATTCATTTTTTCTTTTTTTAATCAGTTTTCACCAATTAGTGTTTCGAAAACTTGATATTCATTTTTCTTTTTTTAATCATTTTTCGTCGATGAGTGTTTCGAAAACTTGCTATTCATTTTTCTTTTTTAATCAGTTTTCGCTGATGAGTATCTCGAAAACTTTATATTCATTTTTATTTTTTTAATCAATTTTCGTAGATTAGTGTTTCGAAAACTTAATATTCATTTTTCTTTTTTTTTAATCAGTCTTCGCCGATGAGTGTTTCGAAAACTTGATATTCATTTTTCTTTTCTTAATCAGTTTTCAACGATGAGTGTTTCAAAAACGTGATATTCATTTTGCTTCATTTAATTAGTTTTCAGTGATGAGTGTTTCGAAAACTTTATATTCATTTTTTTTAATCAGTTTTCGTAGATTAGAGTTTCGAAAACTTGATATTCATTTTTTTAATCAGTTTTCGCAGATGACTGTTTCGAAAACTTGATATTCAATTTTCTTTTTTTAAACATTTTTCGTCGATGAGTGTTTTGAAAACTTGATATTCATTTTTCATTTTTAATCAGTTTTCGCCGATGAGTGTTTTGAAAACTTTATATTAATTTTTATTTTTTAATCAGTTTTTGGAAAAATTTGTGTTTTGAAAACTTGATATTCATTTTTCTTTTTTTAATCAATTTTCGCCGATGAGTGTTTCGAAAACTTTATATTTATTTTTCTTTTTTTTAATCAGTTTTCGTAGATTAGTGTTTCGAAAACATGATATTCATTTTTCTTTTTTTAATCAGTTTTTGCCGATAAGTGTTTCGAAAACTTGGTATTCATTTTTCTTTTTCTTAGTTAGTTTTCGCCGATTAGTGTTTCGAAAACTTGATATTCATCTTTCTTTTTTTAGTAAGTTTTAGCTAATGAGTGTTTCGAAAACTTGATATTCATTTTTCTTTTTTTAATCATTTTTCGTCGATGAGTGTTTCAAAAACTTGATATTTATTTTTCATTTTTAATCAATTTTCGCCGAAGAGTGTTTCGACAACTTTATATTCATTTTTATTTTTTTAATCAATTTTCGTAGATTAGTGTTTTGAAATCTTGATATTCATTTTTCTTTTTTTAATCAGTTTTCGCCGATGAGTGTTTCGAAAACTTTATATTCATTTATATTTTTTTTAATCAGTTTTCGTAGATTAGTGTTTCGAAAACTTGATATTCATTTTTCTTTTTTTTAATCAGTTTTCGTCGATTAATGTTTCGAAAACTTGATATTCATTTTTCTTTTTTTAATCAGTTTTCACCGATTATTGTTTCGAAAACTTGATATTCATTTTTCTTTTTTTAATCATTTTTCGTCGATGAGTATTTCGAAAACTTGATATTCATTTTTCTTTTTTAATCAGTTTTCGCGGATGAATGTGTCGAAAACTTTATGTCACGACCCCCTATTGGACGTCCGTGACCGGCACGGGAGGTAGGGTTTTTCCTATCCCGTAAGCCTCTAATCCCTGATTGACATATTTATATATGCATAACTATCCATTTCTAATACAAACAATATATAGTATATATGGTCATCTCTATCCGGTGACCTAAGTAGCACGCAATCCACGGCTCGCTCAACGCCGCTTCAGTCTATACATATACACATAATCAATCACACGTACATATAATATACATATTGATCACGCGCTTCAGGGCGGGTGATCTATCCTATTCACATGCAGAATTCCTGTGTACAATCAAGCATATATATTCAATCACACACCTGCATATAATTTACATATTGATCACGCGCCTCATTGCGGGTGACCTATCCTATTCACATGCGGAAGCCGTATTTTCATACAATCAAGTATTCAGTCACACATACATATAAATTTACATATTGATCACATGCTCAGTGCGTGTGATCTATCCTATTCACATGCAGAAGTCATATACATATATATATATACTCGTGATATATATCATATCCTAGCCTATGTTCCCAACAACAAGACCAATCTTTAATCTGTATGAAGCCGACAATTCTAGAGTGTGACATATACATGTATATATATAGCAACTGTACAAAACAATGCTATACCAAAAGAATCAGATACATATATATATATATATCTTGAGATGAAGTGGAAGCGCTCCCGATGCCTATACCACCTGTGTCTGTAACATTTAACATTGGGGTGAGTCAAACGGACTCAGTGAGAGGTTCTCCCATCCCTGGTGTAGCAGTGGGTACCACTACAACTGGGGGAAGGGAGCCAATCACAATCACATACGCATGTAACAGATTTTGAATTTCCATATATTAAGTGGTCAGGCAATTAGCATATATCATATTCACAATAAAGAATTCGAAGCATGGTTTTACATACGTTTAAATTCATACATACATCATATTACAGTTTAACATACAACTTCATGTGGATATCCATGTTCAAATAACCGTAATCATAAACTGGCCTGAAGGCATATCTCCGTTAGGAGGGAATCTGGCCCGAAGGCAATATCTCACGTGAGCGATATAGGAACCTAGTTGATCATTCTAGGAACTCCTGGTCCCAAGACTTTACTTGGAACATTAACCTGACCCCAAGACTTCACTTGGAGCATAGCCGGCGACTCATCTGACCTCGGTTTACCCAAGGCAATAGCCACAATGTGGTGTACTCATATACTTTGTATTTTTGTGAGTTTGACTCAAGATGACAGACTCAATCTACCCGGACCACCCGTGATAGACTCGGTTCCCACGTTGTACCAAAATTTACTTCTATGGACCACTACTTACTCATTGTACTTCTTCCTAAACAAATCTACATTGCCCAACTGTTTTCTAAGTCGGAATCTCTCGGTTTAAGACAAAGTCACCTGTGTTCATTTTCTTTAAGAATTTACATACACAACCACACTTTTCAGATAATGATCAATGAGGTTGGTTTCTGGTACCACAAGACCCTCACAAATAAAATTGACTCGATCCTACCCCCAATATCATATAGGTCCCGAGGACCTTCTTTCCATATAAGGCTCCTTGGGCCACCATCACTTTTTACAATTCACATATACACATATAGCACGTTATCACATATATTATAATTTAGGAACAACAATAGCATGTTATCTATTATATGGTTCCTACAAGTAGGCAAGAAGGCAAACCATATATCCATATCCGCAGTCAACCCTATAGGACAAGGATAGGAAAGCCCCTCACCTGTTTGGCCCCTCTGATCAGCTCTCGGTGTGCCCGAAGGTCCACTCACTGTATGGTGCCCTATACACATATACTTGAGAGATTTAGAAACTTGAAATTCAACCACTATCGTGTACATGTAACGCTAATGCTCATGTTCTCTCTAATTAATTTCATAGACTAGTTGTTGGCTTGGAATGCCCTCAACTAGCTTTCGGAACACATACCATGCTTCTATTCGTGTCCGACCCTTGCTTAACCACACTATTCGGAAGCCTTGAGTTGGGAATGCAAGGTTACCCAATTCCACCTCTATGTGTCCATATGAAATTCCCATTACCCAACTCTTGAATTTATGGCTCAAGAGAGTCATAAATTCTACTTGTCCAAAATTTCCATTTACTGAAATAACTTTCAACACTTTACCTACATATGCATACATATATCCGGACACGCGTACAATAGGAAAATTGTCTCTCTTTTTTTCCCGAATCGGGTTCCGGGTGAGACGGTGCTTACTCGGGTTTTACTCCCTCGTACATTCTAATAATTTCAACAATTATATAATCACAATTTCACCTATTAATGCATCCCAAATCAGTCCACAACACCCTTAAACATTACTAATCATATTTTTCTACAAGTTTCCCAACCCGGATAAATTTCCATCAATTTAGTTCCGGTTCCTAAGCTTCCAACTCACTTCATAACATTCAAATACTTCAATTTAGGACCCAGAATACTCATATTGAATCAATTGGGGGTTTTCCAAAAATCCCTAAAATTGATAAAATTGGGGTTTGAGAGTTTCGGGACTTCTCACCTCGATTCAACCGGTTAGAAAGACGATATGGAGTAGAGGAGACTCCCAGCCACCTTCCCCGACGAAGAGACGGCGTTTTCCGGCGAGAACCTCTCTCCCTCTTGGTTTCTCTCTCTAGCCCGTCACTCTCTCTCCTCCAGCCACAACGAAGGCATTTTCCGGCGAACAGCGACTCCGGCTCTCCTCGCACGTCCGGCCTCCGTCTCCTCCGTGCGTCTTCCTCCATGCTTCCTTCGTGCACGATGATGCCTCTTCCCCTCTCTCGTGTTTCTCTCGTCTTTCCTCCCTCTCTCACGCCTTCTTTCCTTCTCCTTCTCCTTTATTCTTTTCTATTCTTTTCTTATATATATATATCTAATTAATTAATATATATATATACATATAAAAAAAAGAAATCTGATAGAATAATAATAATATAAAAATTAGAATACTTAAGACTTATAAATGATTTGTATCTACAAAATAATAAGTAGTAGGATAATGTTTTTCTTCTATCCCATTTTCATCTTTAAATAAATTAATTAAATTAGATTAATGATGCTACTCAAATATTCTCGGGTATTATACTTTATATTCATTTTTATTTTTTTTTAATTAGTTTTCGTAGATTAGTGTTTCGAAAACTTGATATTCAATTTTTTAATCAGTTTTCGCCGTTGAGTGTTTTGAAAACTTGATATTCATTTTTCTTTTCTTAATCAGTTTTCAACGATTAGTGTTTCGAATACGTGATATTCATTTTTTTAATCAGTTTTCATAGATTAGTGTATCGAAAACTTGATATTCATTTTTTTAATCAATTTTAGGAGATGAGTCTCTCGAAAACTTGATATTCATTTTTCTTTTTCAATCAATTTTTGCCGATGAGTGTTTCGAAAACTTTATATTCATTTTTATGTTTTTAATCAGTTTTCGTAGGTTAGTGTTTTAAAAACTTGATATTCATTTTTCTTTTTTTAATCAGTTTTCGCCGATTAGTGTTTCGAAAACGTGATATTCATTTTTTTATGTAATATCCGAGATATTTAGATTGGATTATTTCCATTCTTATCAAATTTATTTTTCTTTCAGAAAGAAAAATAAAATTAAATTAAAGATAAAATAAGATTAAGGGGAGAAAAATAGGAAATCTAAGTATTCTTTTAGGACCTAAAAGAAAAAGATGATGTAATAAAGAAATAAATTTTTTTTTTTAAAAAAAGGGAAAAGTATATATGTATAATATATGTATATAAAATAAAATATATATATATATATATATATATATTAAATTATATAAGGGGGGGCAACGTGACCCCTCCCACTAACACATATATATATATATATATATATATATATATATTAATTTAATATGTGTATATGAAATAAGAAAGAAATAAGAAAAAGTAAGCAGATAAGAAAAGAAAGAGGAAAGAGCAGAGGGGTGAGGCGTGAGAGAAAGAGGGGCGACAGAAGGGAAGAAGCAAAACGGGAGAGAGAGTTGGCCAACGTGGTGCACGGGGAGGAGCACAAACGGGCTGAGCACGGAGGAGTGGTGGCCGGAGTTCGCCGTCCGTCACCGTCCTTGTGGCTAGAGAGAGAGCTACGGGTTAGAGAGAGAAAGCAAAGGGGGAGAGTTTTCTCGCCGGAAAAGTCGCCGGAAAACGCCGTCTCTTCACCGGGGAAGGTAGCTGGGAGTCTTCTCTACTCCGTATCGTCCTTCTAACCGGTTGAATCGAGGTGAGAAGTCCCGAAACTCTCAAACCCCAATTTTATCAATTTTAGGGATTTTTGGAAAGACCCCAATTGATTCAATCTGAGTATTCTGGGTCCTAAATTGAAGTATATGCATGTTAGGAAGTGAGTCGAAAACTTAGGAACCGGAACCAAATTGATGGAATTTATCCGGGTTCGAAAAAGTGTAGGAAAATGTGATTGTTAAGGTTTAAGGGTGTTGTGGAATGACTTGGGGTGCATTGAAAGGTTAAATAATAATTATATAATTATTAAAAATTGTTGGAATGTACGAGGGATTAAAACCCGAGTAATTCCCGTCTCACCCGGAACCCCGTTCGGAGAAAAAGAGACAATTTTCTAATTTTACGCGTATTCGGGTATACGTATTCATGTGTAGGTGAAGTGTTCAAGGTTATTTTGATAAATGGAAAGCTTGGACAAGTAGGATTTATGATTCTCTTGGGCCATAAATTCAAGACTTGGGTAATGGAAGTTTATATGGACACATAGAGGTGGAATTAGGTAACCTTGTATTCCCAAGTCAGAGCTTCCGAATAGTGTGATTAAGAAAGGGCTGAATACGAATAGAAGCATGCTAGATGTTCCTAAAACTAGTTGAGGGCATTTCCAAACCAACAACTAGCCTATGTAATTAATTAGGAAGAACATGAGCATTAGCGTTACATGTACACTATAGTCGTTGAAATTGCAAGTTTCTGAATCTCTCAAGTATATGTGTATAGGGCACCATACTGTGAGTGGACTTTCAGGCGTACCGAGAGCCGATCAGAGGGGCCAACCAGGTGAGGGGCTTTCCTATTCTTGCCCTATAGGGTTGACTGCGGATATGGATATATGGTTTGCCTTCTTGCCTATTTGTAGGAATTACATGTTAGATAACATGCTATTGTTGTTCCTAAATTACAGTAATTGTGAAAACGTGCTATATGTGTGTTTGTGAATTGTAAAAGCAATTGTGGCTCAAGGAGCCTTATATGAAAAGAAGGTCCACGGGACCTATACGATATCGGGGGTAGGATCGAGTAAATACTATCTGAAGGGTGTGGTTTTGCATGTAAGTCCTTAAGGAGGATAGACCTAGGTGACTTTGTTCAGAACCAAGAGCCCAAATTAGAAACCACTTGGAAATCTAGATTTGCCTAAGGAAAAGTAAAATGAACAAGTAGTGGTCCACAGGGGTCATTGATGGCACAACGTGGAAACCGAGTCTATCACGGGTGGTCCGGGTAGATTGAGTCTCTTGTCTTGAGTCAAACCACCGAAATACAGAGTATATGAGTTCACGACATTGTGGCTATTGCCTTCGGTAAACCGAGGTCAGATGAGTCGTCGGCTATTGCTCCAAGTGAAGTCTTGGGGTCAAACTATTGTTCCGAGTATAGTCTTGGGACCAGGGGTTCCTAGAATGATCAACTAGGTTCCCATATTGCTCACGTGAGATATTGCCTTCGGGCCAGATTCTCTCCTAACGGAGATATTGCCTTCAAGCCAGTTTATGATTATGATTATTTGAATACAGAGGACCACAGGGAATTATATGTTAAATCATGATATGATGTATGTGTGAATTTAAATGTATGTAAACTCATGCTTTAAATTCTTTATTGTGAATATGATATAAGCTAATTGCCTGACCACTGAATATATGGAAAATTTAATCCGTTATATGCGTATGTGTTTGTGATTGGCTCCTCTTCCCCAGTTGTAGTGGTACCCGCTACTACACCAGGGATGGGAAAGCCTCTCACTGAGTCTGTTTGACTCACCCAATGTTTCATGTTACAGATACAGGTGGCATAGGCATCGGGAGCGCTTCCACCTCAGCTCAGGGAGGCGGACAGACTTAGAGACCACACGCATTGTTCACGTGGGTAGTACTATTATATGTATTTTGTCAAGATATATATGTATATGATTCATTTTGGTATAGCATTGTTTTGTATAGTTGCTATATGCATATATGTATATGTCACACTCTAGAATTGTCGGCTTCATACAGATTTAAGATTGGTCTGGTTGTTGGGATCATAGGTTATGATATGATGAATATCATGTGTATATATATATATTGATGTGACTTCCGCATGTGAATAGGATAGACCACTCGTACTGAGCGTGTGGTCAATATGTAAACTTATATATATGTGTGACTGAATACTTGATTGTGTGAAAATACGGCTTCCGCATGTGAATAGGATAGGTCACACGCATTGAGGCGTGTGATCAATATGTATATTTTATGCAGGTGTGTGATTGAATATATATGCTTGACTGTACACAGGGATTCTGCATGTGAATAGGATAGATCACCCGCCTTTAAGCGCGTGATCAATATGTATTTTATATGTACGTGTGATTGATTATGTGTATATGTATAGACTGAAGCGGCGTTGAGCGAGCCGTGGATTGTGTGTTACTTAGGTCATCGAATAGCGATGGCCATATAAATAGTTTGTATTAGAAATGGGTAGTTACGCATATATAAGAATGTCAATCAGGAATTAGAGGCTTACGGGATAGGAGAAATTCTACCTCCCGTGCCGGTCACGGGTGCCCGGTAGGGGGTCGTGACAAACTTGGTATCAGAGGCAGGTTACTTTAAACTGCATGAAGCCATAGGTATGACCGGGTGTCGGTTTACCCCTCTTTGTGTACCCGGGGACAACGTGGGAGTAAAAAGGCACTTGTGGAAGTACCCAGGAAATTGTGTCAGCCTTTCTTTCTACTCTCTTTTATACGAAATGTCATTAATATACGTGTACTTATTAGGTGTGGTCCTTGTGCAGTATAGGATGTCACGTATTACGAGACGGACTAGGGGTGGAGGGAGAACTCCTGCTGAAATTGATCAAGAGTCAGTTCGGGAGGAGGTAATGCCCACTCGAGGCCGAGGTAGAGGCCATACCCGAGGCCGAGGTAGAGGTCGTGCTCGCGGTCGAGGTAGAGCACAAGTAAGCGGGGAAGAGAGGAGACCATCACCGGAATCTCAACCCCAAGTAGAGACAGGTGCACCTTCCGTGGCGGAAATGCTCACGGCAGGATTTCAAGAACTAAGGGAAGAGATGACGAGGCAAATACAGAGAGAGGTACGCCGGTTAATAGTCGGCGAGGAAGAACAAGAGAGGGTTCTTAGCAATCGAGAGATGGAGGTTGTTGAGGAAGAGGATAGGGAATGGCAACAACCACAGGAAATGCCTCGTGAACCACGGGCAGCACCCCGAGAGCTGCCAATTTCAAAATTTCTGAAGCTTCATCCACCCACTTTCTGCGGAACTAGTGAGAAAGAGGATCCGCAGTACTTTATCAGAGATGTGGTCAGAATTGGGCCCATGTTGAGGTGCTCAGGCCATGAATTGGTGGAGTTAGCTTCATTCCAGCTGAGGGGAGCGGCTAGAGTATGGATAGAGTCCGTACAGACGAGGTATTCACGTAGAGTGGCACCGATGACTTGGGAAGATTTTCAGAGGGAATTCCTGGGTCGGTTTCTACCTGAAGGTACCAAGGATGCAAAGCGTCAGCAATTCGAGGAATTTTGGATGACGCCTAATATGACCGTGACAGAATATGAGTTACTTTTTACTGAACTGGCTCAATTCTCACCTGAGTTAATTCCTGATGAAGAGGCAAGGATCAAGAGATTCATACACCGACTCACGGAGCCGTTGTTTACTGCTTTGCTACCTCAGAGGAGACAGTTTGAGACTTTAGCTCAAGCAGCAGACTGTGCTAGAATGATTGAAACCAGGAAGAGGTATGGGACATCTATTGATCCCAAAGTGAAGTTAATTACAGGCAGTGACAACCAAGGAGGTGGAAGTAAGAAAAGGAAGACAACAGGTGGAGGTGCAGGATATTCAGGGTCCGTAGGAGGACTATCCTCAACTACCACCTATGAAACAGGTACAACAGGTACTATTCAAGGGGGACAGAGGGAACAAGGGGGTGGAAATGCCGGTAAGACAAAGCCCCAGTGTGTGACTTGCGGCAGATTTCATTCTAGTATATGTCGGAAACTGACAGGTGGATGCTACCATTGCGGCCAGATGGGCCATATGGCTAGAGAGTGTCCAAAGAAGAAAGAGGGTACAAGTGTGAGAAGCAATCTGACGCCGAGGAGTACACCTATTCCAGCTCCACCAGTGAGAACCGTGCCACCACAGGTAGCAGGTACAGGTGCAGTTAGAGGCCATGGTGCAGGGTCTAGTGGCCGAGGGCCAGGGGCGGTAGGTGGAGGACAGGCGCGGGTATTTTTACTCTCTCAGCAGGATGCTCATGCATCAAATGCGGTTGTGACAGGTACTCTTATTGTCTGCTCTCTTGAAGCACGAGTCTTATTTGATTCCGGATCCACTCATTCCTATGTGTCACATGCATTTGCCTCCAAATTCAACAAAAGTCCATCTAGAATGTAAGAAACAGTACTGGTCTCCACACCAATGGGAGAATCGGTACAAGTAGAATATGTGCATAAGTCTTGCATTGTGGAGGTCGATGGTCATGAGACTGTGGCAGACCTTCGGTTGTTGTGTATGGTTGATCTTGACGTGATCCTTGGAATGGATTGGTTGTCGTCTTGCCATGCGGTCGTGGACTACAAGGCTAAATGCTTGAAATTCAATATGCCAAACGAGGAGCCCTTTGTGATACGGGGTGACGGAGTTGCACCGTATTCAAGCTTGATCTCGGCTTTGAAGGCATCCAAATTACTTACAAAGGGATGCAAAGGGTATTTGGCATTCGTCCAAGATACCACGAAAGAAGTACTTTCTCCGACTCAAGTACCTGTAGTGCGAGAGTTTTTGGATGTATTTCCAGAAGAATTGCCGGGGTTGCTGCCCGATCGTGAGATTGAATTTCGAATTGAGCTGCAACCTAGCACCCAGCCTATCTCCACACCACCTTACCGTATGGCTCCGAAAGAGCTGAAGGAGCTACATACACAATTGCAAGAATTGCTTGACAAGGGTTTTATAAGACCCAGTTTCTCTCCTTGGGGTGCATCGGTCCTATTTGTAAAGAAGAAGGACGGATCTTTGCGGTTGTGTATCGATTACCGAAAGTTAAACAAGGTAACGATCCGCAATCAATATCCACTGCCGAGGATAGACGACCTATTTGATCAGTTGCAGGGTGCGAAGCGGTTTTCCAAGATTGATTTGCAATCTGGGTACCATCAATTAAAGATTCGTGAATCAGACATACCTAAGACCGCATTCCAGACCCGATATGGGCATTACGAGTTCTTGGTGATGTCTTTCGGATTAAGTAATGCTCCTGCAGCATTCATGGACATGATGAACAGGGTCTTTAAACCATTTCTGGACCGATTTGTCATTGTCTTCATTGACGACATATTGGTTTATTCAAAGAATTCTGAGGAACATGCTAAACACTTGAGACTAGCATTACAGAGGTTAAGAGAGGAAAAACAGTATGCCAAGTTCTCTAAGTGTGAATTTTGGCTTGACAGAGTTGCCTTTTTGGTTCACGTGGTATCATCAGAGGGAATCCACGTTGATCCAAGTAAGGTAGAGGCAGTGAAGAATTGGTCTCAGCCTACCTCTGTTACGGAGATTCGCAGCTTCTTGGGTTTGGCGGGATATTATAGAAGATTTGTCCAGGATTTCTCTAAGGTTGCTGCACCTATGACTAAGATTGACTCAGAAAGGAGTGAAGTTTGTATGGGATGACAAGTGTGAGCAGAGTTTTCAAAAGCTGAAGGACAGCCTCACTACCGCTCCGGTGCTGACATTACCTGAAGGCACAGGAGGGTACGTGGTATACTGTGATGCGTCGAGGATCGGGTTAGGGTGTGTCTTGATGCAGCATGGCAAGGTGATTGCGTATGCATCGCGACAACTGAGGAAACATGAGAAGAACTACCCGACTCACGACCTCGAAATGGCGGCTGTAGTATTCGCTTTGAAAATATGGAGACACTACTTATATGGTGAGACTTGTGAAATTTATACAGACCACAAAAGCCTCAAATACATTTTCGAGCAGAAAGACTTGAACTTGAGACAACGTCGATGGTTGGAGTTGTTGAAAGACTACGACTGCACGATCTTGTATCATCCAGGAAAGGCTAATGTGGTAGCCGATGCTCTGAGTCAGAAATCCATGGGCAGTCTTGCTCATATAAGTGAAGAAAGGAGACCGTTAATTAGAGAACTGCACGAGCTAGAGCAAACGGGAAATCAGTTTGAGATTGGAAGTTCCAACTCACTTTTAGCCCATTTGCAAGCTAAGTCCTCTTTGGTAGAAGAGGTGAAGGCTAGGCAAGATGAAGATACCGACCTCAAGCAAATCAGGGATACCGTAACTAAAGAGAAAGGGGACGACGTCCGATTCTCTATAGATGATTCTGGGATACTTCGGTTGGAGGGACGGTTGTGTGTCCCTATGGTTGATAACTTGAAAGAAAGGATCCTTGAAGAAGCACACCGGACAGCGTATACAATCCATCCGGGAGCTAATAAGATGTATCATGACCTGAAACAGTTGTATTGGTGGAATGGCATGAAAAAGGATGTCGCAAACTATGTAACCAGGTGTTTAGTGTGCCAGCAAGTCAAGGCTGAACACCAGAAACCCGCCGGAACATTACAACAAATAGAAATACCTGAGTGGAAATGGGAGAGGATAACAATGGATTTTGTAACAGGGTTGCCAAGATCACAACGGGGATTTGATTCGGTTTGGGTGATAGTGGATCGCATGACTAAGTCCGCCCACTTTCTGCCAGTTAAGACCACTTACGGAGTGAGTCAATATACACAGATTTATCTATCAGAAATCGTTAGATTGCACGGTGTGCCAGTGTCCATAATATCTGATAGGGGTCCACAGTTCACTTCCAGGTTTTGGAAGTCATTGCAAGAAGTGTTGGGAACTAGAGTTGATCTGAGTACTGCGTTCCACCCACAGACCGACGGGCAATCAGAAAGAACCATTCATATTCTTGAGGACATGCTTCGGGCGTGTATTATGGATTTCGGCGGAAGTTGGGAAAAGTATTTACCCTTGGCTGAGTTTGCGTAAAATAACAGTTATCAAGCAAGTATTCAAATGGCACCTTTCGAGGCTCTGTACGGCCGTAGATGCAAATCCCCGATTGGGTGGTTCGAGGTCGGAGATGCTAGCCTAGTCGGCCCGGAATTGCTACAAGATGCCTTGCAGAAAGTAAAGTGTATAAGGGAGAGATTGCTGACGGCTCAGAGTAGGCAAAAGTCTTACGCAGACAATCGAAGGAGGGAACTGGAGTTTGCCGTTGGTGATCAGCTGTTCTTGAGGATATCACCGATGAGGGGTGTGATGCGGTTCGGTAAGAAGGGGAAGTTGAGTCCTCGGTATATCGGACCGTTTGAAATATTAGAACGAGTTGGGAATGTAGCATATCGGTTGGAATTGCCTACGGAATTAAAGGGGGTACACCCTGTCTTTCATATATCGATGCTTCGGAAGTATCTTCCCGATCCCTCGCACGTGATTCAATCGCAAGACGTGCAACTAACCGAAAATATGACGTATGAAGAGGAGCCAGTGGAAATCTTAGACCGGCAATTGAAGAAACTCAGAATGAAAAAAATTCCATTGGTTAAAGTTCTGTGTAGAAACCACTCGACCGAAGAGGCTACATAGGAGGTCGAGGGTGAAATGCGCAAGACGTATCCTCATCTGTTTCAAGATTAAGGTTAGTAGTTTATTTGAAATTCAGGGACCGAATTTCATAAGGGCGGAAGATTGTAATATCTGAGATATTTAGATTGGATTATTTCCATTATTATCAAATTTATTTTTCTTTCAGAAAGAAAAAAAATTAAATTAAAGATAAAATAAGATTAAGGGGAGAAAAATAGGAAATCTAAGTATTCTTTTAGGACCTAAAAGAAAAAGATGATGTAATAAAGAAATAAATTTTTTTTCTTTAAAAAAAGGGAAAAGTATATATGTATAATATATGTATATAAAATAAAATATATATATATATATATATATATATATTAAATTATATAAGGGGGGGGGGCAACGTGACCCCTCCCACAAAGACATATATATATATATATATATATATATATTAATTTAATATGTGTATATGAAATAAGAAAGAAATAAGAAAAAGTAAGCAGATAAGAAAAGAAAGAGGAAAGAGCAGAGGGGTGAGGCGTGAGAGAAAGAGGGGCGACAGAAGGGAAGAAGCAAAATGGGAGAGAGAGTTGGCCAACGTGGTGCACGGGGAGGAGCACGGACGGGCTGAACACGGAGGAGTGGTGGCCGGAGTTCAACGTCCGTCACCGTCCTTGTGGCTAGAGAGAGAGCTACGGGTTAGAGAGAGAAAGCAAAGGGGGAGAGTTTTCTCGCCGGAAAACGCCGTATCTTCACCGGGGAAGGTAGCTGGGAGTCTTCTCTTCTCCTTATCGTCCTTCTAACCGGTTGAATCGAGGTGAGAAGTCCCGAAACTCTCAAACCCCAATTTTATCAATTTTAGGGATTTTTGGAAAGACCCCAATTGATTCAATCTGAGTATTTTGGGTCTTAAATTGAAGTATATGCATGTTAGGAAGTGAGTCGAAAGCTTAGGAACCGGAACCAAATTGATGGAATTTATCCGGGTTCGAAAAAGTGTAGGAAAATGTGATTGTTAAGGTTTAAGGGTGTTGTGGAATGACTTGGGGTGCATTGAAAGGTTAAATAATAATTATATAATTATTAAAAATTGTTGGAATGTACGAGGGATTAAAACCCGAGTAATTCCCGTCTCACCCGGAACCCCGTTCGGGGAAAAAGAGACAATTTTCTAATTTTACGCGTATTTGGGTATACGTATTCATGTGTAGGTGAAGTGTTCAAGGTTATTTTGATAAATGGAAAGCTTGGACAAGTAGGATTTATGATTCTCTTGGGCCATAAATTCAAGACTTGGGTAATGGAAGTTTATATGGACACATAGAGGTGGAATTAGGTAACCTTGTACTCCCAAGTCAGAGCTTCCGAATAGTGTGATTAAGAAAGGGCTGAATACGAATAGAAGCATGCTAGGTGTTCCTAAAACTAGTTGAGGGCATTTCCAAACCAACAACTAGCCTATGTAATTAATTAGGAAGAACATGAGCATTAGCGTTACATGTACACTATAGTGGTTGAAATTGCAAGTTTCTGAATCTCTCAAGTATATGTGTATAGGGCACCATACTGTGAGTGGACTTTCGGGCGTACCGAGAGCCGATCAGAGGGGCCAACCAGGTGAGGGGCTTTCCTATCCTTGCCCTATAGGGTTGACTGCGGATATGGATATATGGTTTGCCTTCTTGCCTATTTGTAGGAATTACATGTTAGATAACATGCTATTGTTGTTCCTAAATTACAGTAATTGTGAAAACGTGCTATATGTGTGTTTGTGAATTGTAAAAGCAATTGTGGCTCAAGGCGCCTTATATGAAAAGAAGGTCCACGGGACCTATACGATATCGGGGGTAGGATCGAGTAAATACTATCTGAAGGGTGTGGTTTTGCATGTAAGTCCTTAAGGAGGATAGACCTAGGTGACTTTGTTCAGAACCAAGAGTCCAAATTAGAAACCAGTTGGAAATCTAGATTTGCCTAAGGAAAAGTAAAATGAACAAGTAGTGGTCCACAGGGGTCATTGATGGCACAACGCGGAAACCGAGTCTATCACGGGTGGTCCGGGTAGATTGAGTCTCTTGTCTTGAGTCAAACCACCGAAATACAGAGTATATGAGTTCACCACATTGTGGCTATTGCCTTGGGTAAACTGAGGACAGATGAGTCGCCGGCTATTGCTCCAATTGAAGTCTTGGGGTCAGACTATTGTTCCAAGTATAGTCTTGGGACCAGGGGTTCCTAGAATGATCAACTAGGTTCCCATATTGCTCACGTGAGATATTGCCTTCGGGCCAGATTCTCTCCTAACGGAGATATTGCCTTCAGGCCAGTTTATGATTATGATTATTTGAATACAGAGGACCACAGGGAATTATATGTTAAATCATGATATAATGTATGTGAGAATTTAAATGTATGTAAACTCATGCTTTAAATTCTTTATTGTGAATATGATATAAGCTAATTGCCTGACCACTGAATATAAGGAAAATTTAATCCGTTATATGCGTATGTGTTTGTGATTGGCTCCTCTTCCCCAGTTGTAGTGGTACCCGCTACTACACCAGGGATGGGAAAGCCTCTCACTGAGTCTGTTTGACTCACCCCAATGTTACATGTTACAGATACAGGTGGCATGGCATCGGGAGTGCTTCCACCTCAGCTCAGGGAGGCGGACAGACTTAGAGACCACACGCATTGTTCGCGTGGGTAGTACTGTTATATGTATTTTGTCAAGATATATATGTATATGATTCATTTTGGTATAGCATTGTTTTGTACAGTTGCTATATGCATATATGTATATGTCACACTCTAGAATTGTCGGCTTCATACAGATTTAAGATTGGTCTGGTTGTTGGGATCATAGGTTATGATATGATGAATATCATGTGTATATATATATATGGATGTGACTTCCGCATGTGAATAGGATAGACCACTCGCACTGAGCGTGTGGTCAATATGTAAACTTATATATATGTGTGACTGAATACTTGATTGTGTGAAAATACGGCTTCCGCATGTGAATAGGATAGGTCACACGCATTGAGGCGTGTGATCAATATGTATATTTTATGCAGGTGTGTGATTGAATATATATGCTTGACTGTACACAGGGATTCTGCATGTGAATAGGATAGATCACCCGCCTTTAAGCGCGTGATCAATATGTATATTTTATGTACGTGTGATTGATTATGTGTATATGTATAGACTGAAGCGGCGTTGAGCGAGCCGTGGATTGTGTGTTACTTAGGTCATCGAATAGCGATGGCCATATAAATACTATATTGTTTGTATTAGAAATGGGTAGTTACGCATATATAAGAATGTCAATCAGGAATTAGAGGCTTACGGGAAAGGAGAAATTCTACCTCCCGTGCCGGTCACGGGTGCCCGGTAAGGGGTCGTGACATTTTAAATCAGTTTTCATAGATTAGTGTTTCGAAAACTTGATATTCATTTTTTTAATCAGTTTTCGCAGATGAGTGTTTCAAAAACTTGATATTCATTTTTCTTTTTTTAGTAAGTTTTAGCTAATGAGTGTTTAGAAAACTTGATATTCATTTTTTTTAATCATTTTTCGTCGACAAGTGTTTCGAAAACTTGATATTCATTTTCCATTTTTAATCAGTTTTCGCCGATAAGTGTTTCGAAAACTTTATATTGATTTTAATTTTTTTTAATCAGCTTTCGTAGATTAGTGTTTTGAAAACTTGATATTCATTTTTCTTTTTTTAATCAGTTTTCGCAGATAAATGTTTCGAAAACTTTATATTCATTTTTATTTTTTTTAATCAGTTTTCGTAGATTAGTGTTTCAAAAACTTTATATTCATTTTTATTTTTCTAATCAGTTTTCGCCGATAAGTGTTTCGAAAACTTGATATTCATTTTTCTTTTTTTTAATCAGTTTTCGTCGATTAGTGTTTCGAAAACTTGATATTCATTCTTCTCTTTTTAATCAGTTTCACCGATTACTGTTTCGAAAACTTGATATTCATTTTTCATTTTTTAATCCTTTTTCGTCGATGAGTGTTCCGAAAACTTGATATTCATTTTTTTTAATCATTTTTCGCCGTTGAATGTTTCGAAAACTTTATAATCATTTTTATTTTTTTAATCAGTTTTCGTAGATTAGTGTTTCGAAAACTTGATATTCATTTTTCTTTTTTTAATCAGTCTTCGTCAATGAGTGTTTCGAAAACTTGATATTCATTTTTCTTTCCTTAATCAGTTTTCAACGATGAGTGTTTCGAAAACGTGATATTCATTTTTCTTCATTTAATTAGTAATCAATGATAAGTGTTTAGAAAACTTTATATCCATTTTTCTTTTTTTTAATCAGTTTTCGTAGATTAGTGTTTCGAAAACTTGATATTCATTTTTTTAATCAGTTTTCGCAGATGAGTGTTTTAAAAACTTGATATTCATTTTTCTTTTTTTAGTAAGTTTTAGCTAATGAGTGTTTCTGTCACTATCACCCAAACCGAATCAAATCCCCGTTGTGATCTTGGCAACCCTGTTACAAAATCCATTGTTATCCTCTCCCATTTCCACTCAGGTATTTCTATCTGTTGTAATGTTCCGGCGGGTTTCTGGTGTTCAGCCTTGACTTGCTGGCACACTAAACACCTGGTTACATAGTTTGCGACATCCTTTTTCATGCCATTCCACCAATACAACTGTTTCAGGTCATGATACATCTTATTAGCTCCCGGATGGATTGTATACGCTGTCCGGTTTGCTTCTTCAAGGATCCTTTCTTTCAAGTTATCAACCATAGGGACACACAACCGTCCCTCCAACCGAAGTATCCCAGAATCATCTATGGAGAATCGGACGTCGTCCCCTTTCTCTTTAGTTACGGTATCCCTGATTTGCTTGAGGTCGGTATCTTCATCTTGCCTAGCCTTCACCTCTTCTACCAAAGAGGACTTAGCTTGCAAATGGGCTAAAAGTGAGTTGGAACTTCCAATCTCAAACTGATTTCCCGTTTGCTCTAGCTCGTGCAGTTCTCTAATTAACGGTCTCCTTTCTTCACTTATATGAGCAAGACTGCCCATGGATTTCTGACTCAGAGCATCGGCTACCACATTAGCCTTTCCTGGATGATACAAGATCGTGCAGTCGTAGTCTTTCAACAACTCCAACCATCGACGTTGTCTCAAGTTCAAGTCTTTCTGCTCGAAAATGTATTTGAGGCTTTTGTGGTCTGTATAAATTTCACAAGTCTCACCATATAAGTAGTGTCTCCATATTTTCAAAGCGAATACTACAGCCGCCATTTCGAGGTCGTGAGTCGGGTAGTTCTTCTCATGTTTCCTCAGTTGTCGCGATGCATACGCAATCACCTTGCCATGCTGCATCAAGACACACCCTAACCCGATCCTCGACGCATCACAGTATACCACGTACCCTCCTGTGCCTTCAGGTAATGTCAGCACCGGAGCGGTAGTGAGGCTGTCCTTCAGCTTTTAAAAACTCTGCTCACACTTGTCATCCCATACGAAGTTCACTCCTTTCTGAGTCAATCTAGTCATAGGTGCAGCAACCTTAGAGAAGTCCTGCACAAATCTTCTAGAATATCCTGCCAAACCCAAGAAACTGCGAATCTCTGTAACAGAGGTAGGCTGGGAACAATTATTCACTGCCTCTACCTTACTTGGATCAACGTGGATTCCCTCTGATGATACCACGTGACCCAAAAAGGCAACTCTATCAAGCCAAAATTCGCACTTAGAGAACTTGGCATACAGTTTTTCCTCTCTCAACCTCTGTAAGGCTAGTCTCAAGTGTTCAGCATGTTCCTCAGAATTCTTTGAATAAACCAATATGTCATCCATGAAGACAATGACAAATCGGTCCAGAAATGGCTTAAAGACCCTATTCATCAGGTCCATGAACGCTGCAGGAGCATTAGTTAATCCGAAAGACATCACCAAGAACTCGTAATGTCCGTATCGGGTCCGGAATGCGGTCTTGGGTATATCCGATTCTCGAACCTTTAATTGGTGATACCCAGATCGCAAATCAATCTTAGAAAATCGCTTCGCACCCTGCAACTAATCAAATAGGTCATCTATCCTCGGCAGTGGATATTGATTGCGAATCGTCACCTTGTTTAACTTTCGGTAATCGATACACAACCGCAAAGATCCGTCCTTCTTCTTTACAAAAAGGACCGGTGCACCCCAAGGAGAGAAACTGGGTTTTATAAAACCCTTTTCAAGCAATTCTTGCAATTGTGTATGTAGCTCCTTCAGCTCTTTCAGAGCCATACGGTAAGGTGGTGTGGAGATAGGCTGAGTACCAGGTTGCAGCTCAATTCCAAATTCAATCTCACGATCGGGCGGCAACCCCAGCAATTCTTCTGGAAATACATCCAAGAACTCTCGCACTACAGGTACTTGAGTCGGTGAAAGTACTTCTTACGTGGTGTCTTGGACGAATGCCAAGTACCCTTTGCATCCCTTTGCAAGTAATTTGGATGCCTTCAAAGCTGAGATCAAGCTTGGATACGGTGCAGCTCTGTCACCCCGTATCACAAAAGGCTCCTCTTTTGGCATATTATATTTCAAGCATTTAGCCCTGCAGTCCACAACCGCATGGCAAGACGACAACCAATCAATTCCAAGGATCACGTCAAGATCAACCATACACAACAACCGAAGGTCTGCCACAGTCTCATGACCATCGACCTCCACAATGCAAGACATATGCACATATTCTACTTGTACCGATTCTCCCATTGGTGTAGAGATGGGTACTGTTTCTTCCATCCTAGATGGACTTTTGTTGAATTTATAGGCAAATGCATGTGACACATAGGAATGAGTGGAGCCGGAATCAAATAAGACTCGTGCTTCAAGAGAGCAGACAATAAGAGTACCTGTCACAACTGCATTTGATGCATGAGCATCCTGCTGAGAGAGTGCAAATACCCGCGCCTGTCCTCCACCTACCGCCCCTGGCCCTCGGCCACTAGACCCTGCACCACGGCCTCTAACTGCACCTGTACCTGCTACCTGTGGTGGCACGGTTCTCACTGGTGGAGCTGGAATAGGTGTACTCCTCGGCGTCGGATTGCTTCTCACACTTGTACCCTCTTTCTTCTTTGGACACTCTCTAGCCATATGGCCCATCTGGCCGCAATGGTAGCATCCACCTGTCAGTTTCTGACATATACCAGAATGAAATCTGCCGCAAGTCACACACTGGGGCTTTGTCTTATTGGCATTTCCACCCCCTTGTTCCCTCTGTCCCCCTTGAACATTACCTCTTGTACCTGTTTCATAAGTGGTAGTTGAGGATTGTCCCCCTGCGGACCCTGAATATCCGGCACCTCCACCTGTTGTCTTCCTTTTCTTACTTCCACCTCCTTGGTTGTCACTGCCTGTAATTAACTTGACTTTAGGATCAACAGACGTCTCATACCTCTTCCTGGTTTCAATCATTCTAGCACAGTCTGCTGCTTGAGCTAAAGTCTCAAACTGTCTCCTCTAAGATAGCAAATCAGTAAACAACGGCTCCGTGAGTCGGTGTATGAATCTCTTGATCCTCGCCTCTTCATTAGGAACCAACTCGGGTGAGAATTGAGCTAGTTCTGTGAAAAGTAACTCATACTCCGTCACGGTCATGTTAGGCATCATCCACAATTCCTCGAATTGCTGACGCTTTGCATCCTTGGTACCTTCAGGTAGAAACCGACCCAAGAATTCCCTCTAAAAATCTTCCC
The DNA here is from genome assembly GCA_014851425.1 of Senna tora. Classification (NCBI taxonomy): domain Eukaryota; kingdom Viridiplantae; phylum Streptophyta; class Magnoliopsida; order Fabales; family Fabaceae; genus Senna; species Senna tora. Next base: position 18,934,248 of record CM026261.1, on the reverse strand, counting down.
AGGTCATCGGTGCCACTCTGTGTGAATACCTCGTCTGTACGGACTCTATCCATACTCTAGCCGCTCCCCTCAGCTGGAATGAAGCTAATTCCACTAATTCATGGCCTGAGCACCTCAGCATGCGCCCAATTCTGACCACATCTCTGATAAAGTACTGCGGATCCTCTTTCTCACTAGTCCCGCAGAAAGTGGGTGGATGAAGCTTCAGAAATTTTGAAATTGGCAGCTCTCTAGGTTCTGCCCGCGGCTCACGAGGCATTTCCTGTGGTTGTTGCCATTCCCTATCCTCTTCCTCAACAACCTCCATCTATTGATTGCTAGGAACTCTCTCTTGTTCTTCCTTGCCGACTACTAACCGGCATACCTTCCTCTGTATTTGCCTCGTCATTTCCTCTCTTAGTTCCTGAAATCCTGCCGTGAGCATTTCCGCCACGGAAGGTGCACCTGTCTCTACTTGAGGTTGAGGTTCCGGTGACTGTCTCCTCTCTTCCCCTCTCACTTGTGCTCTACCTCGACCTCGAGCACGACCTCTACCTCGGCCTCGGGTGGGCATTCCCTCCTCCCGAACTGATTCTCGATCAATTTCTGCAGGAGTTCTCTCTCCACCCCAAGTCCGTCTCGTGATAGGTGGCATCCCTATACTGCACAAGGATCACACCTAGTAAGTACACGTATGTTAATGACATTTCGTATAAAAGAGATTAGAAAGAAAGGCTGACACAATTTCCTGGGTACTTCCACAAGTGCCTTTTTACTCCCACGTTGTGCCCGGGTACACAAAGAGGGGTAAACTGACACTCGGTCATACCTATGGCTTCATACAATTAAAGATAACCTGGCTCTGATACCAAGTTTGTCACGACCCTCTATCGGACGTCCGTGACCGGCACGGGAGGTAGGGTTTCTCCTATCTCGTAAGCCTCTAATCCCTGATTGACATTCTTATTTATGCATAACTACCCATTTCTATTACAAACAATATATAGTATATATGGTCATCCCTATCCGGTGACCTAAGTAGCAGGCAATCCAAGGCTCGATCAACGCCGCTTCAGTCTATACATATACACATAGTCAATCACACGTACATATAATATACATATTGATCACGCGCTTCAGGGCGGGGGATCTATCCTATTCACATGCAGAATTCCTGTGTACAGTCAAGCATATATATTCAATCACACACCTGCATAAAATATACATATTGGTCACACGCCTCAATGCGTGTGACCTATCCTATTCACATGCGGAAGCCGTATTTTCACACAGTCAAGTATTCAGTCACACGTATATATAAATTTACATATTGACCACACGCTCAGTGCGTGTGATCTATCCTATTCACATGCGGAAGTCACATTCATATATATACACACATGATATTCATCATATCATAACCTATGATCCCAACAACCAGACCAATCTTTAACCTGTATGAAGCCGACAGTTCTAGAGTGTGACATATACATATACGCATATAGCAACTGTACAAAACAATGCTATACCAAAAGAATCATATACATATACACCTGTCAAAATACATATAGCAGTACTACCCACGCGAACAATGCGTGCGGTCTTTAAGTCTGTCCGCCTCCCTCAGATGAAGTGGAAGCGCTCCCGATGCCATACCACCTGTGTCTGTAACAAGTAACATTGGGGTGAGTCAAACAGACTCAGTGAGAGGCTTTCCCATCCCTGGTGTAGTAGCGGGTACCACTACAACTGGGGAAGAGGAGCCAATCACAAACACATACGCATATAACGGATTAAATTTCCATATATTAAGTGGTCAGGCAATTAGCTTATATCATATTCATAATAAAGAATTTAAAGCATGGATTTACATACATTTAAATTCACACATACATCATATCATGATTTAACATATAATTCCATGTGGTCCTCTGTATTCAAGTAATCATAATCATAATTTGGCCCGAAGGCAATATCTCCGTTAGGAGAGAATCTGGCCCGAAGGCAATATCTCACGTGAGCAATATGGGAACCTAGTTGATCATTCTAGGTACCCCCGGTCCCAAGACTATACTTGGAACAATAATCTGACCCCAAGACTTCACTTGGAGCATAACCGGCGACTCATCTGACCTCGGTTTACCCAAGGCAATAGCCACAATGTGGTGTACTCATATACTCTGTATTTCTGTGGGTTGACTCAAGACAAGAGACTCAATCTACCCGGACCACCCGTGATAGACTCGGTTTCCGCGTTGTACCATAAATGACCCCTATGGACCACTACTTGTTCATTTTACTTCTTCTTGGCAAATCTAGACTTCCAAGTGGTTTCTAATTCGGACTCTTGGTTCAGAACAAAGTCACCTGGGTTTATTCTCTTTAAGGACTTACTTGGAAAACCACACCCTTCAGATAATATTTACTCGATCCTACCCTCGATATCGTATAGGTCCCGAGGACCTTCTTTTCCATATAAGGCTCCTTGAGCCACCATTGCTTTTACTATTCACATACACACATCTAGCACTTTTCACATATACTGTAATTTAGGAACAACAATAGCATGTTATCTAACATGTAATTTCCTACAAATAGGCAAGAAGGCAAACCATATATCCATACCCACAGTCAACCCAATAGGGCAAGGATAGGAAAGCCCCTCACCTAGTTGGCCCCTCTGATCGGCTCTCGGTGCGCCCAAAAGTCCACTCACAGTATGGTGCCCTATACACATATACTCGAGAGATTCAAAGACTTGAAAATTCAACCACTATCGTGTACATGTAACGCTAATGCTCACGTTCTTTCTAATTAATTCCATAGACTAATTGTTGGCTTGGAATACCCTCAATTAGTTTTCGGAACACCTAGCTTGCTTCTACTTCGTGTCCAACCCTTGCTTAACCACGCTATTCGGAAACGTTGAATTTGGGAATGCAAGGTTACCCCATTTCCACCTCTATGTGTCCATGCGAAGTTCCCATTGCGCAAATCTTGAATTTATTGCTCAAGAGTCATAAATTCTACTTGCCTAAGACTTCCATTTACTAAAATAACTTCCAATACTTTACCTACACATGAATACACATATCTGGATACGCGTAAAATTAGGAAAGTGTCTCTTTTTCCCCGAACCGGGTTCTGGGTGAGACGGGAATTACTCGGGTTTTAACCCCTCGTACATTCTAATAATTTTTAACAATTATATAATTATCATTCAACCTTTCAATACACCCCAAATCATTCCACAACACCCTTAAACCTTAACAACCACATTTTTCTACACTTTTTCCAACCCGGATAAATTCCATCAAATAAATTCCGGTTCCTAAGCTTCCAACTCACTTCCTAACATGCAAATACTTCAATTTAGGACCCAGAACACTCAGATTGAATCAATTGGGGTCTTTCCAAAAATCCCTAAAGTTGATAAAATTGGGGTTTGAGAGTTTCGGGACTTCTCACCTCTATTCAACCAGTTAGAAGGACGATATGGAGTAGAGGAGACTCCCAGCTACCTTCCCCGATGAGGTGACGGCGTTTTCCGATGTGGAAGCTCTTTCCCTTTGTTTTCTCTCTCTAAAACCGTCACTCTCTCTCTTCCAGCACCAAACAGCGACGAGCTCCGGCTTCCTCCGTGCGTCAGGCCATCACCACGAGCCTGCCGTCGTCCTCCTTGCTCCTCCGTGAACGCCTCAAGCTGCTCCTCCCCTCTCTCTCGTTTTTTTCTTCCCCTTCCGTCGACCCCTCTCTGCTCTCTTTCTTTTCTCTTTTATCCTTTCTTTTGTTTTCTTATTACATATATATATATTAAATTAATATATATGTATATATCACTTAAAAAGAAAACAATTTGGTTCCTTTTTCCTTTTTTTTTCTTACATATGTATGTATATTTATATAATTAAAATATGTGTATTCCTATCACAAAAGAAAATCTGATGTCATAATAAAATAAATAAAAAAAATATTTTCCACCCTTACATTAATTAATTTAATTTAATTAATAATGCTGGTTAACAATATTCTCGGTATTACATTGTAGGGAAAGGATGGGAAACCCCTCACCTGGACGGCTTCCTTGCGCTTGTCCTGGAGTAACTCCCGCTCCGGACGAGTCGTGGTTTCCTAACGAATGCATTCAAGTGGTTAACATCTCATACGCAATTCATATGCATACTACATGCTCATGCCTAAAATGCATCTAGACGTAGCCAAGAACCGAGTCCTTGGTCTTATCCGTCTTCCCTCTCTTCTATGAGAGTCTCAAGTGCCTCACATTTGGTTTCGTACCGCTATTGCTCTCCTTGAGTTACTTTTGGGGCCTTGGATTTGAGTTACTAAACCTCAACGTGTGTCTAAGCTATGCTACTTAAGGTTTCCTAAGGTTTGTGTAGAAGGAATTTAGAAATTCAAGAAGTTGGGCTTAGCTTGTTCCGTAAGTTGCTATTCTTGAGGGACAAGAAGGCATTTGAAATGATTTTGATCCTTAAAAACATGGTTGGGGTGTCCTAAGACGTTTCGGATTGAAAATAGGAGGTTCGGACGCCTCGGATTGGCTTAAAAACGAATGTTGGGCATGCTGGGCAGAGACCGGGCACTGCAGCGCCAATTTGGGCGTTGTGGCGCCAAGCTGTTGCCCAGCAGCTCTTGTACTCGCAGCACAGCAATTCGTTTGCTGTGCTGTGGGCAGGCGTGGGCCCGTTTCGGCCTCCTTTCGACCCCGACTTCGACTCCGCACGTCACGGGTTTTGTTCACCTACATTCCAAAAACATAAATCCAATCCTAACTACTCAAATCCAAGCTCGATTCCAAATTTATCAACAAATCCCCAAATTGGGAGTATTTAGAATTTTTCAACCCCAAACCCTTTCAAATTCGAATTCGGATAAACCCGAGGGTATAGCCTCGATTATTACCCTAACTAAGTGTTCAAGAACACTTCCTAGGTCTCAATCTACCCTCGAAACAACCCAATCGAAGGTGGATCGAAGAAATCCCTAAAAATGAAGAAATTGGGGTTTTCGAATGAAATTGGGGTTACCAACCTTTGATTCGATTGGTGGAAGGTGTAGGAGACGTCGTACCCGAGCTCCGGTGACTTTTCCGGCGTCGGCTAGCTCTCCCCGGTCACTTTTCCGGCGAACCCCAACCCTTCCTGCTCTTCTTCTTCTTCTCTCTCTTTTTTCCCGTAAATACCTTCCTCCTCCTTTTCTCTTATTTCTTTTTATTCTTATTTCCTTAAGTCACACCCCCACCCCAAAATTTAAAATAATTAAATAATCAAAATAAATAAATCCTCCTCTTTCCAAAAAAAATTTCATTTCCTCTTATATCCCAAATTAAATACCCAAAAATATTTCCTAGTCTCTTTTCACCATTTAATTCAGGTTTCCAATTCCTTAGGTCCTGAATTAAATCCAAAAATTATTTTCTACTTCTTTTCTTTCCCTTTCATTTCATTTTAAGATTTGAAAAGAAAAATTTCGGTGTATTACAGTTTCGAAAACTTGATATTCATTTTTCTTTTTTTAATCATTTTTCGTCGATGAGTGTTTCGAAAACTTGATATTCATTTTTCATTTTTAATCAGTTTTCGCCGATGAGTGTTTCGAAAACTTTATATTCATTTTTATTTTTTTAATCATTTTTCGTAGATTAGTGTTTTGAAAACATGATATTCATTTTTCTTTTTTTAATCAATTTTCGCCGATGAGTGTTTCGAAAACTTTATATTCATTTTTATTTTTTTAATCAGTTTTCGTAGATTAGTGTTTCGAAAACTTGATATTCATTTTTCTTTTTTTAATCAATTTTCGCAGATAAGTGTTTCGAAAATTTGATATTCATTTTTCTTTTTTTAATCAGTTTTCGTTGATTAGTGTGTCGAAAACTTGGTATTCATTTTTCTTTTTTTAGTAACTTTTAACTAATGACTGTTTCGAAAACTTGATATTCATTTTTCTTTTTTTAATCATTTTTCGTCGATGAGTGTTTCGAAAACTTAATATTTATTTTTAATTTTTAATCAGTTTTCGCCGTTGAGTGTTTCGAAAACTTTATATTCATGTTTATTTTTTTAATCAGTTTTCGTAGATTAGTGTTTTGAAAACTTAATATTTATTTTTCTTTTTTTAATCAATTTTTGGCGATGAGTGTTTTGACAACTTTATATTCATTTTTATTTTTTTTAATAAGTTTTCGTAGATTAGTGTTTCGAAAACTTGATATTCATTTTTCTTTTTTTAATCAGTTTTCGCCGATAAGTCTTTCGAAAAATTGATATTCATTTTTCTTTTCTTCATCAGTCTTCAACGATGAGTGTTTCAAAAACGTGATATTCATTTTGCATCAGTTAACTAATTTTCACTGATGAGTGTTTCGAAAATTTTATATTCATTTTTCTTTTTTTTAATAGTTTTCGTAGATTAGTGTTTGGATAACTTGATATTCATTTTTTCTTTTTTTAATAAGTTTTTGCCGATAAGTGTTTCGAAAACTTGATATTCATTTTTATTATTTTTAATAAGTTTTCGTCGATTAGTGCTTCAAAAATTTAATATTCATTTTTCTTTTTTTTGTAAGTTTTAGCTAATGAGTGTTTCGAAAACTTTATATTCATTTTTCTTTTTTAAATTATTTTTCGTCGATGAGTGTTTCGAAAATTTGATATTCATTTTTCATTTTTAATCAGTTTTTGCCGATGATTGTTTCGAAAACTTTATATTTATTTTTATTTTTTTAATCAGTTTTCGTAGATTAGTGTTTTGAAAACTTGATATTCATTTTTCTTTTTTTAATCAATTTTCGCCGATGAGTGTTTAGAAAACTTTATATTCATTTATATTTTTTTAATAAGTTTTCGTAGATTAGTGTTTCGAAAACTTGATATTCATTTTTCTTTTTTTAATCATTTTTTATTGATGAGTATTTCAAAAACTTAAATTTTTTTTTTCATTTTTAATCAGTTTTCGCCGATAAGTGTTTCGAAAACTTTATATTCATTTTTATTTTTTTAATCAGTTTTCGTAGATTAGTGTTTTGAAAACATGATATTCATTTTTCTTTTTTTAATCAGTTTTCGCCGATGAGTGTTCCGAAAACTTGATATTCATTTTTATTTTTTTAATAAGTTTTTGTAGATTAGTGTTTCGAAAACTTGATATTCATTTTTCTTTTTTTAATCTGTTTTTGACGATAAATGTTTCAAAAACTTGATATTTTATTTTTCTTTTCTTAATCAGTTTTCAACGATGAGTGTTTCAAAAACGTGATATTCAATTTACTTCATATAATTAGTTTTCACCGATGAGTGTTTCGAATACTTTATATTGATTTTTATTTTTTTAATCAGTTTTCGTAGATTAGTGTTTTGAAAACTTGATATTCATTTTTCTTTTCTTTTTTTAAATCAGTTTTCGTCGAATAGTGTTTCGAAAACTTGATATTCATTTTTCTTCTTTTAATCATTTTTCGTCGATGAATGTTTCGAAAACTTGATATTCATTTTTCATTTTTAATCAGTTTTCGCCGATGAGTGTTTCGAAAACTTCATATTCATTTTTTATTTTTTTAATCATTTGTTGTAGATTAGTGTTTTGAAAACTTGATTTTCAATTTTTTTTTTAATCAATTCTCGCTGATGAGTGTTTCGAAAACTTTATATTCATTTTTATTTTTTTTATTCAGTTTTCGTAGATTAGTGTTTCGAAAACTTGATATTCATTTTTCTTTTGTTAATCAATTTTTGCCGATGAGTGTTTCGAAAAGTTTATATTCATTTTTATTTTTTTTAATAAGTTTTCGTAGATTAGTGTGTCGAAAACTTGATATTCATTTTTCTTTTTTTTAATCAGTTTTCATCGATTAGTGTTTCGAAAACTTGATATTCATTTTTCTTTTTTTAATAATTTTTCGTCGATGAGTGTTTCGAAAACTTGATATTCATTTTTCTTTTTTAATCAATTTTCGCCGATGAATGTGTCGAAAACTTTATATTCATTTTTATTTTTTTTAATTAGTTTTCGTAGATTAGTGTTTCGAAAACTTGATATTCATTTTTCCTTTTTTAATAAGTTTTCGCCGATGTGTGTTTTGAAAACTTGATATTCATTTTTCTTTTCTTAATCAGTTTTCAACGATTATTGTTTCCAATATGTGATATTCATTTTTTTAATCAGTTTTCATAGATTAGTGTTTCGAAAACTTGATATTCATTTTTTTAATCAGTTTTCGGAGATGAATGTTTCAAAAACTTGATATTCATTTTTCTTTTTTGATCAGTTTTCGCCAATGAGTGTTTCGAAAACTTTATATTCATTTATATTTTTTTTAATCAGTCTTCGTAGATTAGTGTTTTGAAAACTTGATATTCATTTTTCTTTTTTAATCAGTTTTCGTCGATTAGTGTTTCGAAAACGTGATATTCATTCTTTTAAATCAGCTTTCATAGATTAGTGCTTCGAAAACTTCATATTCATTTTTTTAATCAGTTTTCGCCGATAAGTGTTTCGAAAACTTAATATTCAATTTTCTTTTTTTAATCAATATTCGTCGATTAGTGTTTCGAAAACTTGATATTGATTTTTCTTTTTTTAATCAGTTTTCACTGATTACTGTTTCGAAAACTTGATATTCATTTTTTTTAATCCTTTTTCGTCGATGAGTGTTTCGAAAACTTGATATTCATTTTTCTTTTTTAATCAGTTTTCGCTGATGAATGTTTCTAAAACTTTATAATTATTTTAATTTTTTAATCCGTTTTCGTAGATTAGTGTTTCGAAAACTTGATATTCATTTTTCATTTTTTAATCAGTCTTCGTCGATGAGTGTTTCGAAAACTTGATATTCATTTTTTTTCCTTAATCTGTTTTCAACGATGAGTGTTTCGAAAACGTGATATTCATTTTTCTTCATTTAATTAGTTTTCAATGATAAGTGTTTCGAAAACTTTATATTGATTTTTCTTTTTTTAATCAGTTTTCGTAGATTACTGCTTCGAAAATCTGATATTCATCCTTTTAATCAGTTATCGCAGATGAGTATTTCGAAAACTTTATATTCATTTTTTTTTAGTAAGTTTTCACTAATGAGTGTTTCGAAAACTTGATATTCATTTTTCTTTTTTTAATCATTTTTCGTCGATGAGTGTTTTGAAAACTTAATATTCATTTTTCATTTTTAATCAGTTTTCGCCGATGAGTGTTTCGAAAACTTTATATTCATTTTTATTTTTTTAATCAGTTTTTGTAGATTAGTGTTTTGAAAACTTGATATTCATTTTTCTTTTTTTAATCAATTTTCGCCGATGAGTGTTTCGAAAACATTATATTCATTTTTATTTTCTTTAATCAGTTTTCGTAGATTAGTGTTTCGAAAACTTGATATTCATTTTTCTTTTTTTAATCAATTTTCGTCGATGATTGTTTCGAAAACTTGATATTCATTTTTCTTTTTTTTAATTAGTTTTCGTCAATTAGTGTTTCGAAAACTTGATATTCATTTTTCTTTTTCTTTTTTAAAATCAGTTTTCGTCGATTAGTGTTTCGAAAACTTGATATTCATTTTTCTTTTTTAATCAGTTTTCGCCGATAAGTGTTTCGAATACTTGATATTCATTTTTCTTTTTTTTAATCAGTTTTCGTCGATTAGTGTTTCGAAAACTTTCTTTTCATTTTTATTTTTTTTAATCAGTTTTCGTAGATTAGTGTTTTGAAAACTTGATATTCATTTTTCTTTTTTTAATCAGTTTTCGCCAATGAGTGTTTTGAAAACTTTATATTCATTTTTATTTTTTTAATTAGGTTTCGTAGATTAGTGTTTTGAAAACTTCATATTCATTTTTCTTTTTTAAATATTTTTTCGCCGATAAGTGTTTCGAAAACTTGATTTTCATTTTTCTTTTTTTTTAATCAGTTTTCGTCGATTAGTGTTTCGAAAACTTGATATTCATTTTTCTTTTTTTTTAATCAGTTTTCGCCGATGAGTGTCTCGAAAACTATATATTTATTTTTATTTTTTTAATCAATTTTCGTAGATTAGTGTTTCGAAAACTTGATATTCATTTTTCTTTTTTTAATCAGTTTTCGCCGATAAGTGTTTCGAAAACTTGATATTCATTTTTCTTTTTTTTAAATCAGTTTTCGTCGATTAGTGTTTCGAAAACTTGATTGTAATATCCCGTTCCCAAAGGTGCTTAAGAAAAAAAATAATGAGACAACTTAACTAAAAAATAATAATAATAACTAAAGTAAATTTAAGTATTAAAATAGTGAAATTTTAAATAAATAATTAAAAATTAATATTCCATTTCATAGCAAAAAAAAATATTATCTAAATCCTTTTTAAAAAAAAGGTAGAAAAAGATTTAATTATCTAAGATAAAATAATTGAGGATTAGTGTAAATTATAGGAAAAGAAAATTTAAGTAAAATCTATGAATAAGAGAGTGACCAAACGAGTAATTTAATATAATTGGATGAATAGGTGAAATAAAATTTATAAAATTACACCAATTAAAATATAAGTGGAAAATGAGAAAAAAAAATCAAGTAACATTACGACATGGAAAATAGGGAGATTTATGTATAATTAGATTAATAAACTAATTCAATTAGCAAATTTATTGTTAAGTGTAATTATAGACAAATAAAAAAAAAGAAATACTTACACATTAAGAAGAGATCTCATCCACTCAACAAAACTTGCCCACTAAGAATTTATCCCCACCATCCATCTCACTCCCAAAAGATACATTGCCTCTCACACACAATAAAAAGAAAAACAAACAAACAAACAAACAATGCCCATCCTCCTCCCATCCTTATCGTGACCGAGAAACATAGTGAGGTAAAGATAGAGAGATTGAGAGAACGAGGGAGAGAGTGAGGGCATCGAGAGAAAGGGGAAAGGAGACTGGCGAAAGAGAGGAAGAAGAAGGGTCACCGTCACATATGCCTACCGACGGTGCGAGATCGACGCACCTTCGCCATCGTCACTGATGATGGATGACGGTGGGGATAACGTTATGCTTGTGAGGAACTGAGGGAGAGGAAGAAGTCGTGTCGCCTTTCATGCTTCCTATGTTTCTAGTTTCATCCGAGAGAGAGAGAAGGGTGAGATTTTCAATCCTGTGATTTGATTTCTCCTATATTTTAGATGGTGCACCGATGGTTAGGTGGTTGTCCTCATTCTATTTTTATGTTCTTTTCACCTTTCTTTTCGGTTCTGCTATTGGGTTGAATTTCTTGTGTCTTTCATGATATTGTTGTCTTAGTAATGGACTAGAATCTTTATTGGGTATTGATTGTAGCTAGCTTGTACGATTCAATGTTCAAGAAAAGTAATAATCAATTGCATGAGGATGTAAGTGGACTTATAACACTAGAGTTGGACTAAACCATTTTGTGAAAATATATACCCAAGATCCAACAATTCAGAGTATGGCAAATTATCTCATTGTAAACAATAAAATTATGTGAATTTGGGTCAAGATGAATTCTAGTTGGGAAGAAATGGTTTTTGAACCTCTAAGAACTAAATTAAAGATACATACAATGAAATTAGGGAAAATAAAATCATTAACGGGGGCTTTTGAAACCAAGTTGTATATTTGTTTATGGGTGAATTTCTTCTGTTCAGTTTTCTAGCCTAAAAATATAATAGAGTAATTGGTTTAAGATAGTTCTGCTTGATGGCTATCCAAGTATATAAATTTTAAAATTTCCCATACGTGAAGTTTTACTTTATTAAAATGACTGAAATAGATGATGTAACATTTGATAGGTAAATTAATGGTGTTGTTGTTGAAGAGTTATATGGTATATGTGGATGGCGTGTGTGACTAGAATTGGTGAAATTTCATATGCTAGGAACCAAAGAACTCCTTGGAGGCAAGGACACTCAAAAGTATAATCAAGGGAGTTGTAAAGGTGAGGGACTCTCTCATCTTAGCCCCTAAAGGGTTGATTGGATGACGTAATGGTGTAATCAAAATTGTGAATTTCTTAATGCATATTGTACTCATGGATGGTTGTTAATGCTTGATATAGATGTGAAATTTGTAGATTGAATGTGAGCTTGTGCATGAATAAGGATTCTTGATAGGATGAGTGAATTAATTTGCAAATTATCTCTTTGATTGATGTGTGATGTATGATGATGACTGTGTAGGAAATTGTGCATGTTTGTATTAAGTATTAAGTTAGGGTGCTAAGATAGTGTATGGGAAGGACCTTGGGTGAACCATACACCATGTGTAAATGTTGCATGGTTGAGAACATGGGAAGGAGCAAAGGCAGAACCATGTGACCAATCATGAGTTAAGATACTAAGATGGTGTATGGGAAGGACCTTGGGTGAACCATACACCATGTGTGAATGTTGCATGGTTGAGAACATGGGAAGGAGCAAAGGCAGAACCATGTGACCAATCATGAGTTCCCATACACCATATGTGAATGTGGCATGGGGTAGTCCATGGGAAGGAACAAGGTTGAACCATGGCACTCACCTTGTGTTGATGTACAACGGCGGGCATGAGAAGGAACGGTGTAATACTCGGGAATATTTTAACTAGCATCGGAAATTAAATTAAATTAATTAATTTTGGAAAGTGGAAAATGAGATAAAAAAATACACATCATCCTAATACATATTTTTTTAAAAAAAATATAAAATTAGAGTGAATCCTAATTTTGTTATATAATTCTTTTCTTATTTATTTTTATATATCAGAATTGTTTTTTTTATTAAGTGATAAGTATATATATTTATTTATTATATATAAATATATATTATATAAGAAGGAATACAAGAGAAAAGAAGGGATAAGAATAAAGAAATAAGGAAAAGGAAATTAGACCTTTTTTTTTCTTTTGTAATATATATATATATATATATATATATATATATATATATATATATATATATATATTATATAAGTGAATAAAGAAAAAGAAAGGAAAGAAATCAGAAGGGGAGGGGGGTCGTAGAAGAAAGACGCATGGGAGAGGGGAAGAGCATTGGGCGTCGTTTTTTTCAGCAAGGAGGACGCACGGGCTGAGCACCGGAACGGAGGTGGCCGGACGTGCGAATCGGAGACGGAGTCGTCGTCCACCGGAGCTGGTCACCGTCTTGTGGCTGGAGGAGAGAGAGAAAGGTCGGGTTAGAGAGAGAAAGCAAAGGGGGAGAGCTTTCTCGCCGGAAAACTCGCCGGAAAACGCCGTCTCTTCACCGGGGAAGGTAGCTGGGAGCCTCCTCTACTCCATATCATCCTTCTAACCGGTTGAATCGAGGTGAGAAGTCTCGAAACTCTCAAACCCCAATTTTATCAATTTTAGGGATTTTTGGAAAGACCCCAATTGATTCAATATGAGTATTTTGGGTCCTAAATTGAAGTATTTGCATGCTAGGAAGTGAGTTGGAAGCTTAGGAACCGGAACCAAATTGATGGAATTTATCCGGGTTCGAAAAAGTGTAGGAAAATGTGATTGTTAAGGTTTAAGGGTGTTGTGGAATGACTTGGGGTGCATTGAAAGGTTGAATAATAATTATATAATTATTAAAAATTATTGGAATGTACGAGGGATTAAAACCCGAGTAATTTTCGTCTCACCCGGAACCCCGTTCGGGGAAAAAGAGATAATTTTCTAATTTTACGCGTATTCGGGTATACGTATTCATATGTAGGTGAAGTGTTCAAGGTTATTTTGATAAATGGAAAGCTTGGACAAGTAGGATTTATGATTCTCTTGGGCCATAAATTCAAGACTTGGGTAATGGAAGTTTATATGGACACATAGAGGTGGAATTAGGTAACCTTGCATTCCCAAGTCAGAGCTTCTGAATAGTGTGATTAAGAAAGGGCTGAACACGAATAGAATCATGCTAGGTGTTCCTAAAACTAGTTGAGGGCATTTCCAAGTCAACAACTAGCCTATGGAATTAATTAGAAAGAACATGAGCATTAGCGTTACATGTACACTATAGTGGTTGAAATTGCAAGTTTCTGAATCTCTCAAGTATATGTGTATAGGGCACCATACTGTGAGTGGACTTTCGGGCGCACCGAGAGCGGATCAGAGGGGCCAACCAGGTGAGGGGCTTTGCTATCCTTGCCCTATAGGGTTGACTACGGATATGGATATATGGTTTGCCTTCTTGCCTATTTGTAGGAATTACATGTTAGATAACATGCTATTGTTGTTCCTAAATTGTAATTTATGTGATAACGTGCTGTATGTGTATATGTGAACTGTAAAAGCAAATGGTGGCTCAAGGAGCCTTATATGGAAAGAAGGTCTTCGGACCTAGATGATATCGGGGGTAGGATCGAGTAAATTATTATCTGGAGGGTGTGGATTTGTATGTAAATCCTTAAAGAGAATAAACCTAGGTGACTTTGTCCTGAACCAAGAGTCCAAATTAGAAACCATTTGGAAATCTAGATTTGCCTAAGAAAGAGTAAAATAAACAAGGAGTGGTCCATATGGGTCATTTATGGTACAACGCGGGAACCGAGTCTATCACGGGTGGTCCGGGCAGATTGAGTCTCTTGTCTTGGGTCAAATCACAGAAATACAGAGTATATGAGTTCACTACATCGTGGCTATTGCCTTGGGTAAACTGAGGTCAGAAGAGTCGACGGCTATTGCTCCAAGTGAAGTCTTGGGGTCAGACTATTGTTCCAAGTATAGTCTTGGGACCAGGGGTTCCTAGAATGATCAACTAGGTTCCCATATTGCTCACGTGAGATATTGCCTTCGGGCCAGTTTATGATTATGATTACTTGAATAAAGGGGACTACATGGAATTATATGTTAAATCATGATATGATGTATGTGTGAATTTAAATGTATGTAAATCCATGCTTTAAATTCTTTAATGTGAATATGATATAAGCTAATTGCCTGACCACTTAATATATGGAAATTAATCCGTTATATGCGTATGTGTTTGTGATTGGCTCCTCTTCCCCAGTTGTAGTGGTACCCGCTACTACACCAGGGATGGGAAGCCTCTCACTGAGTCTGTTTGACTCACCCCAATGTTAAATGTTACAGACACAGGTGGTCTAGGCATCAGGAGCGCTTCCACTTCATCTCAGGGAGGCGGACAGACCTAGAGACCGCACGCATTGTTCGCGTTGGTAGTACTGCTATATGTATTTTGACAGGATGTATATGTATATGATTCTTTTGGTATAGCATTATTTTGTACAGTTGTTATATGCATATATGTATATGTCACACTCTAGAACTGTCGGCTTCGTACAGATTAAAGATTGGTCTGGTTGTTGGGATCATAGGATTGATATGATGAATATCATGTGTATATATATATATGGATGTGACTTCCGCATGTGAATAGGATAGACCACCCGCACTGAGCGTGTGGTCAATATGTAAACTTATATATATGTGTGACTGAATACTTGATTGTGTGAAAATACGGCTTCCGCATGTGAATAGGATAGGTCACACGCATTGAGGAGTGTGATCAATATGTATATTTTATGCAAGTGTGTGATTGAATATATATGCTTGACTGTACACAGGGATTCTGTATGTGAATAGGATAGATCACCCGCCCTGAAGCGCGTGATCAATATGTATATTATATGTACGTGTGATTGACTATGTGTATATGTATAGACTGAAGCGGCGTTGAGCGAGCCGTGGATTGCGTGCTACTTAGGTCACCGGATAGGGATGACCATATATACTATATATATTGTTTGTAATAGAACTGGGTAGTTATGCATATATAAGGATGTCAATCAGGGATTAGAGGCTTACGGGATAGGAGAAATCCTACCTCCCGTGCCGGTCACGGACGCCCGGTAGCGGGTCGTGACAAACGGGGTTGAACCATGCGCTGTTTTAATTGTAAAAATTGGGAAGGTGGTGGGAAGGAACCTAGCTGAACCACTTAACCAACCCATTTGTTATGAACCCATAAGTGAGCAAGGGAGGAGAGAAGGAACTTAGTTGAACCTCACTCCTTGTTTGCTTATGGGAAAGAAATTGTGTGAATAGGTAATGTTGGTCACATAGTTATTTCCTTTTTAAACCATACGAACCCTTTTCTTTATATAATGCATTCCTTGCCCTTTTAAAATCGAATAGGGGATTCGTTCTCTTTAATACTTGAAAAACCTTGGACTTTGGTTTGTAAACTAATTCCTTTCATTTAAACTTTATCATTCTTAAAAATTTCTTTCACTAGATGGTGTCCAAGTGATCTTAACCCTATGTGGCCAATATTACCCCCAAATATTTGTGCATCTTGGATTGGTCGCATTTGCGTCTAAATCTATGATTGTTTCTTGAAATTGATTTATGGACACCACTTGAGTGGTTTATGTTTTGGATGTGTAAACGACTCATGTGAATGGTGTGTTTGTGTAAGTATGATTGGTACATGGACTTTGGTTAGTTGTTGAAAAATTATGTGTTGTTATCTAATAAATGACAATGTAACTGCTTATGTGTGACATTCCCTTCCCCTTCGTGGTGGCACCCTTCTACCACGTCTAGGATGGGCTTGTTCCTCACTGAGTCGTATGACTCACCCCTCGTTGTTTACATTTTTCATAGACAGGGACCGATCAGACATCCATGTCGGCCTAAGGAAGGCTATCATAGAAGAACCTGCCCCACAGGGTTGGATGACTACGTGGATATGTGGTTTGCTCTATTTGTGTAATTGTTATATGAAATTTATTTATATGAATAAATTTGCGTTACACGTGTATGATTTGCAAGTAAGTAGTCAACGTGCAATAGTATATGTGCTTATATGATTAATCTCAAGGTGTATATGTGCTATTGTGGCTCACTGAGCCTTACATGTTACCGTGGGTAGGATTGAGTTAGAATTTCATATGTGAGGGTTCATTAATATTAGAAACCCATTTAAATTGATCATCGTGCAAAGGTTTTGACTGTATGGTACATTGAGGAAAATGAACCTAGGTTGTTAAATGTGAGTGAGAGTGTTGCATAATTGAAACGGGGGAAATCTAGGCCTAACTAAAGAACAAGTATGATATTCAGTAGGTTATAAATAGGGCGTCTTTCAAGGTTAAATATGTTATTTGAGTTTGTTTAAGTTGTCCGGGTAGTTCGAGTCGGTCATCTTGATCGGACAGACAGGATTATGACGTCAGCAAGTATGCCACATAGTGGCCATTAACTTGGTTTAAACTGAGGTCAGACAAGTTGCCGGTTATTACTCTAAGCATGCCTTGGAGTCAGAAAGTTCCTGGTGTGATCAACCAGGTTGGTACATGAAATTGCCTTCGGGCCAGTATTTCTCTTAGCGTAATGCGAGAGACAAAAAGTGAGTGCCTACGTGCACAAGTATATGTTAACAATGGCACCATATGATATATGTTTATGATTGATTTACATGCAGATTAATAAATATGTTAGAAGCATGAAATAGGATTTTAAATTGTGAATATGATTTACTGATTGCTTGATCATGTTAAAGATCATAATACGAATCCGTTTCATTCGCATGTGGTTGTGGTTGCTCCCTTCCCCCAGCTGTAGTGGTACCCGCAGCTACGCCAGGGATGGGGGAGCTTCTCACTGAGTCTGTTCGACTCACCCCCCCTGTTTACATGTTTCAGATACAGGTGGTTCAGGAGTCGGGAACGCGTCCACTTCTTCTCAAGGAGACGGACAACTCTGAAGACCGCACGCTTTGTTCGCGTCGGTAGTTATTTTGATTATGTATATATGTTGTGATGTATATATATATATGAATCCTTTTTGGGCGTGGCGTATGTACGTTTACATCTGCTGTGTATATATATATGTCACACTTGAATTCTAGCATTGTTGGCTTCATACAGATTAAAGTTAGGTCTTGGTATTGGGAATTTAGGCTATGATATAGCATATATCATGTACATATATATATATATATATATATGACTTCCACATACGACTAGGATAGATCACACGCCTTGAGGGGTGTGATCAATATGTAAATTATATATATGTGTGTGACTGAATACCCGATTGTATGAGAATATGGCTTCCGCATGTGAATAGGATAGATCACACGCATTGAGGCGTGTGATCAATATGTAAACTATATGCAAGTGTGTGATTGAATATATGTATGACTGCATACAGGGCTTCTGCATGTGAATAGGATAGATCACCCACACTGAAGCGTGTGATCAATATGTATACTATATGTACGTGTGAATGATTATGTGTATATATATATACTGAAGTGGCGTTGAGCGAGCCGTGGATTGCAAACTGCTTATGTCACTAGAAATGGATGGCCGTATACATATATATTATATATATTGTTTGTATTAGAAATGGGTAGTTATAAACATGTGAAAATGTCAATCAGGGATTAGAGGCTTACGAGGTAGGAGAAATCCTACTTCCCGTGCCGATCACGAACGTCTGATAGGGGGTCGTGACAAACTTGGTATCAGAGCCAGGTTATCTTTAAACTGTATGAAGCCATAGGTATGCCTGGGTGTTAGTTTACGTCTCGTTGTGAACTCGGGCGCAACGTGGGAGTACCCAAGAAATTGAGTCAGCCCTTTCTTTCTACTCTCTTTGATATGAAATATCATTGATATGCATGTACTTATTAGGTGTGGTCCTTGTGCAGTATAGGGATGCCACCTATCACGAGACAAACTAGGGGTGGAGGGAGAACTCCTGCTGAAATTTATCGAGAATCAGTTCGGGAGGAGGGAACACCCACCCGAGGTCGAGGTAGAGGCCGTACCCGAGGCCGTACCCGAGGCCGAGGTAGAAGTCGTGCTTGTGGTCGAGGTAGAGCACAAGTGAGAGAAGAAGAGAGGAGACAGTCACTGGAACTTCATGTTGAGACAGGTGCACCTTCTGTGGCAGAAATGCTCACAGCAGGATTTCAGGAACTAAGACAAGACATGACGAGACAAATACAGAGGGAAGTACGCAGGTTAGTAGTCGGTGAGGAAGAAGAAGAGAGAGTTCCTAGCAATCAGGAGATGGAGGTTATTGAGGAAGAGGACAGAGAATGGCAACAACCACAGGAAGTGCCTCGTGAGCTGCGGATAGCACCCAGAGAGCTGCCAATTTCAAAATTTCTGAAGCTTCATCCACCAACTTTCTGCAGAACTAGTGAGAAGGAGGATCCGCAGTATTTTGTGAGAGACGTAGTCAGAATTGGGCACATGCTGAGGTGCTCAAGGCATGAGTTGGTGGAGTTGGCTTCATTTCAACTGAGGGGAGCTGTTAGAGTATGGATAGAGTCCGTACAGACCAGGTATTCAAGAAGGGTGGCACCGATGACCTGGGAAGATTTTCAGAGGGAATTCCTGGGTCGGTTTCTATCTGAAGGCACCAAAGATGCAAAGCGTCAACAATTCCAGGAGTTGTGGATGATGCCTAACATGATTGTGATGGAATATGAGTTACTTTTTACGAACTGGCTTAATTCTCACCTGAGTTGGTTCCGGATGAAAAGGCGAGGATCAATAGATTTATAGACCGTCTCACGGAGCCACTATTTACTGTCTTGTTACCTCAGAGAAGGCAATTTGAGACTTTAGCTCAAGCCGCAGACTGTGCCAGAATGATTGAAACCAGGAAGAGGTACGGGACGGCGGTTGATCCCAAAGTCAGGTTGATTACGGGCTGTGATAACCAAGGAGATGGAAGTAAGAAAAGGAAGACAACAGGTGGAGGTGCAGGATACTCAGAGTCCGTAGGAGGACAATCCTCATCTATCACCCTTGAAGCAGGTATAAGAGGTGATACTCAAGGGGGATAGAGAGTGCAAAGGGGTGGAAATGCTGGTAAAACAAGACCCCAGTGTGCGACTTGCGGCAGGTATCATTTTGGAGTGTGTCAGAGACTGAAAGGTGGATGCTACAACTACGGCCAGGTGGGCCATATGGCTAGAGAGTGTCCAAAGAGAAAAGAGGGTAAAAGTGTGAGAAGTAATCTGACTCCGAGGAGTACACCTATTTTAGCTCCACCAGTAAGAACTGTACCACCACAGACAGCAAGTACAGGTGCAGCTAGGGGTCGTGGTGCAGGATCTAGTAGCAGAGGGTCAGGGGTAGTAGGTGGAGGACAAGCACGGGTATTTGCACTTTCTCAGCAAGACGCTCATGCATCAAATGCAGTGGTGACAGGTACCCATATTGTTTGCTCTCTTGAAGCAGGAGTCTTATTTAATTCCGGCTCCACTCATTCCTATGTGTCGCATGCATTTGCCCGTGAATTCAACAAAAGCCCGTCTAGAATGAAAGAAACAGTACCGGTCTCTACTCCACTCATTCCTATGTGTCGCATGCATTTATATTCAATTTTATTTTATTTTTAATCAGTTTTTGTAGATTAGTGTTTTGAAAACTTGATATTCATTTTTCTTTTTCTAATCAGTTTTTGCCGATGAATGTTTCGAAAATTTTATATTCATTTTTATTTTTTTTAATCAGTTTTCGTAGATTAGTGTTTCAAAAACTTGATATTCATTTTTCTTTTTTTAATAAGTTTTCGCAGATAAGTGTTTCGAAAACTTAATATTCATTTTTCTTTTTTTTAATCAGTTTTCGTCGATTAGTGTTTCGAAAACTTGATATTCATTTTTCTTTTGTAAATCTGTTTTCACTGATTAGTGTTTCGAAAACTTGATATACATTTTTCTTTTCTTAATCAGATTTCAACGATGAGTGTTTCGAAAACATGATATTCATTTTTCTTTTTTAATAAGTTTTCGTAGATTAGTGTTTCGAAAACTTGATATTCATTTTTTTAATCAGTTTTTCGCAGATGAGTGTTTCGAAAACTTGATATTCTTTTTTCTTTTTTTAATCAGTGTTCACCGATGAGTATTTCGAAAACTTGATATTCTTTTTTCTTTTTTAATCTGTTTTCGCCGATGAGTGTTTCGAAAACTTTATATTCTTTTTTTATTTTTTTAATCAGTTTTCGTAGATTAGTATTTCGAAAACTTGATATTCATTTTTCTTTTTTTTTTAATCAGTTTTCACCAATTAGTGTTTCGAAAACTTGACATTCATTTTTCTTTTTCTAATCTTTTTTCGTCGATGAGTGTTTCAAAAACTTGATATTCATTTTTCTTTTTTAATTTGTTTTCGCTGATAATTGTTTCGAAAACTTTATATTCATTTTAATTTTTTTAATCAGTTTTCGTAGATTAGTGTTTCGAAAACTTGATATTCATTCTTCTTTTTTTAATCAGTCCTCTTCGACGAGTGTTTCGAAAACTTGATATTCATTTTTCTTTTTTAATTAGTTTTCGCCGATGAGTGTTTTGAAAACTTTATATTCATATTTATTTTTTTAATCAGTTTTCGTAGATTAGTGTTTTGAAATCTTGATATTCATTTTTCTTTTTTTAATCAGTTTTCGCCGATGAGTGTTTCGAAAACTTTATATTCATTTTTATTTTTTTAATCAGTTTTCGTAGATTAGTGTTTCGAAAACTTGGTATTCATTATTCTTTTTTTAATCAGTTTTCGCCGATATGTGTTTCGAAAACTTGATATTCATTTTTCTTTTTTTTTTAATCAGTTTTCGTCAATTAGTGTTTCGAAAACTTTATATTCATTTTTCTTTTTTTAATCAGTTTTCGTAGATTAGTGTTTCGAAAACTTGATTTTCATTTTTCTTTTTTTAATATGTTTTCGCCGATAAGTATTTCGAAAAGTTAATATTCATTTTTCTTTTTTTTCAATCAGTTTTCGTCGATTAGTGCTTTGAAAACTTGATATTCATTTTTCTTTTTTTAATCGGTTTTCTTGGATTAGTGTTTTGAAAACTTTATATTCATTTTTTTGTTTCTAATCAGTTTTCGCCAATTAGTCTTTTCAAAAACTTGATATTCATTTTTCTTTTTTTTAATCAGTTTTTGTCGATGACTGTTCTGAAAAATTGATATTCATTCTTCTTTTTCTTAATCAGTTTTCGCCGATTATTGTTTCGAAAACGTAATATTCATTTTTCTTTATTTAATTAGTTTTCACCGATGAGTGTTTCGAAAACTTGATTTTTATTTTTCTTTTTTTAATCATTTTTCGTCGATGAGTGTTTCGAAAACTTGATATGCATTTTTCTTTTTTTTTAATAAGTTTTCGTCGATGAGTGTTTCGAAAACTTGATATTCATTTTTCTTTTTTTAATCAGTTTTCAATGATTAGTGTTTCGAAAACTTGATATTCATTTTTCTTTTTTTAATCATTTTTCGTCGATGAGTGTTTCGAAAACTTGATATTCATTTTTCCTTTTTAATCAGTTTTCGCCTATTAGTGTTTCAAAAACTTTATATTCATTTTTATTTTTATTAATCAGTTTTCGTAGATTAGTGTTTCTAAAACATGATATTCGTTTTTTTTAATCAGTTTTCGCAGATGAGTGTTTCGAAAACTTGATATTTATTTTTCTTTGTTTAGTAAGTTTTAGCTAATGACTGTTTCAAAAACTTGATATTCATTTTTCTTTTTTTAATCATTTTTTGTCGATGAGTGTTTCGAAAACTTGATATTCATTTTTCTTTTTTAACCAGTTTTCGTCGATGAGTGTTTCTAAAACTTTATATTCATTTTCATTTTTTAAATCAGTTTTCGTAGATTAGTGTTTTGAAAACTTGATATTCATTTTTATTTTTTTAATCAGTTTTCGTCGATGAGTATTTCGAAAACTTTATATTGATTTTTATTTTTTTTAATCAGTTTTCGTAGGTTAGTGTTTCGAAAACTTGATATTCATTTTTCTTTTTTTAATCAGTTTTTGTCGATAAGTGTTTCGAAAACTTGATATTTATTTTTCTTTTTTTTAATCAGTTTTCGTAGATTAGTGTTTCGAAAACTTGATTTTCATTTTTCTTTTTTTAATCAGTTTTCGTAGATTGGTGTTTCGAAAACTTGATTTTCATTTTTCTTTTTTTAATCTGTTTTCGCCAATGAGTGTTTTCAAAAACTTAATATTCTTTTTTCTTTTTTTTTAATCAGTTTTCGCCGATGACTGTTCTGAAAACTTGATATTCATTTTTCTTTTTCTTAATCAGTTTTCGCCGATTAGTGTTTCGAAAATGTGATATTTATTTTTCTTTTTTTAATTAGTTTTCACCGATGAGTGTTTCGAAAACTTGTTTTTCATTTTTTTTAATCATTTTTCGTCGATGGGTGTTTCAAAAACTTGATATTCATTTTTCTTTTTTTAGAAAGTATTCATTAATGAGTGTTTCGAAAACTTGATATTTTTTTTTAATAAGTTTCCGTTGATGATTGTTTCAAAAACTTGATATTTATTTTTCTTTTTTTAATCAGTTTTCAATGATTAGTATTTCGAAAACTTGATATTCATTTTTCTTTTTAAATCATTTTTCGGCGATAAGTGTTTCGAAAACTTGATATTCATTTTCCTTTTTTAATCAGTTTTCGCCGATGAGTGTTTCGAAAACTTTATATTCATTTTCATTTTTTTTAATCAGTTTTTGTCACGACCCCCTATCGGACGTCCGTGACCGGCACGGGAGGTAGGATTTCTCCTATCCCGTAAGCCTCTAATCCCTGATTTACATTTTTATATAGAAAAAAACTTAGGCCCATTTCCTTATGTCCATTTCAATCAATTCCACCAATCATATATTGTATTTACACTCTCTTTCTTCTATGATTGGTCATATAAAAGGTGATCTTCTATATTCTCTCTCTACTGTGATTGGTCATTTAAACACTTTTTGCCACGTGTCATAATTATATTGGGAAATTGGATGAAATGGTCATAAGGAAATGGACCTAAGTTTTTTCCTTTTATATATGCATAACTACCCATTTCTAATACAAACAATATATAGTATATATGGCCACCCCTATCCGATGACCTAAGTAGCACGCAATCCACGGCTCGCTCAACGCCGCTTCAGTCTATACATATACACATAATCAATCACACATACATATAATATACATATTGATCACGCGCCTCAAGGCGGGTGATCTATCCTATTCACATGCAGAATTTCCTGTGTACAGTCAAGCATATATATTCAATCACACATTTGCATATAATATACATATTGATCACACGCCTCAATGCGTGTGACCTATCCTATTCAAATGCGGAAGTCGTATTTTCACACAATCAAGTATTCAGTCACACATATATATAAAAATTTACATATTGACCACACGCTCAGTGCGTGTGATCTATCCTATTCACATGCAGAAGTCACATTCATATATATATATATCTACACATGATATTCATCATATCATAACCTATGTTCCCAACAACAAGACCAATCTTTAATCCGTATAAAGCCGACAATTCTAGAGTGTGACATATACATATATGCATATAACATCTGTACAAAACAATGCTATACCAAAAGAATCATATACATATACATCCTGACAAAATACATATATCAATACTACCCACGCGAACAATGCGTGCGGTCTCTAAGTCTGTCCGCGTACCTGAGATGAAGTGGAAGCGCTCCCGATGCCTATACCACTTGTGTCTGTAACATGTAACATTAGGGTGAGTCAAACAGACTCAGTGAGAGGTTTTCCCATCCCTGGTGTAGTAGCGGATACCACTACAACTGGGGAGAGGAGCCAATCACAAACACATACGCATTTAACGGGTTTAAATTTCCATATATTAAGTGGTCAGGCAATTAGCATATATCATATTCGCAATAAAGAATTTAAAGCATGGTTTTAGATACATTTAAATTCACACATACATCATATCATAGTTTAACATATAACTTCAAGTGGATGTCCATGTTCATGTAACCGTAATCATAAACTGGCCCGAAGGCATATCTCCGTTAGGAGAGAATCTGGCCCGAAGGCAATATCTCACGTGAGCAATATCGGAACCTAGTTGATCAATCTAGGAACCCCTGGTCCCAAGACTTTACTTGGAACAATAGTCTGACCCCAAGACTTCACTTGGAGCATAGCCGTCGACTCATCTGACCTCGGTTTACCCAAGGCAATAGCCACAATGTGGTGTACTCATATACTTTGGATTTCTGAGAGTTGACTCAAGATGACAGACTCAATCTACCCGGACCGTCCGTGATAGACTCGGTTCCCGCGTTGTGCAATAAATGACCCCTATGGACCACTACTTATTCATTTTACTTCGGGTTAGGCAATCTAGATTTCCAAGTGGTTTCTAATTCGGACTCTTGGTTCAAAATGAAGTCACCTATGTTTATTTTCTTTAAGGATTTACATACAAACCACACTTTTCAGGTAATGATCGATCAGGATTGTTTCTAGTACCACAAGACCCTCACAAATAAAATTGACTCGATCCTATCCCCGATATCATCTAGGTCCCGAGGACCTTCTTTCCATATAAGGCTCCTTGAGCCACCATTGCTTTTACAATTCACATATACACATATAGCACGTTTTCACATATACTGTAATTTAGGAACAACAATAGCATGTAATCTAACATGTAAATCCTACAAATAGGCAAGAAGGCAAACCATATATCCATATCCGCAGTCAACCCTATAGGACAGGGATAGGAAAGCCCCTCACCTGGTTGGCCCCTCGTATCGGCTCTCGGTGTGCCTGAAGGTCTGCTCACTGTATGGTGCCCTATACATATATATTTGAGAGATTCAGAAGCTTGAAAATGCCACCACTATCGTGTACATGCAACGCTAGTGTTCATGTTCTCTCTAATTAATTCCATAGACTAGTTGTTGGCTTGGAAATGCCTTCAACTAGTTTTAGGACACCTAGCATGTTTCTATTCGTGTCCAACCCTTTCTTAATCACACTATTCGGAAGCGTTGAGTTGGGAATGCAAGGTTACCCAATTTCACCTCTATGTGTCCATATAAAATTCCCATTACCCAAGTCTTGAATTTATGGCTCAAGAGAGTCGTAAATTCTAGTTGCCTAAAATTTCCATTTATCCAACTAACCTCGAACACTTCACCTACACATGAATACACATACCCGAATACGCGTAAAATTAGAAAATTGTCTCTTTTTCCCCGAACGGGGTTCCGGGTGAGATGGGAATTACTCGGGTTTTAATCCCTTGTACATTCCAATAATTTTTTAACAATTATATAATTATCATTCAACCTTTCAATGCACCCCAAATCATTCCACAACACCCTTAAACCTTAACAACCACGTTTTCCTACACTTTTTCCAACCCGGATAAATTCCATCAATTTGGTTCCGGTTCCTAAGCTTCCAACTCACTTCCTAACATGCAAATACTTCAATTTAGGACCCAGAATACTCAGATTGAATCAATTGGGGTCTTTCCAAAAATCCCTAAAATTGATAAAATTGGGGTTTGAGAGTTTCGGGACTTCTCACCTCAATTCAACCGGTTAGAAGGACGATATGGAGTGGAGGAGACTCCCAGCTACCTTCCCCGATGAAGAAACGGCGTTTTCCGGCGAGAAAGCCCTCTCCCTCTTGTTTCTCTCTCTAGCCCGAACTCTCTCTCTCTCCAGCCAAACGACGGCCACCACGACGGCGTTTTTCGGCCTCTCTCGCACGTCCGGCCACCACGCGTGCTCACCCCGTGTCTTCCCCGTCCGTGCGTTTTCCGTTCACGAGCCTCCACCCTCTCTCGCGTTTCTCCCGTCGTCCTTCCCTCTCTCACGAATCTATCCCTTTTCTTCTTCTTTTTTTGTCCCTCGTGCACGAGCTTCTCTGCTTCTTTTCTCTATTCTTTCTTTTTCTTCTTTTATATAATATATATACATATATAATAATTTAATATATATACATATCACTTTAAAAAAACAAAAAAGAAATCTGATTTAATAATAAAAAAATATATAAGTATTAGGATTTTACAAAAATTTATATTTACCACATAATAAGTGATAAGCTAGTGTGTATTTTTATCTCACTTTCCACTTTTAAATTAATTAATTTAATTTAATTAATGGTGCTAATTAGAATATTCTCGGGTATCACAGTTTTCGTAGATTAGTGTTTGGAAAATTTGATATTCATTTTTCTTTTTTTAATCAGTTTTCGTCAATGAGTGTTTCGAAAACTTTATATTCATTTTTATTTTTTTAATCAGTTTTCGTAAATTAGTGTTTCGAAAACTTTATATTCATTTTTGTTTTTTAATCAGTTTTCACCGATAAGTGTTTCGAAAACTTGATATTCGTTTTTCTTTTTTTCTAATCAGTTTTCGTCGATTAATGTTTCGAAAACTTGATATTCATTTTTCTTTTTTTAATCGGTTTTCACCGATTAGTGTTTCGAAAACTTGATATTCATTTTTCTTTTAATCAATTTTCGCCGATGAGTGTTTCGAAAACTTGATATTCATTTTTCTTTTAATCAGTTTTCGCCGATGAGTGTTTCGAAAACTTTCTATTCATTTTTATTTTTTTAATCAGTTTTCGTAGATTAGTGTTTCGAAAATTTGATATTAATTTTTCTTTTCTTAATTAGTCTTCGCCGATGAGTGTTTCGAAAACTTGATATTCATTTTTTTCTTCATCAGTTTTCAACGATCAATGTTACGAAAACGTGATATTCATTTTTCTTCATTTAATTAGTTTTCACCAATGAGTGTTTCGATAACTTGATATTCTTTTTTCTTTTTTTAATCATTTTTCGTCGATGAGTATATCGAAAACTTGATATTCATTTTTCTTTTATAATCAGTTTTCGCCTATTAGTGTTTCGAAAACATTATATTCTTTTTTTCTTTTTTTTAATCAGTTTTCATAGATTAGTGTTTCGAAAACTTGATATTCATTTTTTTAATCAGTTTTCGCAGATGAGTGTTTCGAAAACTTGGTATTCATTTTTCTTTTTTTAGTAAGTTTTAGCTAATGTTTGTTTCGAAAACTTGATATTCATTTTTCTTTTTATAATTATTTTTCGTCGATGAGTGTTTCGACAACTTTATATTCTTTTTTATTTTTTTTAATCTGTTTTTGTAGATTAGTGTTTTGAAAGCTTGATATTCATTTTTCTTTTTTTAATCTGTTTTCGCCGATAACTGTTTCGAAAACTTTATATTCATTTTTATTTTTTTTAATCAGTTTTCGTAGATTAGTGTTTCGCAAACTTGATATTCATTTTTCTTTTTTAATCAGTTTTTGCAGATTAGTGTTTTGAAAACTTGATATTCTTTTTTCTTTTTTTTAATCAGTTTTCGCCGATAAGTGAATTGAAAACTTTATATTCATTTTTATTTTTTTAATCAATTTGCGTGGATTAGTGTTTCGAAAACTTGATATTCATTTTTTTAATCAGTTTTCGCCGATAATTGTTTCGAAAACTTGATATTCATTTTTCTTTTTTTTTAATCAGTTTTCGTCGATTAGTGTTTCAAAAACTTTATATTCTTTTTTCTTTTTTTTTAATCAGTTTTCGTAGATTTGTTTTTTGAAAACTTGATATTCATTTTTCTTTAATCAGTTTTTGCTGATGAGTGTTTCGAAAACTTGATATTTATTTTTCTTTTTTTAGTATGTTTTAGCTAATGAGTGTTTCGAAAACTTGATATTCATTTTTTCTTTTTTTAATCATTTTTCGTAGATTAGTATTTTGAAAAGTTGATATTCATTTTTCCTTTTTTAATCAGTTTTCACCGTAAAGAGTTTCGATAACATGATATTCATTTTTTTTAATCATTTTTCGTCGATTAGTGTTTCGAAAACTTGATATTCATTTTTCTTTTTTAAACAGTTTTCGCCGATGAGTGTTTCGAAAACTTGATATTCATTTTTCTTTTTTAATCAGTTTTCGTCGATGAGAATTTCGTAAAACTTTATATTCATTTTTGTTTTTTTTAATTAGTTTTCGTAGATTAGTGTTTCGAAAACTTGATATTCATTTTTCTTTTTTTAATCAGTTTTCGCCGATGAGTGTTTCGAAAACTTGATATTCATTTTTCTTTATTTAAATCAGTTTTTAACGATTAGTGTTTCGAAAACGTGATATTCATTTTTCTACATTTAATTTGTCACAACCCCCTATCGGGCGTCCGTGACCAGCACGAGATGTATGATTTCTCCTATCCCGTAAGCCTCAAATCCCTGATTGACATTTTTATATATGCATAACTACCCATTTCTAATACAAACAATATATAGTATATATGGCCATCCCTATCCGGTGACCTAAGTAGCACGCAATCCACGGCTCGCTCAACGCCGCTTCAGTCTATACATATACACATAATCAATCACACGTACATATAATATACATATTGATCACGCGCTTCAGGGCGGGTGATCAATCCTATTCACATATAGAATTCCTGTGTAAAGTCAAGTATATATATTCAATCACACACCTGCATATAATTTACATATTGATCACACGCCTCAATGCGTGTGACCTATCCTATTCACATGCGGAAGTTGTATTTTCATACAATCAAGTATTCAGTCACACATACATATAAATTTACATATTGATCACACGCTCAGTGCGTGTGATCTATCCTATTCACATGCAGAAGTCACGTTCATATATATATATATACACATGATATTCATCATATCATAACCTATGTTCCCAACAACAAGACCAATCTTTAACCTGTATGAAGCCGACAATTCTAGAGTGTGACATACATATATATATATATATATATATATATATATATATAGATAGCAACGATACAAAACAATGCTATACCAAAAGAATCATATACATATACATCCTGACAAAATACATATATCAAAACTACCCACGTGAACAATGCGTGCGGCCTCTAAATCTGTCCTCCTCCTTGAGTTGAAGTGGAAGCGCTCCCGATGCCTATACCACCTGTGTCTGTAACATTTAACATTGGGGCGAGTCAAACGGACTCAGTGAGAGGCTCTCCCATCCCTGGTGTAGTAGCGGGTACCACTACAACTGGGGGAAGGGAGCCAATCACAATCACATACGCATGTAATAGATTTTGAATTTCCATATATTAAGTGGTCAGGCAATTAGCATATATCATATTCACAATAAAGAATTCAAAGCATGGTTTTACATACGTTTAAATTCATACATACATCATATTACAGTTTAACAAACAACTTCATATGGATATCCATGTTCAAATAATCGTAATCATAAACTGGCCCGAAGGCATACCTCCGTTAGGAGGGAATCTGGCCCGAAGGCAATATCTCACGTGAGCGGTATAGGAACCTAGTTGATCATTCTAGGAACCCTTGGCCCCAAGACTTTACTTGGAACATTAGTTTGACCCCAAGACTTCACTTGGAGCATAGCCGGCGACTCATCTGACCTCGGTTTACCCAAGGCAATAGCCACAATGTGGTATACTCATATACTTTGTATTTCTGTGAGTTTGACTCTAGATGACAGACTCAATCTACCCGGACCACCCGTGATAGACTCGGTTCCCACGTTGTACCCAAAATTTACTTCTATGGACCACTACTTACTCATTGTACTTCTTCCTAAACAAATCTACATTGCCCAACTATTTTCTAAGTTGGAAGCTCTCGGTTTAAGACAGAGTCACCTGTGTTCCTTTTCTTTAAGAATTTACATACACCACCACACTTTTCAGATAGTAATCAATGAGGTTGGTTTCTAATACCACAAGACCCTCACAAATAAAATTGACTCGATCCTACCCCCAATATGTTGGGGCTACAAGTAAAAATAAGAAAAATAATAATAGAAACAATAGAGATAAAGATGAATATAATTAAAATAAATACGTGGTGTTTGACCGAGGCACGGGTATCTCGTTGTCTTTAAGGTAATTCACGCTCTCCACGGGTAGAATAATATTCTATAACCCCGGTGTAGTGGTACCCAAGCGCGTCACCTCCAAGATACAACGGCCAAACACTCGCCTTTTTTAGAGTCTACAACTTCTACACAAAGAAGTAGACAGGACTCTAGAACACCCACACCTTTTCTCCACCCAAATGAGATTAGAATTTTCTCTCAAGCCTTCTTATTTTTCTGAATATTTTTGTGTGTCCAGATGAGCCAAATGAACCCATATTTATAGGTGAAATTTCTGAAGCTGAACGTCCAAAAATAAATACTGCACTAATTACAATTTATGTCTACCCAGCGTTCATTTTATTTAAAGCTATCCGTTGGCCATGAGTTAATGACATTGAAAGCATGCGTTTTGTTCTTTTCCTTAAAGCATAATGAAGCATTTGCAAAACGTGATTTTGAAAGCTTCTGACAGTTTTTTTTTTCATATTAAAGTTTATTAATTTATAATAATATTTAACAATCCCCCACTTATTATTATAAATTACCTCACTTTTTTTTTATTTGGGTAGAGATAGATTATTATGCATAATATAGATGGCATTGCCTTGAATCTATATTTAGCAAAATACATATCTTGATCCAGAGCCAGTAGTGGTATTCGCCTTGAACTATGACTGCTTAGGGGAGACAAGATACATATCTTGCACATAATAACCCAGGTGCAATTAATGAGCCCTAGCCCGCACATTATGCGGCCATTGTGCGCATCCTGTTTCTTGAATGTGTTTCAAGAATATATACCCTTTTATATTCTCTTAGGAGCGGCCCCACTCCGTCACATTCAAATAGGTGAACTCTGTCAAGGGTGCTCCTGCAATTAAGACACCCCACTCTTAAGAGCTACAGATTTCATTAAGAGTTTATAAACTCAACCTCACATATACATTGCAGGAAATGCACTTACACCATAGGGATGAGTTTAAGAGTTTTAAAGACTCTTATAAAGGTGCATTTATTCCACAGCTACTCTATGATTCATTTTCCCTTTTGAACCAAGTTATTAGGATCACTAAACACTTGGTAGGGTATCCTCATAGGTTGCTTTTAATTCTATGGGCTTAAGACCCATCCCCCTCGATGTACTCCAGACCTTATCTCTATGTAAAGCCTTTGTAAGCGGATCCGCAAGATTATCTCTTGACTTTACATATTCCACATGAATGGTACCATTATTAATGTGAGATCTCAAAATACTATGTTTCCTTCTTATGGGTCTAGATTTTCCATTATAGTAGCGATTTCGTACTCTACCCATAGCAGCAGTACTATCACAATGTATCAATATAGGTGGTACAGGTTTTTCCCACATGGGAATTTCATTTAACATATCCCTCAACCAACTAGCCTCATCACTGGCTAATGCTAAAGCAATCAGCTCAGCTTCCATAGTTGATTTTGCAATTATTTGTTGTTTTTTAGATTTCCAACAAATTGCACAACCACCTAAAGTAAAAATATAACCAGAAGTAGAAAGAGAGTCTCCTGATAATGTATTCCAATTAGCATCAGAATATCCTTCTAATACAGCTGGATATTTTTTATAGAACAAACCATAATTTTTAGTGCCACATAAATATCTCATAAGATATTTAATTGCACTCCAATGTTCCATACTAGGTTTACTTGTAAACCTTCCAAGCAATCCAACTGCATAAGAAATATCAGGTCTAGTGCAGTCTGTTAAATAACGCAGACTCCCAATCATACTAGCATATTCTTTTTGATCAATGATCAAATTCTCATTAGTAGTGGGAAACAAATGGATATCTGACTCTAAAGGAATAGAGACATGTTTACCATCTAAAAATCCATATTTTTTCAAAAGTTTTTCCACATAATGAGATTGATCAAGAAAAATTCCATCATTCATTCTTGTAATTTTCATACCAAGAATGACACTAGCTTTACCAAG
Source organism: Senna tora (assembly GCA_014851425.1). Lineage (NCBI taxonomy): Eukaryota > Viridiplantae > Streptophyta > Magnoliopsida > Fabales > Fabaceae > Senna > Senna tora. Next base: position 18,901,548 of record CM026261.1, on the reverse strand, counting down.
ATCTTTCATACTAAAATTTTCACAAAGCAAATTTTTAGTATTTTTAATCACATCTAAGCTTGTACCAAAAATTAACAAATCATCTACATACAAGCTAATAATCACATGATCATTCTCAATAGATTTATGATATATGCATTTATCACATTCACTAGACTTAAAACCATTTTCAAGCATGCACATATCAAATTTTTCATGCCATTGCTTAGGAGCTTGTTTTAAACCATATAAAGATTTTGTTAATTTACAAACTTTATTTTCTTGTCCCTCTATAACAAAACCTTCTGGTTGCTCCATGTATATTTCTTCATCTAAATCTCCATTTAGAAAAGCAGTTTTTACATCCATCTGATGAATAAATAAATCATGGATAGCAGCAATAGCAATCAAAAATCTAATAGATGTAATTCTAGCAACTGGAGAAAAAGTATCAAAGAAATCTAAATCCTCTCTTTGAGTATAACCCTTTGCTACAAGTCTAGCTTTATATTTATCAATAGAACCATCAGGTTTTAACTTCTTACGAAGTACCCATTTACAACCAATTGCTTTACATCCACTAGGTAAATCACACAATTTCCAAGTTTTATTAGAAATGAGTGAGTCCATTTCATCATGTATAGCTTCCTTCCAAAAAATGGAGTCAGGTGATGCTAAAGCCTCTTTTAAAGACAAAGGATTATCTTCAACATTATAAACTAGAAAATCTGGGCCAAAATCTTTTTCTATTCTAGCTCTCTTACTTCTTCTTGGTTCTATTTCAATATTATTTTCTTGATAAGAAGAGCTTGGAATAGAAATACTTGTTTTTATAATTTCTTGACCCCCACTATTTCTTAGTTTATAAGGAAACTTATTTTCATAAAATATAGCATCACTTGATTCAATAATTATTTTATTATCTAAGTCAAAAAATCTATAAGTTATGCTATTTAAAGAATAGCCAACAAAAACACATGTGGAAGCTTGAGGACCTAATTTAGATCTTTTTGGGTCTACATGTTTTACATATGCCAAACATCCCCATACTCTTAAAAAATTTAAACTTGGTTTATAATTTTTCCATAACTCAAAAGGAGTTTTATCTACTTTTTTATGAGGAACTCGATTTAGCACAAAACAAGCAGTTAATACAGCTTCACCCCAAAAATTCAAAGAAATGCCAGAATGCATCAACATAGAATTTGTCAAGTTAATTAACGTTCTATTTTTACGTTCAGCTACTCCATTAGAAGCAGGTGAGTAAGGAGGTGTTACTTCATGAACAATTCCCAAATTTTTAATAAAATTATTCAACTCATTTGAATCATATTCACCTCCTCTATCACTACGAAAACGTTTAATTTTCTTGCCAAATTGATTTTCAACTTCATTTAAAAATATTTTTAATTTTTCAAAAGCCTCACTTTTGTATTTCATCAAATATACATAAGTATATTTAGAAAAGTCATCAATAAAAGTTATGAAATATCTATTTCCACCACGAGTTAAATGACCATCAAATTCACAAATATCAGTATGAATTAAATCTAATATTTCAGAATTTCTTACAACACTTAGATGAGGTCTTTTTGTAATTTTTGACATGCTACAAAATTCACATTTTTCAAATTTATTATCAATATTAGGTATTAATCCTAAATTACTCATTCTTTTCACATATTTACCATTTATGTGACATAAACGTTCATGCCAAAAATTAATAGAAGAAGTCAAATAAACAGAACTTGAAGACATTTTATTCATATCAAGATTCAATTTAAACATTCCATCACAAGCATACCCTTTGCCTACAAAATTCCCACCCTTGGTAAAAACATATTGGTCAGACTCAATAGTCTGTTTAAACCCAGCTTTGTTAAGTAGAAAGGCAGACATAAGATTCTTTCTCATCTTAGGAGTGTAAAGAACATCCTTGAGAGTGAGAGTACGCCCAGAAGTAAAATTTAATTCTACATCTCCTTCACCCAAAATTTGAGTAGTGTGGGAGTCACCAAGCATGATGTCTCTAGGTTGTTCATAAGGTGTATAAACCTTGAAACAATCTCTATCATAACAAACATGCCTAGTGGCTCCAGAATCTACCCACCAACCATTTGATTCACCAACAATGTTTATTTCAGTTATCATAGCCACTAAGGGCTCCTCAACATTGTTGGCTTGTGGTGCATTACCCTTATTACGATGTCTACAATTCTTTGCCATATGTCCTTTTTTACCACAAACATAGCAAGAGAATTGAAACTTTTGGTTGGAATTATTTTGGGTGGAATTTCCTTTATTATTGCCATTTCTATACTTTTTCATGTTTTTACCATTGGGTTTCAACTGAGCATTTTGCTTCAAATTATTACCTTGAGGCAAAGAGTCATTGGTTCCAAGAGCATTTACCTTGGGGTTAGAATTTCCATTCCCATTTTGAGTCATGAGAAGATCTTGACTCCTAGCCTCCTCTTCTACTCGGATTCTTGTGATGAGACTTTCTAAGCTTGTCTCCTTTTGCTTGTGACGAAGAGATTTTTGGAACTCCTTCCAGGATTGTGGTAGTTTGTCAATGATCCCAGCCACAATGAGGTTGTCTTCAATTTGTATCCCTTCTGACCGCACCTCATGAGCTAGCATTTGGAACTCTTGAGTTTGCTCCACCACAGACTTGTCATCTACCATTTGAAAACGAAAGAAGCGACTTGCAGCATATTTCTTTGCACCAGCCTCCTCAGTATCATATTTTTTCTGCAAGGCCTTCCAAATCTTTTTGGCTGTTTCATATGATTTCTCATAATAATCATAAAATTCATCAGCCAAACAATTGAGTAAATAGTAGCGACAATTATATTCATCTCGTTCCCATTTTTCTATTTTTTCAGCATGATCTTTCTTTTCAGTATCATTCATGGAATCAATAGGAGTCTTTTTTGGATTCTTTTCCATGAGTACATAAGATACTTTTAAAAGATTTAAATAAAATAAAACCTTCCCTTTCCACCTTTTGAAGTGAACACCTTTGAAGCGAAAAGGTTTGTTAAGATCACCAACTCCATTCTTATTTTCATTTGTAGCCTCCATGATAGTGATGAATTACCTTAAACTTGTTGGGGCTACAAGTAAAAATAAGAAAAATAATAATAGAAACAATAGAGATAAAGATGAATATAATTAAAATAAATACGTGGTGTTTGACCGAGGCACGGGTATCTCGTTGTCTTTAAGGTAATTCACGCTCTCCACGGGTAGAATAATATTCTATAACCCCGGTGTAGTGGTACCCAAGCGCGTCACCTCCAAGATACAACGGCCAAACACTCGCCTTTTTTAGAGTCTACAACTTCTACACAAAGAAGTAGACAGGACTCTAGAACACCCACACCTTTTCTCCACCCAAATGAGATTAGAATTTTCTCTCAAGCCTTCTTATTTTTCTGAATATTTTTGTGTGTCCAGATGAGCCAAATGAACCCATATTTATAGGTGAAATTTCTGAAGCTGAACGTCCAAAAATAAATACTGCACTAATTACAATTTATGTCTACCCAACGTTCATTTTATTTAAAGCTATCCGTTGGCCATGAGTTAATGACATTGAAAGCATGCGTTTTGTTCTTTTCCTTAAAGCATAATGAAGCATTTGCAAAACGTGATTTTGAAAGCTTCTGACAGTTTTTTTTTTCATATTAAAGTTTATTAATTTATAATAATATTTAACACAATATCGTATAGGTCCCGAGGACCTTCTTTTCATATAAGGCTCCTTGAGCCACCATCGCTTTTACAATTCACATACACACATATAGCACGTTTTCACATATATTGTAATTTAGGAACAACAATAGCATGTTATCTAATATATAATTCCTACAAATAGGCAAGAAGGCAAACCATATATCCATATCCGCTGTCAACCCTATAGGACAAGGATGGGAAAGCCCCTCACCTGGTTGGCCCCTCTGATCGGCTCTCGGTGTGCCCGAAGGTCCACTCATTGTATGATGCCCTATACACATACACTTGAGAGATTTAGCAACTTGAAATTCAACCACTATCATGTACATGTAACGCTAATGCTCATGTTCTCTCTAATTAATTCCATAGACTAGTTGTTGGCTTGGAATGCCCTCAACTAGTTTTCGGAACACCTAGCATGCTTCTAATTCGTGTCCAACCCTTGTTTAATCACACTATTCGGAAGCCTTGAATTTGGGAATGGAAGGTTACCCAATTCCACCTCTATGTGTCCATGCGAAGTTTCCATTACCCAAGTCTTGAATTTATGGCTCAAGAGAGTCATTAATCCTACTTGTCCAAGATTTCCATTTACCAAAATAACCTTCAACACTTTACCTATACATGAATACACATATCCGGATACGCGTACAATTGGAAAATTGTCTCTTTTTCCCCGAACCGGGTTCCGGGTGAGACGGTGCTTACTCGGGTTTTACTCCCTCGTACATTCTAATAATTTTAACAATTATACAATCATAGTTCCACGTACTAATGCATCCCAAATCAGTCCACAACACCCTTAAACCTTAACAACCACATTTTCCCACAATTTTTCCAACCCGGATAAATTCCATCAAATTAGTTCCAGTTCCTAAGTTTCCAACTCACTTAATAACATGCAAATACTTCAATTTAGGACCCAGAATACTCAGATTGAATCAATTGGGGTTTTTTCCAAAAATCCCTAAAATTGATAAAATTGGGGTTTGAGAGTTTCGGGACTTCTCACCTCGATTCAACCGGTTAGAAGGACGATATGGAGTAGAGGAGACTCCCAGCCACCTTCCCCGATGAAGAAACGGCGTTTTCCGGCGTGGGAGCTCTCTCCTTTTGCTTTCTCTCTCTAACCTGTAACTCTCTTTCTCCTCCAGCCACAACGTCGGCGACCAGCTCCGGTGGACGGCGACTCTGGCTCCGGCTCCCTCCTCGCATGTCCGGCCACCTCCACGCGTGCTCCCTTCCCGTGCGTCTTCCGTACGTGCTCTGCCCTCTCTCTCGCGTTTTTCTCTTTTCTCTGCTTCTCTCTCACGGTTTCTTTCCCCCTCTCTCACGACCTGTCTCCTTTTTCTTTCCCTATTCTTTTATATAATATATATACATATATCTAATAATTTAATATATATACATATCACTTAAAAAAAATCTGGTATATAAAAATAAATAAGAAAAAGAAGTATATAAAAAATTAGGATTTACACTAATTTGTATTTTTTTTAAAAAATATGCAATAGGATAGTGTGTGCTTCTATCCATTTTCAACTTTAAATAAATTAATTAAATTAGACCAATGATGCTAATTAAATATCCTCGGGTATTACATAATTAGTTTTCACTGATGAGTGTTTTGAAAACTTGATATTCATTTTTCTTTTTCTAATCATTTTTCGTCGATGAGTGTTTCGAAAACTTGATATTCATTTTTCTTTTGTAATCAGTTTTCGCCGATGAGTGTTTCGAAAACTTTATATTCATTTTTATTTTTTTTAATCAGTTTTCGTAGATTAGTATTTTGAAAACTTGATATTTATTTTTCTTTTTTTTAATCAGTCTTTCTCGATAAGTGTTTCGAAAACTTGATATTCATTTTTCTTTTTTTGATCAGTTTTCATCGATTAGTTTCGAAAACTTGATATTAATTTTTTTATTTTAATCGGTTTTCACCGATTAGTGTTTCGAAAATTTGATATTCATTTTTCTTTTTTTAATCTGTTTTCGCCGATTAGTATTTCGAAAACTTTATATTCATTTTTATTTTTTTTAATCAGTTATCATAGATTAGTGTTTCGAAAACTTGATATTCATTTTTTTAATCAGTTTTCGCATATGAGTGTTTCGAAAAGTTGATATTCATTTTTCTTTTTTTGGCAAGTTTTATCTAATGAGTGTTTCGAAAACTTTATATTCATTTTTATTTTTTTTAATCAGTTTTCATAGATGAGTGTTTCGAAAACTTGATATTCATTTTTCTTTTTTAATCTGTTTTACCCGATGAGTGTTTCGAAAACTTTATATTCATTTTTATTTTTTTAATCAGTTTTCGTTGATTAGTGTTTCGAAAACGTGATATTCATTGTTCTTCATTTAATTAGTTTTTACCGATGAGTGTTTCGAAAATTTGATATTCATTTTTCTTTTTTTAGTCGTTTTTCGTCGATGAGTATTTCGAAAACTTTATATTCATTTTTGTTTTCTTTAATCAGTTTTCGTAGATTAGTGTTTCGAAAACCTGATATTCATTTTCTTTAATCAGTTTTCGCATATGAGTGTTTTGAAAACTTGATATTCATTTTTCTTTTTTTAGTAAGTTCTAGCTAATGAGTGTTTCGAAAACTTGATATTCATTTTTTTTAATCATTTTTCGTCGATGAGTGTTTCGAAAACTTGATATTCACTTTTCTTTTTCAATCATATTTTGCCGATGAGTGTTTAGAACACTTTATATTCATTTTTATTTTTTTTAATCAGCTTTCGTAGATTAGTGTTTCGAAAACTTGATATTCATTTTTCTTTTTTTAATCAAATTTCGCCGATGAATGTTTCGAAAACTTTATATTCATTTTTATTTTTTTAATCAGTTTTCGTAGATTAGTGTTTCGAAAACTTGATATTCATTTTTCTTTTTTTTAATCAGTTTTCGTCGATTAGTGTTTCGAAAACTTGATATTCATTTTTCTTTTTTTAATCCGTTTTCACCGATTAGTGTTTCAAAAACTTGATATTCATTTTTCTTTTTTTAATCATTTTTCGTCGATGAGTGTTTCAAAAACTTGATTTTCATTTTTCTTTTTTAATTTGTTTTCGCCGATGAATGTCTCGAAAACTTTATATTCATTTTTATTGTTTTAAATCAGTTTTCGTAGATTAGTGTTTCGAGAACTTGATATTCATTTTTCATTTTTTAATCAGTCTTCGCCAATGAGTGTTTCAAAAACTTGATATTCATTTTTTTTCTTAATCAGTTTTCAACGATGATTGTTTCGAAAATGTGATTTCATTTTTCTTCATTTAATTAGTTTTCACCTATGACTGTTTCGAAAACTTGATATTCATTTTTCTTTTTTTAATAATTTTTTGCTGATGAGTGTTTCGAAAACTTTATATTCATGTTTCTTTTTTTAATCAGTTTTTGCCTATGAGTATTTCGAAAACTTGATATTAATTTTTCTTATTTTAATAAATTTTCGCCGATGAGTGTTCTGAAAACTTAATATTCAATTTTCTTTTTTTAATCTTTTTTCGCTGATTAGTATTTCGAAAACTTGATATTCGTTTTTATTTTTTTAATCAGTTTTAGCCAACGAGCGTTCTGAAAACTTGATATTCATTTTTCTTTTTCTTAATCAGTTTTCGCCGATGAGTGTTCCGAAAACGTGATATTCATTTTTGTTTATTTAATTAGTTTTCACCGATGAGTGTTTTGAAAACTTGATATTCATTTTTATTTTTTTAATCATTTTTCGTCGATGAGTGTTTCGAAAACTTGATATTCATTTTTCTTTTTTGGGTAAATTACACTTTAGTGTCATGTGGTTTTGCCCGATTTCACTTTGGTGTCCTGTGGTTTCATTTTTGTCAGTTTGGTGCCTTGAGGTTTGCACCGTTAGCACTTTAGTGCCCTAAAGTTTTCTACCATTAGTTTTAACGGTAATTATACTATTTTAATTAAAAAAATTTAAATGTAACTTGCTAGGAATCGAACTCAAGATCACTAATTTTAAAAACAATCCCTATCCTTTAGGCCACAAAGTCCTAATTGATTATTATTTTCCTTTCAATTTATTTATATATATATAACAATTGCACTATTAACCCTCTATACTTTCACTATTCTCATTATCATTTCATCTACAGTAATTTTTTAATTTTTTAATTTAAACCAATTAAATAAAAACTATAAATAAAATTAAAAATTATTTAAAAATTTATATCATTTAATTATATAAAACTGTTTTAAATATTAATATTATTTAATTATCGAATAAAAAACTATTATTTAATTAAAAAATATTATTTTAAATAACATAATTATTTAATATAACATTTTAACTTGGCCAAAAAAATATAACATTTAACTATTACTATTATTTCCACAAAAAACTATTATAATTATTTAATAACATAAAATTATTTTAAAATATGTATTATTTAATTAATTTTAAATGACATAACTATTAATTATAATAATATGTATAAATTGATTAAATTCCATGTTTATAATATTCAATGTAACATAATTTATTGTATTTATTTTAATTAATTATAATTTATTGTCTGTCACGACCCTCTATCGGACGTCCGTGACCGGCACGGGAAGTAGGATTCCTCCTATCCCGTAAGCCTCTAATCCCTGATTGACATTTTCACCTGTTTATAATACAAACAATATATAGCATTTATGGTCATCCCTATCCGGTGACCTAAGTAGCGTGCAATCCACAGCTCGCTCAACGCCGCTTCAGTCTATATATATATACACATAATCACCCACACGTACATATATTATACATATTGATCACACGCTTCAAAGCGGGTGATCTATCCTATTCACATGCAAAATTCCTGTATACAGTCAAGTATATATTCAATCACACACCTGCAAATAGTTTACATATTAATCACACGCCTCAAAGCGTGTGATCTATCCTATTCACATGCGGATGCCGTATTTTCATACAATCAAGTAATCAGTCACACATACATATAAATTTACATATTGATCACACGCTCAATGCGGGTGATCTATCCTATTCACATGCGGAAGTCATATACATATATATATACACATGATATATATCATATCATAGCCTATGTTCCCAACAACAAGACCAAGCTTTAATCTGTATGAAGCCGACAATTCTAGAGTGTGACATATACATATATATATATATAGCAACTGTACAAAACAATGCTATACCAAATGATTCATATACATATATATCTTGACAAAATACATATATAAATACTACCCATGCGAACAATGCGTGCGGTCTCTAAATCTGTCCACCTCCCTGAGATGAAGTGGACGCGCTCCCGATGCCTATACCACCTGTGTCTGTAACATTTAACATCGGGGTGAGTCAAACGGACTCAGTGAGAGGCTCTCCCATCCCTGGTGTAGTAGCGGGTACCACTACAACTGGGGGGAAGGAGCCAATCACAATCACATACGCATATAACGGGTTTAAATTTCCATATATTAATTGGTCATGCAATTAGCATATAGCATACTCAACATAAAATTTAAAGCATGGTTTTACATACGTTTAAATTCATACATATATCACATCATAATTTAACATATAACTCGAGGTGGATATCCATGTTCAAATAACCATAATCATAAACTAGCCCGAAGGCATATCTCCATTAGGAGAGAATCTGGCCCGAAGGCATATCTCACGTGAGCGGTATAGGAGCCTAGTTGATCATTCTAGGAACCCCTGGCCCCATGACTTTACTTGGAACACTAATCTGACCCCAAGACTTCACTTGGAGCATAGTCGGCGACTCATCTGACCTCGGTTTAACCAAGGCAATAACCACAATGTGGTGTACTCATATACTTTGTATTCCTGTGAGTTTGTTTTAGGATAACAGACTCGATCTACCCGGACCATTCGTGATAGACTCAGTTCCCTCGTTGTGCCATAAATGACCCCTATGAGCCAGTACTTATTCATTTTACTTCTTCTTAGGCAAATCAAAATTTCCAAATGGTTTTCTAATTTGGAATCTCCCAAGTTAGAACAAAAATCACCTATGTTTATTTTCTTTAAAAATTTACATACACAGATATATTTTTCGAATAATAATCAATGAGATTAGTTTCTAGTATCACGAGACCCTCACATATAAGATTGACTCGATCCTACCCCCGATATCATGTAGATTCCAAGGACCTGCTTTCCATATAAGGCTCATTGAGCCACCCTAGCTTTTACAGTTCATATATACACGTATAGCACGTTATCACATATATTATAATTTAGGAACAACAATAGCATGTTATCTATTATATGATTGCTACAAGTAGGCAACAAGGCAAACCATATATCCATATCCGCAGTCAACCCTATAGGGCAAGGATGGGAAAACCCCTCACCTGGTTGGCCCCTCTGATCGGTCCTCGGTGTGCCCGAAACTCCACTCACGGTATGGTGGCCTATACACATATACTTGAGAAATTTAGAAACTTGAAATTTAGCCACTATCATGTACATGTCATGCTAATGCTCATGTTCTCTCTAATTAATTCCATAGACTAGTTGTTGGCTTGGAATGCCCTCAACTAGTTTTCAGAACATCTAGCCTACTTCTATTCGTGTCCAACCCTTGCTTATTCACACTATTGGAACTATTTGGAAACCTTGATTTGGGAATGCAAATTTACCCAATTCCACCTCTATGTGTCCATATGTAATTCCTATTAACCAAGTCTTGAATTTATGGCTCAAGAGAGTCAAAAATCCTACTTGTCCAAAATCTCCATTTACCGAAAAAATTTTCAACCCTTTACTTACATATGAATACACATAATCGGATACTCTTAAAATTGGAAAATTGTCTCATCTTCCCTGAATTGGGTTTCGATTGAGACGGTGATTGCTCAGGTTTTAATCCCTCGTACATTCCAATAATTTTTATAATTATATAATCACCATTCAACCTATTATTGCATCCCAAATCAGTCCACAACCCCATTAAAACAATTCCAGCCCCATTTTTCCTACAATTTTTCAACCCGGAAAATTTCCATCAAATTGGTTCCGATTTCAAAGCTTCCAACTCACTTCCTAACATTCAAATACTTCAATTTAGGTCCCAGAATACTCAAATTGAATCAAATGGGGATTTTCCAAAAATCCCTAAAATTGATAAAATTGGGGTTTGAGAGTTTCTGGACTTCTCACCTCAATTCAATCGGTTAGAAGGATGATATGGAGTAGAGGAGACTCCCAGCCACCTTCCCCGATGAAGAGACGGCGTTTTCCAGCGAGAAACTCTGTCCCCTTTTGATTTCTATCTCTAGCCCGTCACTCTCTCTCCTTCAGCAACGACGGCGGCGCGAGCTCCGGCGGACGGCGTGGTGTCGCACTCTGTCTTCCTCCTCGCACGTCCGGCTTCCTCTCGTGCGTTCGTCTTCCTCCTCTCGTTGCTCTACTTGAAGGACGCCTCACCCCTCTCCCGTGCCTTTCTTTTCTCCGTTCCTCCCTCACGCGTTGGCTTTCCTTTTTCTCTCCTTTATTCTTTTCTTTTACATATATATATATATATAATTAATATATATACATATCACAAAAATCTAATATAATAATAAAAAGAAATTTAGAATAACTAGGATTTGAAATAATTATTATTTACAAAATAATAAGTAGTAGGATAGTGTGTACTTTTATCTCATTTTCAACTTTATATGAATTAATTAAATTTGATTAATGAAGCTAATTAAAATATTCTCGGGTATTGTCATTTAATAGAATAAACAAATTTAAAATAAAAATAATAAATTTATTTATTTTATTAGTTCAACAAATTTTTAAGTGATTAAATAATTGAATCAATGACTCAATGACTCAAACCTTTCAATGATTTAGTGGAAGAGAAGAATGTAATTCTGCAAAATAAATGTGAGGGTGAGTATAGTGACATAATATATTTATTGAAAGGAAACTAAAATATATCAAGACTTTATGGTCCAATGGTTAAGACATTAATCTATGTTTTTGGAGATTTTGGGTTCGATCCCCAACGAGCCACATTTAAGATTTTTTTTTAATTCAAATAGTAAAATTACCATTAAAACTAACGGTAAAAAATCTCAGGGCACTAAAGTGCTAATGATGCAAACCTTAGGGTACCAAACTGACAAAAATGAAACCACAGGGCACCGAAGTAAAATTGGACGAAACCACAGGGCATTAAAGTGTAATTTACCCTTCATTTTTTAGTAAGTTTTTGCCGATAAGTGTTTTGAAAACTTGATACAGTTTAAAGATAACCTGGCTCTGATACCAAGTTTGTCACGACCCCAAATCAGGAGTACGTGATCGGCACGAGATTAGACTTTTACCTCTAAACCCGTAAGCCTTACCCTGTGAACCTAACTATAACTACCCTGCTATACAATCAATATGTATATATCATAATAGTGACCACCCCTCACTGGTGGTCTAATTAACCTGCAATCCGCGGTTCGCTCAATACCGCTTTAGCTCAACTCACTGTATAGATATATATATCAGTACTCATAAGGTAAATATTCATATCATATTGACCGTACGTCTCAATACGTACGATTTATCCTATTCACATGCAGCAAGCACACATAATATATATATATATATATATATATCCATATCATATTGACCGTACGCATCAATGCGTACGATCTATCCTATTCACATGCAGAAGTTTATATACTCATACATAAATCCTAGTTTTCCCCAAACTGGACCCTGTCTTTAAATACATGTGAAGCCGACAAGTCTAGAGAGAACGTATATAAAAAGTTGTAAATATTTACAACACTTACAACTTTAAAATATGTACAACGAACGAAATCAAAATAACCAAAAGATGTCCACCCACATGAACTAATGCGTAAAGGATTGTTTGATGTCCGTATCATTGTCCGGACGTTGACGTCTGCCCGATACCTGTATCTGAAACATTGAAGCAGAGGGAGTGAGTCAAACAGACTCAGTGAGAAGCTTCCCATCATCGGCGTAGCGGAGGGTACCACTACAGCTGGGGAAAGGGAAACACCCACAATCACATGCGCATGAAAATCCAGTTTATCAAATGTTATATTACGATCAGGCAATATTAATATAACATAAAATCATGGATAGACCTACGGATCATGGTACTCTATAATGCTTTTCATAAACAAGCAAACTTATTAAACATGTCATCATGAAAACTGGAAATCACTCAACTGACCCTAGTACCAGGCTAGGGCAATGGCCTCAACGGGCAATTTCTTTTAAATCTTTAACTGACCCTAGTGCCAGGCTAGGGCAATGGCCTCAACGGGCAAATCTTTTACTCTTTTGCTGACCCTAGTACCAGGCTAGGGCAATGGCCTCAACGGACAAATCTTTTAGTCTTTTACTGACCCTAGTGTCAGGCTAGGGCAATGGCCTCAACGGGCAAATGTTTTAGTCTTTTACTGACCCTAGTACCAAGCTAGGGCAATGACCTCAACAGGCAAATCTGTTAACTTGTTTCTCTTCCCAAGCTTTCAGCTGGGATCCTGACTCTATCTACCCATTACTACCCTAAATTGACTTTACCTAGGTAGTGTAAACCTCCCTATGACTCACTAATCAATTTATGAAATCTTTTTAATCCTTATATAATACCCAAACCCTTGATTAGATCATAACCTAGCTTTAAGGCCATCCCTAAGTTCAATTACCATAAAACGTCGACGTTCACTAACAACTTCTATACGATTTCTTAAATGAGTTTCTAATTAATAGGGTGAACCAAACCTTGGACTCAATCAACAACTTACCCCTTTGCTTGTACTGTTCGGCGTACCTCATGTCATCACATGGATACCCTTCAATACTTCTTTACCTGTAGTCAAACACACATATACAAATACTTTCATGGATAACAGTTTAGGAACAACAATAGCATGTTAACCACTAAACAGTTCTTACAAACAGGCAAGTAGGCAAACCACATATCCACATCCTCAATCAACCCTGTAGGGCAAGGATAGGAAACCCCTCACCTGGACGGCTTCCTTGTGTTTGTCCTAGAGTAACTCCTGCTCCGGACGAATCGTGGTTTCCTAACAATTGCATTCATGTGGTTAACAATCTTGCCTATATGCAACTCATATGCGTATAGTATGCTCGTGCCTAAAAATGCACCTAGACGTCGCCAAGAACCGAGTTCTTAGTCTTATACGTCTTCCCTCTCTTCCATGAGAGTCTCAAGTGCTTCACACTTAGTTTCGTACAATTATCACTCTCCTTGAATTGATTTTGGAGCCTTGGGTTCGAGTTACTAAACCTCAATATACTTTTAAATTATCCTACTTAAGGTTTCCTAATAATTACGAAGAAATAAAGTCACCACTTTAAAATTTGGACTTTATTGTTCCGCAAGTTTCCATCCTTGAGAAACAAGCAAGTACCTAAAATAATTCTTGATGCTTGATAACATTTTTAGAATTATTCTAGGGTGTTTAAGATTGAAAAGTAGAGATTTGGAGCCCTCAATGTCACCCTTAAAGTGTAATTGGGCAATCCGAGCAGGGACCCGACACGTTAACGTCAAGGTTCAACCTTAGTAACCTCGGGCCAGCTCTTCACGGGTCTTGTTCAACTAATATTTCAACAATATAATTTCAATAATACCAATCCAAGCCTATTTACTCAAATCCAAGCTCAATTCCTAATTATCAACAATTTCCCCAAATTAGGAAAAATTATAATTTCAACCCTAAACCTTTCAAAATTTGAATTCGGCTAAACCCGAGGGTATAGTCTCGATTCTTACCCCAACTAAGTGTTCAAGAACACTTCTTAGGTCTCAATCTACCATCAAAACAATCCAATCGAAGGTGGATCAAAGAAATCCTTAAAAATGAAGAAATTGAGGGTTTCGAATGAAATTGGGGTTACCAACCTTTGATTCAATTGGTGGAAGGTATAGGAGACGTCGTACCTGAGCTCCGGTGACTTTTCCGGCGAGATCCTCCCTCTTCTCCTTCTTCCTCCTTCACATCTTCTCCCTCTCTCTCTTCTTTCATTTCATTTTTTTTCTCTGTGTGCTCTCACGTCTCTCTCTCTCTCACCTTTCCTTTCTTCTTCTTTTCCTTTCTTTATTTCTTTTCTTTCTTTCAACCTTATACCCACGGCACCCCACTCCCTTATTTAACAAAATTAATTAAATTCAAAAATAAAATAACTAAATAATAAAAATAAAAATAATATAAATAAGTAACTAATTTCTAATAATAATAATTATAATAAAGAAGAGTTTGAAAAAAATATCCCCAATTAAATCCCTCCTCTTTCCAATTAAATTTTTATTTTTTTATTTTCTAATATATAAAAATAATAATATTAAATAAGTAAGGCTGAAAAATAAATTCCAATTTTTTCCATAAAAAAAATAAAAAAATAAATTCCAATTTTATCCCTTTTCCCTATTTAATTCAGGTTTCCAATTTTTAAGGTCATGAATAAAATCCTAAAAATTATTTTCTACTTCCTTTCTTTCCCTTTTATTTTATTTTGAACTTCGAAAAGTTTCTCGGGTATTACACCCGTGACCGGCACGGGAAGTAGGATTTCTCCTATCCCGTAAGCCTCTAATCCTTGATTGACATTTTCACATGTTTATAACTACCCATTTCTAATACAAACAATATATAGTATTTATGGCCATCCATATCCGGTGACCTAAGTAGCGTGCAATCCACGGCTCGCTCAACGCCGCTTCAGTCTATATATATACACATAATCACTCACACGTACATATAGTATACATATTGATCACGCGCTCCAGGGCGGGTGATCTATCCTATTCACATGCAGAAATCCTGTATATAGTCATACATATATTCAATCACACGCTTGCATATAATTTACATATTGATCACACGCCTCAATGCGTTTGATCTATCCTATTTACATGCGGAAGCCATATTTTCATACAATCAGGTATTCAGTCACACATATATATATAATTTACATATAGATCACACGCCTCAAGGCGTGTGATCTATCCTAGTCGCATGCGGAAGTCATATATATATATACATGATATATGCTATATCATAGCCTAAAGTCTCAATACCAAGACTTAACCTTAATCTTAACCTGTATGAAGTCGACAATACTAGAGTTCGACATATATATACAACAGTTGTATATGTACAAAAGTTACATCCAAAAAAGGAGTCATATATATACATATACATCCTGATTTATTTACATAAACCAAAATACGCTACCCACGCGGACTATGCGTGCGGTCTTCAGAGTTGTTCGCCTCCTTGAGAAGAAGTGGACGCGTTCCCGACGCCTGAACCACCTGTATCTGAAACATGTAAACAGGGGGTGAGTCGAACAGACTCACCACATCCCTGGCGTAGTAGCGGGTACCACTACAGCTGGGGGAAGGGAGCAACCACAACCACATACGCATGAAACGGATTTATATTGTGACCTTTAACATGATCAGGCAATCAACGTATCATATTCACAATTAGCATCCTAATTCATGCTCCTAACATATTTGTTAATCCGCATGTAAACCAACCATAACATATATCATATGGTTCCATAGTTAACATATACTTGTACACGTAGGCATTCAATTTCTATCACCCGCATTATGCTGAGAGAAATACTGGCCTGAACACAATCTCTTGTTCGAACCTAGTTGATCACACTAGGAACTTTCTGACTCCAAGACACGCTTAGAGTAATAGCCGGCAACTTGTCTGACATCGGTTAAACCAAGGTAATGGCTACTATGTGGCATGCTTACTGTTAACTGAATCTTGTCTGTCCGATAAGGATAACCGACTCGATCTACCCGAGCTATCCTAACAGGTTCAACTAACAAATTTAACCTTGAAAGACTCCCTATTAGCAACTAACTGAATATTATACGTGTTCATTAGTTAGGCCTAGATTTCCCCCGTTCCAATTATGCAACACTCACTCACATTCACAATCCTAAGTTCAGCTTTCCTCAACAAACCATACGAACAAGGTCTTATCAATGACGATCGATGTGATGGGTTTCTACTGTTACTGAACTCTCACATATGAAATTATGACTCAATCCTACCCACGGTAACATATAAGGCTCAGTGAGCCACCATAGCATAGCACATAATAAACTTGAGACTAATCATATAAGCACATATACTGTAGCACGTTGACGGCTTACTTGCTAATCATACACGTGTAACACAAATTCATTCAGATAAATAAATTTCATATGACAATTGCACAAAATAGAGCAGACCACATTTCCACGTAGTCATCCAACCTTGTGGGGCAGGGATGGGAGAGCCCCTCACCTCGTTGGCCCTCTTGATTGGTCCTCGGAGTGCCTGGAGCTCCAATTACCCTGTGGTGCCCTATACACATATATATTTAAGAAATTTAGAATGCGTAGCTAAGCATCTACCATGCACGTTTCATGCTGATGCTCATGCACCATCTAGATATTTCCAAGAACTATTTATTTAGTTCGTTACGTCGTCTTACTAATTCTTTTTGAAAGTCAATATTGTCTCATATTCGACTTTCACACTTTCGAGCCATTTAGAACCTCTAATTGCTTAGGTTAGAGATTCTCACTTGTCTAAATTTCACTTCATATGTTCATATGGGTATTTAACTAATAAAAGAATTAAATGCACGGCTCAAAAGAAGCTTTAGCTTACTCATTCCACCGTCTCCCTTATCCGTCGGGTAAAAGCACAATTACTACCTCTTTAATTATATATAAAAATATAATTGGGTATAATTAGAGCCTTGGAACCAATTTTAGATGGTCTTAGGTGTCCACCACGGACTAGGTCAAGGTGTCCAGCCCACAACACATCTCCTTACTGTACGGTGTCTTAGTATTTCGCCTCTTTTTCACCGGATTGGGTTCCGGTTGAGACGGTAAATACTCGGGCTTCATTCCCTTGTATATTTCCAGCAACTACAACACTTATACTGTCACGACCCCAATTTTAGGAGTACGTGACCGGCACGGGGTTAGAATTTCGTCCCTAAACCCGTAAGCCTTCCCTATGACCATATAATATAACTACCCTGTTTCACACTCAACAAACAATATGCACATAATAGGTAGTGGCCACACCATCCTTTGTGGCCTAGGTAACCTGCAATCCACGGCTCTCATTGCCGCTTCAGCCCATTTCAAGTAGGTATATTCAACCAATCACACAATCAATCACACATAGTTATATATATATATACAGTGATCAAACCACAAGGGAATGATCTATCCTATTCACACGCAACATATATATAACCTGTTCAACCAATCTTATATACATACACATTCACAGTTATGTATATACGTGATCACACGCCTCAATGCGTGTAATCTATCCTATTCGCATGCAAGTATATATATTTCCACACATCCATGTACAACTTCACACGTATGTATATATCCATATCATATTGGTTGTACGTCTCAATACGTACAACCTATCCTATTCACATGCGTTGGAACGTATATATATATATATAAACAAATAATTGACTTCCCAACACCCAGAATCCTATCTATAAGTTCATGTGAAGCCGACAATGCTAGATAACATATATAATTCAAAAGCTGTAAATATTTACATCCCATTTACAACTTAGAATATATATATATATATATATATTTACAACTCAAAATATGAAATATGAATAACCAAAACAAAACCACCCACGCGAACGAAACGTTACAAGTGGTGAGATGTCCGTGTCACTGCCCGGACGTCGACGCCTGTCCAATACCTGTATCTGAAATGTTTAAAAAAGAGGAGTGAGTCTTTACCACTTGACTCAGTGAGGAGAATCCCATCCTCGGCTAAGTGGCGGGTACCACAGCAGCTGGGGAGAGGGAAACACTCACATCCACGCGCGCATGAAATTTCTGGTTTAACATGTGTTATACAGTGACCAGGCAACATTTATATAACATTACACGTAGATAAACCTAATATCATGCATTCTCTAGCATACTCCTCATAAACATTCACAATTTACATGATAAACTAAATGCAATAAATCACACAACTGACCCTAGAACCAAGCTAGGGCAATGGCCTCCACGGCAACTATATATATATTTTAACTGACCCTAGTGCCAGGCTAGGGCAATGGCCTCAACGGGCGATTATCTTTAGTTTTAACTGGCCCTAGTGCCAGGCTAGGGCAATGGCCTCAACGGGCGATTATCTTTAGTTTTAACTGGCCCTAGTGCCAGGCTAGGGCAATGGCCTCAACGGGCGATTATCTTTTGTTTGACTCTATTCACTTTCCAAGCCATACCTTGGAGTTTTGACTCTATCTACCCTGTATAAAATTTTCTATTGCTCTTAACTAGTGAAACTCACTAAGACTTTCTAACTCATTATGAAATTTGCCTATTCTTTAATTAGTACCCAGCCCTTGTTTCGTAAATCCCTAATTCTAAGGAGATCCTAAATTCATTTAAAACAAGATACGTCGACGTTTTGAGAAAACGAGTTTAGTTTCTTGAGTGTGTTTCTAGTTATTAAGACAGCCAGAACTCAATTCATATCAATATCCTACCCCTTTTATCCGTACTATTAGGCGTGTCCCGTGTCATCACGTGAACACCCTTCAGTACTATACTATCACGAGTAATATTCGCAAACACAAGTATATTCAAATAAATCCTTTTTAGGATCAACAATAGCATGTCAATTTCTAATAATTTCTACAATCAAGAAATCAATCAAACCACCTTTACACGTCCACATCCAACCCTGGGGCAAGGATGGGAAAACCCCTCACCTGGACGGCTTCCCGGCTCCAATTCTGGAGTCACTCCCGCTCCAGATGACTCGCGGTTACCTATCGAATATACGTACGTCATTAACGTTTATATTCTATGCAACATGTATGCATATGAAATGCTTATGCCATATGAATGTGTTTAACTTTGCCAAGAATCACATTCTTGGTCTAAATTTCTCTTTTTCTCTTTATGCCATTTTTCAAGTGTCTCACACTTGTTCTCATTACCTTTTTACCCCTTCTTTGAACATTCATTGAAATTTATATTTAAATTTCCAACTTCCCTTCAACTTATATTTCCCAAGTTATCCATTTACCAACAAATGTGCATATGTGACTTTTCTCATTCCTTTATTAATTTAATAACCTATGAAAATCATAATTTCCAATGGCCCATACTTACCAATTTCCAACTCCACTTATAACTTATTATCACATATACACACATGTGGGTCAATATACTCAAAAGTTGAAATTTGCCCCAACTAAGGAATTTCACTAACTAAATAATTCTCCGGCGTCTATCACGGGCTAACCAACTTCCTAATTCACCTCCTAATCCCAAATTGGTTATATGAACTAGAATTTATCTCCTTCATCAATCATCTAGTTTCCAATTAAAGCCAAATTATTCATTCTTCAACCCCTTGTCTATTCTAATAATTTATACCATTATAAAATAATAATTCAACACTCCAATCGGCTCTAATACTATCCATCCAACATTTCAAATCACTTTAAATCCTATTGGAAACTCATTAGTCTAGGTTTTTCCACATTAATAACTTCCAACATCAATTTATCAATATGATTACTTCCACATACTACCAATCAACCCAACAACATCCAATTGAAGCTTAGAATGACCAAATGTATCAATTTGGAATTTTTCCATAAATCCCTAAATTGATAAATTTGGGGTTTGAGTGATTGGGGACTCCTTACCTCGATTCGATCGGATTGAGTGATGCTACGGGGTAGAGTAAGCCTCCGGTCACCTTCCCCGAGCTCGGAACGGCGGATTCCGGCGAGATTCCGGCCAACTTGGCTCCTTTCCAAGATTTTCGTCCCCTCCCAAACGGACCCGCCACCGGCCACCTTCAGCCTCCACAGCACCGCCGTCTACAGCTCTTCACGGTGACGATGTCGAGCCCCTCAGCCTCCAGCTCCCTTGTGCCCGGCGTCGTCTTCTTCTTCCTCTCGGTTCCAACGTGAATGGTGGTCCTCCTCTTCTCCTTTTCTGCTTCTCGGGTGCTGCTGGAGAAGGTGTATGAGGATCAAAAATTTTTTAAATGGGGGTCACGTGCGTGACCCCCCTCCCCCTTTGCCAACATACATATTTAATTTTTTTTTTAAAATGTGTCCCCTCCCCCCTTTTTCTGCCAAGAATTACTATATATATATTATATGTATATATTTACCTCACTTGTCACATATATCCATATATATAATTATTTTATATATCATTATTTATTCAAAAATCGACTTTGGGGTTAATAGCTTACACCCAATATTTCCCGTTAAGTCCAAATTTTAATCCAAATAAAATTTCATTTATTTAAAATTTTCTCCCTTTCCTTCCAAATTAAAATAAAAATTAATTTAAGACCTTAACGTTGACTGGAAAATATCCGGGTATTACATATACTAATCCAATGCAAGCCTAATCATGCATAAAATTATCAATTTCGAAGTTTAGAACAATTTCCTAACCCAATTTTCCTAATTTCCATACCCGGTCAATTCCTATGGTTTCACTTCGATTCTGAACCTCACTAAGTTTTCAATAACACCTACTAAGCTTGAATTTAACCTCGGAATGCCCCGATTGGAAGGAATTGAAGAATTCCTAAAATACCCAAAATTGGAGAAATTGGGATTTTTGAAGGATTGAGGCTTCCATACCTTGATTCAATCGGATGGGAAGCTTAGTGGTGGTGAAAGATGAACTCCGGTGGCCCTCACCGGCGGCGGGACGCGTTCTCCGGCGTGATTCCAGCCGTTTCCCGCCGTGCGTGCTTCTCCTATTCTCTCTCGGCTGTCTCGTGTGCGTGGGTGTTCCGTTCGCTTCTGCCTCTGCTCGTGCGTTTTTGCTCTCTCTTTTTTTTTAATGTGTGTGTGTGTTTGCAGCTTTTGCCTTCTGCTCTCTTTCTCTTTTTTTTATGTGTGCTTTAATGAATTGGATGAGGGGTCACGATTTGCCCCCCCCCCCCCCCCCCCATTATTTTAATATATATATATTTTCTTTTTTTGGTATTTTAGTGAAAGGGGGTCACGGTTGGCTCCCCCCATATATATTTTATTATTATATGTTTATTTATTTATTTGCTTTTTTTATGAGAGGGTACACGGTTTGGCCTCCATAAAAAAATCGGTTGTTAAATCCCATTTCATTCCCATCCCTTAAATTTTCCTTTCTTTTAAGTCCTAAAAATTTTTAATTATTCCCTAATATTTTTTCATTTTTATTTTATTTTAACTCTTTAATTCTTTAATTTAATTTATTTTTCTTTTTGAAATAAAAATAAATTAAATAATAATTATAATAATTAAATTTAAATATCCCGGATATTACAATTTTCGTCCATGAGCGTTTCGAAAACGTAATATTCATTTTTCTTTTTTTAATCAGTTTTCACCGATTAGTGTTTCGAAAACTTGATATTCGTTTTTCTTTTTTTAATCATTTTTCGTCCATGAGTGTTTCGAAAACTTTATATCCTTTTTTATTTTTTTAATCAGTTTTTGTAGATTAGTATTTCGAAAACTTGATATTCATTCTTTTTTTCATCAGTTTTCGCCGACGAGTGTTTCGAAAACTTGATATTCATTTTTCTTTTTTTAATCAGTTTTCAACGATGAGTATTTCGAAAACGAGATATTCATTTTTCTTTATTTAATTAGTTTTCACCGATGAGTGTTTCGAAAACTTGATATTCATTTTTCTTTTTTTAATCATTTTTCGCCGATGAGTGTTTCAAAAACTTTATATTAATTTTTATTTTTTAATCAGTTTTTGCTGATGAGTATTTCGAAAACTTGATATTAATTTTTGTTTTTTAATCAATTTTCGCCGATTAGTGTTTTGAAAACTTGATATTCATGTTTGTTTTTTTTAATCAATTTTCGCCGATTAGTGTTTTGAAAACTTGATATTCATGTTTGTTTTTTTTAATCAGTTTTCACTGATGAGTGTTTCGAAAACTTGATATTCATTTTTCTTTTTTAATTAGTTTTGGTCGATGAGTATTTCGAAAACTTGATATTTATTTTTCTCTTTTTAATAAGTTTTCACCGATGAGTGTGTCGAAAACTTGATATTTATTTTTCTTTTTTTTAATCAGTTTTCGCCGATGAGTGTTTCGAAAACTTGATATTCATTTTTCATTTTCTTAATCAGTTTTCTTCGATGACTGTTTCGAAAACGTGATATTCATTTTTCTTTATCTAATTAGTTTTCACCGATGAGTGTTTCGAAAACTTGATATTCATTTTTCTTTTGTTAATCAATTTTCGCCGATGAGTGTTTCGAAAACTTGATATTCATTTTTCTTTTGTTAATCAGTTTTCGCCGATGAGTGTTTCGAAAACTTGATATTCATTTTTCTTTTTTTAATCAGTTTTCGCCGATGAGTGTTTCGAAAACTTGATATTCATTTTCCTTTTTTAATCAGTTTTCGTCGATGAGTGTTTCGAAAACTTGATATTCATTTTTATTTTTTTTAATCAGTTTTCGTCGATGAGTGTTTCGAAAACTTGATATTCATTTTTCTTTTTTTAGTAAGTTTTCGCTAATGAGTGTTTCGAAAACTTGATATTCATTTTTCTTTTTTTAAGCAGTTTTCACTGATTAGTGTTTCGAAAAGTTGATATTCATTTTCCTTTTTTAATCAGTTTTCGCCGATGAGTGTTTCAAAAACTTTATATTCAATTTCATTTTTTTTAATCAGTTTTCGTCGATTATGTCACAACCCCAAATCGGGAGTAGGAGACCGGCACGGGAATATATTTTTACCTCTAAACCCTTAAGCCTTATCCTGTTCACATGACTATAACTACCCTGCTATACAAACAATATATATATATATATCATACTAGTGGCCACACCTCACTGGTAGCCTAGTTAACCTGCAATCCGCGGTTCGCTCAATACCGCTTCAGCTCAACTCAATGTATAGATATATTTATCAGCACTCATAATGTAAGTGTTAATATCATATTGACCGTACGTCTTAATACGTACGCTCTATCCTATTCACATGCAGCAAGCACACATAATATATATATCCATCATATTGACCGTACGCCTCAATGCGTACGATCTATCCTATTCACATGCAGAAGTTTATATACTCAAACATATATCCTAGTTTATCCCCAAATGGACTCTGTCTTTAAGTACATGTGAAGCCGACAATTCTAGAGTAGGTACATATCAAAAGCTGTAAATATATATACATAACTCTTTCAACTTATAATATGTACAACCAAAGAAATCAAATTAACCAAAAGGTGTCCACCCACGCGAACAAGAGCGTATGGATGGTCTGATGTCCATATTACTGTCCGGACGTCGATGCCTGCCCGATCCCTGAATCTGAAATATTGAAGCAGAGGGAGTGAGTCAAAAAGACTCAGTGAGAAGCTTCCCATCCTCGGCGTAGCAGCGGGTACCACTACTGTAATACCCCGGCAAATTTTGAGGATTTAAAGAATGATTTATTTAAAATTTCGAGGATTAAAGAATGATTTATTTAAAATTTTGAGGATTTAAGAATGATTTATTCTGGGGCTAGGAATTAAAACCTTAAAAAAAAGAATATAGGAAAAGTATGAAGGTTAAGGGAAACCGGAAAGGAACCGAGAAATTCTTCAAAATTTCAAGTGAAATAATAGATGAAGGAAAGAAGTAAAATATTTTTTTGGAATTTATTCAGGACCTACGAAATTAGAAACCCAAAATAAATAGGAAGTAGGAAACTATTTTTGGGATCAATTTAGGACTTAAGAAATTGGAAACCTAAATTTAATAGGGAAAGAGATTAAATTAAAAATACATATTAGTTCTTACTTATTTAATTATTAATTAATTTATTTAATTATTAGTTATCTTATTATTTAATTATTTACTTATTTTAATTATTATATATATATATATATATATATATATATATATATATATATATATATATATATATATATATATATATATATATATATTATTAAATTGGGGTGGGGGATACGTGGATTTATAAAGGAAGAAAAGAAAGGAAAAAGAAAGAGAAAGAAAAGAAGAAGAAACAAAACGTGAAAGAAGAGAGAGAAGTAGTGAGGTAGAGAGAGTGAGGGAGGATGGCGTGGAGGAAGAAAGAAGGGGAAGATAGGGAAACCGTCGGAAAAGTCGCCGGAGAGAGCGGTCCGACGCCGGAAAAGCTCACCGGAGCTCGACTACAACATCTTCCACACCTCCCACCAATCGAATCAAAGGTTGGTAACCCCAATTTCATTCAAAAACCTCAATTTCTCCATTTTTAGGGATTCATTCGATTGAGTTGTTTCGAGGGTAGATTGGGACATAGAAAGTGTTCTTGAACACTTAATTGGGGTAGGAATCAAGATTATATTCTCGGATTTGCCCAAATTCGAATTTGGAAGGATTTGGGGTTGAAATTATAATTATTTCCAAATTGGGAAAAATTGTTGATAATTAGGATTGAGCTAGGATTTGAGTAAATAAACTTGGATTGATATTATAAAAATTATATGGTTGGAATATTAGCTGAACAAGGCCCGTGAAGAGCTGGCCTGAGGTTACTAAGGTTGAACCTTGACATTAACGTACCGAGTTCCTGCTCAGGTTGCCCAAATACACTTTAAGGGTGACGTTGAGAGTTTTAAACCTCTTCTTTTCAATCTTAAACACCCTAGAATAATTCTAAGTATTCTACCAATAATCAAGGATTATTATAAGTACCTTTTTGTTTCTCAAGGATGGAAACTTGCGGAACAAATTAGGTCTAACTTCGTGAATTGCAACCTTATCCCTTCACAGCCTTTTGGAAACCTTAAGTGGGAAAAATGAGAGGTATATTGAGGTTTAGAAACTAGATTTATTAGAACCCAAGTAGGATAAATTGGAGGTATATTGAGGTTTAGAAACTAGATTTCTTAGAACCCAAATAGAAACACAAGTTGAATTAAAATGTTTAGACCTTCCTAGAATTAGGATTCCTTCCAACCAAGCTAGATAAGCTTCCTTAGATGCAAATACAAGTTAGATAGAGGTCTAGTACTCAAATCCAAGTATGTGAAACACTCAAGTAGAGTGTTATATATTCGAGTAAGTCAAGTGTCCGAGGAAGGATACGCATAAGTTGGGATAGAGAAGTCCAATAAGACCAAGTGCTTGACTCTGTGGGAACCATGGACTACAGGTGAGAGTAATAGAGAGATAAATAACAAGTTAAGCTAAGTAATAACTTTAATGAAGTAAATGTTGTTCGTATAAGGACAACGACGCGCAATAGAGTGCAACAGGGACTCCGAGGAGACTAAAGTTACAGGAGATGATTGCATGGAAGGTTGGCCAAGGTGAGGGTTCTTCCATCTCTGCTCCTAGGGTTGTATGCTTATGGAGATTACATGAGTATGTATATTTTCTGCTTATCTGATATGTGTTAGCTAGATGTATAGGATGCTAAAAGAAAAAAAGAACTAGAAAATAGGTGGTGGAAAGTAGCTTGGATAGGAAGACATAGGAGTAGAGTGTAATTGTTTGCTATGATTGGTGTGTTACAAATCCAACTCATACACTCCGGAGGCATGATGAGTAATTTATTAAATCTTTTCCACGACGGTGGCAAGAGTCCTTGTACGGAAGGACTAAGCTTTTACTTTGAAAACTCGTCACGATGGTGAGTTAAATTAAAATCATACAAATGGAGTTATTGGTGGGTTTCGGATTTGATTATGCTAGCGATGTGATACATTGACTATAACAACGTCAGATGACACTTGAGACCTCAGTTTTATAATCACCATGACGATGGTAATTGCCCTATCCTGGCAATAGGGTCAGAAATGATTTATATTGCTATGACAATAGCTTGAGGTTCAGAGAGTGCATTTGGACGGGTATATGAGTTATATTCTGTTGAGGATACTTGTCCATATTAACAAGGAGAGGAATTGTTGATCCTTCCGAAAAGATACAAAGAATCCTATTAATATGTGAGACTAAGGTAAGGAGACACGGGAGGAACCTACGGGTGAACCGTGAGCCTAACCTAGAAAAGAGAAATCATCCTGTGGAGTTGGTCCAGGGTGTGACAGTGGTCATGCTTCGAGACATCGTGCCGTGCCCGCCTTGTGGCCTGGTTGGGTAATGGATGAGTGGGCTCAAGCTATTGCCCCGCAGTGAGGGGTCAGGACGTGCCACTTGGTGGCTACGAATAAGTTGTTTGATAGATAGATGTTGATTGTGTTTGATTAACAGAATTGTCACGAGGTGACTAGTACCCAAGTGAATGGGTTAAGCATTGTTTGATTAACAGAATTGTCACAAGGTGACAAATATCCAAGTGAATAGGTTAAGTATGCTTTGCCACGTGGTGGCCAGTAACCCGAGTGCGCGGGTTTGAAGTAGAAAAACCACGTAGTGGCTAGTAGATACCCTAGAGTCGGGGAGATTTAGTATATGTATGCTATAGTATCTGTGTGTAGGTAAAACTTGTCTGTGTTTGCATATGATTGCTGATTGTGCAACGTAGTAGTGACGTACAGGATTACGTCACCACAACGTCTTGGTTGATTCAAACATGTTGAACGTGAGAAGACCGGTAAGTAAAAGCCGGCATTATATGTTATATGTTTACTTGTTGGGTGATGATGTGAATTAAACTGCTGCATGCTTGTATCTGTTAAATGCATGTGAGTGGTTGGGTGAAATATCTGTTGTTGTGTGGTTGCCAAGAATGTATGCTAATTAATAGTAACTAGTTGTTTTTACATGTGGTTGTGTATGACTCCCAAACCCAGCGCTATGGTACCCACCTTGCGCCGGGGATGGGAGAGTTCTCACTGAGTCGCTTGGTTAATACTCACACCTCATTTTTACTACACATAGACAGGTTAAGTACAGGTGGAAGAAGTTTCGGTGGAACGAGGGTTAAACAACACTTTCCAAGGCCCGCAACTTGTTCATGTGGGTGAATAAGTTGTAATTATTATTTAATTTATTTTATCATTGTATCATAAAGTAAAGGGTAGACGTACCCAATTATATTGTATCACTAAATCTAGAACTGACAACTTCACACACCTTAAAGATCAGGATCCGTTAGATTACGATGCAGGGAAAACTTGTTTCCAAAATATATATATATACATATATCTGTTGCATGTGAATAGGATAGGTAGCATCTTCGGATGTGTAGCCAGTACACAGGTTATATATTATGTGTGTTTTTCTATATCTATATCTTGAAGCGGCACTGGCCGTGGATTTGCTTGCCTAGGATAGGCCACCATTTCGATGTAGCCATGGTATTATACTGGATGTGGATGTATTTTCAATAATAGATATTCTGTCAATTAGGTGATAAGGCTTACAGGCATAGGGATATTGCAAGTGTCTGTGCCGGTCACGGTCCTCTAATAGGGGGTCGTGACAAACTTGGTATTAGAGCCTGGTTGTTCTTTAAGGGTGTGAAGCTAACTAGTAGTCTCGGGTGTCAGTTGGGCTAGTCATTACGAATCCGAACGTAACGGTAGATCCGACGGGCACTTGTGAGGTTGCTCAGGATGTTGAGTCATAAATCCTTTCGAGTCATCGCTTTAAGCATAGAATTTGTATGTGAAATTCTATGCAAAGCATATAACCTATACAGTACACAAGTGCCGATGAGCACTAAGGCGTAAGGTGGGGTGGTAGTGACCCCGGGAACCTTAGGACGACATAATAGGAAAAGGAGACATCCATGGAGGATGCTATTTAGACACAGACACATTTGGTTGAATTGTAGGCAGGAATGCGCTACAATGTGTGATTGTTTTGCAGGTGTTAAATGAGACGATGTGTCTGCTCTATTAGCGGCGCGTTGTGTGCTATGGTATAGGCACAAGTTGTTTGATTATAGTATGAAATGCAAGTTGAATAGAAATATGCAGTGAATGGTACTTAAGGCTAGGAATGGTTTGTAAAGTGAAAGAAAAGACACGCTTGGCGTATAAAAAGAAAGTAAGCCCATAGGGCGATTGAAATGGAAAGTTTACAGACAAGAGTAAACAGGGCCATGAGGCATGAGATCGACAGGAAGATGACCAAGTGGATGGGTCACGACTGTGCGGTAAGCTATGGCTGAAGGAAGTGAGTTGTCCTTCCTAGAAAATAAACAGAAAAGAGGTGGTGTATGCCACAGTATAGAAGTAGAAGTCTACGGACTAGAAAATCAGGATACGGTATATGGAAGGGCAAAGTGGCCGAACCATATGCTGTAGAGATAGATGTTAAGAAGTAGAGGCATATGTAAACGTGTAGAGCATTACCATAGGCCGAGCAGGAAACAAAGTAAATGGTAAGGCACAGGGAAGGAGCCTAGTCCAACCCTACGCTCGATCCATGAACTGCTAGTTCCTTAAGCAAACAAGGGGGAGAAGAAGGGATTAAGCCCAACCAAACTCTCTTGGGTTGCTTAAGGAAGAGCATAAAGAATAGGATATTGATCACATGAGAAATTTTTGTAAAATATCTTTTTGGTCTTTCTGGGTGAGAGATTCTGAAAGACCCTCAAACTTTTTTTGAAAATACTAGGGATAACCAATGGAAGGCAAATTTTCATGAAAACTCTTTCTCAATTGTGTCATTCCAATTGGTTAAACCCTAACCATTTACGAAAACCTTAGGCGTCATTTTCTAAGAAATAAGCTTGAATTAATTTTTTTTATAAACCCGCAGGGTGCCTAAGAAAACTAACTCATGTGACCAATACCCTACCAAGCAATAGTCCTTTTACAGGTAAGCTATATAAGGATGGTAGATATAGTTGAGAAATCACTCGCATGGAGTGATTAAAGTTAAGTAGACATTGAAAAGCACTAGAGAGTGCTAAAGTGCCAAGGGATTATACAGGTAAACCTAAGGGTTACCAATTAAGGGGGGCCATAGGGTGATTATGGACCCGAAAGGATTAGAACGGAGCAAGTCTAGAAGTGGAAATGGGCGTAGACCTTCGAGTACCGTCCAGAGATAAAAAAAATGAGTACTATTGCGGTAGATAGCTCTTGAACGAGATAACGTGAGAGATAAACCCCAAAGGGACTCGTGGAGGCCCGAGGGAAGAGAAAGTAGACAAGGATAAGTAATCCCATAAGGGGGGAAGAGCGGAAGGCTATAGGACCCCATAGGACAAGAGTCAAGTAGAAGGTGAAGAACCAACTACTACCGTAAGTGTATGTATAGTACACAGATTGTAGTGGACATAACTAGGTAAGCTAGTTCCACAGGTTGGTGAACCGTAAATCCGTTAGTCTGAAGCCTGTGTATGGGTGGAGACTGAGTGGACAAACCAAACGTATAAGTGGCCATGTGGGTGCCATAAAAGGAAAATTAATCGTAAAGACGGTTAATCGTGAAGGAGAATTTAGTGAGTAACAAGTATTGAGAAATACTCGAAGAAAGAGTACCACGTAGGTACGAAATGGAAAAGAAGAGAGCGTATATGGAAACAGAGTTGGGTAAGCATCTGGGGATGCGAGCCAAAATGATAAAACAGGTATGCTACCGTTGGGGGCGATTGGAACCCAACGGGTAACACACTTGCCAGAGGCGGTATATGTTCATGAACATATGCCACACCGTAAGAAAGGAAAGAGTCAAACTGTGGGAGCGGATCCCGTTTGGTAATGGGGAGTAGAGCATGTCCGGAAAGGTTCATGTCGGAGTTAACAGATCAAGTATTCCAAGTAGAAATATAGGATTTAAGTGCGTTGTGGAGTTCGAGTGGGCCATGTTGTGGTAAAAGCCAATGGAAACCCAATGAGTAGAGTTAGCATAGGATGTGCAACTCTAAGTGGACTAACCTGAGGATGGTATAGATCCGTAGTCATAGTCGTGTTAAGCGAGGTCTTCGGATGAGAAGAGCAAACTGAGCCTGAGGCAGAGTAATGAGTATGATGGTAAGGAGGAGACTGGTGAGTTTCCATCATAAACAGAAATGACTATAAGTAGTAGTCAGAAAAGAGTCTAAGACAGTCAGACATGGGATGTCGACAGGGAGTAACCTGAAGTGGTTATGGAAACCACTAAGGGTAAGTGTAGAAGTCCGGAAAAGAAAGGGAAACATGAGCCATAAATGAAAGATCCTTTACCGTTTGGTGGAGAAACGGTAAGTGTAATACATAGTTGTGCTAGTGCCATGGCATTTAGCTTCGTTAGGACACGAATAGGGTAAACCGAGTCGGTAGTGAGTGTAACAACCTCAGAAGGGTTGGGTATACTGACGACCCGAAGTATAAATACCTACGTAGGGTGTATGCCGTGTAAGCGGTAAGTCTTGATGTATTGTAGAGGGTGTAGTAGGGTGTAAACAGACTTTCCTGGAGAAGTCGTTTACAAGGAATATATCGAGGGAATACCGACAGAAGGGTAGCTGCTTGGTAGTAGAGGATACCTAGAAACCGAGACTCCGATGTTGGGGAGTACTTCGTCAGTTAGAGTTTATAGAAATAGAACCTAGTGTGCTATGCAAATAGCTAGTGTCTTGGCATGTTCCAAGACGGATATAAGAAGTCACTACGAAGGTAGCTAGTCGGACAAGCAGATTGAGTCAAGGTAAGCCTCACTAGAGAAGGCAATAGTTGACTCCTCGGAGGACTAAATTGGAACATGGCATGTGGTACGTGCCAGACACTCCATTGCAAAATAAGTAAGAACAAAGTAAATAGAAACTAGGAAAGTTAGGTATCCTCGGGGAAGGATACAACAACAGATGGAGTTTGTCGGTTAACACCTCGAGGAGGGGTTGTTAACTGCGAAACTAAAAATACAAACGATCACAGAAAGAATATGTAGAAACCAGATAGAGACCTTGAACCTCTAGGAAAGAAACATGAACCGTAGGATAAAACGGTAAAACTTACACATTGAGGGAAACCATAGAGGAAATTAAGGCAAGGGATGGCAACAAGCCAACAACCCCACGGAGGAGATGAAATTAGGGAACCGAATTTCTTATGGGGGAAGAATGTAATACCCCGGAAAATTTTGAGGATTTAAAGAATGATTTATTTAAAATTTCAAGGATTAAAAAATGATTTATTTAAAATTTTGAGGATTTAAGAAAGATTTATTCCGGGGCTAGGAATTAAAACCTTAAAAAAAAGAATATAGAAAAAGCATGAAGGTTAAGGGAAACCGGAAAGGAACCGAGAAATTCTTCAAAATTTCAAGTGAAATAATAGATGAAGGAAAGAAGTAAAATATTTTTTTGGAATTTATTCAGGACCTACGAAATTAGAAACCCAAAATAAATAGGAAGTAGGAACTATTTTTGGGATCAATTTAGGACTTAAGAAATTGGAAACCTAAATTTAATAGGGAAAGAGATTAAATTAAAAATACATATTAGTTCTTACTTATTTAATTATTAATTTATTTATTTAATTATTAGTTATCTTATTATTTACTTATTTTAATTATTATATATATATATATATATATATATATAATTAAATTGGGGCGGGGGATACGTGGGTTTATAAAGGAAGAAAAGAAAGGAAAAAGAAAGAGAAAGAAAAGAAGAAGAAACAAAACGTGAAAGAAAAGAGAGAGAAGTAGTGAGGTAGAGAGAGAGAGAGGGAGGATGGCATGGAGGAAGAAGAAGGGGAAGATAGGGAAATTGTTGGAAAAGTTGCCGGAGAGAGCGGTCCGACGCCGGAAAAGCTCATCGGAGCTCGACTACAACATCTTCCACACCTCCCACCAATCGAATAAAAGGTTGGTAACCCCAATTTCATTCAAAACCCTCAATTTCTCCATTTTTAGGGATTCCTTCGATTGAGTTGTTTCGAGGGTAGATTGAGACCTAGAAAGTGTTCTTGAACACTTAGTTGGGGTAGGAATCAAGATTATATTCTCGGATTTGCCCAAATTTGAATTTCGAAGGATTTGGGGTTGAAATTATAATTATTTCCAAATTGGGAAAAATTGTTGATAAATAGGGTTGAGCTTGGATTTGAGTAAATAGGCTTGGATTGATATTATAAAAATTATATGGTTGGAATATTAGCTGAACAAGACCCGTGAAGAGCTGGCCCGAGGTTACTAAGGTTGAACCTTGACAATAACGTACTGGGTCCCTGCTCAGGTTGCCCAAATACACTTTAAGGGTGACGTTGAGAGTTTTAAACCTCTTCTTTTCAATCTTAAACACACTAAAATAATTCTATGTATGCTACCAATAATCAAGGATTATTTTAAGTACCTTTTTGTTTCTTAAGGATGGAAACTTGCGGAACAAATTAGGTCTAACTTCGTGAATTGCAACCTTATCCCTTCACAACATTTAGGAAACCTTAAGTGGGAAAAATTAGAGGTATATTGACGTTTAGAAACTAGATTTATTAGAACCCAAGTAGAATAAATTGGAGGTATATTGAGGTTTAGAAACTAGATTTCTTAGCCCCAAGTAGAAACACAAGTTGAATTAAAATGCTTAGACCTTCCTAGAATTAGGATTCCTTCCAACCAAGCTAGATAAGCTTCCTTAGATGCGAATACAAGTTAGATAGAGGTCTAGTACTCAAATCCAAGTATATGAAACACTCAAGTAGAGTGTTATATATTCGAGTAAGTCAAGTGTCCGAGGAAGGATACGCATAAGTTGGGATAGAGAAGTCCAATAAGACCAAGAGCTTGACTCTGTGGCAACCATGGACTACAGGTGAGAGTAATAGAGAGATAAATAACAAGTTAAGCTAAGTAATAACTTTAATGAAGTAAATGTTGTTCGTATAGGGACAACGACGCGCAATAGAGTGCAACAGGGACTCCGAGGAGACTAAAGTTACAGGAGATGATTGCATGGAAGGTTGGCCAAGGTGAGGGTTCTTCCATCTCTACTCCTAGGGTTGTATGCTCATGTGGATTACATGAGTATGTATATTTTCTACTTATCTGATATGTGTTAGCTAGAGGTATAGGATGCTAAAAGAATAAAAGAACTAGAAAATAATTGGTGGAAAGTAGCTTGGATAGGAAGACATAGGAGTAGAGTGTAATTGTTTGCTATGATTGGTGTGTTACAAATCCAACTCATACACTCCGGAGGCATGATGAGTAATTTATTAAATCTTTTCCACGACGGTGGCAAGAGTCCTTGTACGGAAGGACTAAGCTTTTATTTTGAAAACTCGTCACGACGGTGACTTAAATTAAAATCATGCAAATGGAGTTATTAGTGGGTTTCAGATTTGATTATGCTAGCGATGTGATACATCGACTAGAACAATGTCAGATGGCACTTGAGACCTCAGCTTTATAATCACCATGATGATGGTAATTTCCCTATCCTGGCAATAGGGTCAGAAATGATTTATATTGCTATGACGATAGCTTGAGGTTCAGAGAGTGCATCTGGACGGGTATATGAGTTATATTCTGTTGAGGATGCTTGTCCATATTAACAAGGAGAGGAATTGTTGATCCTTCGAGAATGATACAAAGAATCCTATTAATATGTGAGACTAAGGTAAGGAGACACGGGAGGAACCTACGGGTGAACCGTGAGCCTAACCTAGAAAAGAGAAATCATCCTGTGGATTTGGTCCAGGGTGTGATTGTGGCCATGCTTCGAGACGTCGTGCCGTGCCCGCCATGTGGCCTGGTTGGGTAATGGATGAGTGGGCTCAAGCTATTGCCCCGCAGTGAGGGGTCAGGACGTGCCACTTGGTGGCTACGGATCAGTTGTTTGATAGATAGATGTTGATTGTGTTTGATTAACAGAATTGTCACGAGGTGACTAGTACCCAAGTGAATGGGTTAAGCATTGTTTGATTGACAGAATGGTCACAATGTGACCAGTACCCAAGTGAATGAGTTAAGTATGCTTTGCCACGTGGTGGCCAGTAACCCGAGTGCGCGGGTTTGAAGTAGAAAAGCCAGTTAGTGGCTAGTAGATACCCTAGAGTGGGGGAGATTTAGTATATGTATGCTATAGTATCTGTGTGTAGGTACAACTTGTCTGTGTTTGCATATGATTGCTGATTGTGCAGTGTAGTAGTGACGTACTGGATTACGTCACCACAACGTCTTGGTTGATTCAAACATGTTGAACATGAGAAGACCGATAAGTAAAAGCCGGCATTATATGCTATATGTTTACTTGTTGAGTGATGATGTGAATTAAACTGTTGCATGCTTGTATCTGTTAAATGCATGTGAGTGGTTGGGTGAAATATTTATTGTTGTGTGGTCGCCAAGAATGTATGCTAATTAATAGTAACTAGTTGTTTTTGCATGTGATTGTGTATGACTCCCAAACCCAGCGCTATGGTACCCACCTTGCGCCGAGGATGGGAGCGTTCTCACTGAGTCGCTTGGTTAAGACTCACACCTCATTTTTACTACACAGAGACAGGTTAAGTACAGGTGGAAGAAGTCTCGGTGGAATAAGGGTTAAACAACAGTTTCCAAGGCCCGCAGCTTGTTCATGTGGGTGAATAAATTGTAATTATTATTTAATTTATTTTATCATTGTATCTCAAAGTAAAAGGTAGACGTACCCAATTATATTGTATCACTAAATCTAGAACTGACAGCTTCACACACCTTAAAAATCAGGATCCGTTAGATTACGATGCAGGGAAAACTTGTTTCCAAAATATATATATACATATATCTGTTGCATATGAATAGGATAGGCAGTATCTTCGGATGTGTAGCCAGTACACAGGTTATATATTATGTGTGTTTTCCTATATCTATATCCTGAAGCGGCACTGGCCGTGGATTTTCTTGCCTAGGATAGGCCACCATTTCGGTGTAGCCATGGTATTATACTGCATGTGGATGTATTTCAATAATAGATATTCTGTCAATTAGGTGATAAGGCTTATAGGCATAGGGATTTTCCATGTGTTTGTGCCGGTCACGGTCTTCTAAAAGGGGGTCATGACAACTACAGCTGGGGAAAGGGAAACACCCACAATCACATGCGCATGAAAATCCAGTTTATCAAATGTTATATTACGACCAAGCAATATTAATATAACATTAAAATCAAAGATAAACCTACGGATCATGCTTTTCTATCATGCTTCTCATAATCAAGCAAACACTTTTAACATATCATTTGAAAACTATAAATCACTTAACTGACCCTAGTGCCAGGCTAGGGCAATGGCCTCAACGGGCAAATCTTTTAGTCTTTTACTGACGCTAGTACCAGGCTAAGGCAATGGCCACAACGGGCAAATCTTTTAGTCTTTTACTGACCCTAGTGCCAGGCTAGGGCAATGGCCTCAACGGGCAAATCTTTTAGTCTTTTACTGACCCCAGTGCCAGGCTAGGGCAGTGGCCTTAACGGTCAAATCTTTTAACCTGTTTCTCTTCCCAAGCTTTTAGCTGGGATCCTGACTCTATCTACCCATTACGATCCTAAACTGACTTTACCTAGGTAGTGTGAACATCCCTACGACTCACTAATCAATTAAGAGATTGTATTAATCCTCATATTGTTCCCAAACCCTTGGTTTATATCATAACCTAGCTCTAAGGTCTTCCCTAAGTTCAATTACCATAAAACGTCGACGTTTACTAACAACTCCTATACGATTTATTTAATGAGTTTCTAATTTAATAGGGTGAACCAAACCTTGGACTCAATCAACAACTTACCCCGTTGCTTGTACTATTCGTCGTATCTCATGTCATCACATGGATACCCTCCAGTACCTCTTTACTTGTAGTCACACACACATAAACAAATACTTCATATATAACAATTTAGGAACAACAATTTCTAAAACTATATGTAATTCATATGCATATGATATGCTCGTGCCTAAAATTGCATCTAGACGTCGCCAAGAACCGAGTTCTTGGTCTTATCCGTCTTCACTCTCTTCCATGAGAGTCTCAAGTGCTACACACTTGGTTTCGTATAATTATCGCTCACCTTGAATTGATTTTGGAGCCTTGGATTTGAGTTTCTAAACCTCGATATGCTTCTAAATTATCCTACTTAAGGTTTCCTAATAATTACGAAGGAAGTAAATTGCCATTTTAAAATTTAGGCTTTATTGTTCCGCAAGTTTCCATCCTTGAGAAACAAGAAAGTACTTAAAATAATTCTTAATGCTTGATAGCATATTTAGAATTATTTTAGGGTGTTTAAGATTGAAAACAAGAGGTTTCGAGCCCTCAATATCACCCTTAAAGTGTAATTGGGCAATCCGAGCAGGGACTCGACACGTTAACGTCACCTCGGGCCAGCTCTTCACCGGTCTTGTTCAGCTAATATCTTAACAATATAATTTCAATAATACCAATCCTAGCCTATTTACTCAAACCCAAGCTCAATTCCTAAGCTAACAATAATTTCTCCAATTTAGAAATAATTAGAATTTCAACCCCAAACCCTTCAAAATTCGAATTTGGCTAAACCCGAGGGTATAGTCTCGATTCTTACCCCAACTAAGTGTTCAAGAACACTTCCTAGGTCTCAATCTACCCTCGAAACAATACAATCGAAGGTGAATCGAATAAATCCCTAAAAATGGAGAAATTGAGGGTTTCGAATCAAATTGGGGTTACCAACCTTCGATTCGATCGGTGACTTTTTCCAGAGTCGGCTAGCTCTCCCTGGTCACTTTTCCGGCGAACCCACCTCTTCTCCTTCTTCTTCCTCCGTCCATCTCCACCCTCTCTCTCTCTACGTTTTCTTTCCTCTCTTACTCGATTATCTCTCTCTCTCTCTCTTTCTATCCTTCTCTTTCTCTTTTATATTACTCTCCTTTCTTTATTTTATTAAAATGCATGGCTTCCTCCCCTTTAAATATAATTAAAATAAATAAATAAACAAATAATTATAATAATTAAATAATAAATAAATAAATATAATTAAAAATAAATTAATTAATAATTAGATAAATAATAACTAATATGTGATTTTAATTTAATCCCTTTCCCTATTTAATTCAAGTTTCCAATTCCTTAGGTCCTGAATTAGATACAAAAATTATTTTCTACTTCTTTTCTTTCCCTTTCATTTCATTTTAAACTTCGAAAAAAAAATTTTCCCGGGTATTACTTATGAGTGTTTCGAAAACTTGATATTCATTTTTCTTTTTGTCGTAAGTTTTCGCTAATGAGTGTTTCAAAAACTTGATATTCATTTTTCTTTTCTTTAGTAAGTTTTCGCTAATGAGTGTTTCGAAAACTTGATATTAATTTTTCTTTTTTTAATCAGTTTTCGTCGATAAGTGTTTCGAAAACTTGATATTCATTTTCCTTTTTTCATCAGTTTTCGCCGATGAGTATTTCAAAAACATGATATTCATTTTTCTTTTTTTAAATAAGTTTTCACCGATGAGTGTTTCGAAAACTTGATATACATTTTTCTTTTTTAATTAGTTTTGGTCGATGAGTGTTTCGAAAACTTGATATTCATTTTTTTTAATCAGTTTTGGTCGATGAGTGTTTCGAAAACTTGATATTCATTTTTCTTTTTTTAATCAGTTTTCACCGATTAGTATTTTGAAAACTTGATATTCATTTTTCTTTTTTTAATCATTTTTCGTCGATGAGTGTTTCGAAAACTTGATATTCGTTTTCCTTTTTTAATCAGTTTTCGCCGATGAGTGTTTCGAAAACTTTATATTCATTTTTATTTTTTTTAATCAGTTTTCATAGAATAGTATTTCGAAAACTTGATATTCATTTTTCTTTTTTTAATCCGTTTTCAACCGATAAGTGTTTCGAAAAGTTGATATTCATTTTCCTTTTTTCATCAGTATTCGCCGATGAGTGTTTCGAAAACATTATATTCATTTTTCTTTCTTTTTAATAAGTTTTCACCAGTGAGTGTTTCAAAAGCTTGATATTCATTTTTTCTTTTTTTAATTAGTTTTGGATGATGGGTGTTTCGAAAACTTGATATTCATTTTTTTTAATCAGTTTTCGTCGATGAGTGTTTCGAAAACTTGATATTCAATTTTCTTTTTTTAATCAGTTTTCGCCGATTAGTGTTTCGAAAACTTGATATTCATTTTTCTTTTTTTAGTCATTTTTCGTCAATGAGTGTTTCGAAAACTTAATATTCATTATTCATTTTTAATCAATTTTCGCCGATGTGTGTTTCGAAAACTTTATATTCATTTTTATTTTTTTTAATCAATTTTCGTAGATTAGTGTTTCGAAAACTTGATATTCATTTTTCTAATTTTAATCAGTTTTTGCATATGATTGTTTCGAAAAACTTGATATTCAGTTTTCTTTTTTTAATCAGTTTTCAACGATGAGTGTTTCGAAATCGTGATATTCATTTTTCTATATTTAATTAGTTTTCACCGATGAGTGTTTCGAAAACTTGATATTCATTTTTCTTTTTTTAATCAATTTTCACCGATTAGTGTTTCGGAAACTTGATATTCATTTTTCTTTTTTTAACCAATTTTCACCAATTTGTGTTTCAAAAACTTTATATTCATTTTCATTTTTTAATCAGTTGTCGCCGATGAGTGTTTCAAAAACTTTATATTCATTTTAATTTTTTCTAATTAGTTTTCGTTGATTATTGTTTCGAAAACTTGATATTTATTTTTCTTTTTTTAATCAGTTTTCGCCTATGAGTGTTTCGAAAACTTGATATTCATTTTTCTTTTTTTAGTAAGTTTTCGCTAATGAGTGTTTCGAAAACTTGATATTTATTTTTCTTTTTTTATCAGTTTTAGTCGATAAGTGTTTCGAAAACTTAAAATTCATTTTTTTATTCGTCGATGAGTGTTTCGAAAACTTGATATTCATTTTCCTTTTTTAAATCAGTTTTCGCCAATAAGTGTTTCGAAAACTTGATATTTATTTTCCTTTTTTAATCACTTTTCGCCGATGAGTGTTTCGAAAACTTGATATTCATTTTTATTTTTTTAATCAGTTTTCGTCGATGAGTGTTTCGAAAAGTTGATATTCATTTTTATTTTTTTAATCAGTTTTCGTCGATGAGTGTTTCGAAAAGTTGATATTCATTTTTTTGTTTTTTAGTAAGTTTTCGCTAATCAGTGTTTCGAAAACTTAATGTTCATTTTTCTTTTTTTAAGCAGTTTTTACCGATTAGTATTTCGAAAACTTGATATTCATTTTTCTTTTTTTAGTAAATTTTCGCTAATGAGTGTGTAATACCTGAGAATATTTTAACTAGAGTCATTAATTAAAATAAATAAATTAAATTAAAAGTGGAAAATGAGATAAAAATACACATCATCCTAATACATATTTTTTTAAAAAATAAATAAATACAAAATTAGTGTGAATCCTAATTTTGTTATATATATCTCTTTTCTTTATTATTTATTTTTACATCAGAATTGTTTTTTTTTTTTATTAGTGATAAGTATATATACCAATTTATTATATATATCGATATATATTATATAAAGTAAGAGGGAAGAGAATCTGAAAGTGGGAAAGGGGTCGAGAAAAGAGCTAGGCGGAGAGAGAGACGAGAGAGGTGGAGAGTGGACGGAAAACGCACGGAGCAAGGCGGAGCGTCTTCGTGCGAGCGGAGCAACGCGAGAGGAGGCTGGAGTCGACGTCCACCAGAGCTGGTCACCGTCTTGTGGCTGGAGGAGAGAGAGAGCTCGAGTTAGAGAGAGAAAGCAAAGGGAGAAGGCTTTCTCGCCGGAAAACGCTGTCTCTTCACCGGGGAAGTTAGCTGGGGGTCTCCTCTACTCCATATCGTCCTTCTAACCGGTTGAATCGAGGTGAGAAGTCCCGAAACTCTCAAACCCCAATTTTATCAATTTTAGGGATTTTTGGAAAGACCCCAATTGATTCAATCTGAGTGTTCTGGGTCCTAAATTGAAGTATATGCATGTTAGGAAGTGAGTTGGAAACTTAAAAACCGGAACCAAGTTGATGGAATTTATCCGGGTTGGAAAAAAAATGTAGGAAAATGTGGTTGTTAAGGTTTAAGGGTGTTGTGGAATGATTTGGGGTGCATTGAAGGGGTGAATAATAATTATAAAAATTGTTAAAAATTATTAGAATATACGAGGGATGAAAACCCGAGTAATTCCCATCTCACCCGGAACCCCGTTCGGGGAAAAAGAGACAATTTTCTAATTTGACGCGTATTCGGGTATGTGTATTCATGTGTAGGTGAAGTGTTCAAGGTTATTTTGATAAATGGAAATTTTGGACAAGTAGAAACTATGACTCTCGAGCCATAAATTCAAGACTTGGGTAATGGGAACTTCACATGGACACATAGAGGTGAAATTGGGTAACCTTGAATTCCCAAATTCAACGTTTCCGAATAGCGTGATTAAGAGAGGGTTGGACATGAATTAGAAGCATGCTAGGTGTTCCGAAAACTAGTTGAGGGCATTCCAAGCCAACAACTAGTCTATGGAATTAATTAGAAAGAACATGAGCATTAGCGTTACATGTACACGATAGTGGTTGAATTTTCAAGTCTCTGAATCTCTCAAGTATATGTGTATAGGGCACCATACTGTGAGTGGACTTTCAGGCGCACCGAGGGCCGATCAGAGGGGCCAACCAGGTGAGGGGCTTTCCTATCCTTGCCCTATAGGGTTGACTGTGGATATGGATATATGGTTTGCCTTCTTGCCTATTTGTAGGAATTACATG
This sequence comes from Senna tora, assembly GCA_014851425.1. Lineage (NCBI taxonomy): Eukaryota > Viridiplantae > Streptophyta > Magnoliopsida > Fabales > Fabaceae > Senna > Senna tora. Next base: position 18,860,136 of record CM026261.1, on the reverse strand, counting down.
TTAGATAACATGCTATTGTTGTTCCTAAATTACAGTATTTGTGAAAACGTGCTATATGTGTGTTTGTGAATTGTAGAAGCAATTGTGGCTCAAGGAGCCTTATATGAAAAGAAGGTCCACGGGACCTATACGATATCGGGGGTAGGATCGAGTAAATATTATCTGAAGGGTGTGGTTTTGTATGTAAGTCCTTAAAGAGGATAGACCTAGGTGACTTTGTTCAGAACCAAGAGTCCGAATTAGAAACCACTTGGAAATCTAGATTTGCCTAAGAAGAAGTAAAATGAACAAGTAGTGTTCCATAGGGGTCATTGATGGTACAACGCGGAAACCGAGTCATTCACGGGTGGTCCAGGTAGATTGAGTCTCTTGTCTTGAGTCAAATCACAAAAATACAGAGTATATGAGTTCACCACATTGTGGCTATTGCCTTGGGTAAACCGAGGTCAGATGAGTCGCCGGCTATTGCTCCAAGTGAAGTCTTGGGGTCAGACTATTGTTCCAAGTATAGTCTTGGGACCAGGGGTTCTTAGAATGATCAACTAGGTTCCTATATTGCTGACGTGAGATATTGCCTTCGGGCCAGATTTTCTCCTAACGGAGATATTGCCTTCGAGCCAGTTTATGATTTCGATTAATTGAATACGAGTGATCACTTGGAATTATATGTTAAATAATGATATGACGTATGTATGAATTTAAACGTATGTAAAACCATGCTTTAAATTCTATATTGTGAATATGATATATGTTAATTGCCTGACCACCTAATTTATGGAAATTTAATCCGTTATATGCGTATGTGTTTGTGATTGGCCCTTCTCCCCAGTTGTAGTGGTACCCGCTACTACACCAGGGATGGGAAAGCCTCTCACTGAGTCTATTTGACTCACCCCCAATGTTACATGTTACAGACACAGGTGGTATAGGCATCGGGAGCGCTTCGACTTCATCTCAGGGAGGCGGACAGACTTAGAGACCGCACGCATTGTTCGCGTGGGTAGTGCTGTTATATATATTTTGACAGGATATATATGTATATGATCCATTTTGGTATAGCATTGTTTTGTACAGTTGCTATATGCATATATGTATATGTCACACTCTAGAATTGTCGACTTCATACAGATTAAAGATTGGTCTCGTTGATGGGGACAAAGGTTGTGATATGATGAATATCATGTGCATATATATATATATATATATATATGAATGTGACTTTTTCATGTGAATAGGATAGATCACACGCACTGAGCGTGTGGTCAATATGTAAACTTATATATATGTGTGACTGAATACTTGAATGTGTGAAAATACGGCTTCCGCATGTGAATAGGATAGGTCACACGCATTGAGGCGTGTGATCAATATGTATATTTTATGCAGGTGTGTGATTGAATATATATGCTTGACTGTACATAGGGATTCTACATGTGAATAGGATAGATCACCCGCCTTTAAGCGCGTGATCAATATGTATATTATATGTACGTGTGATTGATTATGTGTATATGTATAGACTGAAGCGGCGTTGAGCGAGCCGTGGATTGTGTGCTACTTAGGTCATCGGATAGGGATGGCCATATAAATACTATATTGTTTGTATTAGAAATGGGTAGTTACGCATATATAAGAATGTCAATCAGGAATTAGAGGCTTACGGGATAGGAGAAATCCTACCTCCCGTGCCGGTCACGGACGCCCGGTAGGGGGTCGTGACAGAGTGTTTCGAAAACTTAATATTCATTTTTCTTTTTTTAAGCAGTTTTCGCCGATTAGTGTTTCGAAAACTTGATATTCATTTTCCTTTTTTCATTAGTTTTCGCCGATGAGTGTTTTGAAAACATGATATTCATTTTTCTTTTTTTTAATAAGTTTTCACCGATGAGTGTTTCGAAAACTCGATATTTATTTTTCTTTTTTAATTTGTTTTGGTCGATGAGTGTTTCGAAAACTTGATATTCATTTTTCTTTTTTTAATCAGTTTCCGTCGATGAGTGTTTCGAAAAGTTGATATTCATTTTTCTTTTTTAATCAGTTTTTGCCGATGAGTGTTTCGAAAACTTTATATTCATTTTTATTTTTTTTAATCAGTTTTCGTAGATTAGTGTTTGGAAAACTTTATATTCATTTTTCTTTTTTTAATCAGTTTTTGCATATGAGTGTTTCAAAAACTTGATATTCATTTTTCTTTTTTTAATCAGTTTTCAACGATGAGTGTTTCGCAAATGTGATAATCAAGTTTTTTTATTTAATTAGTTTTCACCGATGAGTGTTTCGAAAACTTGATATTCATTTTTCTTTTTTTAATTAGTTTTCATTGATGAGTGTTTCGAAAACTTGATATTCATTTTTCTTTTTTTAAACAGTTTTCACCGATTAGTGTTTCGAAAACTTGATATTTATTTTGCTTTTTTTAATCAGTTTTCACCGATTAGTGTTTCGAAAACTTGATATTCATTTTCCTTTTTTAATCAGTTTTCGCCGATGAGTGTTTCGAAAACTTTATATTCATTTTTCTTTTTAAATCAATTTTCGCCGATGAGTGTTTCGAAAACTTGATATTCATTTTTCTTTTCTTAATCAGTTTTCAACGATGAACGTTTCAAAAACGTGATATTCATTTTTCTTTGTTTAATTAGTTTTCACCGATGAGTGTTTCGAAAAGTGGATATTCTTTTTTCTTTTTTTAATCATTTTTCGCCGATGAGTGTTTCGAAAACTTTATATTCATTTTTCTTTTTTTTATAATCAGTTTTTGCCGATGAGTATTTCGAAAACATGATATTAATTTTTCTTTTTTTAATAAATTTTGTCACGACCCCCTAACGGACGTCTGTGACCGGCATGGGAAATCGGATTTCTCCTATCCCGTAAGCCTCTAATCTCTTATTGACATTTTCACATGTTTATTACTACACATTTCTAGTTCAAACAATATATATGTATATGGCCATCCATTTCCAGTTACCTAAGCAGTTTGCAATCCACGGCTCGCTCAGCGCCGCTTCAGTCTATATATATATACACATATTCAGTCACACGTACATATAGTATACATATTGATCACGTGCTTCAGTGCGGGTGATCTATCCTATTCACATGCAGAAGTCTTGTTTACATATTGATCACACGCCTCAATGCATGTGATCTATCCTATTTACATGCAGAAGCCATATTTTCATACAAACAGGTATTCAGCCACACATACATATAATTTACATATTGATCACAAGCCTCAATGCGTGTGATATATCCTATCCACATGCGGAAGTCATATATATTTATACACATGATATATATCGTATCGTAGCCTATATTCCCCAACACCATGACCTAACTTTAATCTGTATGAAGCCGACATAACTAGAGTAGGACATATATATATACAACAGTTTGTATATGTACAAAGCAACATCCAAAAGGATTTATATATACATATAAATCACGACATATCTATATAATCCAAAATACACTACCCACGCGGACTAAGCGTGCGGTCTCCAGAGTTGTCCGCCTCCTTGAGAAGAAGTGGACGCGTTCCCGATGCCTGAACCTCCTGTATCTGAAACATGTAAACAGGGGGGTGAGTCGAACAGACTCAATGAGGAGCTCCCCCATCCTTGGCGTAGCAGTGGGTACCACTACAGCTGGGGAAAGGGAGCAACCACAACCACATACGCATGAAATAGATTTATATTGTGACCTTTAACGTGATCAGGCAATCAGTGTATCATATTCACAAGTAAAATCCTAATTCAAGCTCCTAACGTATTTATTAATCTGCATGTAAAACAATTATAAACATATATCATATGGTTCCATAAGTAGTACATACTTATACACGTAGTTATTCAATTTCTGTCTCCCGCCTTATGCTGAGAGAAATGCTGGCCCGAAGGCAATCTCTTGTTCGAACCTAGTTGATCACACTAGGAACTTTCTGACTCCAAGTCACGCTTAGAGTAATAGCCGGCAACTTGTCTGACCTCAGTTTAAACCAAGTTAATGGCCACTATGTGGCATACTTGCTGACGTCATAATCCTGTCTGTCCGACCAAGATGACTGACTCGATCTACCCGGACAACCTAACAAACTCAAATAACATATTTAACCTTGAAAGTCGCCCTATTTGTAACTAACTAAATATCATACGTGTTCTTTAGTAAGGCCTAGATTTCCCCCATTTCAATTATGCAACACTCTCATTCACATTTAACAACCTAGGTTCATTTTCCTCAATGTACCATACGGTCAAAACCTTTGCACGATGATCAATTTAAATGGGTTTCTAATATTAATAAACCCTCACATATGAAATTCCGACTCAATCCTATCCACGGTATCATATAAGGCTCGGTGAGCCACAATATCGCATATTCACTTGAGAATGAATATATAAACATATAAACAGTTTGCACGTCCACTGTTTACTCACTAATCATATAAGTGTAACATAAATACATTCAGATAGACATATTTCATATATCAATTTGCACAACATAGAGCAAACCACATTTCCACGTAGTCATCTAACCCTGTGGGGCAGGGATGGGAGATCCTCTCACCTTGTTGGCCCTCCTGATCAGTCCTCGGAGTGCCTGGAGCTCCTATTACCCTGTGATGCCCTATTCACATATATATTTAAGAATTTAGAATGCATAACTAAGCATCTACCATGCATGTGACATGCTAATGCTTATGCACCCTCTAGATATTTCAAAGAACTATCTATTTAGTTCGTTACGTCGTCTTACTTGCTCTTTTTGAAATTCAATACTGTCTTATATCGGCTTTCACACATTCGAGCCACTTAGAACCTCTAAGTGCTTAGGTTAGAGATTCCTACTTGTCTAAATTCCACTTCATGTGTTCATAAGCACTTCTAACTAATAATAGAATAAATTTACGGCTCAAAAGAGGCCTTAGCTTATCCATTCCACCGTCTCCCCGCATTTACCGAGTAAGAGTTCAACTATGACCTCTTTAATTATATATAAAAAATATAACCGGTATAGGTGGAGCCTTCGGACCAATTTAGCGGGTCTTAGGTGTCCCCAACGGACTAGACCAAGGTGTCCAACCCACCGCATAGCTCCTTACTGTACGGTGGCTTAGTATTTCGCCTCTTTTTCACCAGATTGGGTTCCGGTTGAAACGGTAAATACTCGGGCTTTATTCCCTTGTATGTTTCCAGCAATTAGAACACCTATACTACTCCAATCCAAGCCTATACATGCATCCAACTAGCAATAATTCAATTTATAGGAATTTTCTACCTAAATTTTCCTAATTTCCATACCCAGTCAAATCCTACGGTTTAACTTTGATTCTGAACCTTGCTAAGCTTTCAATAACAGCCACTAAGCTCAAATTTAACCACGGAATGCCCCGATTGGAAGTATTTGAAGAATTTCTAAGATTCCCAAAATTGGAGAAATTGGGCTTTTGGGAGTTTCGGGCTTTCTCACCTTGATTCAATCGGGTAGAAAGCTTGGTAGGGATGAAAGAAGACTCCAACCACCTTTTCCGGTCATCGGCGCACATCCTATGGCGAGAAACCGGCCCAAAACCTCCGTCTGTAGCTTCTCCTTCTTCTTCGCGTTTTTTTCTCGGTCTGTTGCTTCTGTTCCTGCGACCGCTGCTACTTCTCCTTATTATATTTTTTTATGTGTGTGTGCATTTTGTTTTAGTGGAATGGGGGTGTGTGTGCGTTTTGTTTAAGTGGAATGGGGGTCACGGTTTTGACCCCCATTTTAACATATTATATATTTATATTTTTTTTTATGTTTTGTGTGTGTGTGTTGCTTGCTGGAAGGGGGGTCAAAGTTTGGCCCCCCTTTAAATTAATAATAATAATAAAAATTAGTTATTTTAGTTATTATATTATCTTTTTGTCCCATCCTTTTTAATCCCCCTTTCATTTAAGTCCTAGAAAAATTATATATATCCCCTATTTCTTTCTTCTTCATTTATTTTTAACTCTCTAATTATTTAATATAATTTATTTTTCTTTCAAAAAGAAAAATAAATTAAATAATAATGATAATAATTAAATTAGATATTTCGGATATTACAATCTTCCCTCCTTAAGAAATTCGGTCCCCGAATTTCAAATAAACTACTAACCTTCGTCTTGGAACCGATGAGGATACGTCCTGCGCATTTCACCCTCGACCTCCCATGTAGCTTCTTCGGTCGAGTGATTCCTCCACAGAACTTTAACCAATGGAATCTCTTTCGTTCGGAGTTTTCTCAACTGCCGATCTAAGATTTCCACTGGCTCCTCTTCATATGTCAGATTTTCGGTTAGTTGCACGCCTTGCGATTGAATCACGTGCGAGGGATCGGGAAGATATTTCCGACGCATCGATACATGAAAAACAGGATGTACCCCCTCCAATTCCGTAGACAATTCCAACCGATATGCCACATTTCCAACTCGTTCTAGGATTTCAAATGGCCCGATATATCGAGGACTTAGCTTCCCCTTCTTACCGAACCGCATTACGCCTCTCATCGGTGATACCCTCAAAAACACCTGTTCACCAATGGAGAATTCGAGTCCTTGTGCGGAAGGACTAAGCTTTTATTTTGAAAACTCGTCACGACGGCGACTTAAATTATAATCATGCAAAGGGAGTTATTGGTGGGTTTCGGATTTGGTTATGCTAGCGATGTGAGAAATCGACTAGAACAACGTCAGATGGCACTTGAGACCTCAGTTTTATAATCACCATGACGATGGTCATTGCTCTATCCTGGCAGTAGGGTCAGAAAGGTTTTATATTGCTATGACGATAGCTTGAGGCTTAGAGAGTGCATCTGGACGGGTATATGAGTTATATCCTGTTAAGGATACTTGTCCATATTAACAAGGAGAGGAATTGTTCATCCTTTGGGAAAGATTGGAGGAATCCTATTAATATGTGAGACTAATGTAAGGAGACACGGGAGGAACCTACGGGTGAACCGTGAGCCTAACCTAGTAAAAGAGAAATCATCCTGTGGAGTTGGTCCAGGGTGTGTCAGTGGTCATGCTTTGAGATGTCGTCCTGTGCTCGCCATGTGGTCTAGTTGGGTAATGGACGAGTGGGCTCAAGCTATTGCTTCGCAACAAGGGGTCAGGACGTGCCACGTGGTGTCTACGTATCAGTTGTTTGATAGATAGAAGTTGATTGTGTTTGATTAATAGAATTGTCACGAGGTGACTAGTACCCAAGTGAATGGGTTAAGTATTGTTTGATTAACATAATTGTCACGAGGTGACCAGTACCCAAGTGAATAGGTTAAGTATGCTTTGTCATGTGGTGGCCAGCAACCCAAGTGCACGAGTTCGAGGTAGAAAAGCCATGTAGTGGCTAGTAAATACCCCAGAGTGGGGGAAGTTAAGTAGATGTATGTTATAGTATCTGCGTGTACTTAAAGAATTGTCTGTGTTTGCATATTATTGTTGATTGTGCAACGGAGTGGTGACGTACAAGATTACGTCATCACAACGTCTTGTTTGATTCAGATATGTTGAACGTGAGAAGACCGGTAAGTAAAAGCCGGCACTATATGTTACGTGTTTAATTGGTGATTGATGACGTTGAATAAACTACTGCATGTTTACATTTATTAAATGCATGTGAGTGTTTGGGTGAAATTTCTGTTGTTGTGTGATCACCAAGAATGTATGCTAACAACAGTAACTAGTTGTTTTTGCATGTGGTTGTGTCTGACTCCCAAACCCAGCACTATGGTACCCACCTTGCATCGGGGATGGGAGAGTCCTCACTGAGTCGCGTGGTTAAGACTCACACCTCATTTTTACTACACAGAGACAGGTTAAGTACAGGTGGAAGAAGTCTCGGTGGAGCGAGGAACGAACAAAACTTTCCAAGACCCACAACTTGTTCATGTGGGTGAAAGAATTGTAATCGTAATTAAATTTACTTTATCATGTATCATAAAGTATAGGGTAGACGTACCCAAGTATATTGTATCGCTAAATCTAGAACTGTCAGCTTATTTTCCTGCGATATAGGGAAAATTTGTTTTCAAAATATATATGTATATACATATATCTGTTGCATGTGAATAGGATAGGCAGCATCTTCAGATGTGTAGCCAATACACAAGTTATATATATTATGTGTGTTTTCCTATATCTATATCCTGAAGCGGCACTAGCCGTGGATTTGCTTGCCTAGGATAGGCCACCATTTCGGTGTAGCCATGATATTATAATGCATGTGAATGCATTTTCAATAATAGATATTCTGTCAATTAGGTGATAAGGCTTACAGGCATAAGGGTATTCCCTGTGTCTGTGCCGGTCACGGTCCTCTAAATGGGGGTCGTGACATCAACGGTCTCCTTCCTTCACTTATATGAGCAAGACTGCCCATGGATTTCTGACTCAAAGCATTGGCTACCACATTAGCCTTTCCTGGATGATACAAGATCGTGCAGTCGTAATATTTCAACAACTCTAACCATCGACGTTGTCTCAAGTTCAAGTCTTTCTGCTCGAAAATGTATTTGAGGCTTTTGTGGTCTATATAAATTTCACATCTCTCACTGTATAGGTAATGTCTCCATATTTTCAAAGCGAACACGACGACAGCCATCTCAAGGTCGTGAGTCGGGTAATTCTTCTCATGTTTCCTCATTTGTCGTGATGCATACGCAATCACCTTGCCATGCTGCATCAAGACACACCCTAACCCGATCCTCGACGCATCACAGTATAGCACATACCCTCCTATGCCTTCAGGTAGTGCCAGCACCGGAGCAGTAGTGAGACTATCTTTCAACTTCTGAAAACTCTGCTCGCACTTATCATCCCATATGAATTTCACCCCCTTCTGAGTTAACTTAGTCATAGGTGCAGCAACCTTAGAGAAATCCTGCATAAATCTTCTATAATATCCAGCCAAGCCCAAGAAACTACGAATTTCGGTAACTGAGGTAGGCTGGGACAAATTCTTCACCGCTTCTACCTTATTTGGATCAACGTGGATTCCCTTTGAGGATACCACGTGACCCAAAAAGGCAACTTTGTCAAGCCAAAATTCACACTTGGAGAACTTGGCATACAATTTCTCCTTTCTCAACTTCTGCAATGCTAATCTCAAGTGTTCTGCATGTTCTTCCGAATTCTTAGAGTAAACCAAGATGTCATCGATAAAGACAATGACAAATCGGTCCAGAAAATGGTTTGAAGACCCTGTTCATCATGTCCATGAACGCTGCAGGAGAATTAGTTAATCCGAGAGACATCACCAAGAACTTGTAATGTCCATATCGGGTCTGGAATGCGGTCTTAGGTATATCTAATTCTCGAATCTTTAATTGGTGATACCCAGATCGCAAATCAATCTTGGAAAACCGCTTTGCACCCTGCAACTGATCAAATATGTCATCTATCCTCAGCAGTGGGTATTGGTTGCGTATTGTCACCTTGTTTAACTTTCGGTAATCGATACACAACCGCAAAGATCCGTCCTTCTTCTTTACAAAAAGGACCGGTGCACCCCAAGGAGAGAAGCTGGGTCTTATAAAACCCTTGTCAAGCAATTCTTGAAACTGCGTATGTAACTCCTTCAACTCTTTCGGAGCCATCCGGTAAGGTGGTGTGGAGATAGGCTGGGTGCCAGGTTGCAGCTCAATTTCAAATTCAATCTCACGATCAGGCGGCAACCACGGCAACTCTTCTGGAAATACATCCAAGAACTCTCGTACTACCGGTACTTGAGTCGGTGAAAGTACTGCTTTCGTGGTATCCTTGACCAAGGCCAAATACCCTTTACATCCCTTTGTAAGTAACTTGGATGCCTTCAAAGCCGAGATCAAGCTTGGATACGGTGCAGCTCCATCACCCCGTATAACAAAAGGCTCCTCGTTTGGCATATTGAATTTTAAACATTTAGCCCTGCAGTCCACAACCGCATGGCAAGACGACAATGAATCCATCCCGAGGATTACATCCAGATCAACCATACACAACAACCGAAGGTCTACCACAGTCTCATGACCATTGACCTCCACAATGCAAGACTTATGCACATACTCTACTTGTACCGATTCTCCCATTGGAGTAGAGACCAATACTGTTTCTCCCATTCTAGATGGACTCTTGTTGAATTTAGAAGCAAATGCATCCGACACATAGGAATGAGTGGAGCCGGAATCAAATAAGACTCGTGCTTCAAGAGAGCAAACAATTAGAGTACCTGTCACAACTGCATTTGATGCATGAGCTTCCTGATGAGAAAGTGCAAATACTCGCGCTTGTCCTCCACCTACCGCCCCTGGCCCTCGGCCACTAGATCCTGCACCACGACAACTCTAGCTGCACCTGTACTTGTTGGCTGTGGTGGAACGGTTCTTACTGGTGGGGCTGGAATAGGTGTACCCCTTGGCGTCGGATTACTTATCACACTTGTACCCTCTTTTCTCTTTGGACACTCTCTAGCCATATGGCCCACCTGGCCGCAGTTGCAACACCCACCTGTCAGTCTCCGACATATTCCAAAATGAAATCTGCCGCAAGTCGCACACTGGGGCCTTGTCTTACCAGCATTTCCACCCCCTTGCACTCTCTGTCCCCCTTGAAAATTACTTCTTGTACCTGTTTCATGGGCGGTGGTTGAGGATTGTCCCCCTGCGGACCTTGAGTATCCTGCACCTCCACATGTTGTCTTCCTTTTCTTACTTCCACCTCCTTGGTTTTCACTGCCTGTAATTAACTTGACTTTGGGATTAATAGAAGTCACGTACCTCTTCCTGGTTTCAATCATATTGGCATAGTCTGCTGCTTGAGCTAAGGTCTCAAATTGTCTTCTCTGGAGTAACAAAGCAATAAATAACGGCTCCGTGAGACGATGTATGAACCTCTTGATCCTCGCCTCTTCATCAGGAACCAACTCAAGTGAGAATTGAGCTAGTTCTGTAAAATGTAATTCATACTCCGTCACGGTCATATTAGGCGTCATCCACAACTCCTCGAATTGCTGACGCTTCGCATCTTTTGTGCCTCCAGATAAAAACCGACCCAGGAATTCCCTCTGAAAATCTTCCCAGGTCATTGGTGCCACTCTTCTTGAATACCTCGTCTGTACGGACTCTATCCATACTCTAGCAGCTCCCCTTAGCTGGAATGAAGCTAATTCCACTAACTCATGTCCTGAGCACCTCAGCATGTGCCCAATTCTGACTATGTCTCTCACAAAGTACTGTGGGTCCTCTTTCTCACTAGTTCTGCAAAAAGTGGGTGGATGAAGCTTCAGAAATTTTGAAATTGGCAGCTCTCTGGGTGCTACCCGTGGCTCACGAGGCATTTCCTGTGGTTGTTGCCACTCCCTATCCTGTTCCTCAACAACCTCCATCACTTGATTGCTAGGAACTCTCTCTTGTGCTTCCTCGCCGACTACTAACCGGCGTACTTCCCCCTGTATTTGTCTCGTTATCTCTTCTCTTAGTTCCTGAAATCTTGAAGTGAGCATTTCCGCCACGGAAGGTGCACCTGTCTCTACTTGAGGTTGAGGTCCCAATGACTGTCTCCTCTCTTTCCCTCTCACTTGTGCTCTCCCTCGACCTTGAGCACGACCTCTACCTCGGCCTCGGGGGGGGGGGGGGGGGGGCATTCCCTCCTCCCGAACTGATTCTCTCGATCAATTTCAGCAGGAGTTTCCCTCCACCCCTAGTCTGTCTCTTGATCGGTGGCATCCCTATACTGCACAAGGACCACACCTAATGAGTACACGTATATCAATGATATTTCATATCAAAGAGAGTAGAAAGAAACGGCTGACTCAATTTCTTGGGTACTTCCACAAGTGCCTTTTTACTCCCACGTTGTGCCCGGGTTCACAACGAGGCGTAAAGCGACACCCGGTCATACCTATGGCTTCATATAGTTTAAAGATAATCTGGCTCTGATACCAAGTTTGTCACGACCCCCTATCGGACGTCCGTGACCGGCACGGGAAGTAAGATTTCTCCTATCCCGTAAGCCTCTAATTCCCTGATTGACATTTTCACATGTTTATAACTACCCATTTCTAATAGAAACAATATATAATACTTATGGCCATCCATATCTAGTGACCTAAGTAGCGTGCAATCCACGGCTCGCTCAAGGCCGCCTCAGTCTATACATATACACATAATCACTCACACGTACATATAGTATACATTGATCACGCGCTTCAAGGCGGGTGATCTATCCTATTCACATGTAGAAATCCTGTATACAATCATACATATATTCAATCACACGCTTGCATATAGTTTACATATGGATCACACCCCTCAATGCGTGTGATCTATCCTATTCACATGCGGAAGCCATTTTTTCACACAGTCAGGTATTCAGTCACAAATATATATAATTTACATATTGATCACACCCCTCAAGGCGTGTGATCTTTCCTAGTCGCATGCGGAAGTCATATATATATATACATGATAAACATCATATCATAGCCTATATTCCCATCACCAAGACCTAACTTTAATCTGTATGAAGCCGACAATGCTAGAATTCAAGTGTGATATGTATATATACACAGCAGATGTAAACGTACAACGCTACGCCCAAAAAAGGATTCATATATACATATACATCACAACATATATATAGAATCAAAATAACTACCGACGCGAACAAAGCGTGCGGTCTTCAGAGTTGTATGCCTCCTTGAGAAGAAGTGGACGCGTTCCCGACTCCTAAATCACCTGTATCTGAAACATGTAAACAGGGGGTGAGTCGAACAGACTCAGTGAGAAGCTCCCTCATCCCTGGCGTAGCAGCGGGTACCACTACAGCTGGGGGAAGGAAGCAACCACAACCACATGCGCATGAAACAGATTCGTATTATGATCTTTAACATGATCAGGCAATCAGTAAATCATATTCACAATTTAAAATCATATTTCATGCTTCTAATATATTTATTAATCCGCATGTAAATCAATTATAAACAATATAACATATGGTTCCATAGTTAACATATACTTGTGCACGTAGGCACTCACTTTCTGTCTCCCGCATTACGCTAAGAGAAATACTGGCCCGAAGGCAATTTCATGTACGAACCTGGTTGATCACACCAGGAACTTTTTGACTCCAAGGCATGCTTAGAGTAATAGCCGGCAACTTGTCTAACCTCAGTTTTAACCAAGGTAATGGCACTATGTGGCATACTTGCTGACGTCATAATCCTATCAGGATGACTTACTCGATCTACCCAGACAACCAAAACAAACTCAACTAACATATTTAACCTTAAAAGATGCCCCATGAGAACTAGTTGAATATTATACGTGATTACTTTAGGCCTAGTTTCCCCCTTTTCAATTATGCATCACTCTCACTCACACTTAACAACCTAGGTTCATTTTCCTCAATGTACCATACGATCAAAACCTTTGCACGATGATCAATTTAAATGAGTTTCTAATATTAATGAACCCTCACATATGAAATTCTGACTCAATCCTACCCACGGTATCATATAAGGCTCGGTGAGCCACAATAGCACATATACACCTTGTGATTAATTATATAAGCACATATACTATTGCACGTTGACTACTTACTTGCAAATCATACACGCGTAACACAAATTTATTCATATAAATATATTCCATATATCAATTTGCACAAAATAGAGCAAACCACATTTTCCACGTAGTCATCCAACCCTATGGGGCAGGGATGGGAGAGCCCCTCACCTCGTTGGCCCTCCTGATCAGTAATCGGAGTGCCTAAAGCTCCAATCACTCTGTGGTGCCCTATACACATTATATTTAAAAAATTTAGAATGCGTAACTAAGCATCTACCATGCACGTGTCATGCTAATGCTTATGCACCCTTTAGCTATTTTCCAAGAATTAATTATTTAGTTCGTTACGTCATCTTATTTACTCTTTCTGAAAGTCCAGAATGCCCCATATTCGACTTTCACGCTTTCGAGACATTTAAAACCTCTAATTTCTTAGGTTAGAGATTTCCACTTGTCTAAATTTCCCTTCATGTGTTCATATGGGTATTTAACTAATAAAAGAATTAAATTCACGGTTTAAAAGGGGCTTTAGCTTACTCATTCCACCGTCTCCCTTATTTGCCGAGTAAAAGCTTAATAATTACCTTTTTAATTATATATAAAAATAAAATTGGGTATAATTAGAGCCTTGGAACCAATTTAGCGGGTCTTAGGTGTCCACCACGGACTAGACCGAGGTGTCCAACCCACCGCACAGCTCCTTACGGCACTGTGGCTTAGTATTTCGCCTCTTTTTCACCGGATTGGGTTCTGATTGAGACGGTAAATACTCGGGCTTTATTCCCTTAATTATTTCCAGCACTTATAACACTTATACTACTTCAATCCAAGCCTAAACATGTATTGAATTATCAATTTCGAATTTATAGCAATTTCCTAACCCAATTTTCCTAATTTCCATACCCGGTCAAATCCTACGGTTTAACTTCGATTCTAAACCTCACTAAGCTTTCAATAACATCCACTAAGCTCAAATTTAACCCCGGAATGCCTTGATTGGGAGTATTTGAAGAATTCCTAAAATACCCAAAATTGGACAAATTGGGGTTTTGAAATATTGAGGCTTGCATACCTTGATTCAATTGGATGGGGAGCTTGTGGGTGTTGAAAGATGAGGTCCGGTCACCTTCTCTGGCACTGGCGAGTCTTCTCCGGCCAGAAACCTCCGTCCGTGCATCTCCTTCTCCTTCTCGGTTTTCTTCGTGCGTGAGCTCCTACGTCTTTTTTTTTTCTCTGCTCGAGTTGCTTCTGCTTACTTTGCTTTCTCTTATTTTCTTCTTTGTAAATGTGTATTAGTGAATTGGGTGGGGTCACTTATTTACATATTATATATATATATATATATATATATATATATATATATATATATATATATATATATATATATATATATTATATGTATGCTGAAAAAAGAAGATGGGGGGAGGGGTTGTCACGGTTTGGCCCCCCCATTATTTTAATATATATATTATTATATATATATATATATCTTATATATATATATATATATATAGATATATATCTACATATATATACATTTTTTTATTTTTTATTTATTTTTTTGAAAAATTTATTTACTTGTTATATCCTCTTTTTTTAGGTCTTAGAAAAATTATAAATATCTCATTTCTTTCCCTCCATTTTATTTTATTTTATTTTATTAACTCTTTAACTTTTTAATTTACTTTATTTTTCTTTCTGAAAGAAAAATAAATTTAATAATAATGAAAATGATTAAATCTAAATATCTCGGATATTACAGAAAACGTGATATTCATTTTTCTTTATATAATTAGTTTTCACCGATGAGTGTTTCGAAAACTTGATAGTCATTTTTCTTTTTTTAATCAGTTTTCGCCGATGAGTTTTTCGAAAACTTGATAGTCATTTTTCTTTTTTTAATCAGTTTCACACGATGAGTGTTTCGAAAACTTCATATTCATTTTCCTTTTTTAATCAGTTTTCGCCGATGAGTGTTTCAAAAAACTTATATTCGATGAGTGTTTCAAAACTTGATATTCACTTTTCTTTTTTTAATCAGTTTTCGCCGATGAGTGTTTCGAAAACTTGATATTCATTTTCTTTTTTTAATCAGTTTTCGCCAATGAGTGTTTCGAATAAAATATTCATTTTTATTTTTTTTAATCAGTTCTCATAGATGAGGTTTCGAAAACTTGATATTCATTTTTCTTTTTTATTTAGTTTTGCCGATAAGTGTTTCGAAAACGTGATATTATTTTTCTTTATTTAATTAGTTTTCACCGATAGTGTTTCGAAAACTTAATATTCCTTTTCCTTTTTTATCAGTTTTCGCTAATGAGTGTTTCGAAAACTTGATATTCATTTTTTTTTTTATTCAGTTTTCGCCGATGAGTGTTTCGAAAACTTGATATTCATTTTTCTTTTTTTTAATCAGTTTTCGCCGATGAGTGTTTCGAAAACGTGATATTCATTTTTCTTTTTTTAATTAGTTTTCACCGATGAGTGTTTCGAAAACTTGATAATCATTTTTCTTTTTTTAATCATTTTTCGCCGATAAGTGTTTCGAAAACTTTATATTTATTTTTCTTTTTAATTAGATTTGGCCGATGAGTGTTTGAAAATTTGACATTCATTTTTCTTTTTTTAATCAGTTTTCACGATGAGTCTTTCGAAAAGCTTGATATTATTTTTCTTTTTTTAATCAGTTTTCGCCGATGAGTGTTTCAAAAATTTGATACATTTTTATTTTTTAATCAGTTTTCATCGATGAGTGTTTCGAAAACTTGATATTCATTTTCCTTTTTAATCAGTTTTTGCCGATGAGTGTTTCGAAAACTTATATTCATTTTTCTTTTTTTTAATCAGTTTTCGCCGATGAGTGTTTGAAAATTTATATTCATTTTTTTTTTTTTAATTAGTTTTCGCCGATGAGTGTTTCGAAAATGTGATATTCATTTTTCTTTATTAAATTAGTTTTCACTGATTAGTGTTTCGAAAACTTGATATTCTTTTTTCATTTTTTTAATCATTTTTCACCGAAGAGTGTTTCGAAAACTTGATATTCATTTTTCTTTTTTAATTAGGTTTGGTCGATGAGTGTATGTGTAATACCTGGAAATTTTCCAATTAACGTTAAGGTCCTAATTTAATTTTTATTTTTAATTTGAAAGGAAAAGGAGAAAATTTAAAACAAATGAAATTTTATTTGGACCAAAATTAGGACCTAACGGGAAATATTGGTTGTAAGTCTATTAACCCCAAAGTTGATTTTAACAAAAAAAAAAATATATTAAGTATATATGTGTGTATATATATATATACAAAATATTTAAAAAAAAAATATATGTGGCTGGAAGGGGGTCACACACGTGACCCCCCTTATAATTAAAAATTGGTCCCCAAAATTTTCATCCAGAGAGAGAGCCGAGAGTTGAAGCAGAGAAAGAAAATAGATTGAGGACCATTGACGCGTGAGCTGCAGCGGGAAGGTCAAGAGACGACGGCGACGCGCGCGGGAGGCTAAGGGAGGTCGACGCCGCCGTTTCGCCGGGACCGAAGCCGTCGACGGCGACTCGGGTTCACGGAGGAGAGAGAGAGCAGCGACGGAAAGTGGTTTTTAGCCGGAATCTTCGCCGGAATCCGCCGTTTCGAAGTCGGGGAAGGTGACCGGGAGTTCTTTCTACCCTATTCCATCATCCTATCCGATTGAATCGAGGTAAAAAGTCCCGAATCCCTCAAACCCCAAATTTATCTATTTTAGGGATTTTGGAAAATTCCTAATTGGTATGAATTGATTATTTTGGGTCCTAATTTGAAGCTATTGGGTTGTTTAGAGGTATTTGGAAGTGTATGTGTTGGAAAATTGATGATGGAAGTTACCCACTTTGAAAACCATAGGATAATGGAATTTAAAGAGGATTAAAGTGTAGTATAAATTGAATTGGGATTGATTGGTGTGTTGAATTGGTGTTATAGAATGGTAGGGATTGTTGGAATATGCGAGGGATTAACGCCCGAGTAATTCCGTCTCAAACGGAAACCAATTTAGTATGAAAAGAGACACTTTTCAATCCAATTTAGAACGTGGAGCTAAGTGGTGGGTAAGAAGTTTCGGTTAGACCGTAATGGACGTCGGAATCAATTTAAATAGTAAAATGCTCTTATTGGGTAGAATCCCAATTTTTTAAGTATATTAGGCCACATGTATTCGTATGTGAATATAAGTTGAAAGAGTGGTTGGGTAATTGGCAACCATAGAGAATTTGAGACTATGACTATCATAGGCCATCAATTGGGTATGGAAATTATGAAAAGTCACATACGGACACTTGTAGGTGAAAACGGGTAAATTGAAGATTTTTTAAGTCGATGGGTTATAAAGGAAATAACATGAATTTAGACCCAAATAAAAGTATGTTGAATGTCCTGAACACTAGTTAATGGAACTCTAAGTTAATTAACTAACCTAAGGGACTAACTAGAGGAAGTGGACATAAATTTGACATGTACAAAGTAATGGCTAATCTCAAATGTCTTGAGGTTTTGTGACTCAAGTAAGTATTCGAAGAAAGGGATAAAGAGATGAGAATAAGTGTGAGACACTTGGAAATAGTATTAAAGAGAGGAAGAGGGTTAAGACCAAGGACATGGTTCTTGGCAAAAGTTTAATGTATTTAAAGACATGAGCATGGCATATGCATACAATTTGCATATAATAAAGATGATAATGACGTAAATATGTTTGTTAGGTAACCACGAATCGTCTGGAGCGGGAGTGACTCCAGGACCTGAAACAGGAAGACGTCCAGGTGAGGGGTTTCCCATCCTTGCCCTACAGGGTTGAATGAGGATGTGAATACGTGGCTTGCTTACTTGCTTATTTGTAAGAATTATTAGGAAATTTCATGCTATTGTTGTTCATAAACTAATTTATGTGAATATACCTGTGAATATGTGATTGATTGACATTGAGGTGGTACTGGAGGGTGCCCATGTGATGACATGGGATACGCCGAACAGTACAAGTGATGGGGTAGGATGTTGATTTAGTTCAAGTTTCGGTTTGTCCTAATAATTAGAAACCCACTAAGGAAATGAAATTGACTTATTTATACACGTCGACGTGATTTGTGGTAAATGAACTTAGGAATTACCTTAGAGCTAGGTTATCATCTAATCAAGGGTTGAGTCTAAGTGAAGAGTAGTAAATCTCATAAATTGATTAGAAATTCTTAAGGATGTTTGCACTGCTGAGGTAAAGATACCTTAGAATAGAAATGGGTAGATAGAGTCACAAATTCCACTGAAAGTAAGAGAAGTGAAATATGACGTCAGATGATTGCCCGTTGTGGCTATTGCCCTAGCCTGGCACTAGGGTGGTGCATAGCATTTGAAAGACTTGCCCGTTGTGGCTATTGCCCTAGCCTGGCACTAGGGTGGTGCATAGCATTTGAAAGACTTGCCCGTTGAGGCTATTGCCCTAGCGTGACACTAGGGTCGATTGTATGATTTAAGGCTTTTTATATAAAATGTTACATGATATTGATTGCTTATGAGTAGCATGATAGAGGAGCATGATTCCTAAGTTTATCTGTAATGTGATGTTATATTAATGTTGCCTGATCATTATATAACATATGACAAACTGGAATTTCGTGCGCATGTGGTTGTGAGTGGTTCCCTTTCCCCAGCTGTAGTGGTACCCGCCGCTACGCCGAGGATGGGAAGCTTCTCACTGAGTCTGTTGGACTCACTCTCTGTTTAAATGTTACAGATACAGGAATCGGGCAGGCTTCGACGTCCGGACAGTGATACGGACATCTATCCACTTGCACCGCATTTGTTCGCGTGGGTGGACTTCTTTTGATTATTTAGTTTTCAGTATTTTGAGTTGTATATATTCTAAAGTTGTAAATGCGATGTAAATATTTACAGCTTTTGAATTATGCTATATCTAGACATGTCGGCTTCACATGTGCTTACTGATAGGATTCTGGGTGTTGGGAAAGTCTTGATATACTTACATATATATATATATATATCTGTGTATGTGGATAGGATAGATCACACATAATGGTGTGTGATCAATATGTATATGCTATATATATACGTGTGACTTGGTATATGTTGGATGAAAAATATAAATATCTGCATGTGAATAGGATAGATTACACGTATTTAGACGTGTAATCACTATGTATACTTAACTGTGCGTGTGAGTGTACATGTGTGATTATGACAGGTTATATATATATTGTGTGTGAATAGGATAGATCATTCCTTTGGGGTTTGATCACTATGTATATATATATTTATGTGTGGATGACCTGAGTGTATGGATGTATATATATACGTGAAATGGGCTGAAGCGGCATTGAGCGCCGTGGATTGCAGGTTATTTAGGCCACCAATGATGGTGTGACCACTATATATGTTATGTGAATATTGATTGGTGATTGAATAAAAGGGTAGATAATTTATGATTATAGATAAGGCTTACGGGTTTAGAGGCTAAATTCTATTCCCGTGCCGGTCACGGATACCTGGAGTCGGGGTCGTGACAAAGTTGGTATCAGAGCCTGGTTTTTCCTTAAGTCATGTGAAGCCATTGGTATAACCGGGTGTCGGTTTACCCTTCTTTGTGTACCCGGGCACAAAGTGGGAGTAAAAAGTCACTTGTGGGAATACCCAGGACAGTTTGAGTCAGTTTTTCATTTATTCCTCCATAAATTGTCTTAGATTGGGTAACTAACGATCAGATGACGTTCTTGTGCAGTATAGGGATGCCGCCAACTACTAGACGAGGTAGGAGGGGTGGTAGAGTGCCTGCAAGAGCGGATGAGGAATCGGTTAGGGAGGAGAGAATACCTCCCAGAGGCCGAGCTAGAGGTCGTGCTCGCGGTCGTGGAAGAGCACCAGTAAGAGAGACACATAGAGAACAACCCTCAGAGCCACAGGTTGAGACGGGTGCTCCGTCGGTGGCTGAGATGTTGACTGCGGGATTTCAGGAATTGAGAGCCGAAATGACCCGCCAAATTCAACAAGAAGTCCGCCGTTTAGTTGTCGGCGAAGAAGAAGAGCAAGTGATATCGGTTGAACAGGAAACTGAAACAAGGGAGGAAGAACCTAGAAGGGATTGGCAACTAAGGGACGTGCCCAGGAGACCGAGGGGAGTTCCGAGGGAATTGCCAATTACAAAATTCTTGAAGTTAAATCCGCCTACATTTTGCGGAACCGAAACCAAGGAGGACCCTCAACATTTCCTCCGTGATATAATCAGAATTGGGCAATTACTGAGGTGTCCAGGAGGAGAGATGGTGGAACTTGCCTTGTTTCAGTTAAGAGGCGCTGCACGGGTTTGGTTTGAATCAGTACAGAAGAGATATGCAAGGAGAGTTGCTCCTTGACCTGGGAAGATTTTCAGAGGGAATTCCTGGGTCGGTTTCTGTCTGAAGGAATGAAGTATGCCAAGCGTCAACAGTTCGAAGACTTGTGGATGACGCCAAATATGTCTGTGAAGTTTGAACTGCAGTACACAGAGCTAGCTCAATACGCTCCTGAATTAGTTCCTGATGAGAGGGAATTGATCAAGAGGTTCATTCACAGATTGGTAGAGCCGTTGTTCGTAGTGCTACTACCCCAGTGTAATCAATTTGAAACTTTAGCACAGGCTGCAGATTGTGCAAGAGTGATCGAAAATAGAAAGAAGTTTGGGACGTCGGCGAATCCCAAGAATAAATTATTGATGAGCAATGAGGGCCAAGGATCGAAGAAGAAGCAGAAAGTGACAGGAGGTTCAGGTTTAGCCCTGAATTCTGTGGGACAAGCTGATGGACGGACTACTACTACCGCCACCGGTACTTGGAGGACTAATAGGCAAGATGGGCAGAGATCTCATGGTAGTGGTCAGAGCAGTAGCCAGAGACCGCAGTGTGCTACATGTGGAAGATTTCATTTTGGAGAATGCAAAGCCAAGAGAGGAAGTTGTTACAATTGTGGGCAATTTGGACATATGGCTAGGGAATGTCCACAGAAGAGGAGCAGCACAAGTGTCAGAAGTAATCCTACTCCAGGTAGTACTCCGATTGCAGCCCCACCAGTTAGAACTGTACCACCCCAGGTTAACACTTCAGGTGCGGGCAGAGGTAGAGGAGCAGGAGCAGGTGGTAGAGGTCCAGGTGCGCCGGGAGGAGGACAGGCACGAGTATTTGCTTTGTCTCGGCAGGATGCACATGCCTCAAATACAGTTGTGACAGGTACACTTACAGTATGCTCTCTCAAGGCTCTTGTATTATTTGATTCTGATTCAACACATTCCTACATCTCACATGCATTTGCACGGAAGGTTGAGAAACGCCCGACCAGGTTGAAGGAGACAGAAAAGGTCTCTACTCCGATGGGTGATTCGATTCAAGTTAAGTATATCTATGAGTCATGTGTTGTTATAGTCGAGGGTCATGAGACGGTTGTAGACCTACAACTACTATACATGGTAGACCTAGACGTCATCTTGGGCATGGATTGGTTGGCATCTTGTCATGCGGTGGTAGACTGCAGGGCAAAGTGTTTAAAGTTCAATATGCCTGATGAGGAACCATTTGTGTTATGGGGTGATGGTGGTGCCTCACATCCAAGCCTAATTTCGGCAATGGAAGCTTCCAAGCTACTTGAGAAAGGGTGTAAGGGATATTTGGCAGTTGTGAGGGATAAGACGAAAGAGGTAATTCCCGCAGATCAGGTGCCAGTGGTTCGGGAGTTCCTTGATGTGTTTCCTGATGAACTGCCGGGATTGCCGCCTGATCGAGAAATTGAGTTCGAGATTGAACTGTTACCAGGAACACAACCGATGTCCACACCGCCCTATAGAATGGCTCCGAAAGAGTTGACGGAGCTACACGCTCAATTACAGGAGTTACTTGATAAGGGTTTTATCAGACCCAGTTTTTCACCATGGGGTGCTCCGGTGTTATTCGTGAAGAAGAAGGATGGAACTTTGAGATTGTGTATCGATTACCGAAAGTTGAATAAGGTAACAGTCCGCAATCAGTATCCACTTCCAAGGATCGATGATCTGTTTGATCAACTGCAGGGTGCTAAGAGGTTTTCAAAAATCGATTTGCGATCAGGGTATCATCAGTTGAAGATTAGAAATGAAGATGTACCCAAGACTGCTTTTCGAACTCGATACGGCCATTATGAATTTCTAGTTATGTCATTCGGTCTAACTAATGCACCAGCAGCTTTTATGGACCTGATGAACCGGGTTTTCAAGCCATTTCTAGACCGGTTTGTCATTGTATTTATAGATGACATTCTAATCTATTCCAAAAATGCGGAGGAGCACGCAACCCACTTGAGACTGGCATTACAAAAGCTAAGAGAAGAAAAGTTGTATGCTAAGTTTTCAAAGTGTGAATTTTGGCTTGATAGTGTGGCATTCCTTGGTCACGTGGTGTCTTCAGAGGGAATCCATGTTGACCCGAGCAAAGTAGAAGCAGTGAAGAATTGGTCCCAACCAACCTCAATCACAGAGATTCGTAGTTTCTTAGGTTTGGCTAGGTATTACAGGAGGTTTGTGCATGACTTTTCGAAAATGGTTGCACCTCTTACAAAGTTGACTCAAAAAGGGGTAAAGTTTGAGTGGAGTAACAAGTGTGAAGAAAGTTTCCAGAAACTGAAGGAAAGTCTCACTACAGCACCAGTGTTGGCACTTCCTGAAGGCACCGGAGGATATGTGGTCTACTGTGATGCTTCGCGAATTGGGTTAGGGTGCGTTCTTATGCAATATGGGAAAGTACTTGCTTATGCATCTAGGCAACTCCGGAAGCATGAGAAGAATTACCCGACTCACGATCTTGAAATGGCAGCGGTGGTGTTTGCCTTGAAGATTTGGAGACACTACCTTTATGGTGAATCGTGTGAGATATACACAGACCACAAAAGCCTCAAGTATATTTTTGAACAGAAAGACTTGAATCTGAGACAACGCAGGTGGATGGAGTTGATAAAAGATTATGACTGTACGATTCTTTACCATCCTGGTAAGGCGAATGTGGTGGCAGACGCTTTGAGCCGAAAATCAATGGGTAGCTTAGCCCATATCAGTGAAGTACGAAGGCCGTTAATTCGAGAAATACTTGAGCTGGAATAGTCTGGAACTCAGTTTGAAATTGGAAATTCCAACTTATTTCTAGCCCATGTCCAAGCCAAGTTAGCTCTAGCCGAAGAAGTTAAGTCCAAGCAAGACCAAGACGCCGACCTCAAACAGATCAAAGATACAGTGGTTAAAGGGGAGAAGGACGACGCCCGATTCTCTATAGATGAAAATGGCATACTCCGGTTGGAGGGACGATTGTGTGTACCTATGGTGGGTGGTTTGAAAGAAAGAATTCTTGATGAGGCACACAAGACAGCATATACTTTATATAATTAGTTTTCACCGATGAGTGTTTCGAAAACTTGATAGTCATTTTTCTTTTTTTAATCAGTTTCCGCCGATGAGTTTTTCGAAAACTTGATAGTCATTTTTCTTTTTTTAATCAGTTTTCACCGATGAGTGTTTCGAAAACTTCATATTCATTTTCCTTTTTTAATCAGTTTTCGCCGATGAGTGTTTCAAAAACATTATATTCATTTTTCTTTTTTTAATTAGTTTTCAGCTATGAGTGTTTCGAAAACTTGATATTCATTTTCCTTTTCTAATCAGTTTTCGCCGATGATTGTTTCAAAAACTTAATATTCATTTTTTATTTTTTTTAATCAGTTTTCGCCGATAAGTGTTTTGAAAACTTGATATTCGTTTTTTAATCAGTTTTCGGCGATGAGTGTTTCGAAAACGTGATATTCATTTTTCTTTTTAATCAGTTTTCGCAAATAAGGGTTTTTAAAACTTGATATTCATTTTTCTTTTTTAATTAGTTTTGGTCGATGAGTGTTTGAAAACTTGATATTCATATTTCTTTTTTAATAAGTTTTCACCGATGAGTGTTTCGAAAGCTTGATATTTATTTTTCTTTTTTTTTTATTCAGTTTTCACCATTGAGTGTTTCGAAAACTTGATAGTCATTTTTCTTTTTTTAATCAGATTACACCGATTAGTGTTTCGAAAACTTGATATTCGTTATCCTTTTTTATCAGTTTTCGCCGATGAATGTTTCAAATACTTTATATTCATTTTTCTTTTTTTAATCTGTTTTCACCGATGAGTGTTTCGAAAACTTGATAATCATTTTTCCTTTTTAATCAGTTTTCGCCGATGAGTGTTATGAATCTCTTTTTTAATCACTTTTCGCCGACGAGTGTTTTGAAAACTTGATATTCATTTTACTTTTTTTTAATCAGTTTTCGCCGATAAGTGTTTTGAAAATCTTATATTTATTTTTCTATTTTCTAATCAGTTTTCGCCGATAATTGTTTCGAAACTTCATAGTCATTTTTCATTTTTTAATTAGTTTTCGCCGATGAATGTTTCGAAAACGTAATATTCATTTTTCTTTTTTTTTAAATAGTTTTCGCCGATGAGTGTTTCGAAAACTTGATATTCATTTTTCTTTTTCTTAATTAGTTTTCGCCGATAAGTGCTTCGAAAACGTGATATTCATTTTTCTTTATTTAATTACTTTTCACATATGAGTGTTTCAAAAACTTGAAATTCATTTTTCTTTTTTTAATCATTTTTCGCCGATGAGTGTTTCCAAAACTTGATATTCACTTTTCTTTTTTTAATAAGTTTTCGCCGATGAGTGTTTCGAAAACTTGATATTCATTTTCTTTTTTTAATCAGTTTTCGCCAATGAGTGTTTCGAATACATAATATTCATTTTTATTTTTTTTAATCAGTTCTCATAGATGAGGGTTTCGAAAACTTGATATTCATTTTTCTTTTTTATTTAGTTTTTGCCGATAAGTGTTTCGAAAACGTGATATTAATTTTTCTTTATTTAATTAGTTTTCACCGATTAGTGTTTCGAAAACTTAATATTCCTTTTCCTTTTTTTAGTCAGTTTTCGCTAATGAGTGTTTCGAAAACTTGATATTCATTTTTGTTTTTTTATTCAGTTTTCGCCGATGAGTGTTTCGAAAACTTGATATTCATTTTTCTTTTTTTTAATCAGTTTTCGCCGATGAGTGTTTCGAAAACGTGATATTCATTTTTCTTTATTTAATTAGTTTTCACCGATGAGTGTTTCGAAAACTTGATAATCATTTTTCTTTTTTTAATCATTTTTCGCCGATAAGTGTTTCGAAAACTTTATATTTATTTTTCTTTTTTAATTAGATTTGGCCGATGAGTGTTTGAAAATTTGACATTCATTTTTCTTTTTTTAATAAGTTTTCACTGATGAGTCTTTCGAAAGCTTGATAATTATTTTTCTTTTTTTAATCAGTTTTCGCCGATGAGTGTTTCAAAAATTTGATAGACATTTTTATTTTTTTAATCAGTTTTCATCGATGAGTGTTTCGAAAACTTGATATTCATTTTCCTTTTTAATCAGTTTTTGCCGATGAGTGTTTCGAAAACTTTATATTCATTTTTCTTTTTTTTAATCAGTTTTCGCCGATGAGTGTTTTGAAAAATTTATATTCATTTTTTATTTTTTTTAATTAGTTTTCGCCGATGAGTGTTTCGAAAATGTGATATTCATTTTTCTTTATTAAATTAGTTTTCACTGATTAGTGTTTCGAAAACTTGATATTTCTTTTTCATTTTTTTAATCATTTTTCACCGAAGAGTGTTTCGAAAACTTGATATTCATTTTTCTTTTTTAATTAGGTTTGGTCGATGAGTGTATGTGTAATACCTGGAAATTTTCCAATTAACGTTAAGGTCCTAATTTAATTTTTATTTTTAATTTGAAAGGAAAAGGAGAAAATTTTAAAACAAATGAAATTTTATTTGGACCAAAATTAGGACCTAACGGGAAATATTGGTTGTAAGTCTATTAACCCCAAAGTTGATTTTAACAAAAAAAAAAATATATTAAGTATATATGTGTGTATATATATATATACAAAATATTTAAAAAAAAAATATATGTGGCTGGAAGGGGGTCACACACGTGACCCCCCTTATAATTAAAAATTGGTCCCCAAAATTTTCATCCAGAGAGAGAGCCGAGAGTTGAAGCAGAGAAAGAAAATAGATTGAGGACCATTGACGCGTGAGCTGCAGCGGGAAGGTCAAGAGACGACG
Source organism: Senna tora (assembly GCA_014851425.1). Classification (NCBI taxonomy): domain Eukaryota; kingdom Viridiplantae; phylum Streptophyta; class Magnoliopsida; order Fabales; family Fabaceae; genus Senna; species Senna tora. The sequence continues at coordinate 18,833,404 of CM026261.1, read as the reverse complement.
GCGACGCGCGCGGGAGGCTAAGGGAGGTCGACGCCGCCGTTTCGCCGGGACCGAAGCCGTCGACGGCGACTCGGGTTCACGGAGGAGAGAGAGAGCAGCGACGGAAAGTGGTTTTTAGCCGGAATCTTCGCCGGAATCCGCCGTTTCGAAGTCGGGGAAGGTGACCGGGAGTTCTTTCTACCCTATTCCATCATCCTATCCGATTGAATCGAGGTAAAAAGTCCCGAATCCCTCAAACCCCAAATTTATCTATTTTAGGGATTTTGGAAAATTCCTAATTGGTATGAATTGATTATTTTGGGTCCTAATTTGAAGCTATTGGGTTGTTTAGAGGTATTTGGAAGTGTATGTGTTGGAAAATTGATGATGGAAGTTACCCACTTTGAAAACCATAGGATAATGGAATTTAAAGAGGATTAAAGTGTAGTATAAATTGAATTGGGATTGATTGGTGTGTTGAATTGGTGTTATAGAATGGTAGGGATTGTTGGAATATGCGAGGGATTAACGCCCGAGTAATTCCGTCTCAAACGGAAACCAATTTAGTATGAAAAGAGACACTTTTCAATCCAATTTAGAACGTGGAGCTAAGTGGTGGGTAAGAAGTTTCGGTTAGACCGTAATGGACGTCGGAATCAATTTAAATAGTAAAATGCTCTTATTGGGTAGAATCCCAATTTTTTTAAGTATATTAGGCCACATGTATTCGTATGTGAATATAAGTTGAAAGAGTGGTTGGGTAATTGGCAACCATAGAGAATTTGAGACTATGACTATCATAGGCCATCAATTGGGTATGGAAATTATGAAAAGTCACATACGGACACTTGTAGGTGAAAACGGGTAAATTGAAGATTTTTTTAAGTCGATGGGGTTATAAAGGAAATAACATGAATTTAGACCCAAATAAAAGTATGTTGAATGTCCTGAACACTAGTTAATGGAACTCTAAGTTAATTAACTAACCTAAGGGACTAACTAGAGGAAGTGGACATAAATTTGACATGTACAAAGTAATGGCTAATCTCAAATGTCTTGAGGTTTTGTGACTCAAGTAAGTATTCGAAGAAAGGGATAAAGAGATGAGAATAAGTGTGAGACACTTGGAAATAGTATTAAAGAGAGGAAGAGGGTTAAGACCAAGGACATGGTTCTTGGCAAAAGTTTAATGTATTTAAAGACATGAGCATGGCATATGCATACAATTTGCATATAATAAAGATGATAATGACGTAAATATGTTTGTTAGGTAACCACGAATCGTCTGGAGCGGGAGTGACTCCAGGACCTGAAACAGGAAGCCGTCCAGGTGAGGGGTTTCCCATCCTTGCCCTACAGGGTTGAATGAGGATGTGAATACGTGGCTTGCTTACTTGCTTATTTGTAAGAATTATTAGGAAATTTCATGCTATTGTTGTTCATAAACTAATTTATGTGAATATACCTGTGAATATGTGATTGATTGACATTGAGGTGGTACTGGAGGGTGCCCATGTGATGACATGGGATACGCCGAACAGTACAAGTGATGGGGTAGGATGTTGATTTAGTTCAAGTTTCGGTTTGTCCTAATAATTAGAAACCCACTAAGGAAATGAAATTGACTTATTTATACACGTCGACGTGATTTGTGGTAAATGAACTTAGGAATTACCTTAGAGCTAGGTTATCATCTAATCAAGGGTTGAGTACTAAGTGAAGAGTAGTAAATCTCATAAATTGATTAGAAATTCTTAAGGATGTTTGCACTGCTGAGGTAAAGATACCTTAGAATAGAAATGGGTAGATAGAGTCACAAATTCCACTGAAAGTAAGAGAAGTGAAATATGACGTCAGATGATTGCCCGTTGTGGCTATTGCCCTAGCCTGGCACTAGGGTGGTGCATAGCATTTGAAAGACTTGCCCGTTGTGGCTATTGCCCTAGCCTGGCACTAGGGTGGTGCATAGCATTTGAAAGACTTGCCCGTTGAGGCTATTGCCCTAGCGTGACACTAGGGTCGATTGTATGATTTAAGGCTTTTTATATAAAATGTTACATGATATTGATTGCTTATGAGTAGCATGATAGAGGAGCATGATTCCTAAGTTTATCTGTAATGTGATGTTATATTAATGTTGCCTGATCATTATATAACATATGACAAACTGGAATTTCGTGCGCATGTGGTTGTGAGTGGTTCCCTTTCCCCAGCTGTAGTGGTACCCGCCGCTACGCCGAGGATGGGAAGCTTCTCACTGAGTCTGTTGGACTCACTCTCTGTTTAAATGTTACAGATACAGGAATCGGGCAGGCTTCGACGTCCGGACAGTGATACGGACATCTATCCACTTGCACCGCATTTGTTCGCGTGGGTGGACTTCTTTTGATTATTTAGTTTTCAGTATTTTGAGTTGTATATTCTAAAGTTGTAAATGCGATGTAAATATTTACAGCTTTTGAATTATGCTATATCTAGACATGTCGGCTTCACATGTGCTTACTGATAGGATTCTGGGTGTTGGGAAAGTCTTGATATACTTACATATATATATATATATATCTGTTTATGTGGATAGGATAGATCACACATAATGGTGTGTGATCAATATGTATATGCTATATATATACGTGTGACTTGGTATATGTTGGATGAAAAATATAAATATCTGCATGTGAATAGGATAGATTACACGTATTTAGACGTGTAATCACTATGTATACTTAACTGTGCGTGTGAGTGTACATGTGTGATTATGACAGGTTATATATATATTGTGTGTGAATAGGATAGATCATTCCTTTGGGGTTTGATCACTATGTATATATATATTTATGTGTGGATGACCTGAGTGTATGGATGTATATATATACGTGAAATGGGCTGAAGCGGCATTGAGCGCCGTGGATTGCAGGTTATTTAGGCCACCAATGATGGTGTGACCACTATATATGTTATGTGAATATTGATTGGTGATTGAATAAAAGGGTAGATAATTTATGATTATAGATAAGGCTTACGGGTTTAGAGGCTAAATTCTATTCCCGTGCCGGTCACGGATACCTGGAGTCGGGGTCGTGACAAAGTTGGTATCAGAGCCTGGTTTTTCCTTAAGTCATGTGAAGCCATTGGTATAACCGGGTGTCGGTTTACCCTTCTTTGTGTACCCGGGCACAAAGTGGGAGTAAAAAGTCACTTGTGGGAATACCCAGGACAGTTTGAGTCAGTTTTCATTTATTCCTCCATAAATTGTCTTAGATTGGGTAACTAACGATCAGATGACGTTCTTGTGCAGTATAGGGATGCCGCCAACTACTAGACGAGGTAGGAGGGGTGGTAGAGTGCCTGCAAGAGCGGATGAGGAATCGGTTAGGGAGGAGAGAATACCTCCCAGAGGCCGAGCTAGAGGTCGTGCTCGCGGTCGTGGAAGAGCACCAGTAAGAGAGACACATAGAGAACAACCCTCAGAGCCACAGGTTGAGACGGGTGCTCCGTCGGTGGCTGAGATGTTGACTGCGGGATTTCAGGAATTGAGAGCCGAAATGACCCGCCAAATTCAACAAGAAGTCCGCCGTTTAGTTGTCGGCGAAGAAGAAGAGCAAGTGATATCGGTTGAACAGGAAACTGAAACAAGGGAGGAAGAACCTAGAAGGGATTGGCAACTAAGGGACGTGCCCAGGAGACCGAGGGGAGTTCCGAGGGAATTGCCAATTACAAAATTCTTGAAGTTAAATCCGCCTACATTTTGCGGAACCGAAACCAAGGAGGACCCTCAACATTTCCTCCGTGATATAATCAGAATTGGGCAATTACTGAGGTGTCCAGGAGGAGAGATGGTGGAACTTGCCTTGTTTCAGTTAAGAGGCGCTGCACGGGTTTGGTTTGAATCAGTACAGAAGAGATATGCAAGGAGAGTTGCTCCTTGACCTGGGAAGATTTTCAGAGGGAATTCCTGGGTCGGTTTCTGTCTGAAGGAATGAAGTATGCCAAGCGTCAACAGTTCGAAGACTTGTGGATGACGCCAAATATGTCTGTGAAGTTTGAACTGCAGTACACAGAGCTAGCTCAATACGCTCCTGAATTAGTTCCTGATGAGAGGGAATTGATCAAGAGGTTCATTCACAGATTGGTAGAGCCGTTGTTCGTAGTGCTACTACCCCAGTGTAATCAATTTGAAACTTTAGCACAGGCTGCAGATTGTGCAAGAGTGATCGAAAATAGAAAGAAGTTTGGGACGTCGGCGAATCCCAAGAATAAATTATTGATGAGCAATGAGGGCCAAGGATCGAAGAAGAAGCAGAAAGTGACAGGAGGTTCAGGTTTAGCCCTGAATTCTGTGGGACAAGCTGATGGACGGACTACTACTACCGCCACCGGTACTTGGAGGACTAATAGGCAAGATGGGCAGAGATCTCATGGTAGTGGTCAGAGCAGTAGCCAGAGACCGCAGTGTGCTACATGTGGAAGATTTCATTTTGGAGAATGCAAAGCCAAGAGAGGAAGTTGTTACAATTGTGGGCAATTTGGACATATGGCTAGGGAATGTCCACAGAAGAGGAGCAGCACAAGTGTCAGAAGTAATCCTACTCCAGGTAGTACTCCGATTGCAGCCCCACCAGTTAGAACTGTACCACCCCAGGTTAACACTTCAGGTGCGGGCAGAGGTAGAGGAGCAGGAGCAGGTGGTAGAGGTCCAGGTGCGCCGGGAGGAGGACAGGCACGAGTATTTGCTTTGTCTCGGCAGGATGCACATGCCTCAAATACAGTTGTGACAGGTACACTTACAGTATGCTCTCTCAAGGCTCTTGTATTATTTGATTCTGATTCAACACATTCCTACATCTCACATGCATTTGCACGGAAGGTTGAGAAACGCCCGACCAGGTTGAAGGAGACAGAAAAGGTCTCTACTCCGATGGGTGATTCGATTCAAGTTAAGTATATCTATGAGTCATGTGTTGTTATAGTCGAGGGTCATGAGACGGTTGTAGACCTACAACTACTATACATGGTAGACCTAGACGTCATCTTGGGCATGGATTGGTTGGCATCTTGTCATGCGGTGGTAGACTGCAGGGCAAAGTGTTTAAAGTTCAATATGCCTGATGAGGAACCATTTGTGTTATGGGGTGATGGTGGTGCCTCACATCCAAGCCTAATTTCGGCAATGGAAGCTTCCAAACTACTTGAGAAAGGGTGTAAGGGATATTTGGCAGTTGTGAGGGATAAGACGAAAGAGGTAATTCCCGCAGATCAGGTGCCAGTGGTTCGGGAGTTCCTTGATGTGTTTCCTGATGAACTGCCGGGATTGCCGCCTGATCGAGAAATTGAGTTCGAGATTGAACTGTTACCAGGAACACAACCGATGTCCACACCGCCCTATAGAATGGCTCCGAAAGAGTTGACGGAGCTACACGCTCAATTACAGGAGTTACTTGATAAGGGTTTTATCAGACCCAGTTTTTCACCATGGGGTGCTCCGGTGTTATTCGTGAAGAAGAAGGATGGAACTTTGAGATTGTGTATCGATTACCGAAAGTTGAATAAGGTAACAGTCCGCAATCAGTATCCACTTCCAAGGATCGATGATCTGTTTGATCAACTGCAGGGTGCTAAGAGGTTTTCAAAAATCGATTTGCGATCAGGGTATCATCAGTTGAAGATTAGAAATGAAGATGTACCCAAGACTGCTTTTCGAACTCGATACGGCCATTATGAATTTCTAGTTATGTCATTCGGTCTAACTAATGCACCAGCAGCTTTTATGGACCTGATGAACCGGGTTTTCAAGCCATTTCTAGACCGGTTTGTCATTGTATTTATAGATGACATTCTAATCTATTCCAAAAATGCGGAGGAGCACGCAACCCACTTGAGACTGGCATTACAAAAGCTAAGAGAAGAAAAGTTGTATGCTAAGTTTTCAAAGTGTGAATTTTGGCTTGATAGTGTGGCATTCCTTGGTCACGTGGTGTCTTCAGAGGGAATCCATGTTGACCCGAGCAAAGTAGAAGCAGTGAAGAATTGGTCCCAACCAACCTCAATCACAGAGATTCGTAGTTTCTTAGGTTTGGCTAGGTATTACAGGAGGTTTGTGCATGACTTTTCGAAAATGGTTGCACCTCTTACAAAGTTGACTCAAAAAGGGGTAAAGTTTGAGTGGAGTAACAAGTGTGAAGAAAGTTTCCAGAAACTGAAGGAAAGTCTCACTACAGCACCAGTGTTGGCACTTCCTGAAGGCACCGGAGGATATGTGGTCTACTGTGATGCTTCGCGAATTGGGTTAGGGTGCGTTCTTATGCAATATGGGAAAGTACTTGCTTATGCATCTAGGCAACTCCGGAAGCATGAGAAGAATTACCCGACTCACGATCTTGAAATGGCAGCGGTGGTGTTTGCCTTGAAGATTTGGAGACACTACCTTTATGGTGAATCGTGTGAGATATACACAGACCACAAAAGCCTCAAGTATATTTTTGAACAGAAAGACTTGAATCTGAGACAACGCAGGTGGATGGAGTTGATAAAAGATTATGACTGTACGATTCTTTACCATCCTGGTAAGGCGAATGTGGTGGCAGACGCTTTGAGCCGAAAATCAATGGGTAGCTTAGCCCATATCAGTGAAGTACGAAGGCCGTTAATTCGAGAAATACTTGAGCTGGAATAGTCTGGAACTCAGTTTGAAATTGGAAATTCCAACTTATTTCTAGCCCATGTCCAAGCCAAGTTAGCTCTAGCCGAAGAAGTTAAGTCCAAGCAAGACCAAGACGCCGACCTCAAACAGATCAAAGATACAGTGGTTAAAGGGGAGAAGGACGACGCCCGATTCTCTATAGATGAAAATGGCATACTCCGGTTGGAGGGACGATTGTGTGTACCTATGGTGGGTGGTTTGAAAGAAAGAATTCTTGATGAGGCACACAAGACAGCATATACTATCCATCCAGGAGGTAACAAGATGTATCAGGATCTTAGGGAGTTATACTGGTGGAATGGTATGAAGAGAGATGTGGCAGACTATGTATCTAGATGTTTAGTGTGTCAGCAAGTTAAGGCTGAACACCAAAAGCCCGCTGGAACACTTCAAAAGATAGAAATTCCAGAGTGGAAATGGGAGAGAATTACGATGGATTTTGTATCGGGATTGCCGCGATCGCAGAGGGGTTTCGACTCAGTTTGGGTAATAGTTGATCGAATGACCAAGTCCGCTCATTTCCTGCCAGTTAAGACCACTTACGGAGTGGGTCAGTATGCCCAGTTATACCTATCAGAGATAGTGAGGTTACATGGAGTGCCGGTGTCGATTATCTCTGACAGGGGGCCACAGTTTACCTCTCGATTCTGGAGGGCATTGCAGGAGGCATTGGGGACGAGGGTTGATCTGAGTACAGCATTTCATCCCCAGACTGATGGGCAATCTGAGAGGACTATTCAGATTTTAGAGGACATGCTAAGGGCATGTGTAATGGATTTCGGCGGAAGTTGGGAAAAGTATCTACCATTAGCAGAGTTTGCCTACAATAACAGTTACCAGTCCAGTATACAGATGGCACCTTTTGAAGCTTTATATGGTCGAAGGTCTAGATCCCCGATAGGGTGGTTCGAGGTCGGAGAGGCCAAGTTAGTTGGTCCAGAACTTGTTCAAGAAGCGTTGGACAAGGTAAAGGTGATTAGAGAAAAGCTTGTGACGGCTCAGAGTAGGCAGAAGTCATATGCCGACAATCGGAGAAGAGAATTAGAATTCGCTGTGGGTGAGCAGGTCTTTTTGAAAGTTTCACCAATGAGAGGCGTGATGAGGTTTGGCAAGAAAGGCAAGCTAAGTCCAAGGTATATCGGACCGTTTGAGATACTAGAGCGTGTGGGAAATGTTGCCTACAGTCTTCAGTTGCCGGCGGAACTAAAAGGAGTTCATCCGGTGTTTCATGTGTCAATGCTTCGCAAGTACTTGCCAGATCCTTCTCATGTAATCAAACCCTAGGAGATACAACTAACCGAAGATTTGACGTATGAGGAGATACCAGTGGAAATCTTAGATCGTCAATTGAAGAAGTTGAGATCGAAAGAAATACCATTGGTGAAAGTTCTGTGGAGAAATCACTCGACCGAGGAAGCTACGTGGGAAGTCGAAGGAGAAATGCGCAGGACGTATCCTCACCTATTTGGAAACTAAGGTTAGTGTGTGGTTGAAATTCGGGGACCGAATTTCTTAAGGGGGGAAGATTGTAATACCCGAAAATTTTCCAATTAACGTTAAGGTCCTAATTTAATTTTTATTTTTAATTTGAAAGGAAAAGGAGAAAATTTTAAAACAAATGAAATTTTATTTGGACCAAAATTAGGACCTAACGGGAAATATTGGGTGTAAGTCTATTAACCCCAAAGTTGATTTTAACAACAACAAAAATATATTAAGTATATATGTGTGTATATATATATATACAAAATATTTTTTTTAAAAAAATATATGTATGTGGCTGGAAGGGGGTCACACACGTGACCCCCCTTATAATTAAAAATTGGTCCCCAAAATTTTCATCCAGAGAGAGAGAGCCGAGAGTTGAAGCAGAGAAAGAAAATAGATTGAGGACCATTGACGCGTGAGCTGCAGCGGGAAGGAGAAGAGACGACGGCGACGCGCGCGGGAGGCTAAGGGAGGTCGACGCCGCCGTTTCGCCGGGACCGAAGCCGTCGACGGCGACTCGGGACGCCGGAGGAAGGTGGTCCGGCGCGGGTTCACGGAGGAGAGAGAGAGCAGCGACGGAAAGTGGTTTTTAGACGGAATCTTCGCCGGAATCTGCCGTTTCGAAGTCGGGGAAGGTGACCGGGAGTTCTTTCTACCCTATTCCATCATCCTATCCGATTGAATCGAGGTAAAAAGTCCCGAATCCCTCAAACCCCAAATTTATCTATTTTAGGGATTTTGGAAAATTCCTAATTGGTATGAATTGATTATTTTGGGTCCTAATTTGAAGCTATTGGGTTGTTTAGAGGTATTTGGAAGTGTATGTGTTGGAAAATTGATGATGGAAGTTACCCACTTTGAAAACCATAGGATAATGGAATTTAAAGAGGATTAAAGTGTAGTATAAATTGAATTGGGATTGATTGGTGTGTTGAATTGGTGTTATAGAATGGTAGGGATTGTTGGAATATGCGAGGGATTAACGCCCGAGTAATTCCGTCTCCACCGGAAACCAATTTAGTATGAAAAGAGACACTTTTCAATCCAATTTAGAACGTGGAGCTAAGTGGTGGGTAAGAAGTTTCGGTTAGACCGTAATGGACGCCGGAATCAATTTAAATAGTAAAATGCTCTTATTGGGTAGAATCCCAATTTTTTTAAGTATATTAGGCCACATGTATTCGTATGTGAATATAAGTTGAAAGAGTGGTTGGGTAATTGGCAACCATAGAGAATTTGAGACTATGACTATCATAGGCCATCAATTGGGTATGGAAATTATGAAAAGTCACATACGGACACTTGTAGGTGAAAACGGGTAAATTGGAGATTTTTTTAAGTCGATGGGGTTATAAAGGAAATAACACGAATTTAGACCCAAATAAAAGTATGTTGAATGTCCTGAACACTAGTTAATGGAACTCTAAGTTAATTAACTAACCTAAGGGACTAACTAGAGGAAGTGGACATAAATTTGACATGTACAAAGTAATGGCTAATCTCAAATGTCTTGAGGTTTTGTGACTCAAGTAAGTATTCGAAGAAAGGGATAAAGAGATGAGAATAAGTGTGAGACACTTGGAAATAGTATTAAAGAGAGGAAGAGGGTTAAGACCAAGGACTTGGTTCTTGGCAAAAGTTTAATGTATTTAAAGACATGAGCATGGCATATGCATACAATTTGCATATAATAAAGATGATAATGACGTAAATACGTTTGTTAGGTAACCACGAATCGTCTGGAGCGGGAGTGACTCCAGGACCTGAAACAGGAAGCCGTCCAGGTGAGGGGTTTCCCATCCTTGCCCTACAGGGTTGAATGAGGATGTGAATACGTGGCTTGCTTACTTGCTTATTTGTAAGAATTATTAGGAAATTTCATGCTATTGTTGTTCATAAACTAATTTATGTGAATATACCCGTGAATATGTGATTGATTGACTTTGAGGTGGTACTGGAGGGTGCCCATGTGATGACATGGGATACGCCGAACAGTACAAGTGATGGGGTAGGATGTTGATTTAGTTCAAGTTTCGGTTTGTCCTAATAATTAGAAACCCACTAAGGAAATGAAATTGACTTATTTATACACGTCGACGTGATTTGTGGTAAATGAACTTAGGAATTACCTTAGAGCTAGGTTATCATCTAATCAAGGGTTGAGTACTAAGTGAAGAGTAGTAAATCTCATAAATTGATTAGAAATTCTTAAGGATGTTTGCACTGCTGAGGTAAAGATACCTTAGAATAGAAATGGGTAGATAGAGTCACAAATTCCACTGAAAGTAAGAGAAGTGAAATATGACGTCAGATGATTGCCCGTTGTGGCTATTGCCCTAGCCTGGCACTAGGGTGGTGCATAGCATTTGAAAGACTTGCCCGTTGTGGCTATTGCCCTAGCCTGGCACTAGGGTGGTGCATAGCATTTGAAAGACTTGCCCGTTGAGGCTATTGCCCTAGCGTGACACTAGGGTCGATTGTATGATTTAAGGCTTTTAATATAAAATGTTACATGATATTGATTGCTTATGAGTAGCATGATAGAGGAGCATGATTCCTAAGTTTATCTGTAATGTGATGTTATATTAATGTTGCCTGATCATTATATAACATATGATAAACTGGAATTTCGTGCGCATGTGATTGTGAGTGGTTCCCTTTCCCCAGCTGTAGTGGTACCCGCCGCTACGCCGAGGATGGGAAGCTTCTCACTGAGTCTGTTGGACTCACTCTCTGTTTAAATGTTACAGATACAGGAATCGGGCAGGCTTCGACGTCCGGACAGTGATACGGACATCTATCCACTTGCACCGCATTTGTTCGCGTGGGTGGACTTCTTTTGATTATTTAGTTTTCAGTATTTTGAGTTGTATATATTCTAAAGTTGTAAATGCGATGTAAATATTTACAGCTTTTGAATTATGCTATATCTAGACATGTCGGCTTCACATGTGCTTACTGATAGGATTCTGGGTGTTGGGAAAGTCTTGATATACTTATATATATATATATATATATATATATATATATATATATATATATATATATATCTGTGTATGTGAATAGGATAGATCACACATAATGGTGTGTGATCAATATGTATATGCTATATATATACGTGTGACTTGGTATATGTTGGATGAAAAATATAAATATCTGCATGTGAATAGGATAGATTACACGTATTGAGACGTGTAATCACTATGTATACTTAACTGTGCGTGTGAGTGTACATGTGTGATTATGACAGGTTATATATATATTGTGTGTGAATAGGATAGATCATTCCTTTGGGGTTTGATCACTATGTATATATATATTTATGTGTGGATGACCTGAGGGTATGGATGTATATATATACGTGAAATGGGCTGAAGCGGCATTGAGCGCCGTGGATTGCAGGTTATTTAGGCCACCAATGATGGTGTGACCACTATATATGTTATGTGAATATTGATTGGTGATTGAATAAAAGGGTAGATAATTTATGATTATAGATAAGGCTTACGGGTTTAGAGGCTAAATTCTATTCCCGTGCCGGTCACGGATACCTGGAGTCGGGGTCGTGACAGTATGAAAACTTGACATTCATTTTTCTTTTTTTAATAAGTTTTCACTGATGAGTGTTTCGAAAGCTTGATATTTAGTTTTCTTTTTTTTCATCAGTTTTCGTCGATGAGTGTTTCGAAAACTTGATAGTCATTTTTCTTTTTTTAATCAGTTTTCACCGATGAGTGTTTCGAAAACTTGATATTCATTTTCCTTTTTTAATCAGTTTTCATCGATGAGTGTTTCGAATACATTATATTCATTTTTCTTTTTTTAATTAGTTTTCACCTATGAGTGTTTCGAAAACTTGATATTCATTTTCCTTTTTTAATCAGTTTTCGCCGATGATTGTTTCGAAAACTTTATATTCATTTTTTTTAATCAGTTTTCGCCGATAAGTGTTTCGAAAATTGATATTCGTTTTTCTTTTTTTTAATCAGTTTTCGCCGATAAGTGTTTCGAAAACGTGATATCCATTTTTCTTTATTTAATTAGTTTTCCCCGATGACTGTTTCGAAAACTTGATATTCATTTTTCTTTTTTTAATCATTTTTGGTCGATGAGTGTTTTGAAAACTTGATATTCATTTTTCTTTTTTTAATCAGTTTTTGTCCATGAGTGTTTCGAAAACTTGATATTCATTTTTCTTTTTTTTAATCAGTTTTCGCCGATGAATGTTTCAAAAACATGATATTCATTTTTCTTTATTTTATTAGTTTTCACCGATGACTGTTTCGAAAACTTGATATTCATTTTTCTTTTTTTAATCATTTTTCGCAGAATGCGTGTTTCGAAAACTTGATATTGATTTTTCTTTTTTAATCAGTTTTCACCTATGAGTGTTTCAAAAACTTGATATTCATTTTCCTTTTTTAATCAGTTTTCGCCGATGATTGTTTCGAAAACTTTATATTCATTTTTTTAATCAGTTTTTGCCGATGAGTGTTTCGAATAATTGAAATTTATTTTTCTTTTTTAATCAGTTTTCGCCGATGAGTGTTTCGAAAACGTGATATTCATTTTCCTTTTTTAATCAATTTTCGCCGATGAGTGTTTTGAAAACTTGAAATTCATTTTACTTTTTTTTAATCAGTTTTCGCCGATAAGTGTTTCGAAAACCTGATATTTATTTTTCTTTTTTCTAATTAGTTTTCGCCAATTAGTGTTTCAAAACTTGATAGTCATTTTTCGTTTTTTGATCAGTTTTCGCCGATGAGTGTTTCGAAAAGATAATATTCATTTTTCTTTTTTTTAAATAGTTTTCGCCGATGAGTGTTTCAAAAACTGGATATTCATTTTTCTTTTTCTTAATCAATATTCGCCGATAAGTGCTTCGAAAATGTGATATTCATTTTTCTTTATTTAATTAGTTTTCACCGATGAGTGTTTCGAAAGCTTGATATTCATTTTTCTGTTTTTAATCATTTTTCGCTGATGAGTGTTTCCAAAACTTGATATTCATTTTTCTTTTTTTAATCATTTTTCACCGATGAGTGTTTCCAAAACTTGATATTCATTTTTCTTTTTTTAATAAGTTTTCGCCGATGAGTATTTCGAAAACTTGATATTTATTTTCTTTTTGTAATCAATTTTCGCCGATTAGTGTTTCGAATACATGATATTCATTTTTATTTTTTTTAATCAGTTTTCGTCGATTAGGGTTTCGAAAACTTTATATTCATTTTTCTTTTTTAATTAGTTTTTGTCGATTAGTGTTTCAAAACGTGATATTAATTTTTCTTTATTTAATTAGTTTTCACCGATTAGTGTTTTGAAAACTTAATATTCCTTTTTCTTTTTTTAGTAAGTTTTTGCTAATGAGTGTTTCGAAAACTTGATATTCATTTTTCTTTTTTAATCAGTTTTCGCCGATGAGTGTTTCGAAAACTTGATATTCATTTTTCTTTTTTTAATCATTTTTCGCCGAAGAGTGTTTCGAAAAGTTGATATTCATTTTTTTTAATTAGTTTTGGTCGATGAGTGTTTGAAAACTTGACATTCATTTTTCTTTTTTTAATAAGTTTTCACTGATGAGTGTTTCGAAAGCTTGATATTTATTTTTCTTTTTTTTAATCAGTTTTCAACGATGAGTGTTTCGAAAACTTGATAGTTATTTTTCTTTTCTTAATCAGTTTTCACCGATGAGTGTTTCGAAACTTGATATTCATTTTCCTTTTTTAATCAGTTTTCGCCGATAAGTGTTTCGAAAACATTATATTCACTTTTCTTTTTTTAATTAGTTTTCACCTATGAATGTTTCGAAAACTTGATATTCATTTTCCTTTTTTAATCAATTTTTGCTGATGATTGTTTCGAAAACTTTATATTCATTTTTTATTTTTTTTAATCAGTTTTCGCCGATAAGTGTTTCGAAAACTTGATATTCGTTTTTCTTTTTTTTAATCAGTTTTCGCCGATAAGTGTTTCCAAAACGTGATATGCATTTTTCCTTATTTAATCATTATTTTTCGTCGAAGAGTGTTTCAAAAACTTGATATTCATTTTTCTTTTTTAATGTCACGACCCCAAATCGGGGGTACGTGACTGGAACGGGAATAGATTTTTACCTCTAAACCCGTAAGCCTTATCCTGTAAACATGTTTATTACTACCCTGCTATACAATCAATATATATATATATCATACTAGTGGCCACACCTCACTGGTGGCCTAATTAACCTGCAATCCACTGTTCGCTCAATTCCGCTTCAGCTCAATCCAGTGTATAGATATATTTATCAGCACTCATAATGTAAATATTAATATCATATTGACCGTACATCTCATACGTACGATCAATCCTATTCACATGCAGCAAGCACACATAATATATATCCATATCATATTGACCGTACGCCTCAATGCGTACGATCTATCCTATTCACATGCAGAAGTTTATATACTCAAACATATATCCTAGTTTTCCCCAAATTGGACCCTGTCTTTAAATACACGTGAAGCCGACAATTCTAGAGTAGGTACATATCAAAAGCTGTAAATATATATATACAACTCTTACAACTTTAAAATATGTACAGCAAGTGAAATCAAAATAACCAAAAGGTGTCCACCCACACGAACAAGTGCGTAAGGGTGGTCTGATGTCCGTACCACTGCCCGGACGTCGATGCCTGCCCGACCCCTGTATCTGAAACATTGAAGCAGAGGGAGTGAGTCAAACAGTCTCAGTGAGAAGCTTCCCATCCTCGGCGTAGCGGCGGGTACCACTACAGCTAGGGAAAGGGAAACACCCACAATCACATACGCACGAAAGTCCAGTTTATCAATTGTTATATTACGATCAGGCACTATTAATATAACATTAAAATCAAAGATAAACCTACAGATCATGCTTTTCTATCATGCTTCTCATAATCAAACAATCATAATTAACATATCATATAAAAACTGTAAATCACTCAACTGACCATAGTACCAGGCTAGGGCAATGGCCGGGCAATTTCTCTTAATCTTTAACTGACCCTAGTGCCAGGCTAGGGCATGGCCTCAATGGGCAAATCTTTTAGTCTTTTACTGACCCTAGTACCAGGCTATGGCAATGGCCTCAACGGGCAAATGCTTTACTCTTTAACTGACCCTAGTGCCAGGCTAGGGCAATGGCCTCAACAGGCAATTGTTTTAACTTGTTTCTCTTCCCCAGCTTTCAGCTGGGATCCTGACTCTATCTACCCATTACGATCCTAAACTGACTTTACCTAGGTTGTGTGGACATCCATACGACTCACTAATCAATTAAGAGATCGTATAAATCCTCATATTGTTCCCAAACCCTTGATTTAGATCATAACCTAGCTCTAAGGTCTTTCCTAAGTTCAATTACCATAAAACGTCGACGTTAGCAACACTTTCTTTATGATTTCTTAGGTGAGTTTCTAATTAATATGGTAAACTAACCCTTGGACTCAATCAACAACTTACGCCCTTGCTTGTACTGTTCGGCGTACCTCATGTCATCACATGGATACCCTCCAGTACCCTTTTTTACCTGTAGCAAACACACATATACAAATACTTTCATGGATAACAATTTAGGAACAACAATATCATGTTAACCACTAAACAATTCTTACAAATAGGCAAGTAAGCAAACCGCATATCCACATCCTCAATCAACCCTGTAGGGCAAGGATGGGAAACCCCTCACCTTAGCCGTTTTACTTAGTAACCCTTGAGCACTCTTGTCTCAAAGGAAGCACTTGAGTCATAACAAATAGAACCACACCAATTAAATTACTTATCTACACATGTGTGTAGCAAACTTTCCATAAACTCCATATTAACCAATTTTCCACTTCTACACATATCAATGCCTAAATTCCACTACCTAAGCTATGGTCATCATTTGGTGTTTTCTCTAGCTTTAAAATAATGAAATGTATAAACAATTAAATTCATTCCATTGGTTGCTCTCTAAGCCCCACCAATAGAAAATCAATTAATTATGGAAAATTCTTACCTTCACAAGAGGGTTCACATATCACTAACCCAACCATTGGGCATTATCCAAACCATTTAGAATATCCAAACAAATCATTCAAAGTTTATAAATATTATCAAGTTCAAGAAAATCCTCCAATTCCATAAATTTCCCCAAATTTCGTAGGTCACAAACCCTATAGTACAAATCTTCATAGAACTCATTATTAGGGTGATTCTTATACACAAGAATGAACCTAAGGTGATATACTATCATTGGGTAACTCATTTTTAACAAGAAAATCATGATTCAAGTGGTGGAAACAAGTTTTTGGGAACTCACCTTGTAAAAATCCGAAAATAGAGGTTTGGAAGAGTAACCCAAGCTCTTTGATGTTCCAAAAGAATAGAGAAACTTGAGGGAATCTTAGATTGATGTGGGAACAAGAATTAAGTAAGGGTGGTGTCACACCCCACTTAAATTAGATGTGACTGGCACAGGGTCCAAGATACAAACTCTTCCCTGTAAGCCTAACTCCAAGGTTCACAAAATTTAAGTACATCCCATACTTATCTCTCCACATACAACTATACTTGGCAATTAATTAATTCATATGGTTCAATCTCTAATCATATTTTAGCCCTTACTATCACTAGTTTTTCATTTCATCAGAAATACTAACATTAACTGTTTGCAGAAATTTCGGCAGAGTCTCCCCTAAATTTTAGAGGTTCCCGAAATTTGTACAAACAGCCAAACCACAAAACAATTATATAGGAGAGCTCAGCTCTTCATAGTACACCTTACAAAATACCAAAACAAGGAAAGGAATCCTGCCTATGGAATACAGAGCGACATCTAGAATTAAAATATAAGTAAAGATTTTCAAAATATTACGGCCCAACGACACAAAGTTGGGCTCACCATTGGAATCCTACTGCGCTGCAACACCTGAAGGAGGCTCAGTATCTACCCTGTTATCTGAAAGGAAATGAAGAAGTAGTAGGATGAGTGGAAAACCACCCAGTGAGTAAACAACACACGCTACAACTGAAATGGGACAAACTAGGCACGAGCGTTTTACGATAATGAAAGTAGTGTTTATACCGTTCGAAATTAAGGGTAAGTTTACAAATAATTCCAAGGATTCCAAGAGAGCATATTAAAAATTTAAAACCTTAAATAATTTAAATAGACTATGATTAACATATTTAAATGCAATTATATAGAAATCAAGTTTGTGGGAAGGACATCTCACAGAACTATCTCATATACCCTCCAATTTCATCCCTTCTCAACACCATGTAATTACATAACTCCAATCTCCGGCCACAACTCCTTTACGTGGCCCCAAACCCTCCATAAATACACATACACTCCACGTGTGTGGCCGCACACGGGGCTAGCATCACCTAACCTCTGCTAGCTGAGGCTTATACCTACGCGCGCATAGGGCTACAGATACAGCTGTAGCACCAGTGTTCCATAAAGAGTTCCTCCCACTAAAAACATATCAAAAAAAAAATTTTCTCATCAACATAGCCAATTTAAATTCAATGAGCAACATACATATACGTAAAAATATATCTTAACAATTTCAAATCCACATGTTGCGTTAAATCGATAAAGTATTTAAACATACCTTCGAAGCATTATATTCATTATACAAAGAGCAAATAAGATACCAAATGAAAAATAATTCTCTTTCTGAAATGAAACAATCATTAGACAGTTTGTCCCAAGGCTAGGCAGATATGATCAATTAAATAGAGGATAGCTAAAAGGCTTGGGTACGTTAAAAATAAGAAAATGCATCATAACGCGTATCGTCTACTCACAGTAAGGCCGAACAAGGGATTCAAGATGGATCTCTAGGAGTATATGACTCTTCCAAGGCACCTATATGCAGAACATTATGCTATCTATTAATAACACATCCCAAATAACAGTTAAATTTAATTCCATTGGCATATTTAAGTTCCTTACTCTCTCACTGAAGTATATATATATATATATATATATATAAACTAAATTTTTCACTTTACATACATAAGTCCTTTTCCCTTGAGTTCATAATCTAGAATGTGGTTCAAGCCTAAACAAATCATGGTTTTGTGAAATAAACACTTTATTATTAGAAAATAGATTAGCAAGAATTTATTGCACTTAGTTCTAACATTGGCTAATTTTTCCACAAGTTTTCAACCCGAAATCCATCTAATAGACTTCAAAACAAGTGATAAACATTGATATCTAAGTAAGAGAAGTATTACTTTCCTAAATCTAACCAAAACCCCCAAATTTCTATCTAAGTTTGAAACTCAAACCCTAACATTTGGAGCTGCGAATTTCTCCTCTGTTTTGAAACAAGGAAGTGTTGTTATGTGTGAAAGTTTTCCGGTGACTGGAGGTGGTTGACGACGGCGGCCGGAGTTGATGGAGATGACCAAGTGAAATAGGAATTTGATGAAAGTTCGGTGGTGGAGGCTATGGAGCTTGGTTGAGAAGATGTGAAAGTGAATGAGAAGAAGTGAAAGTGAATGGGGAGATGAGGGCAGAAAAATCGACGCTTCCAGAAAAACTTGGGTTCTTTTTTTTTTGTGTTGGGGACTAAGGGTAGAATGGGTAATTGACATCTTTATAAAATGGAATTTTAAATAGATTTTCATGTCTAGATTTTCTTGTGGATAAAACTTGGAAGGATTTGAAATTTTTTTGTAGTCATAAGCCTACTAAAAATATCTGATAAAGGGGCTCCTAGCAGATAAAGAATCCCTACCGGATAGAATTTTAATTTCGAAAAATTTTGAAATTTAAACTATGAACTCACCAAAATTTCTAGGACCACTTTTTAACTAAATTAAAAATTTTCTACCTAATTTTCATATTTAATTTAATTCCTATAGTTCTTACATTTAGAATCCCATAATTAGCCAAAAAATCTTATTATTATTATTATTATTATTTTTGAGTTATTACAGGTGGAGGCTTGAGATTGGAAAGGGTGAAGAGAAGGAAAAGAAAGTGGAAGGAGCAGCAGAAAAAGAAAAACGCAGAAGCAGAGCAAATCGTGGGTGGTAAGGGGCTTTTAAGGGCAACTTGGTATTTGACATTTTTTTTAGAGTATGGTAAAATAGAGTTTTGAATGGATTTTCTTGTCTACATTTATTTGTAAGTAAGAATAACAAAATTTTGAAAATTTTGGCTAATCATAAGCCTATTAAAAATATTTGTCATTGAGTGTCTTGCAGATGAAAATTTCCTACCCAGTATAATTTTTATTTTCAAAAAATTCTCAAATTTAAACTATAAGCTTTGAATAATTCATATGACCACTTTTAAACAAAATTATAATTTGTCTACCTAATTTTCATATTTATTTTAATTTCTTAAATTCTCAACTCTAAAACTATTAAAATCTTAATTATATCCCAAAAATTATTTATTTCACTCTAAAAAAATTTATTTTTATTTTCTTTAGCCACAATGCTTAACTTCAATTTCATAAATTTTATCAATTTCATATTATCCCATCAATTCCTATTTAATTTTATTTATCTATATGTATACACAAAATTATTATTTATTTCTATTGTTTATTTATTTATTTGTTTTGTCCTTACATTCCAACTCCAAATGATGACCATGCTAAGTCTTACTATACACAATTGACTTGATTCTAAAAATACCCCTCGGGTATTACATTTAATTAGTTTTGGTCGATGAGTGTTTGAAAACTTGACATTCATTTTTCTTTTTTTAATAAGTTTTCACTGATGAGTGTTTCGAAAGCTTGATATTTATTTTTCTTTTTTTTAATCAGTTTTCGCCGATGAGTGTTTCGAAAACTTGATATTCATTTTCCTTGGTCGATGATTGTTTGAAAACTTGACATTTATTTTTCTTTTTTTAATAAGTTTTCACTGATGAGTATTTCTGTCACGACCCCCGTTTAGAAGATCGTGACCGGCACAGACACAGGGAATATCCCTCTGCCTATAAGCCTTATCACCTAATTGACAGAATAGCTATTATTGAAAAATACATTCACATGCATTATAATACTATGGCTACACCGAAATGGTGGCCTATCTTAGGCAAGCAAATCCACGGCCAGTGCCGCTTCAGGATATAGATATAGGAAAACACTCATAATATATATAACCTGTGTACTGGCTACACATCCGAAGATGCTGTCTATCCTATTCGCATGCAACATATATATGTATATATATATACTTTGGAAACAAGTTCTTCCTGCATTGTAATCTAACGGATCCTGATCTTTAAGATGTGTGAAGCTGACAGTTCTAGATTTAGTGATACAATATAGTTGGGTACGTCTACCCTTTACTTTATGATACAATGATAAAGTAAATTAAATTACAATTACAATTACAATTTATTCACGCACATGAACAAGTTGTGGGTCTTGGAAAGTTTTGCTTGTCCCTCGTTCCATCGAGACTTCTTCCACCTGTACTAAACCTATCTCTGTGTAGTAAAAATGAGGTGTGAGTCTTAACCACGCGACTCAGTGAGGACTCTCCCATCCCCGGCGCAAGGCGGGTACCACAGCGCTGGGAATGAAAGTCATACACAACCACATGCAAAAACAACTGGTTACTGTTAATTAGCATACATTCTTGGCGACCACACAACAACAAAAATTTCACCCAAACACTCACATGCATTTAATAACTGTAAACATGCAGCAGTTTATTCCATGTCATCAATCAGCAAGTAAACATGTAACATATAGTATCGGCTTTTACTTACCGGTCTTCTCACGTTCAGCATGTTTGAATCAACCAAAACGTTGTGGTGACGTAATCCTGTACATCACTACTACGCTGCACAATCAGCAATCATATGCAAACACAGATAAGTTGTACCTACACACAGATACTATAGCATACATCTACTTAATCTCCCCCACTCTAGGGTATCTACTAGCCACTACGTGGCTTTTCTACTTCAAACCCATGCACTCGGGCTACTGGCCACCACGTGGCAAAATATACTTAACCCATTCACTTGGGTACTGGTCACCTCGTGACAATTCTGTAAATCAAACAATACTTAACCCATTCACTTGGGTATTGGTCACCTCGTGACAATTCTGTTAATCAAACACAATCAACGTCTATCTATCAAACAACTGATCTGTAGCCACCAAGTGGCACGTCCTGAGCCCTCACTGCGGGGCAATAGCTTGAGTCCACTCGTCCATTACCCAACCAGGCCACACGGCGGGCATGGCACGACGTCTCGAAGCATGGCCACTGTCACACCCTGGACCAACTCCACAGGATGATTTCTCTTTTCTAGGTTAGGCTCACGGTTCACCCGTAGGTTCCTCCCGTGTCTCATTACCTTAGTTGTCACGACCCCCGTTTAGAGGACCGTGACCGACACAGACACAGGGAATATCCCTATGCCTGTAAGCCTTATCACCTAATTGACAGAATATCTATTATTGAAAATACATCCACATGCAGTATAATACCATGGCTATACCGAAATGGCGGTCTATCCTAGGCAAGCAAATCCACAGCTAGTGCCGCTTCAGGATATAGATATAGGAAAACACACATAATATATAACCTGTGTACTAGCTACACATCCGAAGATGCTGCCTATCCTATTCACATGCAACTGATATATGTATATATATATATATATTTTTGGAAACAAGTTTTCCCTGCATCGAAATCTAACGGATCCTGATCTTTAAGGTGTGTGAAGCTGACAGTTCTAGATTTAGTGATACAATATAGTTGGGTACGTCTACCCTTTACTTTATGATACAATAATAAAGTGAATTAAATTACAATTACACTTTATTTGTCACGACCCCAATTTTAGGAGTACGTGACCGGCACGGGGTTAGGATTTCGTCCCCAAACCCGTAAGCCTTCCCCATAACCATAGAATGTAACTACCCTGTTATACACTCAACAAACAATATTCACATAATAGATAGTGGCCACACCATCCTTAGTGGCCTAGGTAACCTGCAATCCACGGCTCTCATTGCCGCTTCAGCCCATTTCAAGTAGGTATATTCAACCAATCACACAATCAATCACACATAGTTATATATATATATATACAGTGATCAAACCACAAGGGAATGATCTATCCTATTCACACGCAACATATATATAACCTGTTCAACCAATCTTATATACATACACATTCACAGTTATGTATATACGTGATCACACGCCTCAATGCGTGTAATCTATCCTATCCACATGCAAGTATATATATTTCCACACAACCATGTACAACTTCACACGTATGTATATATCCATATCATATTGGTTGTACGTCTCAATACGTACAACCTATCCTATTCACATGCGTTGGAACGTATATATATATATAAACAAATAATTGACTTCCCAACACCCAGAATCCTATCTATAAGTTCATGTGAAGCCGACAATGCTAGATAACATATATAATTCAAAAGCTGTAAATATTTACATCCCATTTACAACTTAGAATATATATATATATATTTACAACTCAAAATATGAAATATGAATAACCAAAACAAAACCACCCACGCGAACGAAACGTTACAAGTGGTGAGATGTCCGTGTCACTGCCCGGACGTCGACGCCTGTCCAATACCTGTATCTGAAATATTTAAAAAAAGAGGAGTGAGTCTTAACCACTTGACTCAGTGAGGAGAATCCCATCCTCGGCTAAGTGGCGGGTACCACAGCAGCTGGGGAGAGGGAAACACTCACATCCACACGCGCATGAGATTTCTGGTTTAACATGTGTTATACAGTGACCAGGCAACATTTATATAACATTACACGTAGATAAACCTAATATCATGCATTCTCTAGCATACTCCTCATAAACATTCACAATTTACATGATAAACTAGATGCAATGAATCACACAACTGACCCTAGAACCAAGCTAGGGCAATGGCCTCCACGGCAATTATATATATATATTTAACTGACCCTAGTACCAGGCTAGGGTAATGGCCTCAACGGGCGATTATCTTTAGTTTTAACTGACCCTAGTGCCAGGCTAGGGCAATGGCCTCAACGGGCGATTATCTTTAGTTTTAACTGACCCTAGTGCCAGGCCAGGGCAATGGCCTCAACGGGCGATTATCTTTTGTCTGACTCTATTCACTTTCCAAGCCATACCTTGGAGTTTTGACTCTATCTACCCTGTATAAAATTTTCTATTGCTCTTAACAAGTGAAAACTCACTAAGACTTTCTAACTCATTATGAAATTTGCCTATTCTTTAATTAGTATCCAGCCCTCGTTTCGAAAATCCCTAATTCTAGGGAGATCCTAAATTCATTTAAAACAAGATACGTCGACGTTTTGAGAAAACGAGTTTAGTTTCTTGAGTGTGTTTCTAGTTATTAAGACAGCCAGAACTCAATTCATATCAATATCCTACCCCTTTTATCCGTACTATTAGGCGTGTCCCGTGTCATCACGTGAACACCCTTCAGTACTATATTATCACGAGTAATATTCGCAAACACAAATATATTCAAATAAATCCTTTTTAGGATCAACAATAGCATGTCAATTTCTAATAATTTCTACAATCAAGAAATCAATCAAACCACCTTTACACATCCACATCCAACCCTGGGCAAGGATGGGAATCCCCTCACCTGGACGGCTTCCCGGCTCCAATTCTGGAGTCACTCCCGCTCCAGATGACTCGCGGTTACCTATCGAATATACGTACGTCATTAACATTTATATTCTATGCAACATGTATGCATATGAAATGCTTATGCTATATGAATGTGTTTAACTTTGCCAAGAATCACATTCTTGGTCTAAATTTCTCTTTTTCTCTTTATGCCATTTTTCAAGTGTCTCACACTTGTTCTCATTACCTTTTTACCCCTTCTTTGAACATTCATTGAAATTTATATTTAAATTTCCAACCTCCCTTCAACTTAAATTTCCCAAGTTATCCATTTACCAACAAATGTGCATATGTGACTTTTCTCATTCCTTTATTAATTTAATAACCTATGAAAATCATAATTTCCAATGGCCCATACTTACTAATTTCCAACTCCACTTATAACTTATTATCACATATACACACATGTGGGTCAATATACTCAAAAGTTGGAATTTGCCCCAACTAAGGAATTTCACTAACTAAATAATTCTCCGGCGTCTATCACGGGCTAACCAACTTCCTAATTCACCTCCTAATCCCAAATTGGCTATATGAACTAGAATTTATCTCCTTCATCAATAATCTAGTTTCCAATTAAAACCAAATTATTCATTCTTCAACCCCTTGTCTATTCTAATAATTTATACCATTATAAAATAATAATTCAACACTCCAATCGACTCTAATACTATCCATCCAACATTTCAAATCACTTTAAATCCTATTGGAAACTCATTAGTCTAGGTTTTTCCACATTAGTAACTTCCAACATCAATTTATCAACATAATCACTTACACATACTTCCAATCAACCCAACAACATCCAATTGAAGCTTAGAATGACCAAATGTATCAATTTGGAATTTTTCCAGAAATCCCTAAAATTGATAAATTCGGGATTTGAGTGATTGGGGACTACTTACCTCGATTCGATCGGATTAAATGATGCTACGGGGTAGAGTAAGCTCCTAGTCACCTTCCCCGAGCTCGGAACGGCCGTTTTCCGGCGAAAATCCGGCTAAAACGGAGTCCCGCAACCTTAGCGTCCTTTAACGTCGTTTCCGCCGTGCCCGCCGCCTCCAACCACCGTGGACGTCTTCTCCGGCCAGAACACGGTCCAGCGCCACCCAGCTCCGCCCCAAACGCCGCCGCCGTAGCCTCCTTCTTCTTCCCCGAAACTTCGCCCTTCGCTCGCGTCACTGGCCCTCACGTTTCTCTCTTTCTTCTTTTTTTTTTTCCTTAGCTCCAGTGACTCTCGGGAATTTGGGGCTGAAGCAATTTGATGTATATGGCATTCTAAATGAAATAGGGGGGTCACGTGAGTGACCCCCCCCCCCTCCACCCATCACTCTCCCATATTTTTTTTTTTTAAAAATTTCTTAAATGTATATTTATATAGGAAAAAAAAAATATTTGATCACCTAAGATTAACTAAATAAATTCAAGAATTTATTTTAGTGAAAAAAAAAAGAAATTTGGGGTTAGTTGACTTGTACCCGTTATCTCCCGTTAGGTCCCAATTTGTCCACGAAAAATTTTATTTGTTTCAAATTTTCTCCCAATTTCAATTAAAAATTAGATTAGGACCTTAACGTTATTTTAAAAATATTCCGGATATTACAATATTCACCCACATGAACAAGTTGTGGGTCTTGGAAAAGTGTTGCTCAACCCTCGTTCCACCGAGACTTCTTCCACCTGTACTTAACCTGTCTCTGTGTAGTAAAAATGAGGTGTGAGTCTTGACCCCGCGACTCAGTGAGGACTCTCCCATCCCCGGCGCAAGGTGGGTGCCATAGCGCTGGGTTTAGGAGTCATACACAACCACATGCAAAAACAACTAGTTACTGTTGTTAGCATACATTCTTGGTGATCACACAACAACCGAAATTTCACCCAAACACTCACATGCATTTAATAACTGTAAACATGCAGCAGTTTATTCCACATCATCAATCAACCATTAAACACGTAACATATAGTGCTGGCTTTTACTTATCGGTCTTCTCACGTTCAGCATATCTGAATCAAACAAGATGTTGTGATGACGTAATCCTGTACGTTACCACTCCGCTGCACAATCAGCAATAATATGCAAACACAGACAATTCTTTAAGTACACACAGATACTATAACATACATCAACTTAACTTCCCCCACTCTGGGGTATTTACTAGCCACTACATGGCTTTTCTACCTCGAACCCGTGCACTCGGGTTGCTGGCCACCATGTGGCAAAGCATACTTAACCCATTCACTTGGGTACTGGTCACCTCGTGACAATTCTGTTAATCAAACAATACTTAACCCCTTCACTTGGGTACTAGTCACCTTGTGACAATTCAATTAATCAAACACAATCAACTTCTATCTATCAAACAATACGTACACGTCCTGACCCCTTGCTGCGGGGCAATAGCTTGAGCCCACTCGTCCATTACCCAACCATGCCACATGGCGGGCACGACACGACGTCTCGAAGCATGGCCACTGACAGACCCTGGACCAACTCCACAGGATGATTTCTCTTTTACTAGGCTAGGCTCACGATTCACCCGTATGTTCCTCCCGTGTCTCCTTACCTTAGTCTGACATATTAATAGGATTCTTTGTATCTTTCCCGAAGGATCAACAATTCTTCTCCTTATTAATATGTACAAGTATTCTCAACAGGATATAACTCATATACCCATCCAGATGCACTCTCTGAGCCTCAAGCTATCGTCATAGCAATATAAATCCTTTCTGACCCTATTGCCAGGATAGGGCAATGACCATCGTCATGGTGATTATAAAATTGAGGTCTCAAGTGCCATCTGACGTTGTTCTAATCGATGTCTCACATCGCTAGTGTAACCAAATCCGAAACCCACCAATAACTCCCTTTGCATGATTTTAATTTAAGTCACCGTCGTGACGAGTTTTCAAAATAAAGTTTAGCCCTTCCTACAAGGACTCTTGCCACCGTCGTGGAAAAGATTTAATAAAATACTCATCATGCCTCCGGAGTGTATGAGTTGGATTTGTAACACACCAATCATAACAAACAATTATACTCTACTCCTATGTCTTCCTATCCAAGCTAATTTCCACAACCTATTTTCTAGTTCTTTCACTCTTTTAGCATTCTATACATCTAGCTAACACATGCCAGACAAGCAGAGAATATGCATACTCATGTAATCCACATAAAGCATACAACCCTAGGAGCAGAGATGAAAGAGCCCTCACTTTGGTCACTTTACGTAACATTCCCTTTGAGCACTCTTGTCTCCAAGGAAGTACTTGAATCCTATCACAAACAACCAATTCAATCCATATCAATTTTCATACATCAACTTCTATTTCACCACATAAGTCCTATCACATATAATCCTTTCCACCATATTCTAAATTCATAATTACATAGCAACTTAAAACTACATTCAAGGCTAACCCAAAACCCCTTATTAAGCTAAGGTCATCATTTAGAGTTCTTTTTAAGTTAAAAACAATTTATGCTTAAGTAAACAAGTCTTGCCACTTGCTCACTCTCCAAGCTCCTTCAATGAAGGATTTTGCGAAATATGGAAACTCCTCATTTTCACCATGGGTCCACACATAAAAAAAAATCCAACAATTGGGCAGTCTCTCATTTCATTTAAAAAATGTAAGCAATTCATTTGGAACCCAAACAAGCCAACAATTTTTTTATCTAGGATTTTGTTTGATCTTTGAAATGACACTTAAAAGTTGGTTAAACTCATTTTAGTTGAAGGAAAAGGAACCATTCAAAAGGAAAAGGAAGAAATAACAACTTTTCAAAAACTAGAAACTTGGTAGTGTGTAAAACAGAACCGCTAACTTTTGAGAAACTTCACAGAAAATCTAACCGTTGTAATTTTTAGTAAAAATACAACTTAGAAAGCTTAGGATGTTAGCTTTCATATGGCTTTGGAATCACTCAAATCCATTAAGTAACGAATTCAGAAAACACATTTAAACAGAGCAAGATCAGATTCAAAACAGCATGCAACATTTGGCAAGCTTCATTGAAATGGTCATATCTCCTTCCATACTCAAAGAAATTATTTGATTCTTACAAAAATTCGTTACAGAAAGGATTTGAGCCATTTAAGAGCAGTAATTTAAAAACAGTAGCCAATCATAGAAAAATTCCGCATCAGTTTAGAAAACAGAACCGCTGACGTTCAAGGTAATTTCCAGAAGATCTAACCGTTGGAATATTTTGGAAAAATACAATTTAGAAAGCTTAGGATGTTAGCTTTCATATGGATTTGGAATCATGCAAATCTATCAAGAAACGAATTCTGAAAACACGTTTAAACAGATAAAGGTCAGATTCAAAAACTCAGTTTTTGACAAAAAACATGTTCCACGAATTTCTTCTGTCTTATACCATCAAAGATTGTTGTTTTTAGAAGAACATGATGAACAAACTCAAACCCTAAACTCAAATCTCTAACCCAGCAAAATCTCAGCACAACCAACAATTAAAACATCCAATAGAAATGTTCATAACATCAAGAATGCAAAGTTTGAGCCTCCATTGTTCATAAAATCAAGAAATGGTGAGGATGAGAAAAATTATAGATGGAGAAGATTACTAAACCTACCTCAAGAGAGTAAAACAAGATGAAGAGAAGGTTTGGGGCAGCTTCCTAATCCTTGCTCCGGCTCACCGGATTCCGGCGAGATTCTCGCCGGATTAGCTCCCTCATCCAAGCCCTAGCTCCCCCTCTCTCTCTTCTCCCTCTCTCTCCTTTCCTTTCTTTTTCTTTTCTGATTGTGTGTGTGAGTGGCATGGAAGGGGTGTAAGTGGGGAGAAACAAGTTTTCTCTTCACTTTAGTCCCTCCATCCTCCAACTCTACATTTTCCTTCGTTTTAGTCCTCGGTTCCTTTTAACTTTCATACTTTTTTTTTCTATATATATATATATTTTTTTTTTCAAGTTTTAAATTCCTAGCCCGGAATAAATCCTTCTTTAATCCTCAAAAAAAAATTTAAATAAATCATTCTTAAATCCTCAAAATTTTTCGGGGTATTACATTAGTCTCACATATTAATAGGATTCTTTGTATCTTTCCCGAAGGATCAACAATTTCTCTCCTTGTTAATATGGACAAGTATCCTCAACATAATATAACTCATATACCCGTCCAGACGCACTCTCTGAACCTCAAGCTATGGTCATAGCAATATAAATCCTTTCTGACCCTATTGCCAGGATAGGGCAATGA
The DNA here is from genome assembly GCA_014851425.1 of Senna tora. Taxonomy (NCBI): domain Eukaryota; kingdom Viridiplantae; phylum Streptophyta; class Magnoliopsida; order Fabales; family Fabaceae; genus Senna; species Senna tora. The sequence continues at coordinate 18,804,315 of CM026261.1, read as the reverse complement.
CCATCGTCATGGTGATTATAAAATTGAGGTCTCAAGTGCCATCTGACGTTGTTCTAGTCGATGTATCACATCGCTAGCATAATCAAATCCGAAATCCACCAATAACTCCCTTTGCATGATTATAATTTAAGTCACCGTCGTGACGAGTCTTCAAAATAAAAGCATAGTCCTTCCGTACAAGGACTCTTTCCACCGTCGTGGAAAAGATTTAATAAATTACTCATCATGCCTCCGGAGTGTATGAGTTGGATTTGTAACACATTAATCATAGCAACCAATTACATTCTACTCTTATGTCTTCCTATCCAAGCTACTTTCCACCACCTATTTTCTAGTTCTTTTATTCTTTTAGCATCCTATACCTCTAGCTAAGACATATCAGACAAGCAGAGAATATACATACTCATGTAATCCACACAAGCATACAACCCTAGGAGCTGAGATGGAAGAACCCTCACCTTGGCCAACCTTCCATGCAATCCTCTCCTATAACTTAAGTCTCCTCAGAGTTCCTGTTGCACTCAATCGTGTACCCTTGTTCCTATAAGAACAACATTTACTTCATTAAGGTTATTACTTAGCTTAACTTGTTATTTATCTCTCCATTACTCTCACGTGTAGTCCATGGTTACCACAGAGTCAAGCTCTTGGTCTTATTGGACTTCTCTATCCCGACTTATGCGTATCCTTCCTTGGACACTTGACTTACTCGTATATAACACTCTACTTGAGTGTTTCACATACTTGGATTTGAGTCTGTGGAAGCTTATCTAGCTTGGTTGGAAGGAATCCTAATTCTAGGAAGGTCTAAACATTTTAATTCAACTTGTGTTTCTACTTGGGTTCTAATAAATCTAGTTTCTAAACCTCAATATACCTCCAATTTATCCTATTTAAGGTTTCCTAAATATTTATGAGGGAAGAAGGTTGAAATTTTAGAAATTGGATTTCATTGTTCCACAAGCTTCCACTCTTGGGAAACAAGAAAATATCTAAATTAATTCTCGAGGCTTGATAGCATATTTAGAATTATTCTAGGGTGTTTAAGATTGAAAATATGAAGTTTAAAACTCCCAACATCACCCTTAAAGTGTATTTGGGAAACCCGAGTAGGGACCCAGTACGTTAACGTCGAGGTTCAACCTTAGTAACCTTGGGCCAGCTCTTCACGGGTCTTGTTCAACTAATATTCCAACCATATAATTGTAATAATACCAATCCAAGCCTATTTACTCAAATTCAAACTCAATCCTAATTATCAACAATTTCTCCAATTTATGAATAATTAGAATTTAACCCCAAATCCTTCCAAATTCGAATTTGGGCAAATCCGAGAATATAATCTCAATTCCTACCCCAGCTAAGTGTTCAAGAACACTTTCTAGGTCTCAATCTACCATCGAAACAACTTAATCGAAGGTCAATCGAAGAAATCCCTAAAAATAGAGAAATTGGGGGTTTCGAATGAAATTGGGGTTACTAACCTTTGATTCGATTGGTGGGAGGTGTGTAAGATGTTGTAGTCGAACTCCGGTGGTCGTTTCCGACGTCGGACCGCCCTTTTGCGGCCGATTTCCGGCGACCCATGGTCCTTCCCCTCCTTTCTTCTTCCTCTCCGTCAGTTTCTTCCTCTCTCTCCACCCATTTTCTTTCTTTCTCTTTCTCTTATCTCTTTTTGTTTCTTTGTTTTTCAATCCGTGGCTCTCTCCACTCTTATATATATATATATATATTTCCTACATACCTAACCCCAAATTAAATAATAATAATAATAATAAATAAATAAATATAATAAAAATAAAATAATTAATAATTAAATAATAAATAAATAAATATTATTAAAAATAAATTAATTTATAACTAAGTAAATAATAACAAATTTGTATTTTTAATTTAATCCCTTTCCCTATTTAATTCGGGTTTCCAAGTTCATAGGTCCCAAATTAAATCCAAAAGTTATTTTCTACTTCTTTTCTTTCAGTTTCTACTTTCTTAAACACCCCATTTTTAATTATTTAAAATAATCATAATAAAAATAAACTAATTAATAATCAAACAATTAATAACTAATAATATTTTGATTTAGTTCCCACTCCTATTTATTTTGGGTTTCTAATTTCGTAGGTCCTGAATAATTTCCAAAAAAAATATTTTACTCATTTCTTTCATCTTTTATTTTACTTGAAATTTCGAAGAATTTCGCGGTTCCATTCAGGTTTCCCTTAACCTTCATACTTTTTCTATATTCTTTTTAAGGTTTTAATTCCTAACCCCGGAATAAATCATTTTTAAATCCTCGAAATTTTTAATAAATCACTCTTTAATCCTCGAAATGTTTTGGAGGTATTATAGTTTCGAAAGCTTGATATTTATTTTTCTTTTTTTAATCAGTTTTCGCCGATGAGTATTTCAAAAACTTGATAGTCATTTTTCTTTTTTTAATCAGTTTTCTCCGATGAGTGTTTCGAAAACTTGATATTCATTTTCCTTTTTAATAAGTTTTCGCCGATGAGTGTTTCGAAAACATTATATTCATTTTCCTTTTTTTAATCAGTTTTCACTTATGAGTGTTTCAAAAACTAGATATTCATTTTCCTTTTTTAATCAGTTTTCTCCGATAAGTGTTTCGAAAACGTTATATTCATTTTTCTTTTTTTAATTAGTTTTCACCTATGAGAGTTTCAAAAACTTGATATTCATTTTCCCTTTTTAATCAGTTTTCGCCGATGATTGTTTCGAAAACTTTATATTCATTTTTTTAATCAGTTTTCGCCGATGAGTGTTTCGAAAATTTGATATTCATTTTTCTTTTTGTAATCATTTTTCGCCGATGAGTGTTTCGAAAACTTGATATTCATTTTTCTTTTTCTAATCAGTTTTCGCCGATGAATGTTTCGAAAACTTGATATTCATTTTTCTTTTTTTAATCAGTTTTCGCCGATGAGTGTTTCGAAAACATGATATTCATTTTTCTTTTTTTAATCAGTTTTCGCCGATGAGTGTTTCGAAAACTTGATATTCATTTTTCTTTTTTTTTAATCAGTTTTCATCGATGAGTGTTTCGAAAACGTGATATTCATTTTTCTTTATTTAATTAGTTTTCACCGATGACTGTTTCGAAAACTTGATATTCATTTTTCTTTTTTTAATCATTTTTTTTTATTAGGAAGGGGACTAGTCAGAGACTAGCCAGAAAAACCCCGAGGCAACCAAGTGCCTCTAACATCATCCTGTAAGGTGCTAATACAAATCGAAGGAGGAATTTCCCACACCTGCAAACCATTGGGACTTCTATGAGCTAAATTGGCTAACAAATTTGCCACTCTATTGCCCTCTCTCAGGGTATGGCTAAATGTAACATTCCAATCCTTGGCAGCAAGTTCTCTAATACTTGTAATGATAGTGAAGAGGGGGTGGTCTTTCTCAACGCCGTTTTTAACCATGTTTATCACAACAAGGGAATCAGATTCCAAAATCAGGTTCTGGATGCTCGACTTCCTTGCTAACTCCAAACCAATCTTAATTGCCCAAGCTTCCGCCAAAACAGGGCTGCCATAACCCATGCTCTTAGCGAATCCAGTTAGCCATCTTCCATTATAGTCTCTAAGGGTCCCACCACAGCCAATTTCACCTGTATGTTGCCAGCAGGAGCCATCCACATTCATTTTGCTCTAATTCTCATCCGGAGAGTTCCATTTAATGAGCTCCTTCTCAGGAGTAAGACTCAATCTGTCATTACTGAGTCTGATAAGGCCCACCTCTCTCACACCAGCTAGGTAATTCTCAGTCATCATCTTGATGCTCACAGGGCTCCTGGACTTGTTGTTGAAAATAACTTCATTTCTTTGCTTCCAAATAGTCCACACAGAAAGTGCAAACCTAGTATTCCACTCCTTAGCTGTGTTACTGATGTTAGCACGAATCCAATCCTGCAGGTTCATGCTAAAGAACTCATGTCTCCAAGCGCTAGGAATCAGGCTCAGCCAGTAGTGTTTAACATGCCCACAATCACGAACCGCATGTAAGGCATACTCAATAGAATTATTACATATAGGGCAAGAATCCGTACTACAGTAGTTTCTTTTCTTCCTTTGGTTATTGGTCATGACACTGTCATGGCATAAAGACTAAAGGAAGAACTTGATTCTCTCAGGAACCGGGCAGCGCCAAATTTTCTTTCAAAGACCAGAATCATTATCATGCGTACCCTCTTGTAGCATATTATAGGCAGACTTAATTGAAAATTCACCATTTGGGGATGGGTACCAAGCAATTCTGTCACAACCAGTGTTAAGCATAGGTGGGTGTATGGACTCAATGCAAGCAACCACCTCCTGAGGGAGCAAACAGGAGAACAGGCTCCAGTTCCAATCTCCTTCCATAGTAGAGAAGTTACAAACTCTCTTTCGCAGCTCTTCTTGTGGTAACTGCCCTATAGCAAGCGAACTAAGATTCTCAACCCCCAGTATCCAATGATCCGTCCAGAAGCAAGTGTCCTTACCATCCCTAATCAGAGAAATGGTATTCTGTTTAAACCTGAGCCAAACTTTGCAGACACCAGCCCAAAGATTAGAGCAAATAGGAGGCTTTTGGACAAAGTCCCCCATCATATCTCCGGTTTTATACTTCTCTTTTAGGACTCTAACCCACAGCTTGTTCTTCATGGTAATCATACCCCAAGCTATCTTCATCATATAAGCTTGGTTTAGGGTCTTAAGGTCTTTCACACCGAGCCCCCCTTCCTCCGTAGACAGCTTCACCTTATCCCAATTAATTAAATGCGGGTTAGAACTACCCCACAGAAAATCTCTCCAATTTCTCGATATCCTTGATACAAGACGAAGGCATCAAATTTGTTTGCATTGTGTAGGCAGGTAAAGCAGTTGTCACTGACTTGATTAAAGTCAACCTGCCAGCCTTAGACAAGAAGCTCTGCCTCCAAGAAGACAGCTTGTTACGAGTTCTTTCAGCAACATACTTGAAGGTATTCCTTGTGACCCTGTCAAATAAAATAGGCACTCCAAGGTATTTCCCTGGATTGACAGTTACTGCAAAACCAAGAGCATTAGCAATTTCAGAGGTTCTAGTATGATTGATATTTTTAGAGAAAATAACCCTTGATTTGTCGTGATTAACTTTTTGACCTGAGGCATTGCAAAAACAGTTAAGACAAGCTTTAATAACATTAGCTTGGTCCAGTCCAACTTCTGAGAATAAAAGCAAATCATCAGCGAAAAATAGATGAGATATTGGAGTACCATTCTTAACAAGCCTAACGGGTTTCCAAAGATTCCTTCTAGTAGCTTCAGAAATGATTTGAGCAAACTGCTCAATACATAGGACAAATAAATAAGGAGAAATGGGATCACCTTGTCTAATCCCCCTGGTAGGTTTAAAGGTATCCAATTTCTCCCCATTCCAAAGAACTTGCATTGAGGCAGAGGAAACACAGCTCATAATAATACTAATAATCTTAGGAGGAAAGTTATAAAGAGTAAGAGTTTCCTTAATGAAACTCCAATCAAGCCTATCGTAGGCTTTCTCAAGATCCACTTTTATGGCCATCATACCCTTATTACCTTTTTTAAATCTCATAGAATGGAAGATTTCTTGCCCAATTATGATATTATCAGAGCTATGTCTATTAGGAACAAAGCTACTTTGGAGAGGAGAGATCAAATCTTCAAGAAGAGGTTTTATCCTATTTACAATCATTTTTGTAATAATTTTGTAAATGACGTTACACAAACTTATTGGTCTAAATTGATTAATCATTTCTGGGTTATCAACCTTTGGTATAAGGACAATGAGAGTTTTATTGACATTGGCTATTCTGGAAGGATCCTCATAAATATCAGAAATTAGTCTATTCACAGAACCTCCAATAATATCCCAATACTTTTGAAAAAAGAAAGCATGTAACCCATCATCCCCTGGAGCTTTATGCGGGTTCATGCTAAACATAACAATCTTAATTTCAGAGCTAGAAAAAGGAGAATCAAGGAAACAGAAAGACATTATAGGAATAGTAGTAACCTCTGTTACCAGAACGGAGGGCATACTGATGGTTCCCTCTTTAGAGTAGAGACTCTTGTAGTAGCTGCATACCAACTCTTTCAAGGCCTCTTCATCTGATATCCAATACCCAGAGTCAGTTTTCAATGTTTCAATTCTGTTTCTCCTTCTTCTCAACACCGTAGAAGAGTGAAAGAACTTAGTATTCTTATCCCCGAACAAAATCCAACTAGTGCGGGCTTTTTGGAACCATAATAGCTCCTCTTGAAGGAGGATAGTCTCGTACTCCTTCCAGAGCTCTCCCTTAAGCTTGATCAAACCAGAAGAATGTTTGATTGTCAACGCTTGGTCAATTCCTTCCAGCCGCTTGACAATCCTGTTTTTCCTGCTAAAAATATTACCAAAGATTTCTTTGTTCCATTCTTTGACCTTGTTAGTGAAACAACTAGAATTTTCAAACCAATTCCCATTATTTTTCCAATCGGATTTAACCAATTCCTCAAAACCATTATGGGTCAGCCAAGCAAGCTGAAATCTGAAGGGTTTCTCCCCACGAAAAATATTGTTAGAAGCAGTAGTTTTCAGTAATACAGCATTGTGGTCACTTTTGTAATTTGGTAATACAGACACATCATAATTAGCATAACTAGAAAACCATAAATTGTTACCAAGAACTCTATCAAGTCTCTCACTAATATCATTTCTTCTCCATGTAAAATTAGGACCTTTATATCCTAGGTCCGAAAGCTCACAGCTACTGATAAAACCTGCAAAACTATTCATACTGTTATAATTAGGGGCCCCCTCCCTGTTTTTCATGAGAGAAGAGATAGCTGTTGAAGTCCCCAAGCACGATCCACGGGTTGTCAATACTCTCAGCTAGTTCCTCAATTTTTGCCCAGCAAAATTCTCTCACCTGGCTGCAAGGGTTAGCATAAACAAAGGTACTCCAAAAACTGGTCATACCTCTTTTCTCAATAAAACAGTGAGCAAGCTGGAATTGGACTCGTGGAGACTGATCTTAATCTCCTCATCTCTCCATAAGACCCAGATTCCACCTGAAAACCCATCAGCTTCAATTCTAATAAAATTTTTGATATTCATCTCTCCATAAGCTGGAATGTGGACTCGCCGATGAGTGTTTCGAAAACTTGATATTCATTTTTCTTTTTTAATCAGTTTTCACCTATGAGTGTTTCAAAAACTTGATACTCATTTTCCTTTTTTAATCAGTTTTCGCCGATGATTGTTTCGGAAACTTTATATTCATTTTTTATTTTTTTTAATCAGTTTTCGCCGATGAGTGTTTCGAAAACTTGAAATTCATTTTTCTTTTTTATCAGTTTTCGCCGATGAGTGTTTCGAAAACGTGATATTCATTTTCATTTTTTAATCAGTTTTCGCCGATGAGTGTTTTGAAAACTTGATATTCATTTTACTTTTTTTTCATCAGTTTTCGCCGATAAGTGTTTCGAACCCTGATATTTATTTTTCTTTTTTCTAATCAGTTTTCGCCGATTAGTGTTTCGAAAACATAATATTCATTTTTCATTTTTCTGAAAACTTTATATTCATTTTTCTTTTTCTTAATCAGTCTTCACCGATGAGTGCTTCGAAAACGTGATATTCATTTTTCTTTATTTAATTAGTTTTCTCCGATGAATGTTTCGAAAACTTGATATTCATTTTTCTTTTTTTAATAATTTTTTGCTGATGAGTGTTTTCAAAACTTGATATTCATTTTTCTTTTTTATTTTGTTTTGGACGATGAGTGTTTGAAAACTTGACAATTATTTTTCTTTTTTTAATAAGTTTTTACTGATGAGTGTTTCGAAAGCTTGATATTTATTTTTCTATTTTTTAATCAGTTTTCACCGATGAGTGTTTCGAAAATTTGATAGTCATTTTTCTTTTTTAAATTAGTTTTCACCGATGAGTGTTTCGGAAACTTGATATTCATTTTCCTTTTTTAATCAGTTTTAGCCGATGAGTATTTCGAAAACTTTATATTCATTTTACTTTTTTTTCATCAGTTTTCGCCGATAAGTGTTTTGAAAATCTGATATTTATTTTTCTTTTTTCTAATCAGTTTTCGCCGATGAGTGTTTCGAAAACATAATATTCATTTTTTATTTTTCTGAAAACTTTATATTCATTTTTCTTTTTCTTAATCAGTTTTCGCCGATGAGTGCTTCGAAAACGTGATATTCATTTTTCTTTATTTAATTAGTTTTCTCCGATGAATGTTTCGAAAACTTGATATTCATTTTCCTTTTTTTAATCATTTTCGCTGATGAGTGTTTCGAAAACTTGATATTCATTTTTCTTTTTTATTTTGTTTTGGACGATGAGTGTTTGAAAACTTGACATTCATTTTTCTTTTTTTAATAAGTTTTTACTAATGAGTGTTTCAAAAGCTTGATATTTATTTTTCTTGTTTTTAATCAGTTTTCACCGATGAGTGTTTCTAAAACTTGATAGTCATTTTTCTTTTTTCAATCAGTTTTCACCGAAGAGTGTTTCGGAAACTTGATATTCATTTTCCTTGTTTAATCAATTTTAGCCGATGAGTGTTTCGAAAACTTTATATTCATTTTTTATTTTTTTAATCTGTTTTCGACGATGAGTGTTACGAAAACTTGATATTCATTTTCCTGTTTTTTAGTTATTTGTCGCAGTTGAGTGTTTCAAAACGTGATATTCATTTTTCTTTATTTAATTAGTTTTCACCGATGAGTGTTTCGAAAACATGATATTTATTTTTCTTTTTTTAATCAATTTTCGCCGATGAGTGTTTCAAAACTGTGATTGTAATATCCGAGATATTAATTTGTATTATTATCATTATTATTAATTTATTTTTCTTTCAGAAAGAAAAAATAAATTAAATTAAAGAATTATAGGGTTAAAATAGAATAAAGAAGAAAGTAATAGGGGATATTTATAAATTTTTTAGGACCTAAAAGAAAAAAAGGAGATAACAAATAAATAAATTTTTAAAAAAAGTATATATATATATATATATATTAAAATATAGGGGGGCAACGTGACCCCCTCCCATTTACACACACCCATCCTCCCATTACACACAAACTCACAATTAAACAAATAAAACAAAAAAATAATAATATAATAATAGAGTATATAAGGGGGGCCACATGATCCCCCTTTTTCACTAATACATGCATACATAAAAAAATAAAAGAGGAGCAGCAGCGTGAAGCACAAAAACGCAAGGCTGAAAAAAAAAGAAACGAAACAGAGTAACACGCGAGGGCAGCGGGGAAGAGAAGAGAGAAGCACACTCGACGGTTTTCAACCGGAATCACGCCGGAGGGTGGATTCCGCCGCCAGTGAAGGCCACCAGACTTCATCTTCACCACCCATTAAGCTCTCCATCCGACTGAAATCAAGTAAGAAAGCCCCCAAACTCCCAAAACCCCAATTTCTCCAATTTTGGGTATTTTAGGAATTCTTCAAATACCTTCAATCGGGATATTCTGGGGTTAAATTTGAGTTTAGTGGATGTTATTGAATGCTTAGTGAGGTTCAGAATGGAAGTTAAACCGTAGGAATTGACCGGGTATGGAAATTAGGAAAAATTGGGTTAGGAAATTACTCTAAAATTCGAAATTGATAATTCGATGCATGTTAAGGCTTGGATTGGAGTAGTATAAGTGTTGTAGTTGCTGAAAATATACAAGGGAATAAAACCCGAGTATTTACCATCTCAACCGGAACCCAATCCAGTGAAAAAGAGGCGAAATACTAAGCCACCGTACAGTAAGGAGTTGTGCGGTGGGTTGGACACTTTGGTCTAGTCCATAATGGACACCTAAGACCCGTTAAATTGGTTCCAAGGCTCTAAGTTTACCCAATTATATTTTTATATATAATTAAAGAGGTAATATTTAAGCTTTTACTCGGTGAAGAAGGGAGACGGTGGAATGAGTAAGATAGAGCCTCTTTTGAACTGTGAATTTAATTCTTTTATTTGTTAGATACCCATATGAACACATGAAGGGAAATTTAGACAAGTGGGAATCTCTAACCTAAGCAATTAGAGGTTCTAATTGGCTCGAAAGTGTGAAAGCCGATATATGACAATATGGACTTTCAAAAAGAGAAATTTAGACGACGTAACGAACTAAATAATTATTTCTTGGAAAATATATAGCTAAAGGGTGCATAAGCATTAGCATGACACGTGCATGGTAGATGCTTAGTTACGCGTTCTAAATTTCTTAAATATAATGTGTATAGGGAACCACAGAGTGATTAGAGCTTCAGGCACTCCCAGTACTGATCAGGAGGGCCAACGAGGTCACGGGCTCTCCCATCCCTGCCCCACAGGGTTGGATGACTACGTGGAAAATGTGGTTTGCTCTATTTTGTGCAAATTGATATATGGAATATATTTATATGAATAAATTTGTGTTACGCGCGTATGATTTGCAAGTAAGTAGTCAACGAGCAATAGTATATGTGCTTATGTGATTAATCACAAGGTGTATATGTTCTATTGTGGCTCACCGAGCCTTATAAGATACCGTGGGTAGGATTGAGTCGGAATTTCATATGTGAGAGTTTATTAATAATAGGAACCGCTTAAATTGATCATCGTGCAAAGGTGTTGACTGTATGGTACATTGAGGAAAATGAACCTAGGTTGTTAAGTGTGAGTGAGAGTGATGCATAATTGAAAAGGGGGAAACTAGGCCTAACTAGTAATCACGTATAATATTCAACTATTTCTCATAGGGCGTCTTTCATGGTTAAATATGTTAGTTGAGTTTCTTTAGGTTGTCCGGGTAGATCGAGTCAGTCATCCTGATCGGACAGACAGGATTATAATGTCAGCAAGTATGCCACATAGTGGCCATTACCTTGGTTAAAATTGAGGTCAGACAAGTTGTCGGCTATTACTCTAAGCATGACTTGGAGTCAAAAAGTTCCTGGTGTGATCAACCATGTTCGTACATGATATTGCCTTCGGGCCAGTATTTCTCTTAGCGTAATGCGGGAGACAGAAAGTGAGTGCCTACGTGCACAAGTATGTGTTAATTGTGAAACCAAATGATATATGTTGAGATTGATTTACATGTGGATTAATAAATATGTTAGGAGCATATATATATATATGTCCTATTCTAGCATTGTCGGCTTCATATAGATTAAAGTTAGGTCTTGGTGATGAAAATATAGGCTATGATATAATATATATCATGTATATTATATATGACTTCTGAATGCGACTAGGATAGGTCACACGCATTGAGGCGTGTGATCAATATGTAAATTATATGTATGTGTGATTGAATACCTATTTGTGTGAAAATATGGCTTCCGCATGTGAATAGCATAGATTACACGCATTGAGGCGTGTGATCAATATGTAAACTATATGTAAGCGTGTGATTGAATATATGTATGACTGTATACAGGACTTCTGCATGTGAATAGGATAGATCACCCGCCCTGAAGCGCATGATCAATATGTATATTATATGTACTTGTGAATGAATATGTGTATATGTATAGACTGAAGTGGCGTTGAGTGAGCCGTGGATTGCAAACTGCTTGGGTCACTGGAAAGGGATGACCATATATGTTATATATTGTTTGTATTAGAAAAGGGTAGTTATAAACAGGTAGAAATCTCAATCAGGGGTTAGAGGCTTAAGGGATAGGAGAAATCCTACTTCCCGTGCCAGTCACGGACATCCGATAGGGGGTCGTGACAAACTTGGTATCAGAGCCTGGTTATCTTTAAATTGTATGAAGCCATAGGTATGAACGGCTGTCGGTTTACGCCTCGTTGTGAACCCGGGCACAACGTGGGAGTAAAAAGGCACTTGTGGAAGCACCCAGGAAATTGAGTCAGCCTTTCTTTCTACTCTCTTTGATATGAAATATCATTGATATACGTGTACTCATTAGGTGTGGTCCTTGTGAAGTATAGGGATGCCACCGATCACGAGACAGACTAGGGGTCGAGGGAGAACTCCTGCTGAAATTGATCGAGAATCAGTTCGGGAGGAGGGAATGCCCACCCAAGGTCGAGGTAGAGGCCGTGCCCGAGACCGAGGTAGAGGTCATGCTGGTGGTCGAGGTAGAGCAAAAGTGAGAGAAGAAGAGAGGAGACAGTCATCGGAACCTCAACCTCAAGTAGAGACAGGTGCACCTTCCGTGGCGGAAATGCTCACGGCAGGATTTCAGGAACCAAGAGAGGAGATGACGAGATAAATACAGAGGGAAGTACGCCGGTTAGTAGTCGGCGAGGAAGAACAAGAGAGAGTTCCTAGCAATCAAGAGATGGAGGTTGTTGAGGAAGAGGATAGGGAATGGCAACAACCACAGGAAATGCCTCGTGAGCCATGGGTAGCACCCAGAGAGCTGCCAATCTCAAAATTTCTGAAGCTGCATCCACCCACTTTCTACGGAACTAGTGAGAAAGTGGATCCATAGTACTTTATCAAAGATGTGGTCAGAATTGGGCCCATGCTGAGGTGCTCAGGGTATGAGTTAGTGGAATTAGCTTCATTCCAGCTGAGGGGAGCGGCGAGAGTATGGATAGAGTCCGTACTGACGAGGTATTCACGAAGGGTGGCACCGATGACCTGGGAAGATTTTCAGAGGGAATTCTTGTGTCGGTTTCTATCTGAAGGCACTAAAGATGCAAAACGTCAGCAATTCGAGGAGTTGTGGATGACGCCTAACATGATCGTGACAGAGTATGCGTTACTTTTTACAGAACTAGCTCAATTCTCACCTGAGTTGGTTCCAGATGAAGAGGCAAGGATCAAGAGGTTCATACAGCGTCTCACGGAGCCGTTATTTACTGCTTTATTACCTCAGAGGAGATAATTTGAGACTTTAGCTCAAGCAGCAGACTGTGCCAGAATGATTGAAACTTGGAAGAGGTACGGGACTTCTCTTGATCCCAAAGTCAAGTTAATTACATGCAGTGACAACCAAGGAGGTGGAAGTAAGAAAAGGAAGACAACATGTGGAAGTGCAGGATATTCAGGGTCCACAGGAGGACAATCCTCAACTACCACCCATGAAATAGGTACAAGAGGAAATTTTCAAGGGGGACAGAGAGTGCAAGGGGGTGGAAATGCCGGTAAAACAAGACCCCAGTGTTCGACTTGTGGCAGGTATCATTTTGGAGTGTGTCGGAGACTGACAGGGGGATGCTACCACTGTGGCCAGGTGGGCCATATGGCTAGAGAGTGTCCAAAGAGAAAAGAAGGTACAAGTGTGAGAAGTAATCCGACGCTAAGGGGTACACCTATTCCAGCCCCACCAGTAAGAACCGTACCACCACAGCCAGCAAGTACAGGTGCAACTAGAGGTTGTGGTGCAAGATCTAGTGGCCGAGGGCCAGGGGCGGTAGGTGGAGGACAAGCGCGGGTATTTGCACTTTCTCAGCAAGACGCTCATGCTTCAAATGCAGTTGAGATAGGTACCCTTATTGTTTGCTCTCTTCAAGCACGAGTCTTATTTGATTTCGCCTCCACTCATTCCTATGTGTCGCATGCATTTGCCTCTAAATTCAACAAAAGTCCATCTAGAATGATAGAAACAATACTGGTCTCTACACCAATGGGAGAATCGGTACAAGTAGAGTATGTGCACAAGTCTTGCATTGTGGAGGTCGATGGCCATGAGACTATGGTAAACCTTCGGTTGTTGTGTATGGTTGACCTTGATGTGATCCTCGGAATGGATTGGTTGTCGTCTTGTCATGCGGTTGTGGACTGTAGGGCTAAGTGTTTGAAATTTAATATGCCAAACGAGGAGCCTTTTGTGATACGGGGTGACGGGGCCGCACCGTATCCAAACTTGATCTCGGCTTTGAAGGCATCCAAGTTACTTGCAAAAGGATGCAAAGGGTATTTGGTCTTGGTCCAAGATACCACGAAAGCAGTACTTTTACCGACTGAAGTACCGGTAGTGCAAGAGTTCTTGGATGTATTTCCAGAAGAATTGCCGGGGTTGCCGCCCGATCGTGAGATTGAATTTGAAATTGAGCTGCAACCTGGCACCCAGCCTATCTCCACACCACCTTATCAGATGGCTCCGAAAGACTGAAGGGAGCTACATACACAATTGCAAGAATTGCTTGACCAGGGTTTTATAAGACCCAGCTTCTCTCCTTGGGGTGCACCGGTCCTTTTTGTGAAGAAGAAGGACAAATATTTGCGGTTGTGTATCGATTACCGAAAGTTAAATAAGGTGACGATCCGCAATCAATACCCACTGCCGAGGATAGATGACCTATTTGATCAGTTACAGGGTGCGAAGCGGTTTTCCAAGATTGACTTGCGATCTGGGTATCATCAACTGAAGATTCGAGAATCAGAAATACCTAAGACTGCATTCTGGACACGATATGGACATTACGAGTTCTTGGTGATGTCTTTCGGATTAACTAATGCTCCTGCAGCATTCATGGACATGATGAACAGGGTCTTCAAACCATTTCTGGACCGATTTGTCATTGTCTTCATTGATGACATCTTGGTTTATTCTAAGAATTCTGAAGAACATGCAGAACACTTAGATTAGCCTTGCAGAAGTTGAGAGAAGAAAAACTGTATGCCAAGTTCTCCAAGTGTGAATTCTGGCTTGACAGAGTCGCCTTTTTGGGTCACGTGGTATCATCAGAGGGAATCCACATCGATCCAAGTAAGGTAGAAGCGGTGAAGCATTGGTCTCAGCCTACCTCAGTTACTGAAATTCGCAGTTTCTTAGGCTTGGCTGGATATTATAGAAGATTTGTGCAGGACTTCTCTAAGGTTGCTGCACGTATGACTAAGCTGAATCAGAAAGGAGTGAAGTTCGTATGGGATGACAAGTGTGAGCAGAGTTTTCAGAAGCTAAAAGACAGCCTCACTATCGCTCCGGTGCTGGCATTACGTGAAGGCACAGGAGGGTATGTGGTATGCTGTGATGCGTCGAGGATCGGGTTAGGGTGTGTCTTGATGCAGCATGGCAAGGTGATTACGTATGCATCACGACAACTGAGGAAACATGAGAAGTATTACCCGACTCACGACCTTGAGGTCGCTGCTGTAATGTTCGCCTTGAAAATATGGAGACATTACCTGTACGGTGAGACGTGTGAAATTTATACAGACCACCAAAGCCTCAAATACATTTTCGAGCAGAAAGACTTGAACTTGAGACAACGTTGATGGTTAGAGTTGTTGAAAGACTACGATTGCACGATCTTGTATCATCCAGGAAAGGCTAATGTGGTAGCCGATGCTCTGAGTCGGAAATCCATGGGCAGTCTTGCTCATATAAGTGAAGAAAGAAAACCGTTGATCAGAGAGTTGCACGAGCTAGAACAGACGGGGAATCAGCTTGAGATTGGAAGTTCTAACTCACTTTTAGCCCATTTGCAAGCTAAGTCCTCTCTAGTAAAAGAAGTGAAGGCTAGACAGGATGAAGATACTGACCTCAAGCAAATCAGGGATGCTATAACTAAAGGGAAAGGGGATGACGTCCGATTCTCTATGGATGATTTTGAGATACTTCGGTTGGAGGGACGGTTGTGTGTCCCTATTGTTGATAACTTGAAGGAAAGAATCCTTGAAGAAGCACACCGGAAAGCTTATACAATCCATCCGGGAGCTAATAAAATGTATCATGACCTGAAACAGTTGTACTGGTGGAATGGCATGATGAAGGATGTTGCAAACTATGTAGCCAGGTGTTTAGTGTGTCAGCAAGTCAAGGCTGAACAGCAAAAGCCCGCCGGAACGTTACAACAAATAGAAATACCTGAGTGGAAATGGGAGAGGATAATGATGGATTTTGTAACAGGGTTGCCAAAATCTCAACGAGGATATGATTCGGTTTGGGTGATAGTGGATCGCATGACTAAGTCCGCGCACTTTCTGCTAGTTAAGACCACTTACGGAGTGAGTCAATATGCACAGATTTATCTATCAGAAATCGTTCGATTGCACGGTGTGCCAGTGTCCATAATATCTGATAGAGGGCCACAGTTCACTTCCAGGTTTTGGAAGTGATTGCAGGAAGTGTTGGGAACGAGAGTTGATTTGAGTATTGCATTCCACCCACAGACCGACGGGCAATCAGAAAGAACCATTCAGATTCTTGAAGGCATGCTTCGGGTATGTATTATGGATTTTTGTGGAAGTTGGGAAAGGTATTTACCTTTGGCTGAGTTTGCATACAACAACAGTTATCAAGCAAGTATCCAAATGGCACCTTTCGAGGCTCTGTATGGTCGAAGGTGCAGGTCCCCAATTGGGTGGTTTGAGGTCGGAGAGGCTAGTCTAATCGGCCCAGAATTGTTACAAGATGCCTTGCAGAAGGTGAAGTGCATAAGGGAAAGATTGTTAACGGCTCAGAGTAGGCAAAAGTCTTATGCAGACAATCGAAGAAGAGAACTTGAGTTTGCCATTGGTGAACAGGTGTTCTTGAGAATATCACCGATGAGAGGCGTGATGCGGTTCGGTAAGAAGGGGAAGCTGATTCCTCGGTATATCAAACCATTTGAAAGCCTAGAACGAGTTGGAAATGTAGCGTATCGGTTGGAATTACCTACAGAATTGGGGGGAGTACATCCTGTCTTTCATGTATCAATGCTTCGAAAATATCTTCCCAATCCCTCGCACGTGATTCAATCGCAAGACGTGCAACTAACCGAAAATCTGACGTATGAAGAGGAGCCAGTGGAAATCTTAGATCGACAGTTGAAGAAACTCAGAACGAAAGAGATTCCATTGGTTAAAGTTTTGTGGAGAAACCACTCGACCGAAGAAGCTACATGGGAGGTCGAGGGTGAAATGCGCATGTCGTATTCTCATCTGTTTCAAGACTAAGGTTAGTATTTTGTTTGAAATTCAGGGACCGAATTTCTTAAGGGGGAAGATTGTAATATCCGAGATATTAATTTGTATTATTATCATTATTATTAATTTATTTTTCTTTCAGAAAGAAAAAATAAATTAAATTAAAGAATTATAGGGTTAAAAATAGAATAAAGAAGAAAGTAATAGGGGATATTTATAAATTTTTTAGGACCTAAAAGAAAAAGAGGAGATAACAAATAAATAAATTTTAAAAAAAAATTATATATAATATATATATATAATAAATATATAAATATATATATTTAAATATAGGGGGGCTAACGTGACCCCCTCCCATTTACACACACACCCATCCTCCCATTACACACACACTCACAATTAAACAAATAAAACAACAATAATAATAATAATAATATAATAATAGAGTATATATGGGGGGCCACGTGACCCCCCCCCCCCCTTTTCACTAATACATGCATACATAAAAAAAATAAAAGAGGACCAGCAGCGTGAAGCACAAAAACGCAAGGCTGAAAAAAAAAAGAAACGGAACAGAGTAACACGTGAGGGCTGCCGGGAAGAGAAGAGAGAAGCGCACTCGACGGTTTTCAACTGGAATCACGCCGGAGGGAGGATTCCGCCGCCGGCGAAGGCCACCAGACTTCATCTTCACCACCCATTAAGCTCTCCATCCGATTAAAATCAAGTAAGAAAGCCCCAAACTCCCAAAACCCCAATTTCTCCAATTTTGGGTATTTTAGGAATTCTTCAAATACCTTCAATCGGGGCAATCCGGGGTTAAATTTGAGTTTAGTGGATGTTATTGAAAGCTTAGTGAGGTTCAGAATGGAGTTAAACCGTAGGAATTGACCGGATTTGGAAATTAGGAAAAATTGGGTTAGGAAATTGCTCTAAAATTCGAAATTGATAATTCGATGCATGTTTAGGCTTGGATTGGAGTAGTATAAGTGTTCTAGTTGCTGGAAATATACAAGGGAATAAAACCCGTGTATTTACCATCTCAATCGGAACCCAATCCAGTGAAAAAGAGGCGAAATACTAAGCCACCATACAGTAAGGAGCTGTGCGGTGGGTTGGACACTTTGGTCTAGTCTGTAATGGACACCTAACACCCGCTAAATTGGTTACAAGGCTCTAAGTATACCCAATTATATTTTTATATATAATTAAAGAGGTAATATTTAAGCTTTTACTCGGCGAATAAGGGAGACGTGGAATGAGTAAGCTAGAGCCTCTTTTGAACCGTGAATTTAATTCTTTTATTTGTTAGATACCCATATGAACACATGAAGGGAAATTTAGACAAGTGGGAATTTCTAACCTAAGCAATTAGAGGTTCTAATTGGCTCGAAAGTGTGAAAGCCGATATATGACAATATGGACTTTCAAAAAGAGAAATTTAGACGACGTTATGAACTAAATAATTAATTCTTGGAAAATAGCTAAAGGGTGCATAAGCATTAGCATGACACGTGCATGGTAGATGCTTAGTTACGCGTTCTAAATTTCTTAAATATAATGTGTATAGGGCACCACAGAGTGATTGGAGCTTCAGGTACTCCCAGTACTGATCAGGAGGGCCAACGAGGTGAGGGGCTCTCCCATCCCTTCCCCACAGGGTTGGATGACTACGTGGAAAATGTGGTTTGCTCTATTTTGTGCAAATTGATATATGGAATATATCTATATGAATAAATTTGTATTACGCGTGTATGATTTGCAAGTAAGTAGTCAACGTGCAATAGTATATGTGCTTATATGATTAATCACAAGGTGTATATGTGCTATTGTGGCTCAACGAGTCTTATATGATACCGTGGGTAGGATTGAGTCAGAATTTCATATGTAAGAGTTTATTAGTATTAGGAACCCAGTTAAATTGATCATCGTGCAAAGGTGTTGACTGTATGGCACATTGAGGAAAATGAACCTAGGTTGTTAAGTGTGAGTGAGAGTGATGCATAATTGAAAAGGGGGAAACTAGGCCTAACTAGTAATCACGTATAATATTCAACTATTTCTCATATGGGTGTCTTTCAAGGTTAAATATGTTAGTTGATTTTGTTTAGGTTGTCCGGGTAGATCGAGTCAGTCATCCTGATCGGACATACAAGATTATAACGTCAGCAAGTATGCCACATAGTGGCCATTACCTTGGTTAAAACTGAGGCTAGACAAGTTGCCGGCTATTACTCTAAGCATGACTTGGAGTCAGAAAGTTCCTGGTGAGATCAACCAGGTTCGTACATGATATTTCCTTCGGGCCAGTATTTCTCTTAGCGTAATGCAGGAGACAGAAAGTGAGTGCCTACGTGCACAAGTATGTGTTAATTGTGAAACCAAATGAGATATGTTGAGATTGATTTACATGTGGATTAATAAATATGTTAGGATCATGAATTAGGATTTTAATTGTGAATATGATTTATTCATTGCCTGATCATGTTAAAGATCACAATATAAATCCATTTCATGCGCATGTGGTTGTGGTTGCTCCCTTCCCCCAGCTGTAGTGGTACCCGCTGCTACGCCAGGGATGGGGGAGCTTCTCACTGAGTCTGTTCAACTCACCCCCTGTTTACATGTTTCAGATACAGGTGGTTCAGGAGTCAGGAACGCGTCCACGTCTTCTCAAGGAGGCGGACAACTCTGAAGACCGAACGCTTTGTTTGCGTCTGTAGTTATTTTGATTATGTATATGTGTTGTGATGTATATATATATATGAATCCTTTTTGGGAGTAGCGTTTGTATAGATACAGTTGCGGTATATATATATATGTCCTATTCTAGCATTATCGGCTTCATACAGATTGAAGTTAGGTCTTGGTGATGGGAATATAGGCTATGATATAATATATATCATGTATATACGTATATGACTTCTGCATGCGACTAGGATAGGTCACACGCATTGAGGCGTGTGATCAATACGTAAATTATATGTATGTGTGATTGAATACCTGTTTGTGTGAAAATATGGCTTCCGCATGTGAATAGGATAGATTACACGCATTGAGGCGTGTGATCAATATGTAAACTATATGTAAGCGTGTGATTGAATATATGTATGACTGTATACAGGACTTCTGCATGTGAATAGGATAGATCACCCGCCCTGAAGCGCGTGATCAATATGAATATTATATGTACTTGTGAATGAATATGTGTATATGTGTAGACTGAAGTGGCGTTGAGCGAGCCGTGGATTGCAAACTGCTTAGGTCACCGGAAAGGGATGACCATATATGTTATATATTGTTTGTATTAGAAAAGGGTAGTTATAAACAGGTAGAAATCTCAATCAGGGGTTAGAGGCTTACGGGATAGGAGAAATCCTACTTCCCGTGCCGGTCACGGATGTCCGATAGGGGGTCGTGACAAACTTGGTATTAGAGCCTAGTTATCTTTAAACTGTATGAAGCCATAGGTATAACCGGGTGTCGGTTTACGCCTCGTTTTGAACCCGGGCACAACGTGGGAGTAAAAAGTCACTTGTGGAAGTACCCAGGAAATTGAGTCAGCCTTTCTTTCTACTCTCTTTGATATGAAATATCATTGATATACGTGTACTCATTAGGTGTGGTCCTTGTGCAGTATAGGGATGCCACCTATCACGAGACAGACTAGGGGTGGAGGGAGAACTCCTGCTGAAATTGATCGAGAATCAGTTCGGGAGGAGGGAATGCCCACCCGAGATCGAGGTAGAGGCCGTACCGGAGGCTGAGGTAGAGGTCGTGCTCGTGGTCGATGTAGAGCACAAGTGAGAGAAGAAGAAAGGAGACAGTCACCGGAACCTCAACCTCAAGTAGACACAGGTGCACCTTCCGTGGTGGAAATGGTCACGGCAGGATTTCAGGAACTAAGAGAGGAGATGACGAGACAAATACAGAGGGAAGTACGCCGGTTAGCAGTCGGCGAGGAAGAAGAAGAGAGAGATCCTAGCAATCAAGAGATAGAGGTTGTTGACGAAGAGGATAGGGAATGGCAACAACCACAGGAAATGCCTCGTGAGCCACGGGTAGCA
This sequence comes from Senna tora, assembly GCA_014851425.1. Taxonomy (NCBI): domain Eukaryota; kingdom Viridiplantae; phylum Streptophyta; class Magnoliopsida; order Fabales; family Fabaceae; genus Senna; species Senna tora. The sequence continues at coordinate 18,783,398 of CM026261.1, read as the reverse complement.
CCCAGAGAGCTGCCAATTTCAAAATTTCTGAAGCTTCATCAACCCACTTTTTGTGGAACTAGTGAGAAAGAGGATCCGCAGTACTTTATCAGAGATGTGGTCAGAATTGGGCACATGCTGAGGTGCTCAGGGTATGAGTTAGTGGAATTAGCTTCATTCCAACTGAGGGGAGCGGCGAGAGTATGGATAGAGTTCGTACTGACGAGGTATTCACGAAGAGTGGCACCGATGACCTGGGAAGATTTTCAAAGGGAATTCCTGGGTCGGTTTCTATCTGAAGGCACTAAAGATGCAAAACTTCAGCAATTCGAGGAGTTGTGGATGATGCCTAACATGACCGTGACGGAGTATGAGTTACTTTTTACAGAACTAGCTCAATTCTCACCTGAGTTGGTTCCAGATGAAGAGGCAAGGATCAAGAGGTTCATACACCATCTCACGGAACCGTTATTTACTGCTTTATTACCTCAGAGGAGGCAATTTGAGACTTTAGCTCAAGCAGCAGACTGTGCTAGAATGATTGAAACCAGGAAGAGGTACAAGACTTCTGTTGATCCCAAAGTCAAGTTAATTACATTCAGTGACAACCAAGGAGGTGGAAGTAAGAAAAGCAAGACAATAGGTGGAAGTGCAGGATATTCAGGGTCCGCAGGAAGACAATCCTCAACTACCACCCATGAAACAGGTACAAGAGGAAATTTTCAAGGGGGACAGAGAGTGCAAGGGGGTGGAAATGCCGGTAAAACAAGACCCCAGTGTGCGACTTGTGGCAGGTATCATTTTGGACTGTGTCGGAGACTGACAGGGGGATGCTACCACTACGACCAGGTGGGCCATATGGCTAGAGAGTGTCAAAGAGAAAAGAGGGTACAAGTGTGAGAATTGATCCGACGCTAAGGGGTACACCTATTCCAGCCCCACAAGTAAGAACTGTACCACCACAGCCAGCAAGTACAGGTGCAGCTAGAGGTCGTGGTGCAAGATCTAGTGGTCGAGGGCCAGGGGCGGTAGGTGGAGGACAAGCGCAGGTATTTGCACTTTCTCAGCAAGACGCTCATGCTTCAAATGCAGTTGTGACAACTACCCTTATTGTTTGCTCTCTTCAAGCACGAGTCTTATTTGATTACGCCTCCACTCATTCCTATGTGTCGCATGCATTTGCCTCTAAATTCAACAAAAGTTCGTCTAGAATGACAAAAATAGTACTGGTCTCTACTCCAATGGGAGAATCGGTACAAGTATAGTATGTGCACAAGTCTTGCATTGTGGAGGTCGATGGCCATGAGACTGTGGTAGACCTTCGGTTGTTATGTATGGTTGACCTTGATGTGATCCTCGGAATGGATAGGTTGTCGTCTTGTCATGCGGTTGGGACTGCAGGGCTAAGTGTTTGAAATTTAATATGCCGAACGAGGAGCCTTTTGTGATACGGGGTGACGGGGCCGCACCGTATCCAAACTTGATCTCGACTTTGAAGTCATCCAAGTTACTTGCAAAATGATGCAAAGGGTATTTGGTCTTGGTCCAAGATACCACGAAAGCAGTACTTTTACCGACTCAAGTACCGGTAGTGCGAGAGTTCTTGAATGTATTTCCAGAAGAATTGCCGGGGTTGCCGCCCGATCGTGAGATTGAATTTGAAATTGAGCTGCAACCTGGCACCCAGCCTATCTCCACACCACCTCATCGGATGGCTCCGAAAGAATGAAAGGAGCTACATACACAATGGCAAGAATTGCTTGACAAGGGTTTTATAAGACCCAGCTTCTCTCCTTGGGGTGCATCGGTCCTTTTTGTGAAGAAGAAGGACGGATCTTTGCGGTTGTGTATCGATTACCCAAAGTTAAATAAGGTAACGATCCGCAATCAATACCCACTGCCGAGGATAGATGACCTATTTGATCAGTTGTAGGGTGCGAAGCGGTTTTCCAAGATTGACTTGCGATCTAGGTATCATCAACTGAAGATTCGAGAATCAGACATACCTAAGACCGCATTCCAGACCCGATATGGACATTACGAGTTCTTGGTGATGCCTTCCGGATTAACTAATGCTCCTGCAGCGTTCTTGGACATGATGAACAGGGTTTTCAAACCATTTCTGGACCGATTTGTCATTGTCTTCATTGATGACATCTTGGTTTATTCTAAGAATTCTGAAGAACATGCAGAACACTTAAGATTAGCCTTGCAGAAGTTGAGAGAAGAGAAACTGTATGCCAAGTTCTCCATGTGTGAATTCTGGCTTGACAGAGTCGCCTTTTTGGGTCACGTGGTATGATCAGAGGGAATCCACGTCAATCCAAGTAAGGTAGAAGCGGTGAAGAATTGGTCTCAGCCTACCTCAGTTACTGAAATTCGCAGATTCTTGGGCTTGGCTAGATATTATAGAAGATTTGTGCATGACTTCTCTAAGGTTGCTGCACCTATGACTAAGCTGACTCAGAAAGGAGTGAAGTTCGTATGGGATGACAAGTGTGAGCAGATTTTTCAGAAGCTGAAAGACAGCCTCACTATTGCTCCGATGCTGGCATTACCTGAAGGCACAGGAGGGTATGTGGTATACTGTGATGCGTCGAGGATCGGGTTAGGGTGTGTCTTGATGCAGCATGGCAAGGTGATTGCGTATGCATCGCGACAACTGAGGAAACATGAGAAGAATTACCCAACTCACGACCTTGAGATGGCTGCTGTAGTGTTCGCCTTGATAATATGGAGACCACAAAAGCCTCAAATACATTTTCGAGCAGAAAGACTTGAACTTGAGACAACGTCGATGGTTAGAGTTGTTGAAAGACTACGACTGCACGATCTTGTATCATCCAGGAAAGGCTAATGTGGTAGCCGATGCTCTGAGTCAGAAATCCATGGGCAGTCTTGCTTATATAAGTGAAGAAAGAAGACCGTTGATCAGAGAGTTGCACGAGCTAGAACAGACGGGGAATCAGTTTGAGATTGGGATTTCTAACTCACTTTTAGCCCATTTGCAAGCTAAGTCCTCTCTAGTAGAAGAAGTGAAGGCTAGACAGGATGAAGATACTGATCTCAAGCAAATCAGGGATGCTGTAACTAGAGGGAAAGGGGATTACGTCCGATTCTTTATGGATGATTTTGGGATACTTCAGTTGGAGGGACGATTGTGTGTCCCTATGGTTGATAACTTGAAGGAAAGAATCCTTGAAGAAGCACACCGGAAAGCTTATACAATCCATCCGGGAGCTAATAAAATGTATCATGACCTGAAACAGTTGTACTGGTGGAATGGCATGAAGAAGGATGTTGCAAACTATGTAGCCAGGTGTTTAGTGTGTCAGCAAGTCAAGGCTGAACAGCAGAAGCCCGCCGGAACGTTACAACAAATAGAAATACCTTAGTGGAAATGGGAGAGGATAACGATGGATTTTGTAACAGGGTTGCCAAAACCTCAACGAGGATATGATTCGGTTTGGGTGATAGTGGATCGCATGACTAAGTCCGCGCACTTTCTGCCAGTTAAGACCACTTACGAAGTGAGTCAATATGCACAGATTTATCTATCAGAATTCATTAGATTGCACGGTGTGCTAGTGTCCATAATATCTGATAGAGGACCACAGTTCACTTCCAGGTTTTGGAAGTCATTGCAAGAAGTGTTGGGAACGAGAGTTGATTTGAGTACTGCGTTCCACCCACAGACCGGCGGACACTCAGAAAGAACCATTCAAATCCTTAAAGACATGCTTTAGGCGTGTATTATGGATTTTGACGGAAGTTGGGAAAGGTATTTACCTTTGGCTAAGTTTGCATACAATAACAGTTATGAAGCAAGTATCCAAATGGCACCTTTCGAGGCTCTGTACGGTCGTAGGTGCAGATCCCCAATTGGGTGGTTCGAGGTCGGAGAGGCTAGCCTAATCGGCCTAGAATTGTTACAAGATGCCTTGCAAAAGGTGAAATGTATAAGGGATAGATTGCTGACGGCTCAGAGTAGGCAAAAGTCTTATGCAGACAATCGAAGGAGAGAACTTGAATTTGCCGTTGGTGAACAGGTGTTTTTGAGAATCTCACCGATGAGAGGAGTAATACGGTTCGTTAAGAAGGGGACGCTAAGTCCTCAGTATATCGGACCATTTGAAATCCTAGAACGTGATGGGAATGTGGCGTATCGGTTGGAATTGCCTACGGAATTGGAGGGAGTACATCCTGTCTTTCATGTATCAATGGTTCGGAAATATTTTCCCGATCCCTCGCACGTAATCCAATCGCATGACGTGCAACTAACTGAAAATCTGACATATGAAGAGGAGCCAGTGGAAATCTTAGATCGGCAGTTGAAGAAACTCAGAACGAAGGAGATTCCATTGGTTAAGGTCCTGTGGAGAAATCACTCGACTGAAGAAGCTACATGGGAGGTCGAGAGTGAAATGCGCAGTACGTATCCTCATCTGTTTCAAGACTAAGGTTAGTAGTTTATTTGAAATTCAGGGAATGAAATTCTTAAGGGGGGAAGACTGTAATATTCGAGATATTTAAATTCAATTACTGTCATTATTATATAATTTATTTTTCTTTCAGAAAGAAAAATAATTTAAATTAAATAATTAAAGAGTTGAAATAAAAAAAATGATGAAGAAGGGAAAAATAGGGAGTATATAAAATTTTTAGGATCTAAAAGAAAGTGGAAATAAAAAAAAGATGGGAGAAAAGAGGATAAAATAATAAAATAAAATATATATATATATATATATATATATATAATATAATAACATATATGGGGGGCAACCGTGACCCCCCTTTCTATTTTATTAATGCATAAAAAAAAGATAAAAAAAAAAGATAGAAAGCAAACAGAAGCAACACGCAAATCACAAGCATCAAATCTCAGCACCCAAACGCACAAAGCCAAGAAAAATCGAGAAGGAGAGGGAGAAGGGGCACCAGCCAGATTCTCGCCGGATTATCGCTGGAGAAGGTAACCAGAGTCTTCTCTCAACACTCACTAGCCTTCTAGCCGATTGATTCAAGGTGAGAAAGCCCCAATCCTTCAAAACCCCAATTTCTCCAATTTTGGGTATTTTAGGAATTCTTCAAATACCTTCAATCGGGGCATTCCGGGGTTAAATTTGAGCTTAGTGGATGTTATTGAAAGCTTAGTAAGGTTCAGAATCGAAGTTAAACCGTAGGAATTTACCGGGCATGGATTGGAGTAGTATAAGTGTTATAAATGCTGGAAATAGTCAAGGGAATAAAGCCCGAGTATTTACCGTCTCAACCGGAATCCAATCCGGTGAAAAAGAGGCAAAATACTAAGCCACAGTACCGTAAAGAACTGTGCGGTGGGTTGAACACCTCGGTCTAGTTCGTGGTGGACACCTAAGACCCGCTGAATTGGTTCCAAGGCTTTAATTATACCCAATAATATTTTTATAAATAATTAAAGAGGTAGTAATTAAGGTTTTACTCAGCGAAGAAGGGAGGCGGTGGAATGAGTAAACTAAAGCCTCTTTTGAACTGTGAATTTAATTCTTTTATTAGTTAAATACCCATAGGAACACATGAAGGGAAATTTAGACAAGTGGAAATCTCTAACCTAAGCAATTAGAGGTTCTAAATGGCTCGAAAGTGTAAAAGTTGAATATGGGGCATTCTGGACTTTCAGAAAGAGCAAATAAGGCGACGTAACGAACTAAATAATTAGTTCTTGGAAAATAGCTAGAGGGTGCATAAGCATCAGCTTGACACAAGCATGGTAGATGCTTAGTTACGCATTCTAAATTTCTTAAATATAATATGTATAGGGCACCACAGGGTAATTGGAGCTTCAGGCACTCCAAGGACTGATTAGGAGGGCCAATGAGGTGACGGGCTCTACCATTCCTGCCCCACAGGGTTGGATGACTATGTGGAAAATGTGGTTTGCTCTATTTTTTTCAAATTGATATATGGAATATATTTATATGAATAAATTTGTGATACATGTGTATGATTTGCAAGTAAGCAATCAACGTGCAATAGTATATGTGCTTACATGATTAATCACAAGGTGTATATGTGTTATTGTGGTTTGCCGAGCCTTATATGATACTGTGGGTAGGATTGAGTCAGAATTTCATATGTGAGAGTTTATTAATATTAGGAACCCACTTAAATTGATCATCGTACAAAGGTTATGATCGTATGGTACATTGAGGAAAATGAACCTAGGTTGTTAAGTGTGAGTGAGAGTGATGCATAATTGAAAAGGGGAAAACTAGGCCTAGCTAATTCACACGTGTAATATTCAGTTAGTTATTAATAGGGCGTCTTTCAAGGTCGAATAGGTTATTGGAACTTGTTTAGATTAGTTCAGGTAGATCGAGTCGGTTATCCTAGTTGGACAGACAGGATTCAATTAACAGTAAGTACGCCACATAGTGGGCATTACCTTGGTTTAACTGGGGTCAGACAAGTTGCCGGCTATTAGTCTAAGCGTGCCTTAGAGTCAGAAAGTTCCTAGTTTGATCAAGTAGGTTTGAATAAGACATTGCCTTCGAGCCAGTATTTCTCTAAGCGTAACGTGGGAGATAGAAAGTGAATGCCTTCGGGCCAGTATTTCTCTTAGCGTAATGCAGGAGACAGAAAGTGAATGCCTATGAGCATAACTATGTATGACTTATGAAAAGATAAGATATATGTTTATGATTGGTTTACATGCGGATTAATAAACATGTTAGGAGCATGAATTAGGATTTTTAATTGTGAATATTATATATTGATTGCCTGATCATATTAAAGGTCACAATATAAATCTGCTTCATGCTCATGTGGTTGTGGTTGCTCCCTTCCCCCAACTGTAGTGGTACCCGCTACTACGCTAGGGTTGGGGGAGCTTCTCACTGAGTCTGTTTGACTCACCCCCTGTTTACATGTTTCAGATACAGGTGGTTCAAGAGTCGAAAACGTGTCCACTTCTTCTCAGGGAGGCGGACAGATCTGAGGACCGTACGCTTAGTCCGCGTCGGTAGTTATTTTGATTACGTCCATATGTTGTGATGTATATGTATATGAATCCTTTTTTGGTGTAGCGTTTGTACAGATACAGCTGCAGTATATATATACGTCCTATTCTAGCATTGTCGGCTTCATACAGATTAAAGTTAGGTCTTGGTATTAGGACTTTAGGCTATGATATAGCGTATATCATGTATATGTATATATGACTTCCGCATACGACTAGGATAGGTCACACGCCTTGACGGGTGTGATCAATATGTAAATTATATATATGTGTGACTGAATTCCTAATTTTATGAAAATACGGCTTCCGCATGTATTCACCTGATATTCATTTTTCTTTATTTAATTAGTTTTCATCGATGAGTGTTTCGAAAACCTGATATTCATTTTAATTTTTTTAATCATTTTTGGGTGATGAGTGTTTCGAAAACATGATATTCATTTTTCTTTTTTTGATCATTTTTCGCCGATGAGTGTCTCGAATACATGATATTCATTTTTATTTTCTTTAATCAGTTTTCGTCGATGAGTGTTTCGAAAAAGTGATATTCATTTTTCTTTTTTTAATTATTTTTCGCCGATGAGTGTTTCGAAAACTTGATATTCATTTTTCTTTTTTTGATCATTTTTCGCCGATGAGTGTTTCGAAAACTTGATATTCATTTTTATTTTTTTTAATCAGTTTTCGTCGATGAGTGTTTAGAAAACTTGATATTCATTTTTCTCTTTTTAGTAAGTTTTCGCTAATGAGTGTTTCGAAAACTTGATATTTATTTTTCTTTTTTAATCAGTTTTCGTCGATGAGTGTTTAGAAAACTTGATATTCATTTTTCTTTTTTAATCAGTTTTCGCCGATGAATGTTTCGAAAACGTAATATTCATTTTTCTTTTTCTTTTTTAAATAGTTTTCACCGATGAGTGTTTCGAAAACTTGATGTTCATTTTTCTTTTTCTTAATCAGTTTTCGCCGATAAGTGTTCCTAAAACTTGATATTCATTTTTCTTTAATTAATTAGTTTTCACCGATTAGTGTTTCAAAAACTTGATTTTTATTTTTCTTTTTTTAATCATTTTTCGCCAATGAGTATTTCAAAAACTTGACATTTATTTTTCTTTTTTTAATCACTTATCGCCGATTAGTGTTTCGAAAACTTGATATTTATTATTCTTTTTTTAATAAGTTTTCGCCGATGAGTGTTTCGAAAACTTGATATTCATTTTCCTTTTTTAATCAGTTTTCGCCGATGAGTGTTTCGAATACATGATTTTCATTTTTATTTCTTTTAATCAGTTTTCGCCGATGAGTGTTTCGAAAACTTGATATTCATTTTTTTAATCATTTTTCGCCGATGAGTGTTTCGAAAACTTGATATTCATTTTTCTTTTTCTGATCATTTTTCGCCGATAAGTGTTTCGAAAACTTGATTTTCATTTTTCTTTTTTTAATATGTTTTCGCCGATAAGTGTTTCGAAAACTTGATATTCATTTTCCTTTTTTAATCAGTTTTCACTGATGAGTGTTTCGACTACATGATTTTCATTTTTATTGGGTTTGGAAATTGCTCTAAAATTGGGTTAGGAAATCATGGAAATTGGTTTAGGAAATTGCTCTAAAATTCGAAATTGATAGTGTGATGCAAGATTAGGCTTGGATTGGAGTAGTATAAGTGTTTAATTGCTGGAAATAGACAAGGCAATAAAGCCCGAGTATTTACCGTCTCAACCGAAACCCAATCCGGTGAAAAAGAGGAGAAATACTAAGCCACTATACAGTAAGGAGCTGTGCGGTGGGTTGGACACCTTGGTCTAGTCCGTGGTGGACACCTAAGACCCGCTAAATTGGTTCCAAGGCTCTAATTATACCCAATTATATTTTCATATATAATTAAAGAGGTAGTAATTGAGCTTTTACTCGGCGAATAAGGGAGACGGTGGAATGAGTAAGCTAAAGCCTATTTTGAACCGTGAATTTAATTTTTTTTATTAGTTAAATACCCATATGAACACATGAAGGGAAATTTAGACAAGTGGGAATCTCTAACCTAAGCAATTAGAGGTTCTAAATGGCTCGAAAGTGTGAAAGTCGAATATGAGACATTCTGGACTTTCAGAAAGAGAAAATAAGACGACGTAACGAACTAAATAATTAGTTCTTGGAAAATATCTAGAGAATGCATGAGCATTAGCATGACACGTGCATGGTAGATGCTTAGTTACACTTTCTAAATTGCTTCAGTACATGTGTATAGGGCACCACAGAGTGATTGGAGCTTCATGCACTCCGAGGACTGATCAGGAGGGCCAACGAGGTGAGGGGCTCTCCCATCCCTACCCCACAGGGTTGGATGACAACGTGAAAATGTTGTTTCCCCTATTTGTTGCAGTTATTATATGAAACATACTTATCTGTATGAGTTTGCGCTACATGTGTATGTTTAGTAAGTAAATGGTGGAAATGCAAATCAATTATGTGTATATGTAATAATGTGGCTCAATGACCCTTATGTGTTACCGTGGGTAGGATTGTTTCGTGATTTCATATGTGAGAGTTCAGTAACTTTAGAAACCCATTTAAATTGATCATCGTTGTAAAGGTTTTGACCGTATGGTACATTGAGGAAAATGAACCTAGGTTGTTAATTGTGAGCGAGAGGGTTGCATAATTGAAAAGGGGGACAACTAGGCCTAACTAATAAACACGTGTAACATTCTGTTAGTTACTAATAGGGCGTCTTTCAAGGTTAAATTGTTAGTTGAACTTGTTAAGTTAGTTCAGGTAGATCGAGTCGATTATCCTGGTCGGATAGACAGGATTTTGTTAACAGTAAGTATGCCACATAGTGACCATTACCTTGGTTTAACCGAGGTTAGACAAGTTGCCGGCTATTACTCTAAGCATGCCTTAGAGTCAGAAAGTTCCTAGTGTGATCAACTAGGTTCAAATATAAGATTGCCTTCGGGCCAGTATTTCTCTTAACGTAATGCTGGAGACAGAAAGTGAGTGCTTACGTGCACAAGTATGTGTTAACTATGAAACCAAATGATATATGTTGAGATTGATTTACATGCGGATTAATAAATAACTTATGAGCATGGATTATGATTTTACATGTGAATATGATACATTAATTGCCTGATCATGTTAAAGGCCACAATATAAATCCATTTCATGCGTATGTGGTTGTGGTTGCTCCCTTCCCCCAGCTTTAGTGGTACCCGCTGCTACGCCAGGGATGGGGGAGCTCCTCACTGAGTCTGTTCGACTCACCCCCACTGTTTACATGTTTCAGATACAGGTGGTTCAGGCGTCGGAAACGCGTCCACTTCTTCTCAAGGAGGCGGACAACTCTGAAGACCGCACGCATAGTTCGCGTGGGTAGCGTATTTTGGTTTATGTAAATAAATCGGGATGTATATGTATATATGATTCCATTTTGGATGTAGCTTTTGTACATATACAACTATTGTATATATATGTCGAACTCTAGTAATGTTTGCTTCATACAGATTAAAGTTAGGTTTTGTGATGGGAATTTAGGCTATGGCATAGCATATATCACGTATATACATATATGACTTCTGCATGCGACTAGGATAGATCACACGCATTGAGGCGTGTGATCAATACGTAAATTACGTGTATGTGTGATTGAATACATGTTTGTGTGAAAATATGGCTTCCGCATGTGAATAGGATAGATCACAAGCATTGAGGCGTGTGATCAATATGTAAACTATATGCAAGCATGTGATTGAATATATGTATGACTGTGCACAGGATTTCTGCATGTGAATAGGATAGATCACCCGCCCTGGAGCGCATGATCAATATGTATACTATATGTACGTGTGAGTGAATATGTGTATATGAATAGACTGAAGCGGCGTTGAGCGAGCCGTGGATTGCAGGCTACTTAGGTCACCAGAAATGGATGACCATATGTATTATATATTGTTTGTATTAGCAATGGGTAGTTATGAACATGTGAAAATGTCAATCAGGGATTAGAGGCTTACGGGATAGAAGAAATCCTACTTCCCGTGCCGGTCACGGACGTCCAATAGGGGGTCGTGACAGTGATATTCATTTTTCTTTATTTAATTAGTTTTCACCGATGAGTGTTTCGAAAACTTGATATTCATTTTTCTTTTTTTTAATCATTTTTCGCCGATGAGTGTTTCGAAAACTTGATATTAATTTTTCTTTTTTTTAATAAGTTTTCGCCGATGAGTGTTTCAAAAACTTGTTATTCATTTTCCTTTTTTAATCAGTTTTCGCCTATGAGTGTTTCGAATACATGGTATTCTTTTTTTAATCAGTTTTTGTTGATGAGGGTTTCGAAAACTTGATATTCATTTTTCTTTTTTAATTAGTTTTTGCCGATTAGTGTTTCGAAAATGTGATATCATTTTTCTTTATTTAATTATTTTTCACCGATTAGTGTTTCAAAAACTTGATATTCATTTTTCTTTATGGTCAAAACCCCAAATTGGTCCTCTATGTTTCACCCAAGTTTCATATTGGTCCATTATGTTTCAAAAAGTTTAAATTGGTCCTTTATGTTTGCAAGAAGTTCCAAATTGTTCCTTCCATCCAATTCCGTTTATTTTTTCGTTAAGTGCTGACGTGGCATGCTGAGGTGTCACACTTTATTTTTTCTCACTTTTTCATCTTCTTCCCATCTCGATTCCGATCCTCCGATTTCCCATTCCCTTTCTTCTCAGAACCCAACACCTCCGATGGAAATCGGGACGTCGGAGGTTCCACAATCGCAGACCCATCATGTTCGTCGCGCGCACGCGCGCGCGTCGCCGAGCCGTGCACGGGCGAAACTCTGGCAACCAACCTCTTGGAGTTTATGCAACCCATTTACAACAACCAAATCTCGCCGCAGCAGATAGAATCGACCAGGAATCGTCAAGAAGAAAAAAAAAAATGCAACGTATCTCGATGTATCGATCCCACCCCCCAATTTTCGCGGGAAATGGATGAAGGTAAGGGATGGGTAATTAGCCCTACATGAGCTCAAATACTGCCAGTTGCACTACCTCCGGAAATGGCCATCATTGAAGAGAAAGAGCTAAACCCAGAAACAGGCACATTTGAGAAGAATTGTTGAAGAAGACTGGTGTGGCTTTGTTGAAAAGCTAAAATAATTGTTTCAATCGGGGCATTTTCTCTCTCTCTCTTTCTCTCTCATTCTTTTGTTTTCAAGCGCAGTAGCAGCATGATGAGGAACAAGAAGATGAAAAAGTGAGAAAATTGCATTTTTCGCTTACGAAAAATTATTTTGTTTCATTTTAGTCCCTGATTTTAGTTTAACTAAGACCACGTCAGCTACGTGGTACACGTAGGAGAGAGAGTGTGACATCTTAGCATGTCACGTCAGCACTTAACGGAAAAATAAACGGAATTGGACGGAAGGACCAATTTGGAACTTCTTGCAAACATAAAGGACCAATTTAAACTTTTTAAAACATAAAGGACCAATATGAAACTTGGGTGAAACATAGAGGACCAATTTGGAGTTTTCACCTTTCTTTTTTTAGTAAGTTTTCGCTAATGAGTGTTTCGAAAACTTGATATTCATTTTTCTTTTTTTAATCAGTTTTCGCCGATGAGTGTTTCGAAAACTTGATATTCATTTTTCTTTTTTTAATCAGTTTTCGCCGATGAGTGTTTCGAAAACTTGATATTCATTTTTCTTTTTTTAATCAGTTTTCGCTGATGAGTGTTTTGAAAATGTGATATTCATTTTTCTTTATTTAATTAGTTTTCACCGATGAGTGTTTCGAAAACTTGATATTCATTTTTCGCCAATCATTTTTTGAAAACTTGATATTCATTTTTCTTTTTTAATTAGTTTTGGTCGATGAGAGTTTGAAAACTTGACATTCATTTTTCTTTTTTTAATAAGTTTTCACTGATGAGTGTTTCGAAAGCTTGATATTTTTTTTAATCAGTTATCTCCGATGAGTGTTTTGAAAACTTGATAGTCATTTTTCTTTTTTTAATTAGTTTTCACCGATGAGTGTTTCGAAAACTTTATATTCATTTTTCTGTCTTTAATCAGTTTTCACCTATGAGTAGTTCGAAAACTTGATATTCATTTTACTTTTTTAATCAGTTTTCGCCGATGATTGTTTCGAAAACTTTATATTCATTTTTATTTTTTTAATCAGTTTTCGTCGATGAGTGTTTTGAAAACTTGATATACATTTTTCTTTTTTTAGTAAGTTTTGGCTAATGAGTGTTTCGAAAACTTGATATTCATTTTTCTTTTTTTAATCAACTTTTGCCGATGAGTGTTTCGAAAACTTGATATTCATTTTTCTTTTTTTAATTAATTTTCGCGGATGACTGTTTTCGAAAACTTGATATTCATTTTTCTTTTTTTAATCAGTTTTTCCCAATGAGTGTTTCGAAAACTTGATAGTCATTTTTTGTTTTTTAATCAATTTTTGCCGATGAGTGTTTCGAAAACTTGAGAGTCATTTTTCGTTTTTTAATCAGTTTTTGCCGATGAGTGTTTCGAAAATGTAATATTTATTTTTCTTTTTTTTTAAATAGTTTTCGCTGATTAGTGTTTCGAAAACTTGATATTCATTTTTCTTTTTCTTAATCAGTTTTCGCCGATGTGTTTCAAAAACGTGATATTCAATTTTTTTTATTTAATTAGTTTTCACAGATGAGTGTTTCGAAAACTTGATATTCATCTTTCTTTTTTTAATAATTTTTCGCCGATGAGTGTTTCAAAAACTTGATATTCTTTTTTCATTTTTTAATAAGTTTTCGCCGATGAGTGTTTCGAAAACTTGATATTCATTTTCCTTTTTTAATCAGTTTTCACCGATAAATGTTTCGAATACATGATATTCATTTTTATTTTTTTCAATCAATTTTCGTCGATGAGGGTTCCAAAAACTTGATATTCATTTTTTTAATTAGTTTTCGCCGATGAGTGTTTCGAAAACGTGATATTCATTTTTCTTTATTTAATTAGTTTTCATCGATGAATGTTTCGAAAACTTGATATTCATTTTTCTTTTTTTAATCAGTTTTCGCCGATGAGTGTTTCGAAAATTTAACTAGTTTTCACCGATGAGTGTTTCGAAAACTTGATATTCATTTTTCTTTTTTTAATCTTTTTTCGCCGATGAGTGTTTCTGTAATACCCGAGAATATTTTAACTAGTGTCATTAATTAAATTAAAGTAATAAATTTAAAAGTGGAAAATGAAAAAAAAAAAATATATATATATATATATATAGACACCTATCCTATTACTTATTATGTTGTAAATACAAATTATTTTAAATCCTAAATTTTCTTTATATTTTTTTATTAATATACCAGATTTCTTTCTTTCTTTTGTAATATATATATATATATATTAATTTATTTTATATATATATATATATATATATATATATATAAGTAAAGGATTAGGAAAAGAAAGAAAAAGAGAAAACGTGGAGAGGAAAGAAAACGCGTGGAAGGAGAGACGCACGCTGGGAAGCAAAACGGAGAAAGCAAGGGGTTGAGGCGTTCGACGGGAAGACGCACGGCTGAACTCGCGTGGTGGCCGGACTTTCGAACAGTGGCCGGAGTCGCCGTCCACCGGGCTGGTCGTCATTTTGGGGCTGGAGGAGAGAGAGCGCACGAGCTAGAGAGAGAAACAAGAGGGAGAGAGCTTTCTCGCCGGAAAACGCCGTCTCTTCACCGGGGAAGGTAGCTGGGAGTCTCCTCTACTCCATATCGTCCTTCTAGCCGGTTGAATCGAGGTGAGAAGTCCCGAAACTCTCAAACCCCAATTTTATCAATTTTAGGGATTTTTGGAAAGACCCCAATTGATTCAATCTGAGTGTTCTGGGTCCTAAATTGAAGTATATACATGTTAGGGAGTGAGTGGGAAGCTTAGGAACCGGAACCAAATTGATGGAATTTATCCGGGTTGGAAAAAGTGTAGGAAAATGTGGTTGTTAAGGTTTAAGGGTGTTGTGGAATGTTTTGGGGTGCATTGAAAGGTTGAATGATAATTATATAATTGTTAAAAATTATTGGAATATACGAGGGATTAAAACCCGAGTAATTCCTGTCTCACCCGGAACCCCGTTCGGGGAAAAAGAGACAATTTTCTAGTTTTACGCGTATTCGGATATATGTATTCATGTGCACGTAAAGGGTTGAAAGTTAATTCGGTAAATGGAAATTTTAGACAACTAGAATTTACAACTCTCTTGAGCCATAAATTCAAGACTTGGGTAATGAGAATTTTATATGGACACATAGAGGTGAAATTGGGTAACCTTGCATTCCCAACTCAAGGCTTCCGAATAGTGTGATTAAGAAAGTGTTGGACACGAATAGAAACATGCTAGGTGTCCTAAAACTAGTTGAGGGCATTTCCAAGCCAACAACTATTCTATGGAATTAATTAGAGAGAACATGAGCACTACCGTTGCAAGTACACGATAGTGGTGGCATTTTCAAGCTTCTGAATCTCTCAAATATATGTGTATAGGGCACCATATAGTGAGCGGACCTTCGGGCACACCGAGAGCCGGTTCGAAGGGCCAAAAAGGTGAGGGGCTTTCCTATCCTTGTCCTATAGGATTGACTGCGGATATGGATATATGGTTTGCCTTCTTGCCTACTTGTAGGAATTTTATAATAGATAACATGCTATTGTTGTTCCTAAATTGTAATATATGTGATAACGTGCTGTATGTGTATATGTGAACTGTAAAAGCAATGGTGGCTCAAGGAGCCTTATATGGAAAGAAGGTCCACGGGACCTATACGATATCGGGGGTAGGATCGAGTAAATACTATCCGAAGGGTGTGGTTTTGTATGTAAGTCCTTAAAGAGAATAAACCTAGGTGACTTTGTTCTGAACCAAGAGTCCGAATTAGAACCACTTGGAAATCTAGATTTGCCTAAGAAGAAGTAAAACGAACAAGTAGTGGTCCATAGGGGTCATTTATGGTACAACGCGGGAACCGAGTCTATCACGGGTGGTTCGGGTAGATTGAGTCTCTTGTCTTGAGTCAACCCACAGAAATACAGAGTATATGAGTTCACCACATTGTGGCTATTGCCTTGGGTAAACCGAGGTCAGATGAGTCGCCGGCTATTGCCTTCGGGCCAGATTCTCTCCTAACGGAGATATTGCCTTCGGGCCAGTTTATGTTTACGGTTGATTGAATATGGGTGACCACTTGGAATTATATGTTAAACTATGATATGATGTATGTGTGAATTTAAATGTATGTAAATCCATGCTTTAAATTCTTTATTGTGAATATGATATAAGCTAATTGCCTGACCACTTAATATATAGAAATTCAAACCTGTTATATGCGTATGTGTTTGTGATTGGCTGCTCTTCCCTAGTTGTAGTGGTACCCGCTACTACACCAGGGATGGAAAAGCCTCTCACTGAGTCCGTTTGACTCACCCCCAATGTTAAATGTTACAGACACAGGTGGTCTAGGCATCGGGAGCGCTTCCACTTCATCTCAGGGAGGCGGACAGACTTAGAGGCCGCACGCATTGTTCGCGTGGGTAGTATTGATATATGTATTTTGTCAGGATGTATATGTATATGATTCTTTTGGTATAGCATTGTTTTGTACAGCTGCTATATACATATATGTATATGTCACACTCTAGAACTGTCGGCTTCATACAGATTAAAGATTGGTCTGGTTGTTGGGATCATAGGTTGTAATATGATGAATATTATGTGTATATATATATATGAATGTGACTTCCGCATGTGAATAGGATAGAGCACACGCACTGAGCGTGAGGCCAATATGTAAATTTATATATATGTGTGACCGAATACTTGATTGTGTGAAAATACGGCTTCCGCATGTGAATAGGATAGGTCACACGCATTTGAGGCGTGTGATCAATATGCATATTTTATGCAGGTGTGTGATTGAATATATATGCTTGACTGTACACAGGGATTCTGCATGTTAATAGGATAGGTCACCCGCCCTTAAGCGCGTGATCAATATGTATAATATATGTACGTGTGATTGATTATGTGTATATGTATAGACTGAAGCGGTGTTGAGCGAGCCGTGGATTGCGTGCTACTTAGGTCACCGGATAGGGATGACCATATATACTATATATTGTTTATAAAAGAAATGGGTAGTTATGCATATATAAGAATGTCAATCAGGAATTAGAGGCTTACGGGATAGGAGAAATCCTACCTCCCATGCCGGTCACGGACGTCCGATAGGGGGTCGTGACAAACTTGGTATCAGAGGCAGGTTACTTTAAACTGTATGAAGCCATTGGTATGACCAGGTGTCGATTTACCCCTCTTTGTGTACCCGGGCACAACGTGGGAGTAAAAAGGCACTTGTGGAAGTACCCAGAAAATTGTGTCAGCCTTTCTTTCTACTCTCTTTTATACGAAATGTCATTAATATACGTGTACTTATTAGGTGTGGTCCTTGTGCAGTATAGGGATGCCACCTATTACGAGACGGACTGGGGGTGGAGGGAGAACTCCTACTGAAATTGATCAATAGTCAGTTCGGGAGGAGGTAATGCCCACCCGAGGCCGAGGTAGAGGTCGTGCTCGAGGTCGAGGTAGAGCACAAGTGAGAGGGGAAGAGAGGAGACAGTCACCGGAACTTCAACCTCAAGTAGAGACAGGTGCACCTTCCGTGGCAGAAATGCTCACGGCAGGATTTCAGGAACTAAGGGAAGAAATGACGAGACAGATACAGAGGGAAGTACGCCGGTTAGTAGTCGGCGAGGAAGAACAAGAGAGGGTTCCTAGCAATCAAGAGATGGAGGTTGTTGAGGAAGATAGGGAATGGCAACAACCACAGGGAATGCCTCGTGAATCACGGGCAGCACCCAGAGAGCTGCCAATTTCAAAATTTCTGAAGCTTCATCCACCCACCTTCTGCGGAACTAGTGAGAAAGAGGATCCGCAGTACTTTATCAGAGATGTGGTCAGAATTGGGGGCATGCTGAGGTGCTCAGGCCATGAATTAGTGGAATTAGCTTCATTCCAGCTGAGGGGAGCGGCTAGAGTATGGATAGAGTCCGTACAGACGAGGTATTCACACAGAGTGGCCCCGATGACCTGGGAAGATTTTCAGAGGGAATTCCTGGGTCGGTTTCTACCTGAAGGTACCAAGGATGCAAAGCGTCAGCAATTCGAGGAATTGTGGATGACGCCTAACATGACCGTGACGGAGTATGAGTTACTTTTCACAGAACTAGCTCAATTCTCACCTGAGTTGGTACCTGATGAAGAGGCGAGGATCAAGAGATTCATACACCGACTCACGGAGCCGTTGTTTGCTACTTTGCTACCTCAGAGGAGACAATTTGAGACTCTAGCTCAAGCAGCAGACTGTGCTAGAATGATTGGAACCAGGAAGAGGTATGGGACATCTATTGATCCCAAAGTGAAGTTAATTACAGGCAGTGACAACCAAGGAGGTGGAAGTAAGAAAAGGAAGACAACAGGTGGAGGTGCCGGATATTCAGGGTCCGCAGGAGGACAATCCTCAACTACCACCTATGAAACAGGTACAAGAGGTAATGTTCAAGGGGGACAGAGGGAACAAGGGGGTGGAAATGCCGGTAAGACCAAGCCCCAGTGTGCGATTTGCGGCAGATTTCATTTTGGTATATGTCGAAGACTGACAGGTGGATGCTACCACTGCGGCCAGATGGGCCATATGGCTAGAGAGTGTCCAAAGAAAAAAGAGGGTACAAGTGTGAAGAGCAATCCGACGCCGAGGAGTACACCTATTCCAGCTCCACCAGTGAGAACCGTACCACCACAGGCGGCAAGTACAGGTGCAGCTAGAGGCCGTGGTGCAGGATCTAGTGGCCGAGGGCCAGGGGCGGTAGGTGGAGGACAAGCGTGGGTATTCGCACTCTCTCAGGAGGATGCTCATGCATCAAATGCAGTCGTGACAGGTACCCTTATTGTCTGCTCTCTTGAAGCACGAGTTTTATTTGATTCCGGCTCCACTCATTCCTATGTGTCGCATGCATTTGCTTCTAAATTCAACAAAAGTCCATCTAGAATGGAAGAAACGGTACTGGTCTCTACATCAATGGGAGAATCGGTACAAGTAGAGTATGTGCACAAGTCTTGCATTGTGGAGGTCGATGGTCATGAGACTGTGGTAGACCTTCAGTTGTTGTGTATGGTTGATCTTGATGTGATCCTCGGGATGGATTGGTTGTCGTCTTGCCATGCAGTTGTGGACTGCAGGGCTAAATGTATAAAATTTAATATGCGAAACGAGGAGCCTTTTGTGATACAGGGTGATGGAGCTGCCCCGTATCCAAGCTTGATCTCGGCTTTGAAGGCATCCAAGTTACTTGCAAAGGGATGCAAAGGGTATTTGGCATTCGTCCAAGATACCACGAAAGAAGTACTTTCACCGACTCAAGTACCTGTAGGGCGAGAGTTCTTGGATGTATTTCCAGAAGAATTGCCGGGGTTGCCGCCCGATCGTGAGATTGAATTTGAAATTGAGCTGGAACCTGGCACCCAGCCTATCTCCACACCACCTTACCGTATGTCTCCGGAAGAGCTGAAGGAGCTACATACACAATTGCAAGAATTGCTGGAAAAGGGTTTTATAAGACCCAGTTTCTCTCCTTGGGGTGCACCGGTCCTTTTTGTAAAGAAGAAGGACGGATCGTTGCGGTTGTGTATCGATTACCGAAAGTTAAACAAGGTGACGATTCGGAATCAATACCCATTGCCGAGGATAGATGACCTATTTGATCAGTTGCAGGGTGCGAAGCGGTTTTCTAAAATTGATTTGCGATCTGGGTATCACCAATTAAAGATTTGAGAATCGGATATACCCAAGACCGCATTTCGGACCCGATACGGACATTACGAGTTCCTGGTGATGTCTTTCGGATTAACTAATGCGCCTGCAGCGTTCATGGACCTGATGAACAGGGTCTTTAAACCATTTCTAGACCGATTTGTCATTGTCTTCATTGACGACATATTGGTTTATTCAAAGAATTCTGAGGAACATGCTGAACACTTGAGACTAGCATTGCAGAGGTTGAGGGAGGAAAAACTGTATGCCAAGTTCTCTAAGTGTGAATTCAGGCTTGACAGAGTTGCCTTTTTGGGTCACGTGGTATCATCAGAGGGAATCAATGTTGATCCAAGTAAGGTAGAGGCAGTGAAGAATTGGTCCCAGCCTACCTCCGTTACTGAAATTCGCAGTTTCTTGGGTTTGGCGGGATATTATAGAAGATTTGTGCAGGACTTCTCTAAGGTTGCTGCACCTATGACTAGGTTGACTCAGAAAGGAGTGAAGTTTGTATGGGATGAAAAGTGTGAGTAGAGTTTTCAGAAGCTGAAGGACAACCTCACTACCGCTCCGGTGCTGGCATTACCTGAAGGCACAGGAGGGCATGTGGTATACTGTGATGCGTCGAGGATCGGGTTAGGGTGTGTCTTCATGCAACATGGCAAGGTGATCGCGTATGCGCCGCGACAACTGAGGAAGCATGAGAAGAACTACCCGACTCACGACCTCGAAATGGCAGCTGTAGTGTTCGCTTTGAAGATATGGAGACACTACTTATATGGTGAAACTTGTGAAACCTATACAGACCACAAAAGCCTCAAATACATTTTCGAGCAGAAAGACTTGAACTTGAGACAACGTCGATGGTTAGAGTTGTTGAAAGACTACAACTGCACGATCTTGTATCATCCAGGAAAGGCTAATGTGGTAGCCAATGCTCTAAGTCGGAAATCCATGGGCAGTCTTGCTCATATAAGTGAAGAAAGAAGACCGTTAATTAGAGAACTGCATGAGCTAGAGCAAACGGGAAATCAGTTTGAGATTGGAAGTTCAAACTCATTTTTAGCCCATTTACAAGCTAAGTCCTCTTTGGTAGAAGAGGTGAAGGCTAGACAAGATGAAGATACCGACCTCAAGAAAATCAGGGATACTGTAACTAAAGAGAAAGGGGACGACGACGTCCGATTCTCTATAGATGATTTTGGGATACTTCGGTTGGAGGGACGGCTGTGTGTCCCTATGGTTGATAACTTGAAAGAAAGAATCCTTGAAGTAGCACACCGGACAGCGTATACAATCCATCCGGGAGCTAATAAAATGTATCATGACCTGAAACAGTAGTATTGGTGGAATGGCATGAAAAAGGATGTCGCAAACTATGTAGCCAGGTGTTTAGTGTGTCAGCAAGTCAAGGCTGAACACCAGAAGCCCGCCGGAACATTACAACAGATAGAAATACCTGAGTGGAAATGGGAGAGGATAACGATTAATTTTATAACAGGGTTGCCAAGATCACAACGGGGATTTGATTCGGTTTAGGTAATAGTGGATCGCATGACTAAATCAGCACACTTTCTGCCAGTTAAGACCACTTACGGAGTGAGTCAATATGCACAGATTTACTTATCAGAAATCGTTAGATTGCACGGTGTGCCAGTGTCCATAATATCTGATAGAGGTCCACAGTTCACTTCCAGGTTTTGGAAGTCATTGCAGGAAGGGTTGGGAACTAGAGTTGATCTGAGTACTGCGTTCCACCCACACTGGGGTCAATCCCTAGTGGGTTCGCATCATCCACGAACCCACAATCAATCTGAAATATTCTTACCCCAAGAAAGCTAAACAAAGGTCGATTGATCCACTTGAACCCTTGAACTCGAACGAACAAGGACCCGAAGTGTTAGAAGACGCCACAAGGATGATCAAACCTTGATAAGTCTGTTAGTTCAATGAAGAACCCTAGAGAGAAATCCACTCCCACGATGAATAATTAAATTCTCATATAATTCATAACTTAACTTCTGCCAAATACAAGATAGAAAAGGAGTATTTATACTCCAAAAAAGAAAACTCTAGAATCCTAAAACAATTAAAACCCTAAATCCTAACATAACTTTAAAATAAAACTATTGGGTCTTTCTAACAATCATACTTAAACCCAATATAATTAAAACACTAAATCTTAAATAATTGTCTAAAAAAACTAATGGACTTTAAATAATAAAGTCTAAATATAATGATTTTCGCACAAAAATTTAACCCAAATTAAAATAAGGATTTTAAGCCCAAAATAAGAAGATCTAGGCTTAAACAAGTCTCCACATGTATAGTACATGGTCCAATCTCTCCAAATTAATGTTTTCAAGCTCAAAACATGTTGTGCAGCTCCACTTTCAGCCAAAAATGTGTAACTCATGTTTTTACAATTATCTGGCGACTTTAATTTGATTTTCTTGACTCTTCTTGCTTTTAATAATACAATTGTTTCGGGAGATAAATTATGGCCACTATTTGTCCTTTCCCTGCTCGCATCACATATACACATAATCAATCACACGTACATATAATATACATATTGATCACGCGCTTAAGGGCGGGTCATCTATCCTATTCACAAGCAGAATCCCTGTGTACAGTCAAGCATATATATTCAATCACACAACTGCATAAAATATACATATTGATCACACGCTTCAATGCGTGTGACTTATCCTATTCACATGCGGAAGCCGTATTTTCACACAATCAAGTATTCAGTCACACATATATATAAGTTTACATATTGACCACACGCTCAGTTCGTGTGATCTATCCTATTCACATGCAGAAGTCACATCCATATATATGTATATACACATGATATTCATCATATCACAACCTATATCCCCAACAACAAGACCAATCTTTAATCTGTATGAAGCCGACAGTTCTAGAGTGTGACATATACATATATGCATATAGCAACTGTACAAAACAATGCTATACCAAAAGAATCATATACATATACATCCTGTCAAAATACATATAGCAGTACTACCCACGCGAACAATGCGTGCGGTCTTTAAATCTGTCCGCCTCGCTGAGATGAAGTGGAAGCGCTCCCGATGCCTATACCACCTGTGTCTGTAACATGTAACATTGGGGTGAGTCAAACAGACTCAGTGAGAGGCTTTCCCATCCCTGGTGTAGTAGCGGGTACCACTACAACTGGGGAAGAGGAGTCAATCACAAACACATACGCATATAACGGATTAAATTTCCATATATTAAGTGGTCAGGCAATTAGCTTATATCATATTCACAATAAAGAATTTAAAGCATGGATTTACATACATTTAAACTCACACATACATCATATCATGATTTAACATGTAATTCCATGTGGTCCTCTGTATTCAAGTAATCATAATCATAAACTGGCCCGAAGGCAATATCTCCGTTAGGAAAGAATCTGGCCCGAAGGCAATATCTCACGTTAGCAATATGGGAACCTAGTTGATCATTCTAGGAACCCCTGGTCCCAAGACTATACTTGGAACAATAGTCTGACCCCAAGACTTCACTTGGAGCAATAGCCGGCGACTCATCTGACCTCGGTTTACCCAAGGTAATAGCCACAATGTGGTGAACTCATATACTCTATATTTCTGTGGTTTGACGCAAGACAAGAGACTCAATATACCCGGACCACCCGTGATAGACTCGGTTCCCGCGTTGTACAATAAGTGACCCCTATGGACCACTACTTATTCATTTTACTTTTGATTAGGCAACCTAGACTTCCAAGTGGTTTCTAATTCGGACTCTTGATTCAAAACAAGTCACCTATGTTTATTTCCTTTAAGGATTTACATACAAACCACACTTTTCAGGTAATGATCGTTGAGGTTTGTTTCTAGTACCACAAGACCCTCACAAATAAAATTGACTCGATCCTATCCCCGATATCATTTAGGTCCCGAGGACCTTCTTTCCATATAAGGCTCCTTGAGCCACCATTGCTTTTACAATTCACATACACACATATAGCACGTTTTCACATATACTGTAATTTAGGAACAACAATAGCATGTTATCTAACATGTGATTCCTACAAATAGGCAAGAAGGCAAACCATATATCCATATCCGTAGTCAACCCTAAAGGGCGAGGGTAGGAAAGCCCCTCACCTGGTTGGCCCCTCGTATCGGCTCTCAGTGTGCCCGAAGGTCCCCTTACTGTATGGTGCCCTATACACATTTACTTGAGAGATTCAGAAACTTGCAATTTCAACCACTATAGTGTACATGTAACGCTAACGCTCATGTTCTTTCTAATTAATTTCATAGACTAGTTGTTGGCTTGGAATGCCCTCAACTAGTTTTCGGAACACCTAGCATGCTTCTAATCGTGTCCAACCCTTGCTAAATCGCACTATTCGGAAGCCTTGAATTGGGAATGCAAGGTTACCCAATTTCATTTCTATGTGTCCATATGAAATCCCCATTACCCAAGTCTTGAATTTATGACTCAAGAGAGTCATAAATTCTACTTGTCTAAAATTTCCATTTACCGAATTAACTTTCAATAATTTACCTACACACGAATACACATATCCGGATACGCGTAAAATTAGAAAATTGTCTCTTTTTCCCCGAACCGGGTTCCGGGTGAGACGGGAATTACTCGGGTTTTAATCCCTCGTACAATCCAATAATTTTTAACAAGTATATAATCATCATTCAACCTTTCAATGCACCCCAAATCATTCCACAACACCCTTAAACCTTAACAACCACATTTTCCTACACTTTTTCCAACCCGGATAAATTCAATCAATTTAATTCCGGTTCCTAAGCTTCCAACTCACTTCCTAACATGCAAGTACTCCAATTTAGGACCGAGAACACTCAGATTGAATCAATTAGGGTCTTTCCAAAAATCCCTAAAATTGATAAAATTGGGGTTTTAGAGTTTCGGGACTTCTCACCTCGATTCAACCGGTTAGAAGTGTCACGACCCCCTACCGGGCGACCATGACCGGCACGGGAGGTAGGATTTCTCCTATCCCGTAAGCCTCTGATTCCTGATTGACATTCTTATATATGCATAACTATCCATCTCTATTACAGACAATATATAGTATATATGGTCATCCCTATCCGGTGACCTATATAGCACGCAATCCATGGCTCGCTCAACACCGCTTCAGTCTATACATATACACATAATCAATCACACGTACATATAATATACATATTGATCACGCGCTTAAGGTCGGGTGATCTATCCTATTCACATGCAGAATCCCTGTGTACAGTCAAGCATATATATTCAATCACACACCTGCATAAAATATACATATCAATCACACGCCTCAATGCGTGTGACCTATCCTAATCACATGCGGAAGCCGTATTTTCATACAATCAAGTATTCAGTCACACATATATATAAATTTACATATTGACCACACGCTCAGTGCGTGTGATCTATCCTATTCGCATGCGGGAGTCACATTCATATATATATATATATACACATGATATTCAGCATATCATAACCTATATTCCCAACCACAAGACCAATCTTTAATCTGTATGAAGCCGACAGTTCTAGAGTGTGACATATACATATATGCATATAGCAACTGTACAAAACGATGCTATACCAAAATGAATCATATACATATACATCCTGACAAAATACATATATCAATACTACCCACGCGAACAATGCGTGTGGTCTCTAAGTCTGTCCGCCTCCCTGAGATGAAGTGGAAGCGCTCCCGATGCCTATACCACCTGTGTCTGTAACATGTAACATTGGGGTGAGTGAAATAGACTCAGTGAGAGGCTTTCCCATCCCTGGTGTAGTAGCGGGTACCACTACAACTGGGGAAGAGTAGCCAATCACAAACACATACGCATATAACGGGTTTAAATTTTCAGATATTAGGTGGTCAGGCAATTAACATATATCATATTCACAATAAAGAATTTAAAGCATGGATTTACATACATTTAAATTCACACATACATCATATCATGATTTAACATATAATTCCATGTGGTCACCCGTATTCAATTAACCGTAATCATAAACTGGCCCGAAGGCAATATCTCCGTTAGGAGAGAATCTGGCCCGAAGGCAATATCTCCGTTAGGAGGGAATCTGGCCCGAAGGCAATATCTCACGTGAGCAATATGGGAACCTAATTGATCATTCTAGGAACCCCTGGTCCCAAGATTTCACTTGGAACAATAGTCTGACCCCAAGACTTCACTTGGAGCAATAGCCGGCGACTCATCTGACCTCAGTTTACCCAAGGCAATAGCCACAATGTGGTGTACTCATATACTTTGTATTTCTGTGTGTTGACTCAAGACAAACAGACTCAATCTACCCGGACTATCCATGATCGACTCGGTTTCCAGGTTGTACCATAATTACCCCTATGGACCACTGCTTACTCATTTCTCTTCTTCTTAGGCAACTCTAAATTGCCAAGTGGTTTTCTATTTCGGAAGCTCTCGGTTTAAAACAAGTCACCTATGTTCATCTCCTTTAAGAAGTTACATACACAACCACCCTTTTCAGGTGATCAACAATGAGGTTGGTTTATACTATCACAAGACTCTCACAAATAAAGTTGACTCGATCCTACCCCCGTTATCATCTAGGTCCCGAGGACCTTCTTTCCATATAAGGCTCCTTGAGCCACATTGCTTTTACAATTGACATTCACACATATAGCACGTTTTCACATATACTGTAATTTAGGAATAACAATAGCATGTTATCTAACATGTAATTCCTACAAATAGGCAAGAAGCCAAACCATATATCCATATCCGCAGTCAACCCTATAGGGCAAGGATAGGAAAGCCCCTCACCTGGTTGGCCCCTCTGATCGGCTCTCGGTGCGCCCGAAAGTCCACTCACAGTATGGCGCCCTATACACATATACTTGAGAGATTCAGAAACTTGCAATTTCAACCACTATCGTGTACATGTAACGCTAATGCTCATGTTCTTTCTAATTAATTCCATAGACTAGTTGTTGGCTTGGAATGCCCTCAACTAGTTTTCGGAACACCTAGCATGCTTCTATTCGTGTTCAGCCCTTTCTTAATCACACTATTCGGAAGCTTTGACTTGGGAACGCAAGGTTACCCAATTTCATCTCTATGTGTCCATATGAAATTCCCATTACCCAAGTCTTGAGTTTATGACTCAAGAGAGTCATAAATTCTACTTGTCTAAAATTTCCATTTACCGAATTAACTTTCAACACCTTACCTGCATATGCATACACATATCTGGACACGCTTAAAATTGGAAAAGTGTCTCTTTTTCCCCGAACGGGGTTCCGGGTGAGACGGGAATTACTCGGGTTTTAATCCCTCGTACATTCCAATAATTTTTCATAATTATATAATTATCATTCACCCTTTCAATGCACCCCAACTCATTCTACAACACCCTTAAACCTTAACGATCACATTTTCCTACACTTTTTCCAACCCGGATAAATTCCATCAATTTGGTTCCGGTTCCTAAGCTTCCAACTCACTTCCTAGCATGCAAATACTTCAATTTAGGACCCAGAATACTCAGATTGAATCAATTGGGGTCTTTCCAAAAATCCCTAATCCAACCCGGATAAATTCCATCAATTTGGTTCCGGTTCCTATGCTTCCAACTCACTTCCTAGCATGCAAATACTTCAATTTAGGACCCAGAATACTCAGATTGAATCAATTGGGGTCTTTCCAAAAATCCCTAAAATTGATAAAATTGGGGTTTGAGAGTTTCGGGACTTCTCACCTCGATTCAACCGATTAGAAGGACGATATGGAGTAGAGGAGACCCCCAGCTACCTTCCCCGGTGAAGAGACGGCGTTTTCCGGCAAGAAGCTCTCTTCCTCTTGTTTCTCTCTCTAGCCCGAGCTCTCTCTCTCCTCCAGCCACCACGATGGCGTTTTCCGGCTCCGGTGGACGTCCGGCCACCATCACGCGTTGCTCCGCCTGCACGAAGACGCTCCGCCTTGCTCCGTGCGTTTTTCCCGTTCGTTGCCACAAGCTGCTCTCTCCCTCTCGTGCCTCTCGTTCTCTACTCCTCTTTCACGCCTAATTTGCCTTTCTTTTCTATTCCTTATTCTTATTTTCTGTCTCCACCGTTTCTTCCTTAGTTTAATATATATGTATATATAATAAATCAATTAGTATATATATATACATCACTAAAACAAGTCTGGCTCCTTTTCCTTTTCTTTTCTATTTTATTACAGATATATATATATAATAATAAATTAATATATATATATATATATCACTAAAAAAAACCAAAAAAAAAGAAATCTGATTTAATAATATATATATATATATATATATATATATATATATATAAGTATTAGGATTTTACAAAAATTTATATTTACCACATAATAAGTGATAAGCTAGTGTGTATTTTTATCTCACTTTCCAATTTTAAATTAATTAATTTAATTTAATTAATGGTGCTAATTAGAATAGTCTCGGGCATCACAATCTTCCCACCTTAAGAAATTCGGTCCTTGAATTTCAAACAAAGTACTAACCTTAGTCTCGAAAGAGATGAGGATACGTTCTGTGCATTTCACCCTCGACCTCCCATGTAGCTTCTTCGGTCGAGTGGTTTCTCCACAGAACTTTAACCAATGGAATCTCTTTCGTTCTGAGTTTCTTCAACTGCCGGTCTAAGATTTCCACTGGCTCCTCTTCATACATCATATTTTCGATTAGTTGCACGTCTTGCGATTGGATCACGTGCGAGGGGTCGGGAAGATATTTCTGAAGCATCGATATATGAAAGACAGGGTGTACCCCCTCCAATTCCGTAGGCAATTCCAACCGCTACGCTACATTCCCAACTCGTTCTAAGATTTCAAACGGTCCGATATACCGAGGACTCAACTTCCCTTTCTTACCGAACCGCATTACGCCTCTCATCGGTGATATTTTCAAGAACACCAGATCACCAATGGCAAACTCCAGTTCTCTCCTTCGATTGTCTGCATAAGACTTTTGCCTACTCTGAGCCGTCAGCAATCTCTCCCTTATACACTTTACCTTCTGTAAGGCATCTTGTAGTAATTCCGGGCCGACTAGGCTAGCTTCTCCAACCTCGAACCACCCAATCGGGGATCTGCACCTACGGCCGTACAGAGCCTCGAAAGGTGCCATTTGAATACTTGCTTGATAACTGTTATTGTACGCAAACTCAGCCAAAGGTAAATACCTTTCCCAACTTCCACCAAAATCCATAATACACGCCCGAAGAATGTCCTCAAGAATCTGAATGGTTCTTTCTGATTGCTCGTCGGTCTGTGGGTGGAAAGCAGTACTCTGATCAACTCTAGTTCCCAACACTTCCTGCAATGACTTCCAAAACCTGGAAGGGAACTGTGGATCTCTATTAGATATTATGGACACTGGCACACCGTGCAATCTAATGATTTCTGATAGGTAAATCTGTGCATATTGACTCACTCCGTAAGTGGTCTTAACTGGCAGAAAGTGTGCGGACTTAGTCATGCGATCCACTATTACCCAGACCGAATCAAATCCCCATTGTGATCTTGGCAACCCTGTTACAAAATCCATCGTTATTCTCTCCCATTTCCACCCAGGTATCTCTATCTGTTGTAATGTTCCGGCGGGCTTCTGGTGTTCAGCCTTGACTTGCTGGCACCCTAAGCACCTAGCTACATAGTTTGCGACATCTTTCTTCATACCATTCCACCAGTATAATTCTCTCAGATCCTGATACATCTAATTATTACCCGGATGGATTGTGTACGCTGTCTTGTGTACCTCATCAAGGACCCTTTCCTTCAAACCATCCACCATAGGTACACCGTACACACAGTCGTCCCTCCAACCGGAGTATGCCACTGTCATCTATGCAGGATCGGACGTCGTCCTTCTCCCCCTTAACCACTGTATCTCTGATCTATTTGAGGTCGTCGTCTTGATCTTGTTTGGGTTTGACTTCTTCGATTATAGCTGACTTAGCTTGGATGTGGGCTAGAAACAAGTTGGAATCTCCAATTTCCAACTGAGTTCCTGACTGTCCCTAACCACGACGATGGATATGATGAAATTTGTTCTCCGAGGAGTTAACTATTGTCTTCTCTAGTGAGGCTTACCTTGACTCAATCTGCCTATTCATCTATCTACCTTCGTAACGGCTTCTTATATCCGTCTTGGAACACGCCAAGATACTCGCTAGTTGCATAGCACACTAGGTTCTATTTCTATAACTCTAACTGACGAAGTATTCCCCTTCATCGTAGTCCCCGTACCTAAGTATCCTCTACTACCAAGCAGCTACCCTTATGCCGGTATTCCCCTGATATATTCCTTGTAAACGACTTCTTCAGAAAAAAGTCCGTTTACATCTTACTACACCCTCTACTCTACATCTAGACTTACCGCTTACACGGCATGCACCCTACGTAGGTGTTTATACTTTGTGCCATTAGTGTACCCAACCCTTCCGAGGTTGTTACACTCACTACAGACTCGGTTCACCCTACTCATGTCCTAACGAAGCTAAATACCATGACACTAGCACCACTATGTATTACACTTACCGTTCCTCCACCAAACGGTAAGGAATTTTACATTTATGACTCGTGTTTCCCTTTCTTTTCCGGACTACTACACTTACCCTTAGTGATTTCCATCACCACTTCAGGTTACTCCCTGTCGACATCCTATGTCTGACCGACTCAGATTCTTCTCTGACTACTACTTGTAGTCATTTCTATTTATAACGGAGACTCATCAGTCTCCTCCTTACTATCATGCTCATTACTCAACCTCAGGCTCAGTTCGGTCTTCACATCCGAAGGCCCCGCTTAACACGACTATGACTGTGGATCTATACCATCCTCAGGTTAGTTCACTTAGAGTTGCACATCCTATGCCAACTCTACTCGTTGGGTTTCTGTTGGCTTTTACCCTAACTTGGCCCACTTGGACTCCTCAACTCACTTAGATCCTGTATTCCTACCTGGAATACTTGATCCATTAACTCCAGCATGAACCTTTCCGGACATGCTCTACTCCCTTTGACCAAACAGGATCCGCTCCCATGGTTTGACTCTTTCCTTTCTTACGGTGTGGCATATGTTCACGAACATATACCGCCTCTTGCAAGTGTGTTACCCGTTGGGTTCCAATCGCCCCCAACGGTAGCATACCTGTTTTATCATTTGGCTCGCATCCCCCGATGCTTACCCGACTCCGTTCTCGTATTCACTCTCTTCCTTTCATTTTGCACCTACGTGGTACTCTTTCTTCGAGTATTTCTCAATACTCGTTATTCACTACATTCTTCTTCTCGATTAATCGTACTTTACGGTTAATTTTCCCTTTATGGCACTCCCATGGCCATTTATACGTTTGGTTTGTCCATTCAGTCTCCACCCATACACGGGCTTCAGACTAACGGATTTACGGTTCGCCAACCTGTGGAACTAGCATATCTAGCTATGTCAACTACAATCCGTGTACTATACATGCACTTACCGTAGTAGTTGGTTCTCCACCCCCTACTTGACTTTTATTGTATGAGGTCCTATAGGCTTTCGCTCTTCCCCCCTTATGGGACTACTTATCCTTGTCTACTTTCTCTCCCCTCGGGCCTCCACGAGTCCCTTTGGGGTTTATCTCTCACGTTATCTCGTTCGAGAGCTATCTACCGCAATAACACTTATTTTCCTATTTATGGACGGTACCCGAAGGTCTACGCCCATTTCCACTCCTAGACCTGCTCCGGTCTAATCCTTTCGGGTCCATTTTCCACCTATGGCCCCCTTAATTGGTAACTCTTAGGTTTACCTGTATACTCCCTTGGCACTGTGCACTCTCTAGTGCATTTCGATGTCTACTTAACTTTAATCACTCCAAGCGAGTGATTTCTCAACTACATCTACCGTCCTTATACAGCTTACCTGTAAAAGGATTGTTGCTTGTTAGGGTATTGGTCACATGAGTTAGTCTTCTTAAGCACCCTGTGGGTTTTAAAATTAATTCAAGTTTATTTCTTAGAAAACGATGCCTAAGGTTTTCGTAAATGGTTAGGGTTTAACCAATTGGAATGACACAAATTGAGAAAGAGTTTTCATGAAAATTTGCCTTCCAATGGTTATCCCTTGTAATTTTAAGAGAAATTTTAGGGTCTTTCAGAAGCTCTCATCCGGAAAGACCAAAAATACTTTTTCAAAAATTTTCCATGTGGTCAATACCCCACTCTTTATGCTCTTCCCTAAGCACCCAAGAGAGTTTGTTGGGCTTATTCCCCTCCTTTCCCCCTTGTTTGCTTAAGGAACTAGTAGTTCATGGATCGAGCTCAGGGTTGGACTAGGCTCCTTCCCTGTGCCTTACCATTTACTCTATTTCTGGCTCGGCATATGGTCACGCTCTACATGTTTACATATGCCTCTACTTCTTAACATCTATCTCTATGGCATACGGTTCGGCCAATTTGCCCTTCCATATATCGTATCCCGATTTCCTAGTCCGTAGACTTCTACTTCTACACTGTGGCATACACCACCTCTTTTCTGTTTACTTTACAAACCATTTCTAGCCTAGACTACCATTCATGGCACTATTCTACTTGCATTCTCTACTATAGTCAAATAACTTGTGCCTATACCATAGCACACAATGCGCGCTAACAGAGCAGACGCATCGTCTCTTTTAACAACTGCAAACAATCACACATTGTAGCGCGTTCCTGCCTACAAAGCAACCAAATGTGCCTATGTCTAGGTAGCATCCTCCATGGATGTCTCCTTTCCCTATTATGGCGTCCCTAGGTTCCCGGGGTCACTACCACCCCACCTTACGCTTTAGTGCATCGCTGTACTGCACCAGGATGTCACCTGATAAGAATTTTCATAATCCATCATAGATTAAGAAGGAAATGAAAGAAAGGCTGACTCAATTTTCCAAGGTAGTTCCACAAGTGCCTTTTTACTCCCACGTTGTGCCTGGGTACACAAAGAGGGATAAACCGACACCCGGTCATACCTATGGCTTCATACAATTAAAGATAACTTGGCTCTGATACCAAGTTTGTCACGACCCCCTACCGGGCGTCCATGACCGACACGGGAGGTAGGATTTCTCCTATCCTGTAAGCCTCTAATTCCTTATTGACATTCTAATATATGCATAACTACCCATCTCTATTACAGACAATATATAGTATATATGGTCATCCCTATCCGGTGACCTAAATAGCACGCAATCCACGGCTCGCTCAACGCCGCTTCAGTCTATACATATACACATAATCAATCACACGTACATATAATATACATATTGATCACGCGCTTAAGGGCGGGTGATCTATCCTATTCACATGCAGAATCCCTGTGTACAGTCAAGCATATATATTCAATCACACACCTGCATAAAATATACATATTGATCACACGCCTCAATGCGTGTGACCTATCCTATTCACATGCAGAAGCCGTATTTTCATACAATCAAGTATTCAGTCACACATATATATAAATTTACATATTGACCACACGCTCAGTGCGTGTGATCTATCCTATTCGCATGCGGGAGTCACATTCATATAAATATATACACATGATATTCAGCATATCATAACCTATATTCCCAACCACAAGACCAATCTTTAATCTGTATGAAGCCGACAGTTCTAGAGTGTGACATATGCATATAGCAACTGTACAAAACGATGCTATACCAAAATGAATCATATACATATACATCCTAACAAAATACATATATCAATACTACCCACGTAAACAATGCGTGCGGTCTCTAAGTCTGTCCGCCTCCCTGAGATGAAGTGGAAGCGCTCCCGATGCCTATACCACCTGTGTCTGTAACGTGTAACATTGGGGTGAGTCAAACAGACTCAGTGAGAGGCTTTCCCATCCCTGGTGTAGTAGCGGGTACCACTACAACTGGGGAAGAGGAGCCAATCACAAACGCATACGCATATAACGGGTTTAAATTTTCATATATTAGGTGGTCAGGCAATTAACATATATCATATTCACAATAAAGAATTTAAAGCATGGATTTACATACATTTAAATTCACACATACATCATATCATGATTTAACATATAATTCCATGTGGTCACCCGTATTCAATTAACCGTAATCATAAACTAGCCCGAAGGCAATATCTCCGTTAGGAGAGAATCTGGCCTGAAGGCAATATCTCACGTGAGCAATATGGGAACCTAGTTGATCATTCTAGGAACCCCTGGTCCCAAGATTTTACTTGGAACAATAGTCTGACCCCAAGACTTCACTTGGAGCAATAGTCGGCGACTCATCTGACCTCGGTTTACCCAAGGCAATAGCCACAATGTGGTGTACTCATATACTTTGTATTTCTGTGGGTTGACTCAAGACAAACAGACTCAATCTACCCGGACTATCCATGATCGACTCGGTTTCCAGGTTGTACCATAATGACCCCTATGGACCACTGCTTACTCATTTCTCTTCTTCTTAGGCAACTCTAAATTCCCAAGTGGTTTTCTAATTCGGAAGCTTTCGGTTTAAAACAAGTCACCTATGTTCATCTCCTTTATGAAGTTACATACACAACCACCCTTTTCAGGTGATCAACAATGAGGTTGGTTTATAATATCACAAGACTCTCACAAATAAAGTTGACTCGATCCTACCCTCGATATCATCTAGGTCCCGAGGACCTTCTTTCCATATAAGGCTCCTTGAGCCACATTGCTTTTACAATTCACATTCACACATATAGCACGTTTTCACATATACTGTAATTTAGGAATAACAATAGCATGTTATCTGACATGTAATTCCTACAAATAGGCAAGAAGGCAAACCATATATCTATATCCGCAGTCAACCCGATAGGGCAAGGATAGGAAAGCCCCTCACCTGGTTGGCCCCTCTGATCGGCTCTCGGTGCGCCCGAAAGTCCACTCACAGTATGGCGCCCTATACACATATACTTGAGAGATTCAGAAACTTTCAATTTCAACCACTATCGTGTACATGTAACGGTAATGCTCATATTCTTTCTAATTAATTCCATAGACTAGTTGTTGGCTTGGAATGCCCTCAACTAGTTTTCGGAGCACCTAGCATGCTTCTATTCATGTTCATCCCTTTCTTAATCACACTATTCGGAAGCTTTGACTTGGGAACGCAAGGTTACCCAATTTCATCTCTATGTGTCCATATGAAATTCCCATTACCCAAGTCTTGAGTTTATGACTCAAGAGAGTCATAAATTCTACTTGTCTAATATTTCCATTTCCCGAATTAACTTTCAACACCTTACCTGCATATGCATACACATATCCGGACACACTTAAAATTGGAAAAGTGTCTCTTTTTCCCCGAACGGGGTTCCGGGTGAGATGGGAATTACTCGGGTTTTAATCCCTCGTACATTCCAATAATTTTTCATAATTATATAATTATCATTCACCCTTTCGATGCACCCCAACTCATTCTACAAAACCCTTAAACCTTAACAATCACATTTTCCTACACTTTTTCCAACCCGGATAAATTCCATCAATTTGTTTCCGGTTCCTAAGCTTCCAACTCACTTCCTAGCATGCAAATACTTCAATTTAGGACCCAGAATACTCAGATTGAATCAATTGGGGTCTTTCCAAAAATCCCTAAAATTGACAAAATTGGGGTTTGAGAGTTTCGGGACTTCTCACCTCGATTCAACCGGTTAGAAGGACGATATGGAGTAGAGGAGACCCCCAGCTACCTTCCCCGGTGAAGAGACGGCGTTTTCTGGCGAGAATCTCTATTCCTCTTGTTTCTCTCTCTAACCCGAGCTCTCTCTCCTCCAGCTACCACGATGGCGTTTTCCGACTCCGGTGGACGTCCAGCCACCATCACGCGTTGCTCCGCCTGCACGAAGACGCTCCGCCTTGCTCCGTGCGTTTTTGCCGTTCGTTGCCACAAGCTGCTCTCTCCCTCTCGTGCCTGTCGTTCTCTGCTCCTCTTTCACGCCTAATTTGCCTTTCTTTTCTATTCCTTATTCTTATTTTCTGTCTCCACCGTTTCTTCCTTAATTTAATATATATATATATATATATATATATATATAATGAATCAATTAGTATATATATATACATCACTAAAACAAGTCTGGCTCCTTTTCCTTTTCTTTTCTATTTTATTACACACACACACACACACACACACACACACATATATATATATATATATATATATATATATAAGTATTAGGATTTTACAAAAATTTATATTTACCACATAATAAGTGATAAGCTAGTGTGTATTTTTATCTCACTTTTCACTTTTAAATTAATTAATTTAATTTAATTAATGGTGCTAATTAGAATAGTCTCGGGTATCACAAGAAGGACGATATAGAGTAGAGGAGACTCCCAGCTACCTTCCCCGGTGAAGAGACGGCGTTTTCCGGCGAGAAACTCTCTCCCTTTGCTTTCTCTCTCTAGCACAACGGAGACGACGATGAACTCCGGCCCCCACTCGTGCTCAGCCCATCAACGCCTTGCTCCGCCTCCCCTCCGTGCGGTTCCGTCCGTGATGCTCCTCGTGCACAACGCCTCAAACGCTTGCTCCTCCTCTCTCTCATTTTTCTTTCCGTTCGTGCGTTCTCTCACGGCTCTCTCTCTCTGCTTCTTTTTCTTTTCCTTATTTCCTCACTTATACAATATATATATATATATATATATATATATACAAAAGAAAAAGGAATCTGATTTCCTTCCCTCTCTTTAAATTTTTTTTTCTTTTCTTTCATTTATATAATATATACATACATATATATATATATATATAATTAAAAATATATATATATACATATCACAAAAGGAAATGAAACCTGATATAATAAGATAAAATAATTAAATAAATAAAATAAAATAAAAAATATTTTCCACTCTTAAATTAATTGATCTAATTTAATTCGTAATGCTAGTTAGAATATTCTCGGGTATTACACTGCCCTCCCCTCTAGTTTGCAAAATTACACTGCCCTCCCGTGAGAGATCAAAAGTCATGACACTTTGATCCAAAACACCATTCTCCCATTAAAAAAAGGTCTAAAAAGACAATATAATTAATAGTAATGACTAATAAATATTCATGACTAAATTGACCCTCACAAAAGATAAAAAATGTTTAACGTTATGCTTTGTCGAAATTTATAAAACTGAATCTTTACAAAAAAAAATTTATAAAACTGAATTCTAGTACACCTAACAAAATTTCTTTGATATATTTTATTGTTATATACTAATATATATATATATATATATATATATATATATATATTAAACTTAATTGTCAAAAATTAAGTAAAATAATAGATATTTTATATTACATTACATTATTAATATAAAAATCTGTAAACTATTTGAAGTTACAAATTTTTTTTAGAATTTTATTTTGTTAACAATAATAATTACTATAAATACATGTATTGGTCACATTTTATAGAGTTTTATTCTTTTGTGAGGGGTAATTTAGTCATGAATATTTATTGTATTGGAAGTTGAAAAAATTTGACCTTTTAGACTTTTTTTTCATTGAAGAATGGTGTTTTGGATCAAAGTGTAATGACTTTTGATCTTTCAAGGGAGGGCGGTGTAATTTTGTAAACTAGAGGGGAGGGCAGCGTAATTTCAGCATCTCTCAGGGGAGGGCAGTGTAATTTACTCTTTTCTTTTTTTAATCAGTTTTCGCCGATTAGTGTTTCGTAAATTTATATTCATTTTTATTTTTTTAATCAGTTTTCATCGATAAGTGTTTCGAAAACTTGATATTCATTTTTCTTTTTTTAGTAAGTTTTCGCAAATGAGTGTTTCAAAAACTTGATATTCATTTTTCTTTTTGTAATCATTTTTCATCGATGTGTGTTTCGAAAACTTGATAATCATTTTTTTTAATCATTTTTCGCCGATGAGTGTTTCGAAAACTTGATATTCATTTTCCTTTTATAATCTGTTTTCGCCGATGAGTGTTTCGAATACATGATATTCATTTTAATTTTTTATAATCAATTTTCGCTAATGAGTGTTTCCAAAACTTGATATTTATTTTTCTTTTTTTAATCTGTTTTCACTGATGAGTATTTTTAAAACTTGATATTCATTTTCATTTTTTAATCAGTTTTCGTCGATCAGTGTTTCGAAAACTTTATATTCATTCTAATTTTTTTAAATAGTTTTCGTCGATGAGTGTTTCGAAAACTTGATATTAATTTTTCTTTTATTAATCAGTTTTTGCCGATGAGTGTTTCGAAAACTTGATATTCATTTTTCTTTTTTTGATCAGCTTTCGCCGATGAGTGGTCTGAAAACTTGATATTCATTTTTCTTTTTTTAATCATTTTTCATCAATGAGTGTTTCGAAAACGTCATATTCATTTTTCTTTTTTAATCATTTTTCATCGATGAGTGTTTCGAAAACTTGATAATCATTTTTCTTTATTTAATCATTTTTCGACGATGAGTGTTTCGAAAACTTGATATTCATTTTCCTTTTTTAATCAGTTTTCGCCGATGAGTGTTTCGAATACATGATATTCATTTTTATTTTTTAATCAGTTTTCGCTAATGAGTGTTTCCAAAACTTGATATTTATTTTTCTTTTTTTAATCAATTTTCACCGACAAGTATTTCGAAAACTTGATATTCATTTTCTTTTTTTAATCAGTTTTCGCCAATAAGTGTTTCGAAAACTTTATATTCATTCTTATTTTTTTAATTAGTTTTCGTCGATGAGTGTTTCGAAAACTTAATATTCATTTTTCTTTTTTTAGTAAGTTTTCACTGATGAATGTTTCAAAAACTTGATATTAATTTTTCTTTTTTTAATCAGTTTTTGCCGATGAGTGTTTCGAAAACTTAATATTCATTTTTCTTTTTTTGATCAGTTTTCGCCGATGAGTGGTCTAAAAACTTGATATTCATTTTTCTTTTGATAATCAGTTTTCGCCGATGAGTGTTTTGAAAATTTGATATTCATTTTTCTTTTTTTTTAATCAAGTTTCGCCGATGAGTGTTTCGAAAACTTGATATTTATTTTCCTTTTATAATTAGTTTTCATCGATGAGTGTTTTTGTTACGACCCCCGTTTAGATGACTGTGACCGGCACAGACACAGGGAATACCCCTATGCTTATAAGCCTTATCACCTAATTGACAGAATAACTATTATTGAATAATACATTCACATGCATTATAATACCATGGCTACACCGAAATGGTGGCCTATCCTAGGCAAGCAAATCCACGGCTAGTGCCGCTTCAAGATATAGATATAGGAAAACACACATAATATATAACCTGTGTACCGGCTACACATCCGAAGATGCTGCCTATCCTATTCACATGCAACAGATATATGTATATATATATATATATATATATATATATATATATATATATATTGAAAACAAATTTTCCCTGTATCGCAGTAAAATAAATCCTGATCTTTAAGGTGTGTGAAGCTGACAGTTCTAGATTTAGTAATACAATCTAATTGGGTACGTCTACCCTTTACTTTATGATACAATGATAAAGTAAATAAAATAACAATTACACTTTATTCACCCACATGAACAAGTTGTGGGTCTTGGAAAATGTTGCTCAACCCTCGTTCCATCGAGACTTCTTCCACCTGTACTTAACTTATCTCTGTGTAGTAAAAATGAGATGTGAGTCTTAACCACGCGACTCAGTGAGGACTCTCTCATCCCCGGCGCAAGGTGGGTACCCTAGCGCTGGGTTTGGGAGTCATACACAACCACATGC
The DNA here is from genome assembly GCA_014851425.1 of Senna tora. Classification (NCBI taxonomy): domain Eukaryota; kingdom Viridiplantae; phylum Streptophyta; class Magnoliopsida; order Fabales; family Fabaceae; genus Senna; species Senna tora. The sequence goes on along the minus strand of CM026261.1, from coordinate 18,743,726 downwards.
AAAAACAACTAGTTACTGTTAGTTAGCATACATTCTTGGTGATCACACAACAACAGAAATTTCACCCAAACACTCACATGCATTTAACAGATATAAGCATGCAGCAGTTTGTTCCATATCTCCAATCATCAAGTAATCACATAACATATAGTGCCAGCTTTTACTTATCGGTCTTCTCACGTTCAGCATATTCGAATCATACAAGACGTTGTGGTGATGTAATCCTGTACATCACCACTACACTGCACAGTCAGCAATTATATGCAAACACAGACAATTTGTACCTACACACAAATACTATACCATACATCTACTTAATTATCTCCTCCACTCTGGGGTATATATACTAGTCACTACGTGGCTTTTCCACTTCGAACCCGCACGCTCGGGTTGCTGGCCACCAAGTGGCAAAACATACTTAACTCATTCACTTGGGTACTGGTCACCTCGTGACAATTCTGTTAACCAAACACAATCAACTTCTATCTATCAAACAATTGATATGTATAGCCACCACGTGGCACGTCCTGACCCCTTGCTGCGGGGCAATAGCTTGAGCCCACTCGTCCATTACCCAACCAGGCCAAATGGCAGGCACGACACGACGTCTCGAAGCATGGCCACTGACACACCCTGGACCAACTCCACAGGATGATTTCTCTTCTGCAAGATCAGGCTCACGGTTCACCCGTAGGTTCCTCCCGTGTCTCCTTATCTTAGTCTCACATATTAATAGGATTCTTTGTATCTTTCCCGAAGGATCGACAATTCCTCTCCTTATTAATATGTACAAGTATCCTTAACATGATATAACTCATATACCCGTCCAGATGCACTCTCTGAGCCTCAAGCTATCGTCATAGCAATATAAATCCTTTCTGACCCTATTGTCAGGATAAGGCAATGACCATCGTCATGGTGATTATAAAACTGAGGTCTCAAGTGCCATCTGACGTTGTTCTAGTCGATGTATCACATTGCTAGCATAATCAAATCCGAAACCCACCAATAACTCCTTTTGCATTATCATAATCTAAGTCACCGTCATGACGAGTTTTCAAAATAAAAGCTTAGTCCTTCTGTACAAGGACTCTTGCCACCGTCGTGGAAAAGATTTAGTAAAATACTCATCATGCTTACGGAGTGTATGAGTTGGATTTGTAACACACCAATCATAGCAAACAATCACACTTTACTCCTATGTCTTCCTATCCAAGCTACTTTCCACAACCTATCTTCTAGTTCTTTTATTCTTTTAGCATTCTATACCTCTAGCTAACACATACCAGACAAGCAGAAAATATACATACTCATGTAATCCACATAAGCATACAACCCTAGGAGCAGAGATGGAAGAACCTTCACCTTGGCCAACCTTCCATGCAATCATATCTTGTCACTTTAGTCTCCTCGGAGTTCCTGTTGCACTCTATTGCGTGTCGCTGTTCCTATAAGAACAACATTAACTTCATTAAGGTTATTACTTAGCTTCTTGTTATTTATCTCTCCATTACTCTCACGTGTAGTGCATGGTTGCCATAGAGTCAAGCTCTTGGTCTTATTGGACTTCTCTATTTCGACTTATGTGTATCCTTCCTCGGACACTTGACTTACTCGCATATAACACTCTACTTGAGTATTGCACATACTTGGATTTGAGTACTAGACCTCTATCTAACTTGTTTTCGTGTAATACCCGGATATTTTCCAATCAACGTTAAGGTCCTGATTTAATTTCTTGTTTTAAATTGGAAGAAAGAGGAGAAAATTTTAAAACAAATAAAATTTTATTTGGATTAAAAACTAGAACTTAACGGGAAATATTGGGTATAAGTTATTAACCCCAAAGTCAACTTTGAATAAAAATAAATAATATATAAAATAAATATATAAGTATATGATATGTTAAATGAATATATAAATATATAATCTACATATTAAATATATATATATATAATTAGATATATATTAAATATATAGGCAAGTGGCAGAGGAAGGGGGGTCACTCACGTGACCCCCCCCCTTAATAAAAAAAAATTTAATTAAATTAAATTAGTTCAGCCCCTTGCTTCAGATACAAGAGGACCAAGCCGAGAAGGAGAAGAGAGGAGGCGGACGCACGCGGGAGAGAAGGAGAGGACCAAACGTCGCCGGAAACCGCCGTTCAAGGCTGCCAGAGCACGCGTCGCCGTCGTTGGAGGCCAAGAGGAGTGGCTAGTGGTGCTCACGGTGGCTGGGCAGCGGTGATAGCGGAGATAGACGGAAAAAACGGGATTTTCGGGTTTGGTGGTTTTTGGCCGGAATCTCGCCGGAGTTGGCCGTTCCGAGCTCGGGGAAGGTGACCGGAGGCTTACTCTACCCCGTAGCATCACTCAATCCGATCGAATCGAGGTAAGGAGTCCCCAATCACTCAAACCCCAAATTTATCAATTTAGGGATTTTTGGAAGAATTCCAAATTGATACAATTGGTCATTCTAAGCTTCAATTGGATGTTGTTGGGTTGATTGGTAGTATGTGGGAGTAATCATACTGATAAATTGATGTTGGAAGTTATTAATGTGGAAAAACCTAGACTAATGAGTTTCCAATAGGATTTAAAGTGATTTGAAATGTTGGATGGATAGTATTAGAGCCGATTGGAGTGTTGAATTATTATTTTATAATGGTATAAATTATTAGAATAGACAAGGGGTTGAAGAATGAATAATTTGGCTTTAATTGGAAACTAGATTATTGATGAAGGAGATAAATTCTAGTTCATATAACCAATTTGGGATTAGGAGGTGAATTAGGAAGTTGGTTAGCCCGTGATAGACGCCGGAGAATTATTTAGTTAGTGAAATTCCTTAGTTGGGGCAAATTTCAACTTTTGAGTATATTGACCCACATGTGTGTATATGTGATAATAAGTTATAAGTGGAGTTGGAAATTGGTAAGTATGGGCCATTGGAAATTATGATTTTCATAGGTTATTAAATTAATAAAGGAATGAGAAAAGTCACATATGCACATTTGTTGGTAAATGGATAACTTGGGAAATATAAGTTGAAGGGAGGTTGGAAATTTAAATATAAATTTCAATGAATGTTCAAAGAAGGGGTAAAAAGGTAATGAGAACAAGTGTGAGACACTTGAAAAATGGCATAAAGAGAAAAAGAGAAATTTAGACCAAGAATGTGATCCTTGGCAAAGTTAAACACATTCATATGGCATAAGCATTTCATATGCATACATGTTGCATAGAATATAAATGTTAATGACGTACGTATATTCGATAGGTAACCGCGAGTCATCTGGAGCGGGAGTGACTCCAGAATTGGAGCCGGGAAGCCGTCCAGGTGAGGGGTTTTCCCATCCTTGCCCCAGGGTTGGATGTGGACGTGTAAAGGTGGTTTGATTGATTTCTTGATTGTAGAAATTATTAGAAATTGACATGCTATTGTTGATCCTAAAAAGGATTTATTTGAATATATTTGTGTTTGCGAATATTACTCGTGATAGTATAGTACTGAAGGGTGTTCACGTGATGACACGGGACACGCCTAATAGTACGGATAAAAGGAGTAGGATATTGATATGAATTGAGTTCTGGCTGTCTTAATAACTAGAAACACACTCAAGAAACTAAACTCGTTTTCTCAAAACGTCGACGTATCTTGTTTTAAATGAATTTAGGATCTCCTTAGAATTAGGGATTTACGAAACAAGGGCTGGGTACTAATTAAAGAATAGGCAAATTTCATAATGAGTTAGAAAGTCTTAGTGAGTTTTCACTAGTTAAGAGCAATAGAAAATTTTATACAGGGTAGATAGAGTCAAAACTCCAAGGTATGGCTTGGAAAGTGAATAGAGTCGAACAAAAGATAATCGCCCGTTGAGGCCATTGCCCTAGCCTGGCACTAGGGTCAGTTAAAACTAAAGATAATCGCCCGTTGAGGCCATTGCCCTAGCCTGGCACTAGGGTCAGTTAAAACTAAAGATAATCGCCCGTTGAGGCCATTGCCCTAGCCTGGTACTAGGGTCAGTTAAAAATATATATATAATTGCCGTGGAGGCCATTGCCCTAGCTTGGTTCTAGGGTCAGTTGTGTGATTTATTGCATTTAGTTTATCATGTAAATGGTGAATGTTTATGAGGAGTATGCTAGAGAATGCATGATATTAGGTTTATCTACGTGTAATGTTATATAAATGTTGCCTGGTCACTGTATAACACATGTTAAACCAGAAATTTCATGCGCGTGTGGATGTGAGTGTTTCCCTCTCCCCAGCTGCTGTGGTACCCGCCACTTAGCCGAGGATGGGATTCTCCTCACTGAGTCAAGTGGTTAAGACTCACTCCTCTTTTTAAACATTTCAGATACAGGTATTGGACAGGCGTCGACGTCCGGGCAGTGACACGGACATCTCACCACTTGTAACGTTTCGTTCGCGTGGGTGGTTTTGTTTTGGTTATTCATATTTCATATTTTGAGTTGTAAATATATATATATATATTCTAAGTTGTAAATGGGATGTAAATATTTACAGCTTTTGAATTATATATGTTATCTAGCATTGTCGGCTTCACATGAACTTATAGATAGGATTCTGGGTGTTGGGAAGTCAATTATTTGTTTATATATATATATATACGTTCTAACGCATGTGAATAGGATAGGTTGTACGTATTGAGACGTACAACCAATATGATATGGATATATACATACGTGTGAAGTTGTACATGGATGTGTGGAAATATATATTCTTGCATGCGAATAGGATAGATTACACGCATTGAGGCGTGTGATCACGTATATACATAACTGTGAATGTGTATGTATATAAGATTGGTTGAACAGGTTATATATATATGTTGCGTGTGAATAGGATAGATCATTCCCTTGCGGTTTGATCACTATATATATATATATAACTATGTGTGATTGATTGTGTGATTGGTTGAATATACCTACTTGAAATGGGCTGAAGCGGTAATGAGAGCCGTGGATTGCAGGTTACCTAGGCCACAAAGGATGGTGTGGCCACTACCTATTATGTGCATATTGTTTGTTGAGTGTGAAACAGGGTAGTTATATTATATGGTCATAGGGAAGGCTTACGGGTTTAGGGACGAAATTCTAACCCCGTGCCGGTCACGTACTCCTAAAATTGGGGTCGTGACAAAGTTGGTATCAAAGCCTGGTTGTTTCTTTAAGTCATGTGAAGCCATTGGTATAACCGGGTGTCGGTTTACCCTTCTTTGTGTACCCGGGCACAAAGTGGGAGTAAAAAGTCACTTGTGGGAGTACCCAGGACAGTTTGAGTCCGCTTTTCTTTCATTCCATCTTATGTTGTCATAATTGTATGAATACTCATCAGGTGACGTTCTTGTGCAGTATAGGGATGCCGCCAACTACCAGACGAGGTAGGAGGGGTGGTAGAGCTACTGCCAGAACTGATGAGGAATCAGTTAGGGAGGAGAGAATACCTCCTAGAGGCCGAGCAAGAGGTCGTGCACGTGGCCGTGGAAGAACAAGAGGGAGAGAGACACCAGTAGAACAACCCTCAGAGCCACAGGTAGAGACGGGTGCTCCGTCGGTGGCCGAAATGCTGACTGTGGGATTTCGGGAGCTGAGAGCTGAAATCACCCGCCAGATTCAACAAGAGGTCCGTCGACTAGTGGTCGGCGAAGTGGAAGAACCGGTATTACCCGAGGGACAAGGGGTAGGAGAAGTAGAAGAAAGAGGTGAAGGGCCAAGAGAAGATTGGCAAATGGGGGAGGTGCCTAGAAGACCGAGGGGCGGCCCAAGAGAGTTGCCAATTACAAAATTTCTGAAGTTGAATCCGCCTACCTTTTGCGGAACCGAAATAAAAGAGGACCCTCAACACTTCATTCGTGATGTAATTAGAATTGGAGAGTTGTTGAGGTGTTCAGGTGGAGAAATGGTAGAACTTGCCTCGTTTCAGTTGAGAGGCGCTGCAAGAATATGGTTTGAGTCAGTAAGGAAGAGATATGCTCAGAGAATTGCACCTATGACCTGGGAAGATTTTCAGAGGGAATTCCTAGGTCGGTTTCTATCTGAGGGAACTAAATATGCTAAGCGTCAACAGTTTGAAGATTTGTGGATGACGCCTAACATGACAGTGACAGAGTTTGAGCTACAGTACACGGAGTTAGCTCAATATGCTCCTGAATTGGTTCCAAATGAGAGGGAATTAATTAAGCGGTTCATCCATAGATTGGTTGAGCCATTGTTCATGGTACTGCTACCCCAGTGTGATCATTTTGAGACTCTAGCACAGGCTGCTGATTGTGCCAGAGTGATAGAGAATAGAAGAAAATTTGGGACGTCGGCAAATCCCAAGAACAAGCTGTTGATGAGCAGTGAAAGTCAAGGGTGGAAGAAGAAACAAAAGGTGACAGGAAGCTCGGGCGTAGTCTCAACTTTTGTGGGACAAGCAGGTGGACAAACTACTACTACCGCCACAGGTACTTGGAGGAACAATAGGCAGGATGGGCAGAGATCCCAAGGTAGTGGTCAGAGTGGTAGCCAGAGGCAGCAATGTGCAACATGTGGCAGGTATCATTTCGGTGTATGCCGGAAACTGGTGGGAGCGTGTTATACATGTGGCGAAATGGGCCACCTATCTAGGGAGTGTCCCAAAAGAAGGGAAGGTACAAGTGTAAGGAGTAATTTAACTCCAAGAACGACACCGATTCCAGCTCCACCGGTAAGGACGGTACCCCCTCAGATTAATACTTCTGGCGTGGGCAGAGGCAGAGGCACAGGAGCAGGTGGTAGAGGTACAGGTGCACCGGGAGGAGGACAGGCACGTGTATTTGCTTTGTCCAGGCAGGATGCGCATGCTTCCAACACTGTGGTAACAGGTACACTTACCGTATGCTCTCTCAAGGCCTTTGTATTATTTGACTCTGGGTCTACACATTCATACATGTCACATGCATTTGCACGGAAGTTAGAGAAACGCCCAACCAAGTTAAAAGAGACAGAAAAAGTCTCTACTCCGATGGGTAACTCAGTTCAAGTCAAATATGTTTATGAGTCGTGTGTGGTTGAGGTCGAGGGTCATGAGACAATGATAGATCTTCGCTTGCTACATATGGTGGATCTAGATGTTATTTTGGGCATGGACTGGTTGGCATCTTGTCATGCAGTGGTTGACTGTAGGGCCAAGTGCTTAAAGTTCAATATGCCTGGTGAAGAACCATTTGTGATATGGGGTGATGGTGGTGCATCACGGCCAAGCTTGATTACGGCAATGCAAGCTTCCAAGTTACTTGAAAAAGGGTGTAAGGGGTATTTGGCATTCGTGAAAGACACTACGAAGGAAGTAGCTTCACCGGATCAAGTACCAGTGGTGCGGGAATTCTTAGATGTATTTCCAGAAGAGTTGCCGGGGTTGCCTCCCGATCGGGAAATTGAGTTCGAAATTGAATTGCAACCCGGTACTCTACCTATTTCTACACCACCATATCGAATGGCTCCTAAAGAATTGAAGGAGTTACACGCTCAATTGCAAGAGTTGCTTGATAAAGGCTTTATTCGGCCAAGTTTTTCGCCGTGGGGTGCTCCGGTATTATTTGTGAAGAAGAAGGATGGCACTTTGAGATTGTGTATTGATTACCGGAAGTTGAATAAGGTAACGGTTCGCAATCAATACCCGCTTCCAAGAATCGATGATTTGTTTGATCAACTGCAAGGTGCCAAGCGGTTTTCCAAGATTGATTTGAGGTCTGGGTATCATCAGTTGAAGATCAGAAGTGAAGATGTACCCAAGACTGCTTTTCGAACCCGATACGGCCAATATGAATTTCTAGTTATGTCGTTCGGTCTTACTAATGCACCAGCAGCTTTCATGGATTTGATGAACCGGGTTTTCAAGCCATTCCTAGATAAGTTTGTCATTGTTTTTATAGATGACATTCTAATCTATTCTAAAAACGCGGAGGAGCACGCAACCCACTTGAGAATGGCATTACAAAAGCTCAGAGAAGAAAAGTTGTATGCTAAGTTCTCAAAGTGTGAATTTTGGCTGGATAGAGTCGCCTTTTTGGGTCACGTGGTATCATCAGAGGGAATCCACGTTGATCCAAGTAAGGTGGAGGCGGTGAAGAATTGGTCCCAACCAACCTCAGTCACAGAGATACGCAGTTTCTTGGGTTTGGCTGGGTACTACAGGAGGTTTGTGCAGGATTTTTCAAAGATCGCTGCACCTCTTACAAAGCTAACTCAGAAAGGGGTAAAATTTGAATGGAGTGACAAGTGTGAAGAAAGTTTTCAGAAATTGAAGGAGAGTCTCACCACAGCACCAGTCTTAGCACTTCCTGAAGGTACTGGAGGATATGTGGTTTACTGTGATGCTTCACGGATTGGGTTAGGGTGTGTTCTTATGCAACATGGGAAAGTAATTGCTTATGCGTCTAGGCAACTCCGGAAGCATGAGAAGAACTACCCGACTCATGATCTTGAGATGGCAGCAGTGGTATTTGCCTTAAAAATATGGAGGCATTACCTATATGGAGAAACTTGTGAAATTTACACAGACCACAAGAGCCTCAAGTACATATTTGAACAAAAAGACTTAAATCTGAGACAACGCAGGTGGATGGAATTGATAAAGGATTATGATTGTACAATTCTTTACCATCCTGGCAAGGCAAATGTTGTAGCAGATGCTCTGAGCCGGAAGACAATGGGTAGCTTAGCCCATATTAGCGAAGTCCGGAAACCATTAATTCGGGAGTTGCATGAACTAGAGCAGTATGGAACTCAGTTTGAAATTGGAGATTCCAACTTGTTCTTAGCTCATATTCAAGCGAAATCAACTCTTATTGAGGAAGTGAAGTCCAAGCAAGATCAAGACGCCAACCTCAACCAGATTCGAGATGCAGTTAATGAGGGGAAATGGAATGATACTCGATTCTCTATTGATGAGAATGGTATACTCCGGTTGGAGGGAAGATTGTGTGTACCTATGGTGAATGGTTTAAAAGGAAAGATTCTTGATGAGGCACACAAGACCGCTTATACAATCCATCCCGGAGGTAACAAAATGTATCAAGATCTTAGGGAGCTATACTGGTGGAATGGTATGAAGAGGGATGTGGCAGACTATGTATCTAGATGCTTAGTGTGTCAGCAAGTTAAGGCTGAACACCAAAAGCCCGCCGGAACACTACAGCAGATAGAAATCCCAGAGTGGAAGTGGGAGAGGATTACAATGGATTTCGTGTCAGGATTGCCGCGATCACAGAGGGGTTTTGATTAAGTTTGGGTTATAGTCGATCGGATGACCAAGTCCGCTCATTTCCTGCCGGTTAAGACCACTTACGGAGTGGGTCAGTATGCCCAGTTGTACATATCAGAGATAGTGAGGTTACACGGAGTTCCGGTGTCGATTATCTCTGACAGGGGGCCACAGTTTACCTCTCGGTTTTGGAGAGCATTGCAGGAGGCATTGGGGACTAGGGTCGATCTGAGTACCGCATTTCATCCCCAGACTGATGGGCAATCTGAGAGAACCATTCAGGTGTTAGAGGACATGCTTAGGGCGTGTGTTATGGATTTCGGCGGGAGTTGGGAAAGGTATCTATCGTTAGCTGAGTTTGCCTACAATAATAGCTACCAATCCAGTATACAGATGGCACCATTTGAGGCTTTATATGGCCGGAGGTGTAGATCCCCTATTGGGTGGTTTGAAGTCGGAGAGTCCAAGTTAGTTGGCCCGGAACTTGTTCAAGAAGCTTTGGACAAGGTAAAGATAATCAGAGAAAGGCTTGCGACGGCTCAAAGTAGACAGAAGTCGTATGCTGACAACCGTAGAAGGGAGTTAGAGTTTGCTGTGGGTGAGCAGGTATTCTTGAAAATTTCACCAATGAGAGGCGTAATGAGATTTGGCAAGAAGGGCAAGCTAAGTCCGAGATACATTGGGCCATTCGAGATTTTAGCACGTGTAGGGAAGGTTGCCTACCGCCTTCAATTGCCGGCGGAACTAGAAGGAGTTCATCCGGTGTTTCATGTATCAATGCTTCGCAAGTACTTGCCAGATCCTTCTCATGTGATCCAACCCCAAGAAGTACAACTAACCGAAGATTTGACTTATGAGGAGATACCAGTGGAAATCTTAGATCGTCAATTGAAGAAGTTGAGATCGAAAGAAATACCATTGGTGAAAGTTCTGTGGAGAAATCACTCGACCGAGGAAGCTACGTGGGAAGTCGAGGCTGATATGCGCAGGACGTATCCTCATCTATTTGAGGACTAAGGTTAGTATGTGATTGAAATTCGGGGACCGAATTTCTTAAGGGGGGAAGATTGTAATACCCGGATATTTTCCAATCAACGTTAAGGTCCTGATTTAATTTCTTGTTTTAAATTGGAAGAAAGAGGAGAAAATTTTAAAACAAATAAAATTTTATTTGGATTAAAAACTAGAACTTAACGGGAAATATTGGGTATAAGTTATTAACCCCAAAGTCAACTTTGAATAAAAATAAATAATATATAAAATAAATATATAAGTATATGATATGTTAAATGAATATATAAATATATAATCTACATATTAAATATATATATATATAATTAGATATATATTAAATATATAGGCAAGTGGCAGAGGAAGGGGGGTCACTCACGTGACCCCCCCCCCTTAATAAAAAAAATTTAATTAAATTAAATTAGTTCAGCCCCTTGCTTCAGATACAAGAGGACCAAGCCGAGAAGGAGAAGAGAGGAGGCGGACGCACGCGGGAGAGAAGGAGAGGACCAAACGTCGCCGGAAACCGCCGTTCAAGGCTGCCAGAGCACGCGTCGCCGTCGTTGGAGGCCAAGAGGAGTGGCTAGTGGTGCTCACGGTGGCTGGGCAGCGGTGATAGCGGAGATAGACGGAAAAAACGGGATTTTCGGGTTTGGTGGTTTTTGGCCGGAATCTCGCCGGAGTTGGCCGTTCCGAGCTCGGGGAAGGTGACCGGAGGCTTACTCTACCCCGTAGCATCACTCAATCCGATCGAATCGAGGTAAGGAGTCCCCAATCACTCAAACCCCAAATTTATCAATTTAGGGATTTTTGGAAGAATTCCAAATTGATACAATTGGTCATTCTAAGCTTCAATTGGATGTTGTTGGGTTGATTGGTAGTATGTGGGAGTAATCATACTGATAAATTGATGTTGGAAGTTATTAATGTGGAAAAACCTAGACTAATGAGTTTCCAATAGGATTTAAAGTGATTTGAAATGTTGGATGGATAGTATTAGAGCCGATTGGAGTGTTGAATTATTATTTTATAATGGTATAAATTATTAGAATAGACAAGGGGTTGAAGAATGAATAATTTGGCTTTAATTGGAAACTAGATTATTGATGAAGGAGATAAATTCTAGTTCATATAACCAATTTGGGATTAGGAGGTGAATTAGGAAGTTGGTTAGCCCGTGATAGACGCCGGAGAATTATTTAGTTAGTGAAATTCCTTAGTTGGGGCAAATTTCAACTTTTGAGTATATTGACCCACATGTGTGTATATGTGATAATAAGTTATAAGTGGAGTTGGAAATTGGTAAGTATGGGCCATTGGAAATTATGATTTTCATAGGTTATTAAATTAATAAAGGAATGAGAAAAGTCACATATGCACATTTGTTGGTAAATGGATAACTTGGGAAATATAAGTTGAAGGGAGGTTGGAAATTTAAATATAAATTTCAATGAATGTTCAAAGAAGGGGTAAAAAGGTAATGAGAACAAGTGTGAGACACTTGAAAAATGGCATAAAGAGAAAAAGAGAAATTTAGACCAAGAATGTGATCCTTGGCAAAGTTAAACACATTCATATGGCATAAGCATTTCATATGCATACATGTTGCATAGAATATAAATGTTAATGACGTACGTATATTCGATAGGTAACCGCGAGTCATCTGGAGCGGGAGTGACTCCAGAATTGGAGCCGGGAAGCCGTCCAGGTGAGGGGTTTTCCCATCCTTGCCCCAGGGTTGGATGTGGACGTGTAAAGGTGGTTTGATTGATTTCTTGATTGTAGAAATTATTAGAAATTGACATGCTATTGTTGATCCTAAAAAGGATTTATTTGAATATATTTGTGTTTGCGAATATTACTCGTGATAGTATAGTACTGAAGGGTGTTCACGTGATGACACGGGACACGCCTAATAGTACGGATAAAAGGAGTAGGATATTGATATGAATTGAGTTCTGGCTGTCTTAATAACTAGAAACACACTCAAGAAACTAAACTCGTTTTCTCAAAACGTCGACGTATCTTGTTTTAAATGAATTTAGGATCTCCTTAGAATTAGGGATTTACGAAACAAGGGCTGGGTACTAATTAAAGAATAGGCAAATTTCATAATGAGTTAGAAAGTCTTAGTGAGTTTTCACTAGTTAAGAGCAATAGAAAATTTTATACAGGGTAGATAGAGTCAAAACTCCAAGGTATGGCTTGGAAAGTGAATAGAGTCGAACAAAAGATAATCGCCCGTTGAGGCCATTGCCCTAGCCTGGCACTAGGGTCAGTTAAAACTAAAGATAATCGCCCGTTGAGGCCATTGCCCTAGCCTGGCACTAGGGTCAGTTAAAACTAAAGATAATCGCCCGTTGAGGCCATTGCCCTAGCCTGGTACTAGGGTCAGTTAAAAATATATATATAATTGCCGTGGAGGCCATTGCCCTAGCTTGGTTCTAGGGTCAGTTGTGTGATTTATTGCATTTAGTTTATCATGTAAATGGTGAATGTTTATGAGGAGTATGCTAGAGAATGCATGATATTAGGTTTATCTACGTGTAATGTTATATAAATGTTGCCTGGTCACTGTATAACACATGTTAAACCAGAAATTTCATGCGCGTGTGGATGTGAGTGTTTCCCTCTCCCCAGCTGCTGTGGTACCCGCCACTTAGCCGAGGATGGGATTCTCCTCACTGAGTCAAGTGGTTAAGACTCACTCCTCTTTTTAAACATTTCAGATACAGGTATTGGACAGGCGTCGACGTCCGGGCAGTGACACGGACATCTCACCACTTGTAACGTTTCGTTCGCGTGGGTGGTTTTGTTTTGGTTATTCATATTTCATATTTTGAGTTGTAAATATATATATATATATTCTAAGTTGTAAATGGGATGTAAATATTTACAGCTTTTGAATTATATATGTTATCTAGCATTGTCGGCTTCACATGAACTTATAGATAGGATTCTGGGTGTTGGGAAGTCAATTATTTGTTTATATATATATATATACGTTCTAACGCATGTGAATAGGATAGGTTGTACGTATTGAGACGTACAACCAATATGATATGGATATATACATACGTGTGATGTTGTACATGGATGTGTGGAAATATATATTCTTGCATGCGAATAGGATAGATTACACGCATTGAGGCGTGTGATCACGTATATACATAACTGTGAATGTGTATGTATATAAGATTGGTTGAACAGGTTATATATATATGTTGCGTGTGAATAGGATAGATCATTCCCTTGCGGTTTGATCACTATATATATATATATAACTATGTGTGATTGATTGTGTGATTGGTTGAATATACCTACTTGAAATGGGCTGAAGCGGCAATGAGAGCCGTGGATTGCAGGTTACCTAGGCCACAAAGGATGGTGTGGCCACTACCTATTATGTGCATATTGTTTGTTGAGTGTGAAACAGGGTAGTTATATTATATGGTCATAGGGAAGGCTTACGGGTTTAGGGACGAAATTCTAACCCCGTGCCGGTCACGTACTCCTAAAATTGGGGTCGTGACATTTCGCATCTTAGGAAGCTTATCTAGCTTGGTTGGAAGGAATCCTGATTCTAAGAGGGTCTAAGCATTTTAATTCAACTTGTGTTTCTACTTGGGTTCTAAGAAATCTAGTTTCTAAACCTCAATATACGTCCAATTTATTCTATTTAAGGTTTCCTAAATATTTATGAGGGAAGAAGGTTAAAATTTTAGAAATTGGATTTCATTGTTCCGCGAGCTTCTACTCTTGGGAAACAAGAAAGTACCTAAATTAATTCTTGATGCTTGATAGCATATTTAGATTTATTCTAGGGTGTTTAAGATTGAAAAGATGAAGTTTAAAACTCCCAACATCACCCTTAAAGCATATTTGGGCAAATCGAGCAGGGACCCGGCAAGTTAATGCCAAGGTCCGACCTTAGTAGCCTCGGGCCAGCTCTTCACGGGTCTTGTTCAGCTCATATTCCAACCATATAATTTTAATAATACCAATCCAAGCCTATTTACTCAAATCCAAGCTCAATCCTAATTATCAACAATTTTCCCCAATTTGGAAATAATTATAATTTTAATAATATCAATCCAAGCCTATTTACTCAAATCCAAGCTCAATCCTAATTATCAACAATTTTCTCCAATTTGAAAATAATTATAATTTCAACCCCAAATCCTTCCAAATTCGAATTTGAGTAAATCCGAGAATATAATCTTAATTCCTACCCCAACTAAGTGTTCAAGAACACTTTCTAGGTCTCAATCTACCCTCGAAACAACTCAATCGAAGGTCAATCGAAGAAATCCCTAAAAATGGAGAAATTGAGGGTTTCGAATGAAATTAGGGTTACCAACCTTTGATTCGATTGGTGGAAGGTGGAGGAGACGTCGTACCCGAGCTCCGGTGACTTCTCCGGCGTCGGCTAGCTCTCCCCGGTCACTTTTCTGGCGGACCCCAACCCTTCCTCTTCTTCTTCCTCACGCCTCTCCTCCTCTCTCTCTCTCTTCTTTCTCTTCTTTCTGCCCGTAGCTCTCTCTAATCTCTTTTTCTTTCTATTCTTCTTTCTCTTTCTTTCTTTTCTTTCTTAAACAAAACGACACCCCCCTTTTTAATTAATTAAAATAATATATATATATATATATATAATTAAATAATACATTAAGTAAATAATAATTATTATTATATTAAAGAAGGGTTTGAAATATATCCTCAATTTAATCCCTCCTCTTTCCAATTAAACTTTTATTTTCTCTTATGTCCCAAATTAGATACCCAAAAATATTCCCTACTCTCTTTTCCCATTTAATTCAGGTTTCCAATTTCTTAGGTCCTGAATTAAATCCTAAAAATTATTTTCTACTTCTTTTCTTCCCCTTTTATTTTATTTTAAACTTCGAAAAATTTCTTAGGTATTACAATCTTTAAAAAAAATAATTTCCTTTCCGGTCTCTTTTAACTCTCATACTTTTTTCTATATTCCTTTTTGAGGTTTTAATTCCTAGCCCCAGAAAAAATATTCTTAAATCCTTGAAAATTTTTAAATAATCCTTCTTTAATCCTCGAAATTTTCCGGGGTATTACATTCTTCCCCCTTAAGAAATTCGGTCCCCGAATTTCATCTCCTTCGTGGGGTTGTTGGCCTGTTGCCCTCCCTTGGCTCAATTTCATCTATGGTTTCCCTCAATGTGGAAGTTTTTTTCCGTTTTACCCTACGGTTCATCTTTCTTTCCTAGAGGCTCAAAGTCTCTACCTAGTTTCTACATATGCTTTTTGTGATCGCTTGTATTTCTAGTTTCGTAGTTAACCACCCCTCCACGAGGTGTTAACCGACACACTCCATCTGTCGTCGTATCCTTCCCCGAGGATACCTAACTTTCCTAGTTTCAATTTACTTTGTGCTACTAATTTTGCAATTGGAGTGTCTGGCACGTACCACATGCCATGCTCCAATTTAGCTCTCCGAGGAGTTAACTATTGCCTCCTCTAATGATGCTTACCTTGACTCAATCTGCTTGTCCGACTAACTACCTTCGTAGTGACTTCTTATATCCGTCTTGGAACACGTCAAGACACTAGCTATTTGCAAAGCAAACTAGGTTCTATTTCTATAAAATCTAACTGACGAAGTACTCCTCTACATCGGATGAGTGTTTCGAAAAGTTGATATTCATTTTCCTTTTTAAATCAGTTTTTGCCGATGAGTGTTTCAAAAACTTAATATTGATTTTTATTTTTTTAATCAGTTTTCGTCGATGAGTGTTTCGAAAACTTGATATTCATTTTTCTTTTTTTAGTAAGTTTTCGTTAATGAGTGTTTCGAAAACTTGATATTCGTTTTTCTTTTTTAATCATTTTTCATCGATGAGTGTTTCGAAAACTTGATAATCATTTTTCTTTTTTTAATCATTTCTCGACGATGAGTGTTTCGAAAACTTGATATTCATTTTTCTTTTTTAATCAATTTTCACCGATGAGTGTTTCGAATACATAATATTCATTTTAATTTTTTTAATCAGTTTTCGCTAATGAGTGTTTTCAAAACTTGACATTTATTTTTCTTTTTTTAATCAGTTTTCACCGATTAGTATTTCGAAAACTTGATATTCATTTTCCTTTTTTAATCAGTTTTCGCCGATAAGTGTTTCGAAAACTTTATATTCATTCTTATTTTTTTAATTAGTTTTCATCGATTAGTGTTTCGAAAACTTAATATTCATTTTTCTTTTTTTAGTAAGTTTTCGCTAATAAGTGTTTCGAAAACTTGATATTCATTTTTCTTTTTTTGATCAGTTTTCGCCGATGAGTGTTTCGAAAACTTGATATTTATTTTTCTTTTTTTAATCATTTTTCATCGATGAGTGTTTCGAAAACTTGAAAATCATTTTTCTTTATTTAATCATTTTTCGACGATGAGTGTTTAAAATACATGATATTCATTTTTATTTTTTTTAATCAGTTTTCGCTAATGAGTGGTCTGAACACTTGATATTCAATTTTCTTTTTTTAGTAAGTTTTCGCAAATGAATATTTCGAAAACTTGATATTTATTTTTCTTTTTTTAATCAGTTTTCACCGAATAGTGTTTCGAAAACTTAATATTCATTTTCCTTTTTTAATCAGTTTTTGCCGATGAGTGTTTCGAAAACTTTATATTCATTTTTATATTTTTTCATCAGTTTTCGTCGATGAGTGTTTCGGAAACTTGATATTCTTTTTTATTTTTTTAGTAAGTTTTCGCTAATGAGTGTTTCGAAAACTTGATATTCATTTTCCTTTTTTAATCAATTTTCGCCGATGAGTGTTTCGAATACATGATATTCATTTTTATTTTCTTTTAATCAGTTTTCGCTAATGAGTGTTTCCAAAACTTGATATTTATTTTTGTTTTTTAATCAGTTTTCACCGATTAGTATTTCGAAAACTTGATATTCATTTTCTTTTTTTAATTAGTTTTCGCCGATAAGTGTTTCGAAAACTTTATATTCATTCTTTTTTTTAATTAGTTTTCGTCGATGAGTGTTTCGAAAACTTGATATTCATTTTTCTTTTTTTAGTAAGTTTTCGCTGATGAGTGTTTCGAAAACTTGATATTAATTTTTCTTTTTTTAATCAGTTTTTGCTGATAATTGTTTCGAAAACTTGATATTCATTTTTCTTTTTTTAATCATTTTTCACCGATGAGTGTTTTCGAAAACTTCATATTTATTTTTCTTTTTTTGATCAGTTTTCGCCGATGAGAGGTCTGAAAACTTGATATTCATTTATCTTTTTATTATCAGTTCTCGCGGATGAGAGTTTTGAAAATTTGATATTCATTTTTCTTTTTTTTTAATCAAGTTTCGCCGATGAGTTTTTCGAAAACTTGATATTTATTTTCCTTTTATAATTAGTTTTCGCCGATAAGAGTTTCGAATACATGACATTCATTTTTATTTTTTTTAATCAGTTTTCGTCGATTAGGGTTTCGAAAACTTGATATTCATTTTTCTTTTTTTAGTAAGTTTTCGTTAATAAGTATTTCGAAAACTTGATAGTTAATTTTCTTTTTTTAATCAGTTTTCACCGATAAGTGTTTCGAAAACTTGATATTCATTTTCCTTTTTTAATCAATTTTTTTCGATGAGTGTTTCGAAAACTTTATATTTATTTTTATTTTTTTTAATCAGTTTTCATCGATGAGTGTTTCAAAAACTTGATATTCATTTTCCTTTTTTAATCAGTTTTCGCCGATGAGTCTTTCGAATACATGATATTCATTTTTATTTTTTTAATCAGTTTTCGCTAATGAGTGTTTCCAAAACTTGATATTTATTTTTCTTTTTTTAATCAGTTTTCACCGATGAGTATTTCGAAAACATGATATCCATTTTCCTTTTTAATCAGTTTTCGTCGATAAGTGTTTCGAAAACATGATATTCATTTTTCTTTTTTTAGTAAGTTTTCGTTGATGAGTGTTTCGAAAACTTGATATTAATTTTTCTTTTTTTAATCAGTTTTTGCCGATGAGTGTTTCGAAAACTTGATATTCATTTTTCTTTTTTTAATCAGTTTTCTCCGATGAGTGCTTCGAAAACTTTATTTTCATTTTTATTTTTTTAATCAGTTTTCATCGATTAGTGTTTCGAAAACTGGATATTCTTTTTTTCTTTTTTAATAAGTTTTCGCTGATGAGTGTACCGAAAACTTGATATTCATTTTTCCTTTTTTAATCAGTTTTTGCCGATGAGTGTTTTCGAAAACTTGATATTCATTTTTTCTTTTTTTAATCAATTTTTGCTGATGAGTTTTCTGAACACTTGATAATTATTTTTCTTTTTTTTAATCAGTTTTCGCCAATAAGTGTTTCAAAAACTTGATATTCATTTTTCTTTTTCTTAAACAGTTTTCACCGATGAGTGTTTCGAAAACGAGATATTTATTTTTCTTTATTTAATTAATTTTATCTGTGATACCCGAGAATATTTTAACTAGCGTTATTAATTAAAATAAATTAATTAAATTAAAGGTGGAGAAAATGAGATAAAAAGGAAAATAAATACACACTATCCTACTACTTATATTTTTTTTAAATATAAATTAAAGTAAATCCTAATTATTTTATATATATATATATATATATATATATATGTATTATATAAGGAAAAGAAAAGAAATAAAGAAGAGGGCCAACGCGTGAGGGAGAGGCGGAGGAAAGAAAACGCACAAGAGCAACGCGCACGAGAGAGGGGCTGAGCGAACGGAGAAGACGGAAGGAGCTCACGGACGAGAAACGCACGCGTGGTGACCGGACGTGCGGGAGAGGCCGGAGTCGCCGTCCACCGGAGCTGGAAAACGCCGTCTGGTGGCTGGAGGAGAGAGAGAGCTCGGGTTAGAGAGGGAAAGCAAGGGGAGAGAGCTTTCTCGCCGAAAAACGCCGTCTCTTCACCGGGGAAGGTAGCTGGGAGTCTCCTCTACTCCATATCGTCCTTCTAACCAGTTGAATCGAGGTGAGAAGTCTTGAAACTCTCAAACCCCAATTTTATCAATTGTAGGGATTTTTTGGAAAGACACCAATTGATTCAATCTGAGTATTCTGGGTCCTAAATTGAAGTATATGCATGTTAGGAAGTGAGTTGGAAGCTTAGGAACCAGAACCAAATTGATGGAATTTATCCGGGTTGGAAAAAGTGTAGGAAAATGTGGTTGTTAAGGTTTAAGGGTGTTGTGGAATGATTTGGGGTGCATTGAAAGGTTGAATGATAATTATATAATTGTTAAGAATTATTGAAATGTACGAGGGATTAAAACCCGAGTAATTCTCGTCTCACCCGGAACCCCGTTCGGGGAAAAAGAGATAATTCTCTAATTTTACGCGTATTCGGGTATTGGGTAGGTGAAGTGTTCAAGGTGAGTTTGATCAATGGAAAGCTTGGACAAGTAGGATTTATGATTCTCTTGAGCCATAAATTCAAGACTTGCGCAATGGAAACTTTGCAGGGACACATAGAGGTGGAATTGGGAAACCTTGCATTCCCAAATTCAATGTTTCCGAATAGCGTGATTAAGAAAGGGTTGGACACGAATAGAAGCATGCTAGGTGTCCTACAACTAGTTGAGGGCATTTCCAAGCCAACAACTAGTCTATGAAATTAATTAGAAAGAACATGAGCATTACCGTTACATGTACAGTATAGTGGTTGAAATTGCAAGTTTCTGAATCTCTCAAGTATATGTGTATAGGGCACCATACTGTGAGTGGACTTTCGGGCGCACCGAGAGCCGATCAGAGGGGCCAACCAGGTGAGGGGCTATCCTATCCTTGTCCTATAGGGTTGACTGCGGATATGGATATATGGTTTGCCTTCTTGCCAATTTGTAGGAATTACATGTTAGATACCATGCTATTGTTGTTCCTAAATTACAGTATATGTGAAAACATGCTATATGTGTATATGTGAATTGTAAAAGCAATGGTGGCTCAAGGAGCCTTATATGGAAAGAAGGTCGTCGGGACCTAGATGATATCGGGGGTAGGATCGAGTCAATTTTATTTGTGAGGGTCTTGTGGTACTAGAAACAAACCTCATCGATCATTACCTGAAAAGTGTGGTTTGTATGTAAATCCTTAAAGGAAATAAACATAGGTGACTTTGTTTTGAATCAAGAGTCCGAATTAGAAACCACTTGGAAATCTAGGTTGCCTAACCAGAAGTAAAATGAACAAGTAGTGGTTCATAAGGGACATTTATTGTACAACACGGGAACCGAGTCTATCACGGGTGCTCCGGGTAGATTGAGTCTCTTGTTTTGAGTCAAACTCACAGAAATACAAAGTATATGAGTACACCACATTGTGGCTATTGCCTTGGGTAAACCGAGGTCAGATGAGTCGCCGACTATGCTCCAAGTGAAGTCTTGGGGTCAGACTATTGTTCCAAGTATAGTCTTGGGACCAGGGGTTCCTAGAATGATCAACTAGGTTCCCATATTGCTCACGTGAGATATTGCCTTCGGGCCAGATTCTCTCCTAACGGAGATATTGCCTTCGGGCCAGTTTATGATTACGGTTAATTGAATACGGGTGACCACTTGGAATTGTATGTTAAATTATGATATGATGTATGCGTGAATTTAAATGTATGTAAAACCATGCTTTAAATTCTTTATTGTGAATATGACATATGCTCATTGCCTGACCACCTAATATATGGAAATTTAGAACCTGTTATATGCGTATGAGTTTGTGATTGGCTCCTCTCCCCAGTTGTAGTTGTACCCGCTACTACACCAGGGATGGGAAAGCCTCTCACTGAGTCTGTTTGACTCACCCCAATGTTACATGTTACAGACATAGGTGGTATAGGCATCGGGAGCGTTTCCACTTCATCTCAGGGAGGCGGACAGACGTAGAGACCGCACGCATTGTTCGCGTGGGTAGTATTGATATATGTATTTTGTCAGGATGTATATGTATATGATTCTTTTGGTATAGCATTGTTTTGTACAGCTTCTATATACATATATGTATATGTCACACTCTAGAACTGTCGGCTTCATACAGGTTAAAGATTAGTCTGGTTGTTGGGATCATAGGTTGTGATATGATGAATATCATGTGTATATATATATATATATATGAATGTGACTTCTGCATGTGAATAGGATAGATCACACGCAATGAGCGTGTGGTCAATATGTAAATTTATATATATGTGTGACTGAATACTTGATTGTGTGAAAATATGGCTTCCGCATGTGAATAGGATAGGTCACACGCATTGAGGCGTGTGATCAATATGTATATTTTATGCAGGTGTGTGATTGAATATATATGCTTGACTGTACACAGGAATTATGCATGTGAATAGGATAGATCACCCGCCCTGAATCGCGTGATCAATATGTATACTATATGTACGTGTGATTGACTATGTGTATATGTATAGACTGAAGCGGCGTTGAGCGACCCGTGGATTGCCTGCTACTTAGGTCACCGGACAGGGATGACCATATATACTATATATTGTTTGTAATAGAAATGGGTAGTTATGCACATCTTAGAATGTCAATCAGGGATTAGAGGCTTACGGGATATGAGAAATCCTACCTCTCGTGCCGGTCACGGACGTCCGATAGGGGGTCGTGACATTACCGATGAGTGTTTCGAAAACTTGATATTCATTTTACTTTTTCTAATCATTTTTCGCCGATTATTGTTTCGAAAACTTGATATTCCTTTTTCTTTTTTTAATTTATTTTCGTCGATGAGTGTTTTCGAAAACTTGATAATTATTTTTTCTTTTTTTAATCAGTTTTCGCCGATGAGTGTTCTGAAAACTTGATATTCATTTTTTTTAATCTGGTTTCGCCGATGAGTGTTTTGAAAACTTGATATTCATTTTTCATTTTTTAATTAGTTTTTGCCGATGAGTGTTTCAAAAACTTGATATTCATTTTTCTGTTTTTAATCAGTTTTCGCCGATGAGTGTTTTCGAAAACTTGATAATTAATTTTCTTTTTTTAATCAGTTTTCGCCCATGAGTGTTCTGAAAACTTGATATTCATTTTTCTTTTTGATTAGTCAGGTTTCGCCGATGAGTGTTTTGAAAACTTGATATTCATTTTTCTTTTTTTAATCAGTTTTCGCCGATAAGTGTTTCAAAAACTTGATATTTATTTTTCTTTTTTTAATCAGTTTTCGCCGATAAGTGTTTCGAAAACTTGAAATTCAATTTTTTTTAATCAGTTTTCGCCGATGAGTGTTCTGAAAACTTGATATTATTTTTTCTTTTTTTTAATTAGTATTCACCAATGAGAGTTTTGAAAACTTGATATTCATTTTTCTTTTTTTTTTAATCAGTTTCGCCGATAATTGTTTCGAAAACGTAAAATTCATTTTTCTTTTTTTAAATAATTTTCCCCGATGAGTGTTTCGAAAACTTGATATTCATTTTTCTTCTTTTAAACAGTTTTTGCCGATGAGTGTTTCTGTAATACCCGAAAATTTTCCAATTTACGTTAAGGTCCTAATTTAATTTTTATTTTAAATTGGAAGGAAAAGGGGAAAATTTTAAATAAATAAAATTTTATTTGGACCAAACATTAGGACTTAACGGGAAATATTGGGTGTAAGTTTATTAACCCCCAAAGTCAATTTTAACAATAAATAAATAAGTAATATATTAAATATATATATAAATATATAATATATATATATGTATTGGTGGAGGAGGGGGGGTCACACACGTGACCCCCCATTTAAAAAAAGAAGAAGAAGAATTGGTGGAGGAGGGGGGCTCACACACGTGACCCCCCATTTAAAAAAAAGAATTGGTCCTCATTTTTTTTTTTGCATCCAGCATCGTGAAGCAGAGAAGAAGAAGTGGAGGACCACAATACACACCACGACGCCAAGGCTAACGGAAGGGAAGGAGACGCGCGCGAAGGAGCCAGCGGAGGACGACGCCGCCGTTCGCCGGAGTAGGAGCAGTCGACGGCGACGCCGGAGGAAGGTGGCCGGCGCGGGTGCACGGAGGAGAGAGAGAGAGCTTGGTTAGAGAGAGAAACAAACGGGAATAGTGTTTTTCGCCGGAATCTCGCCGGATTTTGGCCGTTCCGAGCTCGGGGAAGGTGACCGGGGGTTTCCTATACCCTATTCCATCATCTTAACCGATTAAATCGAGGTAAGAAGTCCCGAATCACTCAAACCCCAAATTTATCAATTTTAGGGATTTTTGGAAAGTTCCAAATTGATATAAATTGATTATTCTGAGTCTTAAATTGATGTTATTGGATTGTTTAGAAGTAGTTGGAAGTTTATATGTGGATAAATTGATGATGGAAGTGGTCAAGTTGGAAAACCATAGATCAATGAACATTAAATGGAGATAGATTGTTGAATGGGTTGAATTGGGATTGATTGGGGTATTGAATGGTTGTTTTTAGATGGTATAAATTGTTGGAATAGATAAAGGATCGAAGACCGAATAGTTCCGTCTTAACCGGAAACTAGATTAATAATAAAAGAGGTAGATTCTAGTTTAAATAAGGAATTGGAGTTAAGAGATGGACTAAGAGTGTCGGTTAGGCCGTGGTAAAGGCTTGGAATCAATTTAAATAATGAAATGCTCTCAATTGGTAAAATTCTAATTTTCAAGTATGTTAATCCACATGTGTTCATATGTGATAATGAGTTATAAATGGAGTTGGAAAATTGGTAACCATGGACAATTGGAGACTATGATTATCATAGGCCATCAATTGGATATGGAATTAATAAAGAGTCACATATGGACACTTGTAGGTAAATGGGTAAATTGGGAGTTTTAAATTGAAGGGGGATTATAAAGGAATGACATGAATTAGAGATAAATAGAAGCAAATTAAAGAGCTTGAATACTAGTTAATGTAACTCTAAGTTAATTAACTAGTTTATGGGATTTATAGTTATATGGACATTGTATTGATGTGTGCAAGTTATAGTAAAGTTCAAGTGTCTAAAACTACTCACTATGGGTGTGTAGGACATCACGAACTGGTTGGAGCTTCGGGTACGCCGAGGGCCGATCAAGGAAAGCAAAGAGGTGAGGGGCTTTCCCATCCTTGCCCTCTTGTGGGTTGTATGAGGATGTGGAAAAATATGGTTTGTATTACTTGCCTCTTTGTTAGGATATGTATGCTAGAAACATGCTATTGTTATTCCTAAATGTTATTATATGAAATTACATGTTATATGTGCATTTGATACATGTGAAACATCATGATGGCTTGGGAAGCCTTATATGGAAAAAGGGTTCTTGGAACCTAGAACGATATCGGGGGTAGGATCGAGTCTATTTTCGGTGTCTAAATTCCATGGTCCTAGAAACTCACAAGTTAAATGAAGTTGGAAACCTATTGGTTGATTTTGAAATTTTTGAAATAATCGAACTTAGGATGTTCGTCCTTGAAACTATTTTCGAACTTGGGAAAGGGTATAAACTTATAAGTTTTTTCCAAGAAAGGTGAAACCGAACTAGTAGGGGTTCATAGGAGTCATGTGGAGTCTATGATAAAAGAGGTGTCCATTTTAAATAAACCGGGTAGATCGAGTATGTCCTCGTAAAGTCGGACACCCAAGAGTCCAAAGTCTATGAGTTTGCCACTTTGTGGTTAAAGCTTTGGTTAGGCCAAAGTCACACGAGTCGCCGGCTATGTACCAAGTAAAGTCTTGGTGCCAGATATGTCTCAAGTAAAGTCTTGGGGCCAGGGGTTCCTAGAATGATCAACTAGGTTCCTAACCACTCACGCGAGCTATGCCTTCGGGCCAGTTTACCTCATAACGGATGCCACTCACGTGAGTTATGCCTTCGGGCCAGATTCTCTCCTAACGGAGATATGCCTTCGGGCCAGTCCTCTCCCCAAAAGGGAGACATGCCTTCGGGCCAGTTTATGTTATCGCAAAATGATATATGAAATCGAAAAGTATTGGTTGATATTGAACATGCTATATATATGCCTAAGTTTGACAATGTATGTGTTATATATGCTAAATGTATGATCACCTAAACATTAAAGGTTAAAAGAACTATTATATGTGCATGTGGATGTGACTGGCTTCCTTCCCCCAGTTGTAGTGGTACCCGCTACTACACCAAGGATGGGAGAGCCTCTCACTGAGTCCGTTTGACTCACCCCCCAATTTTACATGTTACAGATACAGGTGTAGCGGGCACCGGACACGCGTCTACTTCCTCTCAAGGAGGCGGACATTCCTAGGGACCTCACGCATTGTTCGCGTGAGAGGTTCATCTTTTGATGTATACATTCTTTTGTTATATTCCATTGATGTATACATTATTTTGAGTATAGCCTTTGATGTATAGGCAATTGCTATATGTATAAATATATGTACAAATCTAGACTTGTCGGCTTCATACTGTTTAAAGATTAGGTCATGGATGGGAATATAGGATATATGAATATTATGAGGAGTATGAATTGCTTCCGCATGTGAATAGGATAGGTCACCCCCTATGGGGTGTGATCAATTTGTAAATTAAATATATATATATATATATGTGTGGTTGGTATGTGTTTGTTTGCAAATATATAAACCTGCATGTGAATAGGATAGATTACACGCATTGAGGCGTGTGATCAATATGTACATTTAAATGCGAGTGTGGAAGCTTATATACAGGTGATCGAACAGGTTATATATATTGTGTGTGAATAGGATAGGTCATTCCCTTGTGGTTTGATCACTACGTATATACATATTTACGTGTGATTGCTTATGTGAATGGATGTATATATATACTTGAATTGGGCTGAAGCGGCAATGAGCGCCGTGGATTGCAGGTTATTTAGGCCACCATGAATGACGTGGCCAATATTTATTATGTGAATATTGCATGTTGTCTGTATAGCAGGGTAATTATTTTAAATGGTAATAGGGAAGGCTTGCGGGTTTAGGGGTGAAATCCTACTCCCGTGCCGATCACGGACTCCTAGAAATGGGGTCGTGACAGTTTCGAAAACGTGATATTCATTTTTCTTTATTTAATTAGTTTTCAACAATGAGTGTTTCGAAAACTTGATATTCATTTTTCTTTTTTTAATCAGTTTTCACCGATGAGTGTTTTCAAAAACTTGATAATTATTTTTTTTTAATCAGTTTTCGCCGATGAGTGTTATGAAAACGTGATATTCATTTTTCTTTCTTTAATCAGTTTTCGCCGATGAGTGTTCTGAAAACTTGATATTCATTTTTCTTTTTTTTTAATCAGTTTTCGTCGATGAGTGTTTTGAAAACGTAATAATCATTTTTCTTTTTTTAAATAGTTTTCTCCGATGAGTGTTTCGAAAACTTGATATTCATTTTTCTATTTCTTAATCAATTTTCGTCGATGAGTGTTTCGAAAACGTGATATTCATTTTTCTTTATTTAATTAATTTTCACTGATGAGTGTTTCGAAAACTTGATATTTATTTTTCTTTTTTTAGTAAGTTTTTGCTAATAAGTGTTTCGAAAACTTGATATTCATTTTTCTTTTTTTAATCAGTTTTCACCGATGAGTGTTTCGAAAGCTTGATATTCTTTTTCCTTATTTAATCAGTTTTCGCCGATGAGTGTTTCGAAAACTTTATATTCATTTTTATTTTTTTAATCTATTTTTCGTCGATTAGTGTTCCGAAAACTGGATATTAACTTTTCTTCTTTTTGTAAGTTTTCGCTGATGAGTGTTTCCAAAACATGATATTCATTTTTCCTTTTTTTAATCAGTTTTTGTTGATGAGTGTTTCGAAAACTTGATTGTCACGACCCCCTATCGGACGTCCGTGACCGGCACGGGAGGTAGGATTTCTCCTATCCCGTAATCCTCAAATCCCTGATTGACATTCTTATATATGCATAACTACCCATTTCTATTACAAACAATATATAGTATATATGGTCATCCCTATCCGGTGACCTAAGTAGCAGGCAATCCACGGCTCGCTCAACGCCGCTTCAGTCTATACATTTACACATAGTCAATCACACGTACATATAATATACATATTGATCACGCGCTTCAGGACGGGTGATCTATCCTATTCACATGCAGAATTCCTGTGTACAGTCAAGCATATATATTCAATCACACACCTGCGTAAAATATACATATTGATCACACGCCTCAATGCGTGTGACTATCCTATTCACATGCGGAAGCCGTATTTTCACACAATCAAGTATTCAGTCACACATATATATAGATTTACATATTGACCACACGCTCAGTGCGTGTGATCTATCCTATTCACATGCGGAAGTCACATCCATATATATATACACACATGATATTCATCATATCATAACCTATGATCCCAACAACCAGACCAATCTTTAACCTGTATGAAGCCGACAGTTCTAGAGTGTGACATATACATATATGCATATAGCAACTGTACAAAACAATGCTATACGAAAAGAATCATATACATATACACCCTGACAAAATACATATATCAATACTACCCACGCGAACAATGCGTGCGGTCTCTAAGTCTGTCCGCCTCCCTGAGATGAAGTGGAAGCGCTCGCGATACCTATACCACCTGTGTCTGTAACATGTAACATTGGGGTGAGTCAAATAGACTCAATGAGAGGCTTTCCCATTCCTGGTGTAGTAGTGGGTACCACTACAACTGGGGAAGAGGAGCCAATCACAAACACATACGCATATAACGGGTTTAACTTTCCATATATTAAGTGGTCAGGCAATTAGCATATATTACATTCACAATATAGAATTTAAAGCATGGTTCTACGTACATTTAAATTCACACATACAATGTATCATAGTTTAACATACCACTTCATGTGGATATCCATATTCAACTAACCGTAATCATAAACTGGCCCGAAGGCATATCTCCGTTAGGAGAGAATCTAGCCCGAAGGCAATATCTCACGTGAGCAATATGGGAACCTAGTTGATCATTCTAGGAACCCCTAGCCCCAAGACTTTACTTGGAACATTAGTCTGACCCCAAGTCTTCACTTGGAGCATAGCCGGCGACTCATCTGACCTCGGTTTACCCAAGGCAATAGCCACAATGTGGTGTACTCATATACTTTGTATTTCTGTGAGTTTGACTCAAAACAAGAGACTCAATCTACCCGGACCACCCGTGATAGACTCGATTCCCGCGTTGTACCATAAATGACCTCTATGGACCACTACTTGTTCATTTTACTTCTTCTTAGGCAAATCTAGATTTCCAAGTGGTTTCTAATTCGGACTCTTGGTTCAGAACAAAGTCACCTAGGTTTATTCTCATTAAGGACTTACATACAAAACCACACCCTTTAGATAATATTTACACGATCCTACCCCCGATATCGTATAGGTCCCGTGGACCTTCTTTTCATATAAGGCTCCTTGAGCCACCATCGCTTTTACACTTCACAAACACACATATAGCACGTTTTCACATATACTCTAATTTAGGAACAACAATAGCATGTTATCTAACATGTAATTCCTACAAATAGGCAAGAAGGCAAACCATATATCCATATCCGTAGTCAACCCTATAGGACAGGGATAGGAAAGTCCCTCACCTTTTTGGCCCCTCGGATCGGCTCTCGGTGTGCCCGAAGGTCCGCTCACTGTATGGTGCCCTATACACATATATTGGAGAGATTCAGAAGCTTGAAAATTCAACCACTATCGTGTACATGTAACGCTAGTGCTCATGTTCTCTCTAATTAATTCCATAGACTAGTTGTTCGCTTGGAATGCCCTCAACTAGTTTTCAGAATACCTAGCATGCTTCTATTCGTGTTCAGCCCTTTCTTAATCACACTATTCGAAAGCTTTGACTTGGGAATGCAAGGTTACCCAATTCCACCTCTATGTGTCCATATGAACTTCCATTACCCAAGTCTTGAATTTATGGCTCAAGAGAATCATAAATCCTACTTGTCCAAGCTTTCCATTTATTTAACTAACCTTGAACACTTCACCTACACATAAATACACATACCCGAATACGCATAAAATTAGAAAGTTGTCTCTTTTTCCCCAAACGGGGTTCCGGGTGAGACGAGAATTACTCGGGTTTTAATCCCTCGTACATTCCTATAATTTTTAACAATTATATAATTATCATTCAACCTCTCAGTGCACCCCAAATCATTCCACAACACCCTTAAACCTTAACCAACCACATTTTCCTACACTTTTTCCAACCCGGATAAATTCCATCAATTTGGTTCCGGTTCCTAAGCTTCCAACTCACTTCCTAACATGCAATTACTTCAATTTAGGACCTAGAATACTCAGATTGAATCAATTGGGGTCTTTCCAAAAATCCCTAAAATTGATAAAATTGAGGTTTGAGAGTTTCGGGACTTCTCACCTCGATTCAACCCGTTAGAAGGACGATATGGAGTAGAGGAGACTCCCAGCCACCTTCCCCGGTGAAGAAACGGCGTTTTCCGGCGAGAAAGCTCTCTCCCTCTTGTTTCTCTCTCTAGCCCGAACTCTCTCTCCTCCAGCACACAGCGACGGCGACGGACGGCTTCGGTGGACGCGACTCCGGCTCCTCCTCCGTGCGTCCAGCCACCACCACGCATGGCTCCGTCCATGCGTGCTCTGCCCCTCCCTCTCGCGTTTTCCGTTCGTCCGTGCGTGCTCTGCTTCTCCTTCACGGTTTTCTTTTTTTTTTCTCCCGTAGCTTTCCCCTTTCTTTTACTTAATTCCTTCTTATTCTTCTTTTATTAATGATGCTAGTTAAAAAATTCTCGGATATTACATTGATATTCATTTAGTTTTTTTTAATCTGTTTTAGCCGATGCGTGTTTTCGAAAACTTGATATTCATTTTTCTTTTTTTAATCAGTTTTCGTCGATGAGTGTTCTGAAAACTTGATATTCATTTGTCTTTTTTTAATAAGTTTTCGCCGATGAGTGTTTCGAAAACTTGATATTTATTTATTTTTTAATCAGTTTTTGCCGATGAGTGTTTCGATAACTTAATATTTATTTTTCTTTTCTTAATCAGTTTTTGCTGATGAGTGTTATCGAAAACTTGATATTCATTTTTCTTTTTTTAATCAATTTTCGCCGATAAGTGTTCTGAAAACTTGATATTCATTTTTCTTTTTTTTATTCAGTTTTAGCCGATGAGTGTTTTCGAAAACTTGATATTCATTTTTCTTTTTTTAATCAGTTTTCGTCGATGAGTGTTTTCGAAAACTTGATTTTCATTTTTCTTCTTTAATCAGTTCTAGCTAATGAGCGTTTTCGAAAACTTGATATTTATTTTTCTTTTTTAATCAATTTTCGCCGATGAGTGTTCTGAAAACTTGATATTCATTTTTCTTTTTTAATCAGTTTTCGTCGATTAGTGTTTCGAAAACTTGATATTTATTTTTCTTTTTTTGATCAGTTTTTGTCGATGAGTATTTCGAAAACTTGATATTCATTTTTCTTTTTTTAATCAATTTTAGCCGATGAGTGTTTTCAAAAACTTGATATTCATTTTTCTTTTTTTAATCAATTTTCGCCGATAATTGTTATGAAAATGTATTACCCGAGAAATTTTTTGAAGTTTAAAATAAAATAAAGGGGAACAAAAGAAGTTAAAAATAATTTTTAGGAGTTAATTCAGGACCTAAGAAATTGGAAACCTGAATTAAATAGGGAAAGGAAATTAAATTAAAAATATATCTTTATTATTTTTAAGTGATTATTATTTATCTTATTATCTATTTTAAAAAAAGAAAAGAAAGAAAAGAAAATATATATTAGTTGTGTTTTAATTTAATTATTAATTAATTAATTTTTAATTATATTTATTTATTTATTTATTATAATTATTTTAATTATAATTATTTAATTATTTCAATTATTTGAGGTGGGGGTGCCGTGCATAAGGAAGAAAAGAAATAAAAGAAGGGAAAGAAGAAAAATAAAAAGAAAGAGAGGTGAGCACAAGAAAGAAAGAAATAGAAAGAAAGAAAGAAAGAGAGAGAAAGAAGAGAGAGAGGGAGAAGAGGTGTGGAAGGAGAAGAAGAAGGAGAGGTGGGTTTCGCCGGAAAAGTGACTGGGGAGAGCTAGCCGACGCCGAAAAATTCATTGGAGCTCGGATACGACGTCTCCTACACCTTCCACCAATCGAATCAAAGGTTGGTAACCCCAAATTCATTCGAAACCCTCAATTTCTCCATTTTTACGGATTTTTCCGATCCACGTTAGATTGGATTGTTTCGAAGGTAGATTGAGACCTAAAATGTGTTCTTGAACACTTAGTTGGGATAAGAATCGAGACTATACCCTCAGGTTTAGCCGAATTCGAATTTGGAAGGATTTGGGGTTTTCGAAAACTTGATATTCATTTTTCTTTTTTTAGTAAATTTTCGCTAATGAGTGTCTCAAAAACTTCATATTCATTTTTTAATCAGTTTTCACCGATAAATGTTTCGAAAACTTGATATTCTTTTTCCATTTCTAATCAGTTTTTGCCGATGAGTGCTTCGAAAACTTTTTTTCATTTTTATTTTTTTAATCAGTTTTCGTCGATTAGTGTTTCGAAAACTGGATATTCATTTTTCTTTTTTTAATAAGTTTTCGCTAATGAGTGTTTCGAAAACTTGATATTCATTTTTCCTTTTTTTAATCAATTTTTGCCGATGAGTGTTTCGAAAACTTGATATTCATTTTTCTTTTTTTAATCAGTTTTTGCCGATGACTGTTTTCGAAAACTTGATAATTATTTTTCTTTTTTTAATCAGTTTTTGCCGATGAGTGTTCTGAAAACTTGATATTCATTTTTCTTTTTCTTTTTTAATCAGGTTTCGCCGATGAGTGTTTTGAAAACTTGATATTTATTTTTCTTTTTTTTTAATCAGTTTTCGCCGATAAGTGTTTTAAAAACTTAATATTTATTTTTCTTTTTTTAATCAGTTTTCGCCGATAAGTGTTTTGAAAACTTGATAGTAATTTTTCATTTCTTAATCAGTTTTCGCCGTTGAGTGTTTTGAAAACGTAATATTCATTTTTCTTTTTTTTTTAAATAGTTTTCGCCGATGAGTGTTTCGAAAACTTGATATTCATTTTTTTTAATCAGTTTTCGATGATAAGTGTTCTGAAAACTTGATATTCGTTTTTCTTTTTTTTTTATCAGTTTTCGCCGATGTGTGTTTTGAATACGTAATATTCATTTTTCTTGTTTTTTAAATAGTTTTTGCGGATGAATGTTTCGAAAACTTGATATTCATTTTTCTTTGTTTTTAAATAGTTTTCCCCGATAAGTGTTTCGAAAACTTGATATTCATTTTTCTTTTTCTTAATCAGTTTTCGCCGATGAGTGTTTCGAAAACGTGATATTCATTTTTGTTTTTTTAATCAGTTTTTGTCGATGAGTGTTTCGAAAACTTGATATTCATTTTTCTTTTTTTAATCAATTTTAGCCGATGAGTGTTTCCGAAAACTTGATATTCATTTTTCTTTTTTTAATCAATTTTCGCCGATGAGTGTTCTGAAAACTTGATATTCATTTTTCTTTTTTTTAATCAGTTTTCGCCGATGAGTGTTTCGAAAACTTGATATTCATTTTTCTTTTTCTTCATCAGTTTTCGCCGATTAGTGTTTCGAAAACGTAATATTCATTTTTCTTTATTTAATTAATTTTCATCGATAAGTGTTTCGAAAACGCACTACAAAAAAGCATAATTTTGACTACGGTCAAATAACTACACTTAGCATAACCGTAGTGAGATACTAAAATTCCCAAAATTTATCCTTGGTTCCTTAAGCAACTCTTGTAATCGACGTTAAACCCTTCTTTTCTTTCCCTGTGTTCAACTTTCGTCCGAAGCGTCTCAAACGCGTCTCTCTTCTTGGCGGCAACTAGGGTTCAGACCGACATCGTCGTGTATCGTTCTCTTCCGACTTGTTCCTTTAATCTGACCTTGAATCTTTGGCTTTCTCCATTTCTAGCTCTCTATTCTCTTGTCAAATAAACCTCTGTTTTTTTGTGCACCGACCAACACGCGCTTGAAAAGCGGTTCAGCTTTGCCTTTGGCTTGCGTCAACCGAATCGGAGTCCTTCTCACTTCTCAGCTTCAGCTTTAGCTTCCTAGAAATGGCTTCAATGGAATCTTCCAGCACCTTCTGTAACCTCAAGCTTCACCGCAAAAACAATAGCATTATTTCTCTTCACCGCATTCAATTTTATTAGAAGAAGCAGGAAGAAAATCCTCCGGACCAAATTAAACGCAGGTTACACAAATAAACTCTTCTTCTTCTTGTTATTTTCCTGCATTTATTTTGTGTGTATTTTATCCGCATTAATTGTGATTGATTTCTAAAATTTTGATTTTTTGGTGTAAACAATGTGAGGATGTGTGTATGTTGGGATAAAAACTTGTTTTTGTGGTTTAAGCTTGTGCCTTTGATGTGTTTGATGAAATGCCTCAAAGAACTGCATTTTGTTTTCTCACTTGTGCCTTTGATGTGTTCGAGGAAATGCCTCAAAGAACTGTGCCTCCTAACTCAAGCAGGTTTATTTCCAAACTGGCTCTGTTTCTTTCCTTTGTCAATTTTGCAATTGTCATGTCATACCAAAAATGAGCTTTTTCATACTATAATACCCTTATACCTTGTTATTCTATACTATGATTAAAATACTGTGAAAAATGAAATAATAGTGTTCCAAACACTTATTTTTATGTACATACAAAATAAAAATCATCGCCTTCTATTTAAAGCCAAAGATTTGTATAAGCTTGAGAAAAGAAATCAAAATTAGTAAAATTTCTTTGACCAATATTATGGAGTTTATTATGCAACTGTTCATAGCTAGCTACTATATGTCAACACTAAAAAAGTGAAGATTAAAGAATAAAGCATAAATAGAAGAAGGTTTAAACTTCAAACCATCTCACAAGAGAGACATTTTGATAACTAATTCTGTAGAAAAAAATTAATTAATTAAACAAGTTGTTTCATTATAAATTAATAATGTTGGCAATCTACAGAAGGCAGTGACATTAGCATGCATATATATATATATATATATATATAGCATGTGCAATGTATATGATTGATTATATTAATTCGATGTGAAGATTTTGTTGTTTCCCAAAAGGAATTATCTCATAGATTTGGTTCAATGTAAGAAAAAAAATGGTGAAAATGAATTTATATGTATATAAATTAAAACCAATTGTTTAGTATAAGGAAGATGAACTGTTGCGATGGGAACACCCAAGATTAGTTGGGCTTTTCTGTTAGGTAACAATTGTTTGGTGCCTTTTACTTCCATGCTTCTAAAACAGGTATTTCCAGATGAAATTCTTGATCTAGACAGATCTGTACGCACTCTTGACTTGACACATAATTATAGGTATGCTCTTTATTTCTTCTAATTTATTTTCTATTAAATACTCACTATAATCATATATTCACTTCTGCACAAGATAAGATGCCCACGTCTGACATGTAGAGCATAAAATGATGGAAGCACCACCCACCTCATGGCCTAACCCATATTGAATTGTGGATTTGTGATCAAATTCTCATACATCAAACCAAAACGTACGTTCCAAGATCAAAACTTTAAATTAGTTATAAACAAAAAGGTTCTATCAATTAAGATAACCATAATTGGTGTTTTACTGTTTCAAAGTCCAAAAAATTATATACCATAAGCAAACTAAGGATTTCCAAAAAGCCAAATTTACAAGATTTAAAATCATGGATGGATCAAAACAGAGCATAATGAATAAAGCATATATTTGTTGTAGATGTTTTTACTATTTATTAATTAAATTCTTGACTGCAATTGACATTCCCATGGAAATTAGCAAATTAAAATGATTTTATATTTGGTTAAGTATTTCTCATTGTCTTATAAGTAGCATCTTATATGTGGTGATCTTGGTTTAGACTAGTAACTGAATTCCTTCATGCCTTTTACTGATTTGTTTATCCCTTCTTGATAGAAAGAGAATTCATGTTGAGCCTGTGGGGGAAATGGGAATCTTCTTAGCTGTGAAACATGTACATATGCTTACCATTCGATATGTTTACTTCAACCACTTAAAGCTCCTTTACCATCCGAAATATAATGCTCCTTTGTTCTCTGCTTCACTTCCTTCACCCTCTTCCATATCTTTCCCTTCTTCGTTTTCTTATGGTAAACTTGTAGTTTCTGAAATTTCTCTCATATATGTGCACAGAGTCTAAACTCTTGTTCCATAGCTTTCAATACTTGCACATTAACTAAAATTATATATCCAGTTCCATCCATCTAACCTTTCAAGTTAAACTTGCTAGTTTGATTCACAATATCTAGAATTATTTTTAGTTGAGAATATTTGGAGCTAAGGAAATAAAACTCAAATACTAATTTATTTAAATGAAAATTTTAATATTCTTATACCTGTGTTTTTAATATTCAGATAATCCTATGTTTTTACTCTGCAAGAATGGAGAAAGTGGGAAGGAAATGATGAAGGAAGATCATAGGAAGGTTAAGAGATCATACAAAGAAGAGAGAGGTAGCAATAGTAGCTGTAAGTATGAGCACCAAGATGTTGACGAGGAAGCCTATTTCTCAGAGAGCTGAACGTGGGGCTAACACTTCTCAAGAAAAGGTGCAGAGAAATGGTTAGTTTTTTATATATGACAAAAGAAATATTGGCTTTGTATTTTTCTCACTTTTGGATTGTACAGGGATGAGATTCCAAATTCAGTCTCTAAAGAATCAAGAAAAACAGTGATTCCAAGTGTCCTCCAAATTCTAAAAGCACTGCTAAGTAAGATACTACGAGTCACTTCCAATTTAGAATGATCCCTCTTTTTAATTGACTAATTGTATAGCTATTAATGCTTATGTATTTTAGCTTCTACTCCACCATTCTCTCAATCTATTTAACTCTTACTCTCACACCTTAATTTAGCTACCTGTGGGCTGTGGCTTTTCTTTAATTAAAAGTGAAGTGCCTTCATCCAATTTTTATTCCAAGTCTATCTATATATATTGATGTGCACTCTCTTATTCTTACTAAGACAATTGATTTTCTATTTTCCCAGGTTTAGACATTATGGATTGTGGGAGCGATATGCTAATTTATATCCGGTGGATGATCTTGTTTACAATGATGGATAAGTATAATGAGAAATGGTTATTTGCTCATGTTACCATGTAATTTTCTTACTCTTAAATTAATTAGCTATTCTCTATAATATATTGTAGTAATTGTTTCTTGTTAAGTTGTGTTAAGTTTTGATTCTAATTTGCTTGCTGTATGCAAAATATGCAGAGTTGATTGACCATTGTATAGGGTAAAAAATATGGATAATATGCAAAGTTCATGTCTAAGTCAACATGGTCCTTGAAGATGTTACCGACTGGGCAGACCAGCGACAACACATATTAAACCTTTGTCCATGCTTTGATGTCATTCTTTCTGATGTTCTATGACTGAATGTTGTGAGTATTTGGTTGCTTCCATATAGAACATGTGAGCATGTGGTTATTTAATAGGAATTTAATAAAAAGAAATAGAAGATAGAGGTTTCAATTTCAAATCTTATTGTTATCTTGAAGCAAGAAACTAAAGTAACTCATTTTCCATGTTGGATGGTTTTATGAGACCTTAAGGTGGAATTCAAATAGCAATGCCACTTTTATATGCATGTATTATTCTTGGGTGCAAGCATTGCCTTGGAATTTTCATCTCTGAAAGTTATAGATACATTGTGGTTACAGTGAGTTTTTAATCTTCTTAAGTTTATTGCAGATGCTGAAAGACTTCTTAGTATGGGTTCATCATGACTTTGGTCTCTGGGGTCCACTTCTCCTGTAAGTCAATTTTAATTATGGAACCTTTTTATTTCCATGCACTAAATATCTTTCTTGGATTCTTACAATGTCATCATTAATGTGAAACTTGTATCAATGCGTGTATCACTTTAAATAAATGAAGAATTCATTTAGGCATAGGCAAAGAAGAGAAGTATAAAATAGGAAAGCAAGAGTTTCTTGGGGACTTTAGGCGAAGAGGTAACTTAACCACTCTTGTATTTTTGAAGTTTCTTATGTAGTACAACAAATAAGAATATAGATACATCAAAAGCTTGCTCGTGTTTTTAATCATCACCCTCACTAGTAATGTAAATTATAAAATTTTGAATTATTTATTACGTAGTAGTTATATATTTTCTCATTTTTTATAGGTACCTGATATGGGAAGTACAGAGGCATATATATCACCTCCACCATGTCGAAGATCATCATCCTTGAAGTTCTATGATCTTGAATATTTTTCTTTATAACGTTATTGAACTTGAATATATAGTTGTAGTTGCTAAATGTATTGGTAGTCATATTAATTTTTTTTTACTACTTAATACTTGTTCACATATTGATTATGAATTATAGATATGTATATTGGCTGTAAGACATTGAGTTATGTATAAATGAAATATTTTGGTTCAATATTTATTTTGGTTGAATTATTATGTCTTTTAGGAAAATTAAAATTATTATTAAAATAAAATAATAAAAAAAACAGTGATTTAGCGAACCAAATTTCACACAATAATTAAAATAGTTGTAGTGTTAACGACGGTTGAAACCGTCGTTAAATATAATATTAATAACA
Source organism: Senna tora (assembly GCA_014851425.1). Classification (NCBI taxonomy): domain Eukaryota; kingdom Viridiplantae; phylum Streptophyta; class Magnoliopsida; order Fabales; family Fabaceae; genus Senna; species Senna tora. The sequence continues at coordinate 18,705,827 of CM026261.1, read as the reverse complement.
TTCTGAGTAGATTTTAGCGACGGTTGAAATCGTCGTTAAATATAATATTAATAACATTCTGAGTAGATTTTAGCAAAATTTAGCGACGGTTAATGCCGACACTTCTGTCAAGCGTCGTTAAAATTATTCCCGACGGTAACTCTAACAGCGGTTAATTAAACCGTCGTTAAAACTTTAGCGACGGTTAAAACCGTCGCTAAAAATAACTTTTTTGTAGTAACGTAATATTCATTTTTCTTTTCTTAATCAGTTCACTACAAAAAACTGTTCAATAGGTGGCGACCTTTCGGTGGCGACAAAAAAGTTTGTCACTGAAAGAGAGGTTTTAGTGGCGACAAAATAATGTCGCCACTAATTATGTTTTCTTATAACTTTTTGGTGGCGACAAAAGGAAGTCGCCACCCAATGTACAATATTCGGTGGCGACCTTGAAAAGTCGCCACCGAAACATCTAACCCTTCATTACATTCAGTGGCGACATCAGAAGGTCGCCACTGAAACATCTACCCCTTCAACACATTCAGTGGCGACCTTGCAACGTCGCCACCGAAACGTTTAACCCTTTAACACATTCAGTGGCGACTAAGCAATGTCGCCACTGAAACCTCTAACCTTTGATGACATTCGGTGGCGACCCTGAAAAGTCACCACCGAAACATCTAACCCTTCATTACATTCGGTGGCGACCTCAGAAGGTCGCCACTGAAACATCTACCCCTTCAACACATTCAGTGGCGACCTTGGAACGTCGCCACCAAAACGTTTAACCCTTTAACACATTCAGTGGCGACTAAGAAATGTCGCCACTGAAACCTCTAACCTTTGATGACATTCGGTGGCGACCCTGAAAAGTCGCCACCGAAACATCTAACCCTTCATTACATTCGGTGGCGACCTCAGAAGGTCGCCACTGAAACATCTACCCCTTCAACACAATCAGTGGCGACCTTGGAACGTCGCCACCAAAACGTTTAACCCTTTAACACATTCAGTGGCGACTAAGAAATGTCGCCACTGAAACCTCTAACCTTTGATGACATTCGGTGGCGACTCTGAAAAGTCGCCACCGAAACATCTAACCCTTCATTACATTCGGTGGCGACCTCAGAAGGTCGCCACTGAAACATCTACCCCTTCAACACATTCAGTGGCGACCTTGGAACGTCGCCACCAAAACGTTTAACCCTTTAACACATTCAGTGGCGACTAAGAAATGTCGCCACTGAAACCTCTAACCTTTGATGACATTCGGTGGTGACCTTGAAAAGTCGCCACCGAAACATCTAACCCTTCATTACATTCGGTGGTGACCTTAGAAGGTCGCCACTGAAATATCTACCCTTCAACACATTCAGTGGCGACCTTGCAAAGTCGCCACCGAAACGTTTAACCCTTTACCACATTCAGTGGCGACTAAGAAATGTCGCCACGAAAACCTCTAACCTTTCATGACATTCGGTGGCGACCTTGAAAAGTCGCCACCGAAAAGTTAAACCATTCAGCACATTTTGTTCCCGCAAAAAAAATTTCGCACCAAAAATTTTGTTCACGCGCCAAAAAATGATTGGGTCACATTCAGTGGCTACCTAAACCTGTCGCCACCGAAACTATTTATTTTGATTTTTAAAAATAACTAAAATTAATATAATTCAAAAATTAAAGAGAAAAAACAATTAAGTAGAAAAGAATTTAAAAAAATGGGATAATGTGATTATCATATTTAAAGTTACCACCTAATTTATTTTTTTTATTTTCATAAATTAGAATAATTAATATAAGCAAAAAAATTAAAATATAGGAAAACAAATAAAAGAAAGGATATTGTGATTATAAATTTTAAAAACACATGTATAAGTTTTTTAATTATTTTTATAAATAAGAATAATTAATATAAATTAAAAAATAAATGAGAGAAGAATTAAACAAAAAAAAGAGAGTAGAGTGCGGGAGACGAAAGGTTTAGCGTACGTGCGTGCCTCCCTTACGATCGACTTACAGAAGCAAAAACAAGCGTTCAAGCCTTTACTCAAGCGTTCAAGCCTGATCCCTCGGTCATTTTCCCACTCATCCTGATCCCGCGACGAGAAGGTTCAAGCCTTTACTGAAGCGTTCAAGCGTTGAAGCCTTCGGCGAGAAGCGTTCAAGCGATGTCCTTCAGGATCTCATCGACGGTGATCCGCTCGCGTTTCTGGGCTCGGGTTCCTACTTTAATGCCCCTGAGAAGAGAGAAGAGAGAAGCCACCATACCTGCGCCGTTGGTTCCCGTCGCCGCTTCATCTCGTCGTCGTTGGTTTCCTCTGTTTCTTGGTTCCATCTTCCTGCCTCCAATCTGTTTCTCATGTAAGTCTCAAACCTTGTTTTTATTTGAGTCTTCAAAGTAATCATTCAATTCTTAATCCCCCGCATTAATTATTATTGAGTTTCTGAATTCTTCACTTCTCAATCATCCATAGAAAGATATTATAAGTTATAAACATGCATACATATTCAGCTGATATGAATAGAAATATTTTTGATATAGGCTCTTCATGTTGGAAAATGATTTCTTAAAAAAAAATCCCACATCGATTAGGATTAGTAAGTGAGGGGTAAGAAAATTTGTATAAATAAAGTGAAGGCGTTTAGCCCAGCACTTCATTCGCAGATAGCACCAATGATTTCTGATCATATATATATATATATTGCCGATTATTGTTTCGAAAACCTGATATTCATTTTTCATTTTTTAATCAGTTTTTGCCGATTAGTGTTTCGAAAACGTGATTGTCACGACCCCCTACCGGACGTCCGTGACCGGCACGGGAGGTAGGATTTCTCCTATCCCGTAAGCCTCTAATCCCTGATTGACATTCTTATATATACATAACTATCCATTTCTAATACAAACAATATATAGTATTATGGCCATTCCTATCCGGTGACCTAAGTAGCACGCAATCCTCGGCTCGCTCAACGCCGCTTCAGTCTATACATATACACATAGTCAATCACACGTACATATAATATACATATTGATCACGCGCTTCAGGGCGGGTGATCTATCCTATTCACATGCAGAATTTCCTGTGTACAGTCAAGTATATATATTCAATCACACACCTGCATATAATTTACATATTGATCACACGCCTCAATTAGTGTGATCTATCCTATTCACATGCAGAAGTCACGTTTATAAATATATATACACATGATATTCATCATATCACAACCTATGTTCCCAACAACAAGACCAATCTTTAATCTGTATGAAGCCGACAGTTCTAGAGTGTGACATATACATATATGTATATAGCAACTGTACAAAACAATGCTATACCAAAAGAATCATATACATATACATCCTGACAAAATACATGTATAAATACTACCCACGCGAACAATGCGTGCGGTCTCTAAGTCTGTCCGCCTCCCTGAGATGAAGTGGAAGCGCTCCCAATGCCTATACCACCTGTGTCTGTAACATGTAACATTGGGGTGAGTCAAAAAGACTCAGTGAGAGGCTTTCCCATCCCAGGTGTAGTAGCGGGTACCACTACAATTGGGGAAAGGAGCCAATCACAAACACATACGCATATAACAGATTGAATTTCCATATATTTAGTGGTCAGGCAATTAGCATATATCATATTCACAACAAAGAATTTAAAGCATGGTTTGACATACGTTTAAATTCATACATACATCTTATTACAGTTTAACATACAACTTCATGTGGATATCCATGTTCAAAGAACCGTAATCATAAACTGACCCGAAGGCATATCTCCGTTAGGAGAGAATCTGGCCCGAAGGCAATATCTCACGTGAGCGGTATAGGAACCTAGTTGATCGTTCTAGGAACCCCTGGCCCCAAGACTTTACTTGGAACATTAGTCTGACCCCAAGACTTCACTTGGAGCATAGCCGGTGGCTCATCTGACCTCGGTTTACCCAAGGCAATAACCACAATGTGGTGTACTCATATACTTTGCATTTCTGAGAGTTTGACTCAAGATAAAAGACTCAATCTACCCGAACCACCCGTGATAGACTCGGTTCCCGCGTTATACCATAAATGACCCCTATGGACCACTACTTATTTATTTTACTTCTTCTTAGGTAAATCTAAGTTTCCAAGCGGTTTTCTAGATCGAAATTCTCTCGGTTTAAAACAAAGTCACCTATGTTCATTTCCTTTAAGAATTTACATACACCACCACACTTTTCAGATAATAATTAATAAGGTGGGTTTCTAGTACCACAAAACTCTCCCCATTAAAATTGACTCGATCCTACCCCCGATCTTATATAGGTCTCGAGGACCTTCATTCCATATAAGGCTCCTTGAGCCACCATCACTTTTACAATTCACATAGACACATATAGCACGTTTTCACATATATTGTAATTTAGGAACAACAATAGCATGTTATCTAATATATAATTCCTACAAATAGGCAAGAAGGCAAACCATGTATCCATATCCGCAGTCAACCCTATAGGACAAGGATAGGAAAGCCCCTCACCTGGTTGGCCCCTCGGATCGGATATCGGTGTGCCCGAAGGTCCACTCATTGTATGGTGCCCTATACACATATACTTGAGAGATTTAGAAGCTTGAAAATTCAACCACTATCGTGTACATGCAACGCTAGTGCTCATGTTCTCTCTAATTAATTCCATAGACTAGTTGTTGGCTTGGAAATGCCCTCAACTAGTTTTAGGACACCTAGTATGCTTCTATTCGTGTCCAACCCCTTTCTTAATCACACCATTCGGAGGCTTTGACTTGGGAATGCAAGGTTACCCAATTCCACCTCTATGTGTCCATGCGAAGTTTCCATTACCCAAGTCTTGAATTTATGGCTTAAGAGAATCATAAATCCTACTTGTCCAAGCTTTCCATTTATCAAAATAACCTTGAACACTTCACCTACACATGAATACACATAGCCGAATACGCGTAAAATTAGAAAATTCTCTCTTTTTCCCCGAACGGGGTTCCGGGTGAGACGGGAATTACTCAGGTTTTAGTCCCTCGTACATTCCAATAATTTTTAACAATTATATAATTATCATTCAACCTTTCAATGCACCCCAAATCACTCCACAACACCCTTAAACCTTAAAAACCACATTTTCCTACAATTTTTCCAACCCAGATAAATTCTATCAATTTGGTTCCGGTTCCTAAGCTTCCAACTCACTTCCTAACATGCAAATACTTCAATTTAGGACCCAGAATACTCAGATTGAATCAACTGGGGTCTTTCCAAAAATCCCTAAAATTGATAAAATTGGGGTTTGAGAGTTTCGGGACTTCTCACCTCGATTCAACCGATTAGAAGGACGATATGGAGTAGAGGAGACTCCCAGCTACCTTCCCTGGTGAAGAGACGGTGTTTTTCGGCGTGGGAGCTCTCTCCCTTTACTTTCTCTCTCTAACCCGAACTCTATCTCCTCTCTCTAGCACACAGCCACGGCGACGAACTCCGGCCGGCTTCCTCGCATGTCCGGCCACCCCCACGAGCTTGCCGTCGTCCTCCTTGCTCCTCCGTGCCAAAAACGACGCTCCTCACCTCTCTCTCTCTCTGTGCGTCTTCCTGGTCGAGCGTCTCAGCCTCACGCTCTTTCTTTCTTTTTCCTCTTTCTTTTCTTATTTCTTCCTCCACCGTTTCTTTCTTATATTACATATATATATATAATAAATTAATATATATATATATATATATATATATACACACATACCACTAAAAATAAAAATCTGGTTTAATAATAATAAGAAAAAGAAATATATAAAAAGAAAATTTAGGATTTAACTAATTTGTATTTTTTTTAAAAAATAGGTAGTAGGATAGTGTAAGCTTCTATCCATTTTCAACTTTAAATAATTTAATTAAATTAGACTAATGATGCTAATTAAATATTCTCGGGTATTACAGTGATATTCATTTTTCTTTATTTAATTCGTTTTTCACCGATGAGTGTTTCGAAAACTTCATATTCTTTTTTCTTTTTTTAATCAGTTTTCGCGGATGAGTGTTTCGAAAACTTAATATACAGTTTTCTTTTTTAATCAGTTTTCGCCGATGAGTGTTTCGAAAACTTAAAATTCATTTTCTTTTTCTTAATCAATTTTCGCCAATGAGTGTTTTGAAAACTTAATATTTATTTTTCTTTTTGTTAATCAGTTTTTGCCGATGAGTGTTTTCGAAACCTTGATAATAATTTTTCTTTTTTTAATCAGTTTTCGTCGATAAGTGTTCTGAAAACTTGATATTCATTTTTTTAATCAGTTTTCGCCGACGATTAGCGTTTCGAAAACTTGATATTCAATTTCCTTTCTTAATCAGTTTTCGCCAATGAGTATTTCGAAAATTTATATTTATTTTTATTTTTTTAATCAGTTTTGGTCGAATAGAGTTTCAAAAACTGGATATTCATTTTTCTTTTTTTAGAAAGTTTTTGTTGATGAATGTTTCGAAAACTTGATATTCATTTATCTTTTTTTAATCAGTTTTTTACGATGAGTGTTTCGAAAACTTGATATTTATTTTTCTTTTTTTAATCAGTTTTAGCTGATGAGTGTTTTCCAAAACATGACATTCATTTTTCTTTTTTTAATTAATTTTCGCCGATGAGTGTTCTAAAAACTTGATATTCATTTTTCTTTTTTTAATCAGTTTTTGCCGATGAGTGTTTCGAAAACTTAATATTTATTTTTCTTTTTTTAATCAGTTTTTGTCGATGAGTGTTTTCGAAAACTTGATATTCTTTTTTCTTTTTTTAATAAATTTTCGCCGATGAGTGTTCTGAAAACTTGCTATTCATTTTTCTTTTTTTAATCAGTTTTCGCCGATGAGTGTTTCGAAAACTTCATATTTATTTTTCTTTTTTCTAATCAGTTTTTGCTGATGATTTTTCGAAAACTTGATATTTATTTTTCTTTTTTTTAGTAAGTTTTCGCTAATGAGTGTTTCGAAAACTTGATATTCATTTTTCTTTTTTTAATTTGTTTTTGCCGATGAGTGTTTCGAAAACTTGATATTCATTTTTCTTTTCTTTAATCAGTTTTCGCTGATGAGTGTTTCGAAAACTTGATAGTAATTTTTCATTTTTTAATCAGTTTTCGACGTTGAGTGTTTCGAAAACTTGTTATTCATTTTTCTTTTTTTAATCAGTTTTCACCGATGAGTGTTTCGAAAACTTGATATTCTTTTTCCTTTTTTAATCAATTTTCGCCGATGAGTATTTCGAAAATTTCTATTTATTTTTATTTTTTTAATCAGTTTTGGTCGAATGAGTGTTTTCGAAAACTTGATAATTATTTTTCTTTTTTTATTCAGTTTTCGCCAATGATTGTTCTAAAAACTTGAAATTCATTTTTCTTTTTTTTAATCAGTTTCTACCGATGAGTGTTTCAAAAACTTGATATTCATTTAGTTTTTTTAATATGTTTTAGCCGATGAGTGTTTTGAAAACGTGATATTCATTTTTCTTTATTTAATTAGTTTTCATCGATGAGTGTTTCGAAAACTTGATATTCATTTATCTTTTTTTATTCATTTTTCGCCGATGAGTGTTTCGAAAACTTGATATTCATTTTTCTATTTTTAATCAGTTTTCGTCGATGAGTGTTTTGAAAACTTGATGTTCATTTTTCTTTTTTTTAGTAAGTTTTCGCTAATGAGTGTTTCGAAAACTTGATATTCATTTTTCTTTTTTTAATTAGTTTTCGCCGATGAGTGTTTCGAAAACTTGATATTCATTTTTCCTTTTTTAATCAGTTTTTGCCGACGACTGTTCTGAAAACTTGATATTCATTTTTGTAATACCCGGGGATATTTTAATTAGCATCAATAATTAAATTAAAGTAATTAATTTAATTAAAGTGGAAAAATGAGATAAAAATAAACACTATCCTACTGCATATTTTTTTTTAAATATAAATTTGTGTAAATCCTAATACTTCTCTTTTTTTTTATTACCAAATCAGATTTCTTTTTTTTTTTTGGCATAAGTATGTATATTGATTTATAATATATATATATATATATATATATATATATATATATATATATTAATATAAGAAGAGAGTAAGTAAAAGGAAAGAAAAAGCAGAGGGCCAACACGTGAAAGGGGAGGGGGTTGACGGAGAAACACGAGAGAAGAGAGGGAGAGAGACCTTGAGGCGTCATTGGAGGGAGGAGCTCACGGAGGAAGGCCGGAGTTGGACGGAGAGGACGCGTGGGGTGGCCGGACGTGCGAGCCGATGCCGGAAAATGCCGTCTTGTGGCTGGAGGAGAGAGAGAGCTCGGGTTAGAGAGAAAAAGCAAAGAGAGAGAGCTTTCTCGCTGGAAAACGTCGTCTCTTCACCGGGGAAGGTAGCTGGGAGTCTCCTCTACTCTATATCGTCCTTCTAACCGGTTGAATCGAGGTGAGAAGTCCCGAAACTCTCAAACCCCAATTTTATCAATTTTAGGGATTTTTGGAAAGACCCCAATTGATTCAATCTGAGTGTTCTGGGTCCTAAATTGAAGTATATGCATGTTAGGAAGTGAGTCGGAAGCTTAGGAACCGAAACCAAATTGATGGAATTTATTCGGACTGGAAAAAGTGTAGGAAAATGTTGATTGTTAAGGTTTAAGGGTGTTGTGGAATGATTTGGAGTGCATTGAAAGGTTGAATGATAATTATATAATTATTAAAAATTATTGGAATGTACGAGGGATTAAAACCCAAGTAATTCCCGTCTCACCCGGAACCTCGTTCGGGGAAAAAGAGACAATTTTCTAATTTTACGCGTATTCAGATATACGTATTCATGTGTAGGTGAAGTGATCAAGGTTATTTTGATAAATGGAAAGCTTGGACAAGTAGGATTTATGATTCTCTTGAGCCATAAATTCAAGACTTGGGTAATGGAAGTTTATATGGACACATAGAGGTGGAATTAAGTAACCTTGCATTCCCAAGTCAGAGCTTCAGAATAGTGTGATTAAGAAAGGGCTGAACAGAATAGAAGCATGCTAGGTGTTCCTAAAACTAGTTGAGGGCATTTCCAAGCCAACAACTAGCCTATGGAATTAATTAGAGAGAACATGAGCACTAGCGTTGCATGTACACGATAGTGGTTGAATTTTCAAGCTTCTGAATCTCTCAAATAAATGTGTATAGGGCACCATACAGTAAGCGGACCTTCGGGCACACCGAGAGCTGATACGAGGGGCCAACCAAGTGAGGGGCTTTCCTATCCCTGTCCTATAGGGTTGACTGCGGATATGGATATATGGTTTGACTTCTTGCCTATTTGTAGGACTTACATGTGTGTTTGTGAATTGTAAAAGCAATTGTGGCTCAAGGAGCATTATATGAAATGAAGGTCCACGGGACCTATACGATATCGGGGGTAGGATCGAGTAAATACTATCTGAAGGATGTGGTTTTGTATGTAAGTCCTTAAAGAGGATAGACCTAGGTGACTTTGTTCTGAACCAAGAGTCCGAATTAGAAACCACTTGAAAATCTAGAATTGCCTAAGAAGAAGTAAAATGAACAAGTAGTGGTCCATAGAGGTCACTTATGGTACAACGCGGGAACCGAGTCTATCACGAGTGGTCCGGGTAGATTGAGTCTCTTGTCTTGAGTCAACCCACAGAAATACAGAATATATGAGTACACTACATTGTGGCTATTGCCTTGGGAAAACCGAGGTCAGATGAGTCGCCGGCTATGCTCCAAGTAAAGTATTGGGGTCAGACTATTGTTCCAAGTATAGTCTTGGGACCAGGGGTTCCTAGAATGATCAACTAGGTTCCCATATTACTCACGTGAGATATTGCCTTCGGGCCAGATTCTCTCCTAACGGAGATATTGCCATCAAACCAGTTTATGATTATGATTACTTGAATACAGAGGACCACATGGAATTATATGTTAAGTCATGATATGATGTATGTGAAAATTTAAATGTATGTAAATCCATGCTTTAAATTCTTTATTGTGAATATGATATAAGCTAATTGTCTGACCACTTAATATATGGAAATTTAATCCGTTATATGCGTATGTGTTTGTGATTGGCTCCTCTTCCCCAGTTGTAGTGGTACCCGCTACTACACCAGGGATGGGAAAGCCTCTCACTGAGTCTGTGTGACTCACCCCAATGTTACATGTTACAGACACAGGTGGTATAGGCATCGAGAGCGCTTCCACTTCATCTCAGGGAGGCGGACAGACTTAAAGACCGCACGCATTGTTCGCGTGCGTAGTACTGCTATATGTATTTTGACAGGATGTATATGTATATGATTCTTTTGGTATAGCATTGTTTTGTACAGTTGCTATATGCATATATGTATATGTCACACTCTAGAACTGTCGGCTTCATACAGGTTAAAGATTGGTCTGGTTGTTGGGATCATAGGTTATGATATGATGAATATCATGTGTGTATATATATATATATATATGATTGTGACTTCCGCATGTGAATAGGATAGATTACACGCACTGAGCGTGTGGTCAATATGTAAATTATATATATGTGTGGCTGAATACTTGATTGTGTGAAAATACGGCTTCCGCATGTGAATAGGATAAGTTACACGCATTGAGGCGTGTGATCAATATGTATATTTTATGCAGGTGTGTGATTGAATATATATGCTTGACTGTACACAGGGATTCTACATGTGAATAGGATAGATCACCCGCCCTTAAGCGCGTGATCAATTTGTATATTATATGTATGTGTGATTGATTATGTGTATATGTATAGACTGAAGCGGCGTTGAGCGAGCCCTGGATTGCCTGCTACTTAGGTCATCGGATAGGGATGACCATATATACTATATATTGTTTGTAATAGAAATGGGTAGTTATGCATATATAAGAATGTCAATCAAGAATTAGAGGCTTACAGGATAGGAGGAATCCTACCTCCCGTGCCGGTCACGGACGTCCGATAGGGGGTCGTGACAATTTTTCTTTTTTTAATCAGGTTTCGCCGATGAGTGTTTTGAAAACTTGATATTCTTTTTTCTTTTTTTTAATCAGTTTTTGCCGATAAGTGTTTCAAAAACTTGATATTTATTTTTCTTTTTTTTAATCAGTTTTCGCCGATAAGTGTTTCGAAAACTTGAAATTCATTTTTCTTTATTTAATTTGTTTTCACCGATTAGTGTTTCGAAAACTTGATATTCATTTTTATTTTTCTTAATCAGTTTTCGCCGATGAGTGTTTCGAAAACGTGATATTCATTTTTCTTTATTTAATTAGTTTTCGCTGATGAGTGTTTCGAAAACATGATATTAATTTTTATTTTTTTAATCAGTTTTCGTTGATGGGTGTTTCAAAAACTTGATATTCATTTCTCTTTTTCTAATCAGTTTTCGCCGATGACTGTTTCCAAAACTTCATATTCATTTTTCTTTTTAAAATCAGTTTTCGCCGATGAGTGTTTCGAAAACTTGATATTCATTTTTCTTTTTTTAATCAGTTTTCGCTGATGAGTGTTTTCGAAAACTTGATATTCATTTTTCTTTTTTTAGTAAGTTTTCGCTAATGAGTGTTTCGAAAACTTGATATTCATTTTTCTTTTTTTAATTAGTTTTTTCCGAAGATTGTTTCGAAAACATGATATTCATTTTTCTTTTTTTAATTAATTTTCGCCGATGAGTTTTTCAAAAACATGATTTTCTTTTTTCTTTTTTTAATCAATTTTCGCCGATGAGTGTTCTGAAAACTTGATATTCATTTTTCTTTTTTTTAATCAATTTTCGCCGATGAATGTTTTGAAAACTTAATATTTATTTTTCTTTTTTTTAATCAGTTTTTGCCGATGATTGTTTTCGCTAATGAGTCTTTCGAAAACTTGATATTCATTTTTTAATTAGTTTTCACCAATGAGTGTTTCGGAAACTTTATATTCTTTTTCCTCTTTTAATCAGTTTTCGCCGATGAGTGTTTCGAAAACTTTATATTCATTTTTATTTTTTTAATAAGTTTTCGCTGATGAGTGTTTCGAAAACTTGATATTCATTTTTCCTCTTTTAATCATTTTTTGCCGATGAGTGTTTCGAAAACTTGATATTTATTTATCTTTTTTTAATCAGTCTTAGCCGATGAGTGTTTTCGGAAATTGGATATTCATTTTTCTTTTCTTAATAAGTTTTCACTGATGAGTGTTTCGAAAACTTGATATTCATTTTTCCTCTTTTAATCAGTTGTTGACGATGAGTGTTTCGAAAACTTGATATTCATTTATCTTTTTTTAATCAGTTTTAGCCGATGAGTGTTTTCGAAAACTTGATATTCATTTTTGTTTTTTTAATCAATTTTTGCCTATGAGTGTTCAGAAAACATGATATTCATTTTTCTTTTTTTAATCAGTTTTCGCCGATTATTGTTTAGAAAACTTGATATTTATTTTTCTTTTTTTAATCAGTTTTTGTTTATGAGTATTTCGTAAACTTGATATTCATTTTTCTTTTTTTAATCAGTTTTAACCGATTAGTGTTTTCGAAAACTTGATATTCATTTTTCTTTTTTGTAATACCACGGAAAATTACGAGTATTAAAGAATGATTTATTTAAAATTTCGAGGATTTAGAAAAGGATTAATTCTGGGGCTAGGAATTAAAACCTTAAAAAGAATATAGGAAAATTATGAAAGTTAAAAGAAACCGGAAAGGAATTTTGTTTTTCAAGGATTGTAATGCCCGAAAAAAATTTTCGAGGTTTAAAATAAAATAAAAAGGAAAAGAAAAGAGGTAGAAAATAATTTTTTTGGTATTAATTTAGGACCTAAGAAATTAGAAACCTAAAATAAATAGGAGTGGGAACTAAATTAAAATATTATTAGTTATTGTTTATATAGTTATAAATTAATTAATGTATTTATTTTATACTATTTTCATATTTTATTATTATTATTAATGTATATTAATTGTTAAAGAAAAAAAGGAAAAGCAAATAAAGGAGAAAAAGAGAGAGGGAGGGGGCTACGGGTAAGAAGGAGAAGCAGAGAAGAAAGAAAGAGAAGGAAAGGAGAGAGAGGGAGAAGAGAGAGAGAGGGAGCTAGGGTGGGTATAACGCCCGATTCTCTCCAAGTCCCCATTTTCTTTATTTTTCTTCATTTTTGGAATTGAGTTGAGAATCCGAGTTTGGGCGGATTCGAGGGTAGAATAATGTTTCTAAAGTGTTCTTGAACACTCATTGGGGTTAGGATTCGAGGCTAGATCGCTGGATTTGGCCGGATTCGAAGCTGGAAGAGTTTGGGGTTTATAAAACTCATTTTTCCCAATCTCGAACGATCAACGATTCGGCGACAAATCGGAGTTGGATTTGAGTTGTAGGACTTCCTAAAGGTAGTATATATGTAGGCGAACAAAACCCGTGGGGTGTGGAGTCGAAGCCGGGAGCGGAAGGGGGCCGGAACGAGCCCAAACCAGCCCACAGCACAGCAAACGAATTGCTGTGCTGCGAGCCGGCGCTATAGCGCTATCTCTCGGGTGTGCTAAGAGCTGCTGAGCAGCAGCTCAGCGCTATAGCGCCAGCATCGGCGCTATAGCCTCTGCCCAGCATGACCAAAATTCATTTTTTTGCAAATTCGGGGCGTCCGAATCTCCTACTTTCACTCCTAAACTTCTTAGAACACCACCAACCATGTTTTGAAGGATCAAAATCATTCCAAATGTCTTCTTGTCCCTCAAGAATAAAAACTTACGGAGTAAACTAAGTCTAACTTCTTGAATTTCAACCTTAAACTGTCAAAACCTTTATGCAACCTTAAGTGGGATAAATTGGAGGTATATTGAGGTTTAGAAACTAGATTTCATAGAACCCAAGTAGGAACACAAGTTGAATCAAAATGCTTAGACCTTCCTAAAATTAGGATTCTATCCAACCTAGCTAGATAAGTTTTCTTATATGCGAATACAAGTTAGATAGAGGTCTAATACTCAAATCCAAGTATGTGAAACACTCAAGTAGAGTGTTATATGCGAGTAAGTCAAGTGTCCGAGGAAGGATACACATAAGTCGGGATAGAGAGGTCCAATAAGACCAAGAGCCTGACTCTATGGCAACCGTGGACTACACGTGAGAGTAATGGAGAGATAAATAACAAGTTAAGCTAAGTAATAACCTTAATGAAGTAAATGTTGTTCTTATAGGAACAACGACATGAAATAGAGTGCAACAGGAACTCCGAGGAAACTAAAGTCACAGGAGAGGATTGCATGGAATGTTGGCCAAGGTGAGGGTTCTTCCATCTCTGCTCCTAGGGTTGTATGCTTATGTGGATTACATGAGTATGTACATTCTCTGCTATGATTGGTGTGTTACAAATCCAACTCATACACTCCGGAGGCATGATGAGTATTTTATTAAATCTTTTCCACGACAGTGGCAAGAGTCCTTGTACGGAAGGGCTAAACTTTATTTTGAAAACTCGTTACGACGGTGACTTAAATTAAAAATCATGCAAAGGGAGTTATTGGTGGGTTTCAGATTTGGTTATGCTAGCGATGTGAGACATCAACTAGAATAACGTCAGATGGCACTTGAGACCTCAGTTTTATAATCACCATGACGATGGTTATTGCCCTATCTTGGTAATAGGGTCAGAAAGGATTTATATTGCTATGACGATAGCTTGAGGCTCAGAGAGTGCATCTGGATGGGTATATGAGTTATATCCTGTTGAGGATACTTGTAAATATTAATAAGGAGAAGAATTGTTGATCCTTCAGGAAAGATACAAAGAATCCTATTAATATGTGAGACTAAGGTTAGGAGACACGGGAGGAACCTACAGGTGAACCGTGAGCCTATAGCAAAAGAGAAATCATCCTGTGGAGTTTGTCCAGGGTGTGTCAGTGGCCATGCTTTGAGACGTCGTGTCATGCCCGCCATGTGGCCTGGTTGGGTAATGGACGAGTGGGCTCAAGCTATTGCCCCGCAGTTAGGGGTCCGGACGTGCCACTTGGTGGCTATGCGTCAGTTGTTTGATAGATAGAGATTGATTGTGTTTGATTAATAGAATTGTCACGAGGTGACCAGTACCCAAGTGAATGGGTTAAGTATGTTTTGCCACGTGGTGGCCAGCAACCCGAGTGCATGAGTCGAAGTGGGAAAGCCACATAGTGGCTAGTAGATACCCCAGAGTTGGGGAGATTAAGTAGATGTATGTTTAGCATGTGTGTGTATGTACAAATTGCCTTTGTTTGCATATAATTGCTGATTGTGCAGCGTAGTGGTAACGTACAAGATTATGTCACCGCACGTCTTGTTTGATTCAGACATGCTGAAACGTGAGAAGACTGGTAAGTAAAAACCGGCACTATATGTTATATGTTTACTTACTGATTGATGACGTGGAATAAACTGCTGCATGTTTATAGTTATTAAATGCATGTAAGTGTATGGGTGAAGTTTCTGTTGTTGTGTGGTCGCCAAGAATGTATGCTAATTAACGATAACCAGTTGTGTTTGCATGTCGTTGTGTATGACTCCCAATCCCAGCGCAATGGTACCCGCCTTGCGCCAGGGATGGGAGAGTCGTCACTGAGTCGCGTGGTTAAGACTCACACCTCATTTTTACTGCACAGAGACATGTTAAGTACAGGTGGAAGAAGTCTCGGTGGAACGAGGGTTGAGCAACACTTTCCAAGGCCCGCAACTTGTTCATGAGGGTGAATAAATTGTAATTATTGTTTAATTTACTTTATCATTGTATCATAAAGTAAAGGGTAGACGTACCCAATTATATTGTATCACTAAATCTAGAACTGTCAGCTTCACACACCTTAAAGATCAGAATTTATTTTACTGCGATACAGGGAAAATTTGTTTTCAAAATGTATATATATACATATATCTGTTGCATGTGAATAGGATAGACAGCATCTTCGGATGTGTAGCCAGTACACAGGTTATATATATTATGTGTGTTTTCCTATATCTGTATCCTGAAGCGGCACTGGTCGTGGATTTGCTTGCTTAGGACAGGCCACATTTCGGTGTAGCCATGGTATTATACTGCATGTGAATGTATTTTCAATAATAGCTATTCTGTCAATTAGGTGATAAGGCTTACAGGCATAGGGATATTCCATGTGTCTGTGCCGATCACGGTCCTCTAAATGGGGGTCGTGACAAATGAATATTAAGTTTTCGAAACACTCATCGGCAAAAAATGATTAAAAAAAGAAAAATGAATATCAAGTTTTCGAAAACACTCAAAGGCAAAAACAGATTAAAAAAAGAAAAATAAATATTAAGTTTTCGAAACACTCATCGGCGAAAACTGATTAAAAAAAGAAAAATGAATATCAAGTTTTCGAAACACTCATCAGCGAAAACTTACTAAAAAAAAGAAAAATGAATATCCAGTTTTCGAAACACTAATCGACCAAAACTGATTAAAGAAAATAAAAATGAATATCAAGTTTTCGAAACACTCATCGGCGAAAACTATTTAAAAAAAAGACAAATGAATATTACGTTTTCGAAACACTCAACGGCGTAAACTGATTAAAAAATGAAAAATTACTATTAACTTTTCGAAAAACTTATCGGCGAAAACTGATTAAAAAAAAGAAAAATAAATATTAAATTTTTGAAACACTTATTGGCGAAAACTGATTAAAAAAAAAGAAAAATGAATATCAAGTTTTCAAAACACTCATCGGCGAAACCTGATTAGAAAAAAGAAAAATGACTATCAAATTTTCAGAACACTCATCGGCGGAGACTAATTAAAAAAAGAAAAATAATTATCAAGTTTCCGAAAACACTCATCGGCGAAAACTGATTAGAAAAACAAAAATAAATATTAAGTTTTCGAAACACTCATCTGAAAAACTAATTAAAAAAAGAAAAATGAATATCAAGTTTTCGAAACACTCATCAGCGAAAACTTACTAAA
Organism: Senna tora; assembly: GCA_014851425.1. Lineage (NCBI taxonomy): Eukaryota > Viridiplantae > Streptophyta > Magnoliopsida > Fabales > Fabaceae > Senna > Senna tora. The sequence goes on along the minus strand of CM026261.1, from coordinate 18,688,912 downwards.
AAAAGCAAAATGAATATCCAATTTTCAAAATACTAATCGACGAAAACTAATTAAAAAAATAAATATGAATATAAAGTTTTCGAAACAATCATCGGCGAAAACTGATTAAAAAAATGAAAAATAAATTTCAAGTTTTCGAAACACTCATCAGCAAAAACTGATTAAAAAAAAGAAAAATAAATATCAAGTTTTCGAAACACTCATTAGCGAAAACTTACCTAAAAAAGAAAAATGAATATCACTTTTTTGAAATACTAATCGACGAAAACTGATTAAGAGAAAGAAAAATGAATATCAAGTTTTCGAAACACTCATCGATGAAAACTAATTAAATAAAGAAAAATGAATATCAAGTTTTCGAAACACTCATCGGAACTGATTAAGAAAAAGAAAAATGAATATCAAGTTTTCAGAACACTCATCGGCGAAAACTGATTAAAAAAATAAAAATGAATATCAAGTTTTCGAAACACTCATCGGCGAAAACTATTTAAAAAAAAGTAAAATGAATATTACGTTTTCGAAACACTCAACGGCGAAAACTAATTAAAAAATGAAAAATTACTATCAAGTTTCCGAAACACTCATCGGCGAAAACTGATTAAAAAAAGAAAATTGAATATCAAGTTTTCGAAACACTTATCGACAAAAACTAATTAAAAAAGAAAAATGAATATCAAGTTTTCGAAACACTCATTAGCGAAAACTTACTAAAAAAAGAAAAATGAATATCAAGTTTCCGAAAAACTCATCGGAAGAACTGATTAAAAAAAAGAAAAATAAATATTAAGTTCTCGAAACACTCATCGGCGGAAACTGTTTAAAAAAAATGAATATCAAGTTTCAGAACACTTATCGGCGAACATGTATTAAAAAAAGAAAAATAAATATCAAGTTTTTGAAAACAATCATCGGCAAAAACTGATTAAAAAAAATAAATATCAAGTTTTGAAAACACATATCGGCGAAAACTGATTAAAAAATGAAAAATGAATATAAGTTTTCATAACACTCATCGGTGAAAACTATTTAAAAAAAGAAAAAGAAAAATGAATATTAAGGTTTCGAAACACTCAATGGCGAAAACTGATTAAAAAATGAAAAATTACTATCAAGTTTTTGAAACGCTAATCGGCGAAAACTGATTAAAAAAAGAAAAATGTATATCAAGTTTTCAAAACAGTCATTAGCGAAAACGTACTATTAAAAGAAAAATGAATATTAAGTTTTCGAAACACTCATCGACGAAAAATAATTAAAAAAAGAAAAATGATTATCAAGTTTTCGAAAACACTCATCGATGAAAACTAATTAAATAAAGAAAAATGAATATCAAGTTTTCGAAAACACTCATCGATGAAAATTAATTAAATAAAGCAAAATGAATATTAAGTTTTCGAAACACTCATCGGTAAAAACTAATTAAATAAGAAAAAAGAATATCAAGTTTTCGAAACACTCATCGCTGAAAACTAATTAAATAAAGAAAAATGAATATCAAGTTTTCGAAACTCTTGTAATACCCGCGAATATTTTAACTAGCGTTATTAATTAAAGTAAATTAATTAAATTAAAGGTGGAAAAAAATGAGATAAAAAGGAAAATAAATACACACTATCCTACTACTTGTTTTTTTTTTAAAAAAAACACAAATTAGTTAAATCCTAAATTTTCCTTTTTCATAATTTGTTTTATTATATCAGATGCTTAATTTAGTATGAATATATATATATTATAAAAGATAAGAAAAGAAGAGTAAAAGAGAATGAAGGAAAGGAAACAGAGCATGATGGTGAGGCCATCAACGTGAGAAACACGAGACAGGGGGAAGGCACGCACGGATAGAGACGGAGAAGAGGGAAGATCATCTTCGTGCGGGCAGAGCACGCGTGGTGGCCGGACGTGCGGGAGAGGCCGGAGCTCGTTGCCGTCTTGGTCCTAGAGAGAGAGAGAGCGACGGTTTAGAGAGAGAAAACAAAGGGAAAGAGCTTCCACGCCGGAAAATGCCGTCTCTTCACCGAGGAAGGTGGCTGGGAGTCTCCTCTTCTCCATATCGTCCTTCTAACCGGTTGAATCGAGGTGAGAAGTCCCGAAACTCTCAAACCCCAATTTTATCAATTTTAGGGATTTTTGGAAAGACCCCAATTGATTCAATCTGAGTATTCTGGGTCCTAAATTGAAGTATTTGCATGTTAGGAAGCGAGTTGGAAGCTTAGGAACCGGAACCAAATTGATGGAATTCTTCCGGGTTGGAAAAAGTGTAGGAAAATGTGGTTGTTAAGGTTTAAGGGTGTTGTGGAATGATTTGGGGTGCATTGAAAGGTTGAATGATAATTATATAATTGTTAAAAATTATTGGAATGCACGAGGGATTAAAACCCGAGTAATTTTCGTCTCACCCGGAACCCCGTTCGGGTAAAAAGAGACAATTTTCTAATTTTACGCGTATTCGAGTATGTGTATTCATGTGTAGGTGAAGTGTTCAAGGTTAGTTTGATAAATGGAAAGCTTGGACAAGTAGGATTTATGATTCTCTTGAGCCATAAATTCAAGACTTGGGTAATGGAAGTTCATATGGACACATAGAGGAGGAATTGGGTAAGCTTGCATTCCCAAGTCAAAGCTTCCGAATAGTGTGATTAAGAAAGGGCTGAACACGAATAGAAGCATGCTAGGTGTTCCAAAAACTAGTTGAGGGCATTCCAAGCCAACAACTAGTCTATGGAATTAATTAGAAAGAGCATGAGCATTAGCGTTACATGTACACGATAGTGGTTGAAATTGCAAGTTTCTGAATCTCTCAAGTAGATGTGTATAGGGCACCATACTGTGAGTGGACTTTCGGGCGCACCGAGAGCCGATCATAGGGGCCAACCAGGTGAGGGGCTTTCCTATCCTTGACCTATAGGGTTGACTGCGGATATGGATATATGGTTTGCCTTCTTGCCTATTTGTAGGAATTACATGTTAGATAACATGCTATTGTTGTTCCTAATTACAGTATATGTGAAAACGTGCTATATGTGTGTATGTGAATTGTAAAGGCGATGGTGGCTCAAGGAGCCTTATATGAATAGAAGGTCCTCGGGACCTATACAAGATCGGGGGTAGGATCGAGTCAATTTTGTTTGTGAGGGTCTTGTGGTACTAGAAACCAACCTTATTGATTATTATCCGAAAAGTGTGGTGGTGTATGTAAGCTCTTCAGAAAATGAACATAGGTGACCTTGTTTTAAACCGAGGGATCCTGGATTAGAAAACCACTTGGAAATTTAGAATTTCCTAAGAAGAAGTAAAATGAATAAGTAGTCGTCCATAGGGGTCATTTATGGTACAACGCGGGGACCGAGTCTATCACGGGTGGTCCGGGTAGATTGAGTCTGTTATCTTGAGTTAAACCCCCAGAAATACAAAGTATATGAGTACACGACATTGTGGCTATTGCCTTGGGTATGCCGAGGTCAGATGAGTCGTCGGCTATGCTCCAAGTGAAGTCTTGGGGTCAGACTATTGTTCCAAGTAAAGCCTTGGGACCAGGGGTTCCTAGAATGATCAACTAGGTTCCTATATCGCTCACGTGAGATATTACCTTCGGGCCAGATTCTCTCCTATCGGAGATATGCCTTCGGGCCAGTTTATGATTACGGTTATTTGAACATGGATATCCACATGAAGTTGTATGTTAAACTCTGATGTGATGTAGGTGTGAATTTAAATGTATGTAGAACCATGCTTTAAATTCTTTATTGTGAATATGACATATGCTCATTGCTTGACCACCTAATATATGGAAATTAAGAATCTGTTATATGCGTATGTGTTTGTGATTGGCTCCTCTCCCCAGTTGTAGTGGTACCCGCTACTACACCAGGGATGGGAAATGTGATACCCGAGAATATTTTAACTAGCGTCAATAATTAAATTAAATTAATTAAGTTAAAAGTGGAAAATGAGATAAAAAGAAAACACTATCCTACTACTTATTATTTTGTAGATACAAATCATATTTAGTCTTAAGTATTTTAATTTTATATATTATTATTCCATCAGATTTTTTTTATATGTATATATATATTAATTTATTACATATATATATATATATATTAGATAAGTAATGAAGTAAGGAATAAAGAAAAAGAAAGAGGATAGAAAGCAGAGAGTGAGACGCACGACCAGGAAGAGCAACACGAGAGAGAGGGAGAAGCTTAGTTAACGGGCAGCGACGTCGTGCACGGAGGAAGCTCACGGAGGTGGCCGGACGTGCGAGCCGGTGCCGAAGTGAGACGCCGTCGCCGGAAAACGCCATTGTTGTGTTGGAGAGAGAGAGAGTTCGGGTTAGAGAGAGAAAACGAAAGGAAAGAGCTTTCTCGCCGGAAAACGCCGTCTCTTCACCGGGGAAGGTAGCTGGGGGTCTCCTCTAATCCATATCGTCCTTCTAACCGGTTGAATCGAGGTGAGAAGTCCCGAAACTCTCAAACCCCAATTTTATCAATTTTAGGGATTTTTGGAAAGACCCCAATTGATTCAATCTGAGTGTTCTAGGTCCTAAATTGAAGTAAATGCATGTTAGGAAGTGAGTGGGAAGCTTAGGAACCGGAACCAAATTGATGGAATGTATCCGGGTTGGAAAAAGTGTAGGAAAATGTGGTTGTCAAGGTTTAAGGGTGTTGTGGAATGATTCGGGGTGCATTGAAAGGTTGAATGATAATTATATAATTGTTAAAAATTATTGGAATGCACGAGGGATTAAAACCCGAGTAATTTCCGTCTCACCCGGAACCCCGTTCGGGGAAAAAGAGACAATTTTCTAATTTTACGCATATTCGGGTATGTGTATTCATGTGTAGGTGAAGTGTTCAAGGTTAGTTTGATAAATGCAAAGCTTGGACAAGTAGAATTCATGACTCTCTTGAGTCATAAATTCTAGACTTGGGTAATGGGAATTTCATATGGACACATAGAGATGAAATTGGGTAACCTTGCATTCCCAACTCAAGGCTTCCGAATAGCGTGATTTAGAAAGGGTTGGACACGATTAGAAGCATGCTAGGTATCCTAAAAACTAATTGAAGGCATTTCCAAGCCAACAACTAGTCTATGGAATTAATTAAAAGGAACATGAGCGTTAACGTTACATGTACTCTATAGTGGTTGAAATTGCAAGTTTCTAAATCTCTCAAGTAAATGTGTATAGGGCACCATACAGTAAGCGGACCTTCGGGCACACCGAGAGCCGATACGAGGGGCCAACCAGGTGAGGGGTTTTCCTATCCTTGCCCTATAGGGTTGACTACGGATATGAATATATGGTTTGCCTTCTTGCCTATTTGTAGGAATTACATGTTAGATAACATGCTATCGTTGTTCCTAAATTACAGTATATGTGAAAACGTGCTATATGTGTGTATGTGAATTGTAAAGGCAATGGTGGCTCAAGGAGCCTTATATGGAAAAGAAGGTCCTCAGGACCTATACGATATCGGGGGTAGGATCGAGTAAATATTATCTGAAGGGTGTGGTTTTGTAAGTAAGTCCTTAAAGATAATAAACCTAGGTGACTTTGTTCTGAACCAAGAGTTCGAATTAGAAACCACTTGAAAATCTAGGTTGCCTAACCAGAAGTAAAATGAACAAGTAGTGGTCCGTAGGGGTCATTTATTGTACAACGCGGGAACCGAGTCTATCACGGGTGGTCCGGGTAGATTGAGTCTCTTGTCTTGAGTCAACCCACAGAAATACAGAGTACATGAGTTCACCACATTGTGGCTATTGCCTTGGGTAAACCGAGGTCAGATGAGTCGCCGGCTATGCTCCAAGTGAAGTCTTGGGGTCAGATTATTGTTCCAAGTATAGTCTTGGGACCAGGGGTTCCTAGAATGATCAACTAGGTTCCCATATTGCTCACGTGAGATATTGCCTTCGGGTCAGATTCCCTCCTAACAGAGATATTGCCTTCGGGCCAGATTCTCTCCTAATGGAGATATTGCCTTTGGGCCATTTTATGATTATGATGACTTGAATACAGAGGACCACATGGAATTATATGTTAAATCATGATATGATGTATGTGTGGATTTAAATGTATGTAAATCCATGCTTTAAATTCTTTATTGTGAATATGATATAAGCTAATTGTCTGACCACTTAATATATGGAAGTTTAATCTGTTTTATGCGTATGTGTTTGTGATTGGCTCCTTTCCCCAGTTGTAGTGGTACCCGCTACTACACCAGGGATGGGAAAGCCTCTCGCTGAGTCCGTTTGACTCACCCCAACGTTAAATGTTACAGACACAAGTAGTCTAGGCAACGGGAGCGCTTCCACTTCATCTCAGGGAGGCGGACAGACTTAGAGACCGCACACATTGTTGCGTGGGTAGTACTGTTATATGTATTTTGACAGGATATATATGTATATGATTCATTTTGGTATAGCATTGTTTTGTACAGTTGCTAAGTGCATATATGTATATGTCACACTCTAGAATTGTCGGCTTCATACAGGTTAAAGATTGGTCTTGTTGTTGGGGATATAGGTTGTGATATGATGAATATCATGTGTGTATATATATATATATATATATATATATATATATATATATATATATATATATATATATATGAATGTGACTCCTGCATGTGAATAGGATAGATCACACGCACTGAGCGTGTGGTCAATATGTAAATTTATATATATGTGTGACTGAATACTTGATTGTGTGAAAATACGGCTTTCGCATGTGAATAGGATAGGTCACACGCATTGAGGCGTGTGCTCAATATGTATATTTTATGCAGGTGTGTGATTGAATATATATGCTTGACTGTACACAGGAATTCTGCATGTGAATAGGATAGATCACTCGCCCTGAAGCGCGTGATCAATATGTATATTATATTTACGTGTGATTGACTATGTGTATATGTATAGACTGAAGCGGCGTTGAGCGAGCCGTGGATTGCCTGCTACTTAGGCCACCGGATTGGGATGACCATATATACTTTATATTGTTTGTAATAGAAATGGGTAGTTATGCATATATAAGAATGTCAATCAGGGATTAAAGGCTTACGGGATAGGAGAAATCCTACCTCCTGTGCCGGTCACGGACGTCCGATAGGCGGTCGTGACAACTCTCATCGCCGAAAATTGATTAAGAAAAAGAAAAATAATATCAAGTTTTCAGAACACTGATCGGCGAAAACTGATTAAAAGAATAAATATGAATATCAAGTTTTCGAAACACTTACCGGCGAAAATTATTTAAAAAAAAAAAGAAAAATGAATATTATGTTTTCGAAACACTCAACGGCGAAAACTTATGAAAAAAATACTATCATGTTTTTGAAACACTCATTGGCAAAAACTATTTAAAAAAATGAATATTAAGTTTTCGAAACACTCAACGGTGAAAACTGATTAAAAAATAAAAAATTACTATCAAGTTTTCGAACCACTTATCGACGAAAACTGATTAAATAAAGAAAATTGAATATTAAGTTTTCGAAACACTCATCGGCGAAAAATGATTAAAAAAAGAAAAATGAATATCAAGTTTTCGAAAACACTCATCGGCAAAAACAGACTAAAAAAAGAAAAATAAATATTAAGTTTTTGAAACACTTATCGGCGAAAACTGATTAAAAAAAGAAAAATGAATATCAAGTTTTCAGAACACTCATCGACAAAAACTGATTCAAAAAGAAAAATGAATATCAAGTTTTCGAAACACTTATCGGCGAAAACTATTTAAAAAAATGAATATTACGTTTTCGAAACACTCAACGGCGTAAACTGATTAAAAAATGAAAAATTACTATTAAGTTTTCGAAACACTTATCGGCGAAAACTAATTAAAAAAGAAAAATAAATATTGAATTTTTGAAACACTTATCGGCAAAAAATGATTAAAAAAAGAAAAATGAATATCAAGTTTTCAAAACACTCATCGGCAAAACCTGATTAAAAAAAAGAAAAATGAATATCAAATTTTCAGAACACTCATCGGCGAAAAGTAATTAAAAAAAGAAAAATAATTATCAAGTTTTCGAAAACACTCATGGGCGAAAACTGATTAAAAAAAGAAAAATGAATATTAAGTTTTCGAAACACTCATCTGAAAAACTAATTAAAAAAAGGAAAATGAATATCAAGCTTTCGAAACACTCATCAACGAAAACTTACTAAAAAAAGAAAAATGAATATCCATTTTTCGAAACACAAATCGACGAAAACTGATTAAAAAAATAAAAATGAATATAAAGTTTTCGAAACACTCATCGGCGAAAACTGATTAAAAAAAAGAAAAATAAATTTCAAGTTTTCGAAACACTCATCGGGAAAAAATGATTAAAAAAAAGAAAAATAAATATCAAGTTTCCGAAACACTCATTAGCGAAAACTTACCTAAAAAAGAAAAATGAATATCAAGTTTTTGAAACACTAATCGACGAAAACTAATTAAGAAAAAGAAAAATGAACATCAAGTTTTCGAAACACTCATCGATGAAAACTAATTAAATAAAGAAAAATGAATATCAAGTTTCCGAAACACTCATCGGCGAAAACTGATTAAGAAAAAGAAAAATGAATATCAAGTTTTCAGAACACTCATCATCGAAAACTGATTAAAAAATAAAAATGAATATCAAGTTCTCGAAACACTCATCGGCGAAAACTATTTAAAAAAAATGAATATTACGTTTTCGAAATACTCAACGGCGAAAACTGATTAAAAAATGAAAAATTACTATCAAGTTTTCGAAACACTCATCGGCGAAAACTAATTAAAAAAAAGAAAATTGAATATCAAGTTTTCGAAACACTCATTAGCGAAAACTTACTAAAAAAAGAAAAGGGAATATCAAGTTTTCGAAATACTCATCGGTAAAATCTGATTAAAAAAAGGAAAAATAAATATTAAGTTTTCGAAACACTCTTCGGCGAAAACTGATTAAAAAAAAGAAAAATGAATATCAAGTTTCAGAACACTCATCGGCGAAAATTTATTAAAAAAAGAAAAATAAATATCAAGTTTTTGAAAACAATATTCGGCAAAAATTGATTAAAAAAAAGAAAAATAAATATCAAGTTTTCAAAACACCTATCGACGAAAACTGATTAAAAAAAGAAAAATGAATATCAAGTTTTCAGAACACTCATCGGCAAAAACTGATTAAAAAAATAAAATCGAATATCAAGTTTTCGAAACACTCATCGGCGAAAACTAATTGAAAAAAAAGAAAAATGAATATTAAGTTTTCGAAACACTCAACGGCGAAAACTGATTAAAAAAGGAAAAATTACTATCAAGTTTTCGAAACACTCATCGGCGAAAACTAATTAAAAAAAGAAAAATATATATCAAGCTTTTAAAACACTCATTAGCGAAAACTTACTAAAAAAAGAAAAATGAATATTAAGTTTTCGAAACACTCATCGACGAAAACTGATGAAAAAAAGAAAAATGAATATTAAGTTTTCGAAACACTCATCGGCGAAAAATGATTAAAAAAAGGTAAATGAATATCAAGTTTTCAAAAACACTCATCGATGAAAACTTATTAAATAAAGAAAAATGAATATCACGTTTTTAAAACACTAATCGGCGAAAACTGATTAAGAAAAAAAAAATGAATATCAAGTTTTCGAAACACTCTTCGGCAAAAAACTGATTTAAAAAAAAAGAAAAATGATTATCAGGTTTTCAGAACACTTATCGGTGAAAATTAATTAAAAAAAGAAAAATGAATATCAAGTTTTCGAAAACACTCCTCGGCTAAAACTTGTAACACCCCGAAAAATGTCGAGGATTAAAGAATGAATTATTTGGGGAGTAGGAATTTAAATTTTTTTTTGAAAAAGGGAAGAATATTAAAATAAATAATATAATAATAAGTAAATAACTAAATATATGTATATATATATATATATATATATATATTAGTAAAGTAAAATAATAGAAAATATAAGGCAAGGAACAGAGATAGGGCACGGGAAAGAAGAGAGAATGAGAAAGAGTTGAGAGGGAGAAGAGACGATGAGACGGAGTGAAGCCATAGAAGAAGGGGAAAGGGAAATCTCACCGGAACGGCGGCCGGAGGTAGTCGACGCCATGAGAGAGAGGGATTGAGACGAGAGAGAGAGAAAGAAATCGAGAGTGGAGCAAGGAACGAAGTGGTGGCTTTTCTGTGAGTCTGTAAGTGGTGGCTTGCTGCTGTATATAGCTTAATTTTTCTGACAGTAAAGGGTATAAACTTTTGGTATGTATGAGTTGTGATTTTCTAATTGGAAATGGAACTTTAGGATTTTTGTGTCTTGTGGTTCTATTCCTGGCCATGCTACAGTTATTAAACTAGCTTAGTGATGCCTCGTTGATACTGTTAGTAAGCACTAATTAAGTTATGAAATGATCCTCCTAACTTACATATATGATTGAGTATTAGTGGTACTGTAAATGAAAGGAAATGAAAGGGTGTGTGTGATATTGATGCATGATTCTATTATATTCATTTTGGGTCTTCTGAATATGTTGAATGCTACATGAACGGTTTTAATGAGAGTTAAAGAATCTATGTTTAACAAACGAGTTTGTTTGGTTGAGAGGTTAATGGTCATTGACACTAAGCAGAAAGTGCTAATAATAGAGACCTAATCTTGTAAAAAAAAACATTGTGAAGAATTGAAGGAACCCAGATGAGACTTTAGATATTGAAGTAGGGATAAACTTGCAACTCTGGAAATGAGTTTTGGGACTGATTTTGGAAAAAGTGTTACAACCAGTAGGCTTAGCTTCAAAAGTCCATAATGCATGCTTGATTCGATTTAACGAGTTTGGTTTGAATAGATGCAAGAAGAAAGAATGAACACTCTTGATGTCATATTGTTCGTATGCAATGATGTGTAGCTACTACTAGATAAATCAACTAGACAGTTGAAGTTAATTGTGGTTTTATGGCAGCCACAAAGCTAAGGAGAATGAATATATATATGTTAGAAAGCAAAAATGCAGATGGTATAAACTTGGGGAAGTATAGGAACTTATTAAATAGAAAAAAAGACTATATGTAATTTCATAATAGAGGTTAGAAACGATTCTTTAAAATATGGATGTCATTGATGTGTGTATATACATATATAATCGGATTCTAGGAATTATGCGCAAAGGATAAATTAACTAAGTCAAGCTTAAGGATGAAGTGTTGTGACAATAGTAATTTAAACGAGTATGTAAATGTAACACTTAGTGGAATTGTTAGAAGGTACAAACAGTAATAAATCCTTAGAAGTCTTAAAATAGTGTGTGTTGTTGCACATAAGTTGGAATTGGGACTAGTGTAATGAATACATACTACCATATTTCCTTGGTTTGGGGATACTTAAGCAATTTCTTTAGGATTGTCAATGGGTAATTTTCACATGTGAGAATAATGGAGAGATAAATAATAAGTCAAGCTAAGTAAAAACCTTAATTAAGTAAATGTTGTTCTTATAGGAACAACGGCACACGATTGAGTGCAATAGGAACTCCGAGGAGACTAAAGTTACGAGAGAGGATTGCATGGAAGATTGGCCAAGGTGAGGGCTCTTTCATCTCTGCTCCTAGGGTTGTATGCTTATGTGGATTACATGAGTATGTGTATTATCTGCTTGTCTGATATGTGCTAGCTATAAGTATAGAATGCAAAAAGGATAAAAGAACTAGAACATAAGTTGTGGAAAGTAGCTTGGATAGGAAGACATAGGAGTAGAGTGTGATTGTTTGCTATGATTGGTGTGTTACAAATCCAACTCATACACTCCGGAAGCATGATGAGTATTTTATTAAATTTTTCCCACGACGGTGGCAAGAGTCCTTGTACGGAAGGACCAAGCTTTTAATTTGAAAACTCGTCACGACGGTGACTTAGATTATAATCATGCAAAAGGAGTTATTGGTGGGTTTTAGATTTGATTATGCTAGCGATGTGATACATCGACTAGAACAACGTCAGGGCACTTGAGACCTCAGTTTTATAATCACCATGACGATGATCATTGCCCTATTATGGCAAAAGGGTCAGAAAGGTTTTATATTGCTATGACGATAGCTTGAGGCTCAGAGAGTGCATCTGGACGGTTATATGAGTTATATCCTGTTGGGGATACTTGTACATATTATTAAGGAGAAGAATTGTTGATCCTTCGGGAAAGATACAAAGAATCCTATTAATATGTGAGACCAAGGTAAGGAGACACGGGAGGAACCTACGGGTGAACCGTGAGCCTAACCTAGTAAAAGAGAAACCATCATGTGGAGTTAGTCCAGGGTGTGTCAGTGGCCATGCTTCGAGACGTCGTGCCGTGCCCGCCATGTGGCATAGTTGGGTAATGGACGAGTGGGCTCAAGCTATTGCCCCGCAGCAAGGGGTCAGAACGTGCCACGTGGTGGCTATGCGTCAGTTGTTTGATAGATAGAAGTTGATTGTGTTTAATTAACAGAATTGTCACGAGGTGACCAGTACCCAAGTGAATGGGTTAAGTATGTTTTGCCACGTGGTGGCCAGTAGCCCGAGTGCACGGGTTTGAAGTAGAAAAGCCACATAGTGGCTTGTAGATACCCCAGGGTTGGGGAGATTAAGTAGATGTATGTTTAACATCTGCGTGTATGTATAAATTGTCTGTGGTTGCATATAACTGTTGATTGTGCAACGTAGTGGTAACGTACAGGACTACGTCACCACGTGCCTTGTTGATTCAAACATGCTGAACGTGAGAAGACCGGTAGGTAAAAGCCGGCACTATGTGTTACATGTTACTTGCTGATTGATGACGTGGAATAAACTGCTGCACGCTTATATCTGTTAAATGCCTGTGAGTGTTTGGGTGAAAAACTCTGTTATTGTGTGATCACCAAGAATGCATGCTAACTCACAGTAACTAGTTGTTTGTGCATGTGTTTGTGTATGACTCCCAGTCCCAGCGGTAAGGCACCCACCTTGCGCCGGGGATGGGAGAGTCCTCACTGAGTCGCGTGGTTAAGACTCACACCTCATTTTTACTACACGGAGACAGGTTAAGTACAAGTGGAAGAAGTCTCGGTGGAACGAGGGACAAGCCAAACTTTCCAAGACCCACAACTTGTTCATGTGGGTGAATAAATTGGAATTGTAATTTAATTTACCTTATAGTTATATCATAAAGTAAATGGTAGAAGTACCCAATTATATTGTATCACTACATCTAGAACTGTCAGCTTCACACAAATTAACGATCGGGATCCGTTAGATTACGATACAGGGGAAAACTTGTTTACAAATATATATATATATATATATATATATATATATATATATATATATATATATATACATATATGTGTTGCATGTGAATAGGATAGGCAGCATCTTCAGATATGTAACCAGTACAAAGGTTATATATATTATGTGTGTTTTCCTATATCTATATCCTGAGGCGGTATTGGCCGTGAATTTGCTTGCCTAGGATAGGCCACCATTTCGGTGTAGCCACGGTATTTTAATGCATGTGAATGTACTTTCGATAATAGATATTCTGTCAATTAGGCGATAAGGCTTACAGGCATAGGGGTATTCCTGTGTCTGTGCCGGTCACGGTCCTCTAAACGGGGATCGTGACAAAACTGATTAGAAAAAGAAAAATGAATATCAAGTTTTCGAAACACTCATCGACCAAAACTGATTAAAAAAAGAAAAATGAAAATCATGTTTTCGAAATACTCATCGGCAAAAATTGATTAAAAAAAGAAAAATAAATATTAAGTTTTCGAAACACTCATCGGCGAAAACTGATTAAAAAAAAGAAAATGAATATCAAGTTTTCAGAACACTCATCGGCGAAAATTGATTAAAAAAAGAAATATGAATATCAAGTTTTCAAAAACACTCATTGGCAAAAACTGATTAAAAAAAGAAAAATAAATATTAAGTTTTCGAAACACTCATCGACGAAAACTGATTAAAAAAAAGAAAAATGAATATCAAGTTTTCAGAACACTCTTCGGCGAAAATTTATTAAAAAAATAAAAATGAATATAAAGTTTTCGAAACACTCATCGGCGAAAACTGATTAAAAAAGGAAAATGAATATCAAGTTTTCGAAACACATATCGGCCAAAACTGATTAAAAAAAGAAAAATGAATATCAAGTTTTCGAAACACTCATCGGCAAAAACAGATTAAAAAAAGAAAAATGAATATCAATTTTTCGAAAAACTAATTATAAAAAGAAAAATGAATATCAAATATTTAACAGTTTTTGCTGACGTGGCATCCTATGTGGCAAAACGTTTCTTTTTTCTGTCAATTGTAACCCTAACGTTTTACATTTCTGCCAATGTCACCCTTTTCACTAGCACCATTAAATATTTAATAGTTTTTGCTTACGTGGCATCCTATGTGGCAAAAATATCTGACTTGGTATATTTTTTTCCACATCAGATTTCTTACTCATCTTTTTCCCATCAAAACCGTGTCGTTTTGACCTCGGCCTATTCTTTCTAAAATATAACTCAAACGTACATGCCATTTTGCAGACAAAAACATTGGAGACGTTATCCATTCTCTACTTTGTCGGAGACGTTACCCATTCTCTACTTTGCCGGAGACGTTACCCTAAAATAGAGAAAGGATAACGTCTCTGATGTCTTTATGAGCAAAATAGCGCGTGCGTTTGAGTTATATTTTAGAAGGAATAGGCCGAGGTCAAAACGACACAACTTTGATGGGGAAAAGATGAGTAGGAAATCTGATGTGGAAAAAAAATATACCAAGTCAGATATTTTTGCCACATAGGATGCCACGTAAGCAAAAATTATTAAATATTTGATGGTGTTAGTGAAAAGGGTGACATTGGCAGAAATGTAAAACGTTAGGGTTACAATTGACAGAAAAAAGAAACGTTTTGCCACATAGGATGCCATGTCAGCAAAAAATGTTAAATATTTGACGGTGTTAGTGAAAAGGGTGACATTGGCAGAAACGTAAAACGTTAGGGGTACAATTGATAGCGAAAAAACGTTAGGGGCGAAACTGACAGGACCTCCAAACGTTGGGGTTAGGAAAGGTACTTTTGCCAAAGAAAAATTAATATCAAGTTTTCGAAACACTCATCAACGAAAACTTACTAAAAAAAGAAAAATGAATATCCAGTTTTCGAAACACTATTCGACCAAAACTAATTAGAAAAATAAAAATGAATATAAATTTTCGAAACACTCATCGGCAAAAACTGATTAAAAAAGGAAAATGAATATCAAGTTTTCAAAACACTCATCGGCGAAAACTGATTAAAAAAAAAATGAATATCAAGTTTTCGAAACATTCATATACGAAAACTGATTAAAGAAATAAAAATTGAATATCAAGTTTTCGAAACACTCATCGGCGAAAACTGATTAAAAAAAGAAAATAAATATCAAGTTTTTGAAACACTCATCGGCGAAAACTGATTAAAAAAAGAAAAATGAATATCAACTTTTCGAAACACTCATCGGTGAAAAACTAATTAAATAAAGAAAAATGAATATCACGTTTTCGAAACACTCATCGGCAAAAACTGATTAAGAAAAAGAAAAATGAATATCATGTTTTCGAAACACTCATGGGGGAAAACTATTTAAAAAAAGAAAAAGAAAAATGAATATTACATTTTCGAAACACTAATTGACGAAAACTGATTAAGAAAAAGAAAAATAAATATCACGTGTTCGTAACACTCATCGGCGAAAATTGATTAAAAAAAGAAAAATGAATATCAAGTTTTCGAAACACTCATCGGCGAAAACTGATTAAAAAAAAAAGAAAAATGAATATCAAGTTTTCAAAACACTCATCGGCGAAAACTGATTAAAAAAAAGAAAAATGAATATCATATTTTGAAAAACACTCATCGGCTAAAACTTATTAAAAAAATGAATATCAAGTTTTCGAAACACTCATCGGCAAAAACTAATTAAAAAAAGAAAAATAAATATCAAGTTTTCGAAACACTCATCAGGGAAAACATACTAAAAAAAGAAAAATGATTATCCAGTTTTCGAAACACAATTCGACCAAAATTGATGTCACGACCCCCCTAGCGGACGTCCGTGAACGGCACGGGAGGTAGGATTTCTCCTATCCCGTAAGCCTCTAATCCCTGATTGACATTTTCACCTGTTTATAACTACCCATTTCTAATACAAGCAATATATAGTATTTATGGCCATCCTATCCTGTGACCTAAGTAGCGTACAATCCACAGCTCGCTCAACGCCGCTCAACGCCGCTTCAATCTATACATATACACATAATCAATCACACGTACATATAATATACATATTGATCACGCGCTTCAGGGCGGGTGATCTATCCTCTTCACATGTAGAATTCCTGTGTACAATCAAGTATATATATTCAATCACACACCTGCATATAATTTACATATTGATCGCACGCCTCAATGCGTGTGACCTATCCTATTCACATGCGGAAGCCGTATTTTCACACAATCAAGTATTCAGTCACACGTACATATAAATTTACATATTGATCACACGCTCCATGCGTGTGATCTATCCTATTCACACGTGAAAGTCATATACATATATATATATACACATGATATATATCATATCATAACCTATGTTCCCAACAACAAGACCAATCTTTAATCTGTATGAAGCCGACAATTCTAGAGTGTGACATATACATATACATATATATATATATATATATATATATATATATATATAGCAACTATACAGAACAATGCTATACCAAAATGAATCATATACATATATATCCTGGCAAAATACATATATCAATACTACCCATGCGAACAATGCGTGCGGTCTCTAAATTTGTCCGCCTCCCTGAGATGAAGTGGAAGCGCTCCCGATGCTTATACCACCTGTGTCTGTAACATTTAACATTGGGGTGAGTCAAACGGACTCAGTGAAAGGCTTTCTCATCCCTGGTGTAGTAGCTGGTACCACTACAACTGGGGAGAGGAGCCAATCACAAACACATACGCATATAACAGATTTTGAATTTCCATATATTAGGTGGTCAGGCAATTAGCATATGTCATATTCACAATAAAGAATTTAAAGCATGGTTCTACATACATTTAAATTCACACATACATCATATAATAGTTTAACATACAACTTCATGTGGATATCCATGTTCAAATTACCGTAATCATAAACTGGCCCGAAGGCATATCTCCGTTAGGGGAGAATCTGGCCCGAAGGCAATATCTCACGTGAGCAATATAGGAACCTAGTTGATCATTCTAAGAACCCCTGGCCCCAAGACTTTACTTGGAACAATAATCTGACCCCAAGACTTCACTTGGAGCATAGCCGGCGACTCATCTGACCTCGGTTTACCCAAGGCAATAGCCACAATGTGGTGTACTCATATACTTTGTATTTCTGTGAGTTTTGACTCAAGACAAGAGACTCAATCTACCCGGACCATCCGTGATAGACTCGGTTCCCGCGTTGTGCCATAAATGACCCCTATGGACCACTACTTGTTCATTTTACTTCTTGTTAGGCATCTAGATTTCCAAGTGGTTTCTAATTCGAACTCTGAGTTCAAAACAAGTCACCTATGTTTATTTTCTTTAAGGATTTACATACAAAACCACACCTTTCAGATAATAATCGATGAGGTTTGTTTCTAGTACCACAAGACCCTCACAAATAAAATTGACTCGACCCTACCCCCGATATTATCTAGGTCCCGAGGACCTTCTTTGCATATAAGGCTCCTTGAGCCACCATCTCTTTTACAATTCACATACATACATATAGCATGTTTCCACATATATTGTAATTTAGGAACAACAATAGCATGTTATCTAATATATAACTCCTACAAATAGGCAAGAAGGCAAACCATATATCCAAATCCGCAGTCAACCCTATAGGGCAAGGATAGGAAAGCCCCTCACCTGCTTGGCCCCTCAGATCGGCTCTCGGTGTGCCCGAAGGTCCGCTCACTGTATGGTGCCCTATATACATATATTTGAGAGATTCAGAAGCTTGAAATTCAACCACTATCGTGTACATGCAACGCTAGTGCTCATGTTCTCTCTAATTAATTCCATAGACTAGTTGTTGGCTTGGAAATGCCCTCAACTAGTTTTAGGACACCTAGCATGCTTCTATTCGTGTCCAACCCTTTCTTAATCACACTATTCGGAAGCTTTGACTTGGGAATGCAAGGTTACCCAATTCTACCTCTATGTGTCCATATGAACTTCCATTACCCAAGTCTTGAATTTATGGCTCAAGAGAATCATAAATCCCACTTGTCCAAGATTTCCACTTACCAAAATAGCCTTGAACACTTTACCTACACATGAATACACATACCCGAATACGCGTAAAATTAGAAAATTGTCTCTTTTTCCCCCGTGTTGGGTTCCGGTGAGACGGTGAGTACTCGGGTTTTAATCCCTCGTACAATCCAATAATTTTAACAATTATATAATTGCTATCCAACCTCTTAATGCATCTCAAGTCAGCCCATAACACCCTTAAACATTTCCAATCATACTTTTCCTACTAGTTTTCCAACCTGGATAAATTCCATCAAATTAGTTCCGGTTCCTAAGCTTCCAATTCACTTAATAACATGCAAATACTTTAATTTAGGACCCAGAATACTCAGATTGAATCAATTGGGGTCTTTCCAAAAAATCCCTAAAATTGATAAAATTGGGGTTTGAGAGTTTCGGGACTTCTCACCTCGATTCAACCGGTTAGAAGGACGATATGGAGTACAGGAGACTCCCAGCCACCTTCCCCGGTGAAGAGACGGCGTTTTCCGGCGAGTTTTTCGGCGAGAAAGCTCTCTCCCTTTGCTTTCTCTCTCTAACCTGTGATCTCTCTCTCCCGCAGCACCAAAACGGTGATGAGCTCCGGCTTCCCCGCACGTCCGGCCACTCCACGCGAGCTCAGCCTGTCAACGCCCTGCTCCGCCTTCCTCCGTGCGTTTTTCCCGTGGACGTAGCCTCAGCCCTCTCTCCGTCTTTCTCTTCTCTTCTTTCCGTCGACCCCTTCCCTTTCACATCTGCTTTCTTTTCCTTTCTTTTCTATTTTATTCCTCTTTTCTTATCTTTTATAATATATATATATATATATATATATATATAATAAATTAATATATATACATATCATTAAAAAAAACAATCTGATATATAAAAATAAATAAGAAAAAGAAATATATAAAAATTTAGGATTTACACTAATTTGTATTTTTTAAAAAAAATATGCAGTAGGATAGTGTGTATTTTTATCTCATTTTCCACTTTAAATAAATTAATTAATTTAGACCAATGATGTTAATTAAATATTCTCGGGTATTACAATCTTCCCCCCTTAAGAAATTCGGTCCCTGAATTTCAAACAAAATACTAACCTTAGTCTCGAAATAGGTGAGGATACGTCCTGCATATTTCACCCTCGACCTCCCATGTAGCTTCTTCGGTCGAGTAGTTTCTCCACAGAACTTTAACCAATGGAATCTCTTTCGTTCTGAGTTTCTTCAACTGCCGATCTAAGATTTCCACTGGCTCCTCTTCATACGTCATACTTTCGGTTAGTTGGACGTCTTGTGATTGGATCACGTGCGAGGGATCGGGAAGATACTTCCGAAGCATTGATACATGAAAGACAGGGTGTACCCCCTCCAATTCCGTAGGCAATTCCAACCGATACGCTACATTCCCAATTCGTTCTGAGATTTCAAACGGTTTGATATACCGAGGACTCAACTTCCCCTTCTTACCGAATCGCATCACGCCTCTCATTGGTGATATTCTCAAGAACACCTGATCACCAACAGCAAACTCCAGTTCTCTCCTTCGATTGTCTGCATAAGAATTTTGCCTACTCTGAGCCGTCAGCAATCTCTCCCTTATACACTTTACTTTTTGTAAGGCATCTTGTAGCAATTCCGGGCCGACTAGGCTAGCTTCTCCGACCTCGAACCACCCAATCGGGGATCTGCATCTGCGACCGTACAGAACCTCGAAATGTGCCATTTGAATACTTGCTTGATAACTGTTATTGTACGCAAACTCAGCCAAAGGTAAATACCGTTGCCAACTTCCGCCGAAATCCATAATACACGCCCGAAGCATGTCCTCAAGAATCTGAATGGTTCTTTCTGATTGCCCATCGGTTTGTGGGTGGAAGGCAGTACTCAGATCAACTCTAGTTCCCAACACTTCCTGCAATGACTTCCAAAACCTGGAAGTGAACTGTGGCCCTCTATCAGATATTATGGACACTGGCACACCATGCAATCTAACGATTTCTGATAGGTAAATCTGTGCATATTGACTCACTCCGTAAGTGGTCTTAACTGGCAGAAAGTGTGCGGACTTAGTCATGCGATCTACTATCACCCAAATCGAATAAAATCCCCGTTGTGATCTTGGCAACCCTGTTACAAAATCCATCGTTATCCTCTCCCATTTCCACTCAGGTATTTCTATTTGTTGTAATGTTCCGGCGGGCTTCTGGTGTTCAGCCTTGACTTGCTGGCACACTAAACACCTGGCTACATAGTTTGCGACATCCTTTTTCATGCCATTCCACCAATACAACTGTTTCAGGTCATGATACATTTTATTAGCTCCCGGATGGATTGTATATGCTGTCCGGTGTGCTTCTTCAAGAATTCTTTCTTTCAAGTTATCAACCATAGGGACACACAACCGTCCCTCCAACCGAAGTATCCCAAAATCATCTATAGAGAATCGAACGTCGTCCCCTTTCCCCTTAGTTACGGTATCCCTGATTTGCTTGAGGTCGGTATCTTCATCTTGCCTAGCCTTCACCTCTTTTACCAAAGAGGACTTAGCTTGCAAATGGGCTAAAAGTGAGTTAGAACTTCCAATCTCAAACTGATTTCTCGTTTGCTCTAGCTCGTGCAGTTCTCTAATTAACGATCTCCTTTCTTCACTTAGATGAGCAAGACTGCCCATGGATTTCCGACTCAGAGCATCAGCTACCACATTAGCCTTTCCTAGATGATACAAGATCGTGCAGTCGTAGTCTTTCAACAACTCCAACCATCGACGTTGTCTCAAGTTCAAGTCTTTCTGCTCGAAAATGTATTTGAGGCTTTTGTGGTCTGTATAAATTTCCAAAGTCTCACCATATAAGTAGTGTCTCCATATTTTCAAAGCGAATACTACAGCCGCCATTTCGAGGTCGTGAGTCAGGTAGTTCTTCTCATGTTTCCTTAGTTGTCGCGATGCATACGCAATCACCTTGCCATGTTGCATCAAGACACACCCTAACCCGATCCTCGACGCATCACAATATACCACATACCCTCCTGTGCCTTCAGGTAATGCTAGCACCGGAGCGGTAGTGAGACTGTCCTTCAGCTTCTGAAAACTCTGCTCACACTTGTCATCCCATACAAACTTCACTCCTTTCTGAGTCAATCTAGTCACAAGTGCAGCAACCTTAGAGAAGTCCTGCACAAATCTTCTATAATATCCAGCCAAACCCAAGAAACTGCGAATCTCAGTAACAGAGGTAGGTTGGGACCAATTCTTCACTGCCTCTATCTTACTTGGATCAACGTGGATTCCCTCTGATGATACCACATGACCCAAAAAGGCAAATCTGTCAAGCCATAATTCACACTTAGAGAACTTGGCATACAGTTTTTCCTCTCTCAACCTCTGCAATGCTAATCTCAAGTGTTCAGCATGTTCCTCAGAATTCTTTGAATAAACCAATATGTCGTCAATGAAGACAATGACAAATCGGTCCAGAAATGGTTGAAAGACCCTGTTCATCATGTCCATGAACGCTGCAGGAGCATTAGTTAATCCGAAAGACATAACCAAGAACTCGTAATGTCCATATCGGGTCTGGAATGCGGTCTTAGGTATGTCTGATTCCCGAATCTTTAATTGATGGTACCCAGATCGCAAATCAATCTTGGAAAACCGCTTCGAACCCTGCAACTGATCAAATAGGTCATCTATCCTCGGCAGTGGATATTGACTGTGAATTGTCACTTTGTTTAACTTTCGGTAATCGATACACAACCGTAAAGATCCGTCCTTGTTCTTTACAAAAAGGACCAGTGCACCCCAAGGAGAGAAACTGGGTCTTATATAACCCTTGTCAAGCAACTCTTGCAATTGTGTATGTAGCTCCTTCAGCTCTTTCGGAGCCATACGGTAAGGTGGCGTGGAGAAAGGCTGGGTGCCAGGTTGCAGCTCAATTTCAAATTCAATCTCACGATCGGGTGGCAACCCCGGCAATTCTTCTGGAAATACATCCAAAAACTCTCGCACTACCGGTACTTGAGTCGGTGAAAGTACTACTTTCGTGGTATCTTGGACGAACGCCAAATACCCTTTGCATCCTTTTGCCAGTAACTTGGATGCCTTCAAAGCCGAGATCAAGCTTGGATACGGTGCAGCTCCGTCACCCCGTATCACAAAGGGCTCCTCGTTTGGCATATTGAATTTCAAGCATTTAGCCCTGCAGTCCACAACCGCATGGCAAGATGACAACCAATCCATCCCGAGGATCACATCAAGATCAACCATACATAACAACCGAAGGTCTACCACAGTCTCATGACCATCGACCTCCACAATGCAAGACATGTGCACATACTCTACTTGTACCGATTCTCCCATTGGTGTAGAGACCAGTACTGTTTCTTCCATTCTAGATGGACTTTTGTTGAATTTAGAGGCAAATGCATGCGACACATAGGAATGAGTGGAGCCGGAATCAAATAAGACTCATGCTTCAAGAGAGCAGACAATAAGAGTACCTGTCACGACTGCATTTGATGCATGAGCATCCTGCTGAGAGAGCGCAAATACCCGCGCTTGTCCTCCACCTACCGCCCCTGGCCCTCGGCCACTAGATCCTGCACCACGGCCTCTAGCTGCACCTGTACTTGCTGGTTGTGGTGGTACGATTCTTACTGGTGGGGCTGGAATAGGTGTACTTCCCGGCGTCGGATTACTCCTCACACTTGTACTCTCTTTTCTCTTAGGACACTCTCTAGCCATATGGCCCACCTGGCCACAGTGGTAGCATCCCCCTGTCAGTCTCTGACACACCCCAAAATGATACCTGCCACAAGTCGTACACTGGGGTCTCGTTTTTTCGGCATTTCCACCCCCTTGCACTCTCTGTCCCCCTTAAGAATTATTTCTTGTACCTGTTTCATGAGTGGTAGTTGAGGATTGTCCTCCTACGGACCCTGAATATCCTGCACCTCCACCTGTTGTCTTCCTTTTCTTACTTCCACCTCCTTAGTTGTCACTGCCTGTAATTAACTTCACCTTAGGATCAACAGATGTCCCGTACCTCTTCCTGGTCTCAATCATTCTAGCACAATCTGCTGCCTGAGATAAAGTCTCAAACTGTCTCCTCTAAGGTAACAGAGCAGTAAACAACGGCTCCGTGAGTCGGTGTATGAATCTCTTGATCCTCGCCTCTTCATCAGGAACCAACTCAGGTGAGAATTGAGCTAGTTCTATAAAAAGTAACTCATACTCCGTCACGGTCATGTTAGGAGTCATCCACAACTCCTCAAATTGCTGACGCTTCGCATCTTTGGTGCCTTCAGGTAAAAACCGACCTAGGAATTCCCTCTGAAAATCTTCCAGGTCATCGGTGCCACTATACGTGAATACCTCGTCTGTACTGACTCTATCCATACTCTAGCCGCTCCCCTCAGCTAGAATGAAGCTAATTCCACTAATTCATGGCCTGAGCACCTCAGCATGCGCCCAATTCTGACCACATCTCTGATAAAGTACTGCGGATCCTCCTTCTCACTAGTTTCGCAGAAAGTGGGTGGATGAAGCTTCAGAAATTTTGAGATTGGCAGCTCTCGGGGTGCTAGCCGTGGCTCACGAGGCATTCCCTGTGGTTGTTGCCATTCCCTATCCTCTTCCTCAACAATCTCCATCTCTTGATTGCTAGGAACTCTCTCTTGTTCTTCCTCGCCGACTACTAACCGGCGTACTTCCCTTTGTATTTGTCTTGTCATTTCCGCCACGGAAGGTGCACCTGTCTCTACTTGAGGTTGTGGTTCCGGTGACGGTCTCCTCTCTTCCCCTCTCACTGGTGCTCTACCTCAACCTCGAGCACGACCTCTACCTCGGCCTCAGGTACGGCCTCTACCCCTGCCTCGGGTGGGTATTCCCTCCTCCCGAACTGACTCACGATCAATTTCAGCAAGAGTCCTTCCTCCACCCCTAGTCTGTCTCGTAATAGGTGGCATCCCTATACTGCACAAGGACCACACCTAATAAGTACACGTATATTAATGATATTTCATATCAAAGAGAGTAGAAAGAAAGGCTGACACATAATTTCCTGGGTACTTCCACAAGTGTCTTTTTACTCCTACGTTGTGCCCGGGTACACAAAGAGGGGTAAACCGACACCCAGTCATACCTATGGCTTCATACAGTTTAAAGTGACCTGGCTCTGATACCAAGTTTGTCACGACCCCCCTATCGGACGTCCGTGACCGGCACGGGAGGTAGGATTTCTCCTATCCCGTAAGCCTCTAATCCCTGATTGACATTTTCACCTATTTATAACTACCCATTTCTAATACAAGTGATATATAGTATTTATGGCCATCCTATCCGGTGACCTAAGTAGCGTACAATCCACGGCTCGCTCAACGCCGCTTCAGTCTATACATATACACATAATCAATCACACGTACATATAATATACATATTGATCACGCGCTTCAGGGCGGGTGATCTATCCTATTCACATGCAGAATTCCTGTGTACAATCAAGTATATATATTCAATCACACACCTGCATATAATTTACATATTGATCGCACGCCTCAATGCGTGTGACCTATCCTATTCACATGCGGAAGCCGTATTTTCACACAATCAAGTATTCAGTCACACATACATATAAATTTACATATTGATCACACGCTCCATGCGTGTGATCTATCCTATTCACACGCGAAAGTCATATACATATATATATACACATGATATATATCATATCATAACCTATGTTCCCAACAACAAGACTAATCTTTAATCTGTATGAAGCCGACAATTCTAGAGTGTGACATATACATATATATATATATAGCAACTGTACAGAACAATGCTATACCAAAATGAATCATATACATATATATCCTGACAAAATACATATATCAATACTTCCCACGCGAACAATGCGTGCCGTCTCTAAATCTGTCCGCCTCCCTGAGATGAAGTGGAAGCGCTCCCGATGCCTATACCACCTGTCTCTGTAACATTTAACATTGGGGTGAGTCAAACGGACTCAGTGAGAGGCTTTCCCATCCCTGGTATAGTAGCTGGTACCACTACAACTGGGGAGAGGAGCCAATCACAAACACATACGCATATAACAGATTTTGAATTTCCATAAGTTAGGTGGTCAGGCAATTAGCATATGTCATATTCACAATAAAGAATTTAAAGCATGGTTTTATATACATTTAAATTCACACATACATCATATCATAGTTTAACATACAACTTCATGTGGATATCCATGTTCAAATAACCGTAATCATAATCTGGCCCGGAGGCAATATCTCACGTGAGCGATATAGGAACCTAGTTGATCATTCTAGGAACCCCTGGTCCCAAGACTTTACTTGGAACATTAATCTGACCGCAAGACTTCACTTGGAGCATAGCCGGCGACTCAACTGACCTCGGTTTACCCAAGGCAATAGCCACAATGTGGTGTACTCATATACTTTGTATTTCTGTGAGTTTGACTCAAGACAAGAGACTCAATCTACCCGGACCATCCGTGATAGACTCGGTTCCCGCATTGTGCCATAAATGACCCCTATGGACCACTACTTGTTCATTTACTTCTTGTTAGGCAATCTAGATTTCCAAGTGGTTTCTAATTCGGATTCTTGGTTCAAAACAAGTCACCTATGTTTATTTTCTTTAAGGATTTACATACAAAACCACACCTTTCAGATAATAATCGATGAGGTTTGTTTCTAGTACCACAAGACCCTCACAAATAAAATTGACTCGACCCTACCCCCGATATCATCTAGGTCCCGAGGACCTTCTTTGCATATAAGGCTCCTTGAGCCACCATCGCTTTTACAATTCACATACATACATATAGCACGTTTCCACATATATTATAATTTAGGAACAACAATAGCATGTTATCTAATATATAATTCCTACAAATAGGCAAGAAGGCAAACCATATATCCATATCCACAGTCAACCCTATAGGGCAAGGATAGGAAAGCCCCTCACCTGGTTGGCCCCTCGGATAGGCTCTCGGTGTGCCCGAAGGTCCACTCACTATATGGTGCCCTATACACATATATTTGAGAGATTCAGAAGCTTGAAAATTCAACCACTATCGTGTACATGCAACGCTAGTGCTCATGTTCTCTCTAATTAATTCCATAGACTAGTTGTTGGCTTGGAAATGCCCTC
Organism: Senna tora; assembly: GCA_014851425.1. NCBI lineage: Eukaryota > Viridiplantae > Streptophyta > Magnoliopsida > Fabales > Fabaceae > Senna > Senna tora. The sequence continues at coordinate 18,662,398 of CM026261.1, read as the reverse complement.
AACTAGTTTTAGGACACCTAGCATGCTTCTATTCGTGTCCAACCCTTTCTTAATCGCACTATTCGGAAGCTTTGACTTGGGAATGCAAGGTTACCCAATTCCACCTCTATGTGTCCATATGAACTTCCATTACCCAAGTCTTGAATTTATGGCTCAAGAGAATCATAAATCCCACTTGTCCAAGATTTCCACTTACCAAAATAGCCTTGAACACTTTACCTACACATGAATACACATACCCGAATACGCGTAAAATTAGAAAATTGTCTCTTTTTCCCCCGTGTTGGGTTCCGGTGAGACGGTGAGTACTCGGGTTTTAATCCCTCGTACATTCCAATAATTTTAACAATTATATAATTGCTATCCAACCTCTTAATGCATCTCAAGTCAGCCCATAACACCCTTAAACATTTCCAATCATACTTTTCCTACTAGTTTTTCAACCCGGATAAATTCCATCAAATTAGTTCCGGTTCCTAAGCTTCCAATTCACTTTAATAACATGCAAATACTTCAATTTAGGACCCAGAATACTCAGATTGAATCAATTGGGGTCTTTCCAAAAAATCCCTAAAATTGATAAAATTGGGGTTTGAGAGTTTCGGGACTTCTCACCTCAATTCAACCGGTTAGAAGGACGATATGGAGTACAGGAGACTCCCAGCCACCTTCCCCGGTGAAGAGACGGCGTTTTCCGGCGAGAAAGCTCTCTCCTTTGCTTTCTCTCTCTAACCCGTGATCTCTCTCTCGTCCATCACCAAAACGGTGATGAGCTCCGGCTTCCCTGCACGTCCGGCCACTCCACGCGAGCTCAGCCCGTCAACGCCCTGCTCCGCCTTCCTCCGTGTGTTTTTCCCGTGGACGTAGCCTCAGCCCTCTCTCCGTCTTTCTCTTCTCTTCTTTCCGTCGACCCCTTCCCTTTCACATCTGCTTTCTTTTCCTTTCTTTTCTATTTTATTCCTCTTTTCTTATCTTTTATAATATATATATATAATAAATTAATATATATACATATCATTAAAAAAAACAATCTGATATATAAAAATAAATAAGAAAAAGAAATATATAAAAATTTAGGATTTACACTAATTTGTATTTTAAAAAAAAAAAATGCAGTAGGATAGTGTGTATTTTTATCTCATTTTCCACTTTAAATAAATTAATTACTTTAGACCAATGATGTTAATTAAATATTCTCGGGGATTACAACTGATTAAAAAAATAAAAATGAATATAAATTTTTGAAACACTTATCGGCGAAAACTGATTAAAATAGAAAAATGAATATCAAGTTTTCGAAATATTCATCTAAGAAAACTGATTAAAGAAAATAATAATGAATATCAAGTTTTCGAAACACTCATCGGCGAAAATTGATTAAAAAAAGAAAATAAATATCAAGTTTTTGAAACACTCATCGGCGAAAACTGATTAAAAAAAGAAAAATGAATATCAAGTATTCGAAACACTCATCGGCGAAAACTGATTAAAAAAAGAAAAATGAATATCAAGTATTCGAAACACTCATCGGTGAAAAACTAATTAAATAAAGAAAAATGAATAACACGTACGTTTTCGAAACACTCATCAGCTAAAACTGATTAAGAAAAAGAAAAATGAATATCATGTTTTCGAAACAGTACTCATCAGGGAAAACTATTTAAAAAAAAATGAATATTACATTTTCGAAAGATTCATCGATGAAAACAAATTAAATAAAGAAAAATGAATATTACGTTTTCGAAACACTCATCGGCGAAAACTGATTAAGAAAAAGAAAAATGGATATCAAGTTTTTCGAAACAATCATCGGCGAAAACTGATTAAAAAAAAGAAAAACGAATATCAAGTATTCAGAACACTCATCGGCGAAAATTGATTAAAAAAAGAAAAATGATTATGAAGTTTTCGAAAACACTTATCGGCTAAAATTGATTAAAAAAGAAAAATGAATATCAAGTTTTCGAAACACTCATCGGCCAAAACTGATTAAAAAAAGAAAAATAAATATCACGTTTTCAAAAAACTCATCGGCGAAAAATGATTTAGATAAAGAAAAATGAATATCAAGTTTTCGAAACACTAATCGGTGAAAAACAAACTAAATAAAGAAAAATGAATATCACGTTTTCGAAATACTCATTGGCGAAAACTGATTAAGAAAAAGAAAAATGAATATCAAGTTTTCGAAACACTCATCGGGGAAAACTATTTAAAAAAAGAAAAGAAAAATAAATATCAAGTTTTCGAAACACTTATCGGCGAAAACTATTTAAAAAAAAGAAAAATGAATATTACGTTTTCAAAACACTAATCGGTGAAAACTGATTGAAAAAAAGAAAAATGAACATCATGTTTTCAGAACACTCATCGGCGAAAAGTGATTAAAAAAAAGAAAAATGAATATCAAGTTTTCGAAACACTAATCGGCGAAAACTAATTAAAAAATGAAAAATTACTATCAAGTTTTCGAAACACTTATCGGCGAAAATTGATTAAAAAATAATAAATATTATGTTTTTGAAACACTTATCGGTAAAAACTGATTAAAAAAAGGAAAATGAATATCAAGTTTTCAAAACATTCATCGGCGAAACTTGATTAAAAAAAAGGAAAATGAATATCAAGTTTTCAGAATACTCATCGGCGCAAACTGATTAAAAAAAGAAAAATAATTGTCAAGTTTTCGAAAACACTCATCGACGAAAACCCTGATTAAAAAAAGAAAAATGAATATCAAGTTTTCGAAGCACTCATTAGCGAAAACTTACTAAAAAAAGGAAAATGAATATCCAATTTCCGAAACACTAATCGACGAAAACTGATTAAAAAAATAAAAATGAATATAAAGTTTTCGAAACACTCATCGGCGAAAACTGATTAAAAAAATAAAAAAAATATCAAGTTTTCGAATCACTCATCAGCAAAAACTGATTAAAAATAAATAAATATCAAGTTTTCGAAACAATCATTAGCAAAAACTTACCTAAAAAAGAAAAATGAATATCACATTTTCGAAACACTCATCGATGAAAACTAATTAAATAAAGAAAAATGAATATCAAGTTTTCGAAACACTCATCGGCGAAAACTATTTTAAGAAAATGAATATTACGTTTTCGAAACACTCAACGGCGAAAATTTATTTAAAAATGAAAAATTACTATAAAGTTTTCGAAACACTCATCGGCGAAAACTGATTAAGAAAAAGAGAAATGAATATCAAGTTTTCGAAACACTCTACGACAGAAACTAATTAAAAAAAGAAAAATGAATATTACGTTTTCGAAACACTCAACGGCGAAAACTGATGAAAAAATGAAAAATTACTATCACGTTTTCGAAACACTCATCGGCGAAAACTGATTAAAAAATAGAAAAATGAATATCAAGTTTTCGAAACACTCATTGGCAAAAACAAATTAAAAAAAGAAAAATGAATATCAAGTTTTCGAAACACTCATTAGTGAAAACTTACCAAAAAAAGAAAAATGAATATAAAGTTTTCGAAAAACTCATCAGCAAAAACTGATTTAAAAAAAGAAAAATAAATATTAAATTTTCGAAACACTTATTGGCGAAAACTGAACAAAAAAAATAAAAATGAATATCAAGTTTTCAGAACACTTATCGGCGACAATTAATTAAAAAAAGAAAAAGAAAAATGAAAATCATGTTATAGAAAACACTCATCGGCTAAAACTGATTAAAAAAAGATAAATGAATATCAAGTTTTCGAAACACTCATCGGCAAAAACTGATTAAAACAAGAAAAATAAATATCAAGTTTTCGAAACACTCATCAGCGAAAACTTACTAAAAAAAGAAAAATGAATATCTAGTTTTCGAAATACTATTCGACCAAAACTGATTAAAAAAGTAAAAATGAATATAAATTTTCAAAACAGTCATCGGGGAAAACTGATTAAAGAAAGAAAAATGAATATCAAGTTCTCGAAACACTCATCTACGAAAACTGATTAAAGAAAATAAAAATGAATATCAAGTTTTCGAAACACTCATCAGCGAAAACTGATTAAAAAAAGTAAATATCAAGTTTTTGAAACACTCATCAGTGAAAATTGATTAAAAAAGGAAAAATGAATATCAAGTTTTCGAAACACTCATCGGTGAAAAACTGTAATACCCCGAAAAATTTCGAGGATTAAAGAATGATTTATTTAAAATTTTGAGGATTTAAGAATGATTTATTCCGGGGCTAGGAATTAAAACCTTAAAAAGAATATAGAAAAAGTTTGAAAGTTAAGAGAAACCGGAGAGGAATTTTTTTTCAAAGGTTGTAATACCCAAGAAAATTTTTCGAAGTTTAAAATAAAATAAAAGGAAAGGAAAAAGAAGTAGAAAATAATTTTTAGGATTTAATTCAGGCCTAAGAAATTGGAAACTTGAATTAAATAGGGAAAGGGATTAAATTAAAAATACAAATTAGTTATTATTTATTCAATTATAAATTAATTTATTTTTAATAATATTTATTTAATTATTATTATTTAATTATTAATTTAATTTTAATTATATTTATTTATTTATTATTTAAGTATTAATTATTTTATTTTATTTTTAATTATTTAATTATGTTAATTGGGGGAGGGTGCCGTGATTTATATTAGAAAGAAAGAAAAGAAAGAAGAAAGAAAAGAGAAAGAGAGAGAGAGGACAAGAGATAGAGTAGAGAGAGAGAGAGGATGTGTGAGGGAAGAAGAAGGGGGAAGGAGGAGGAATCTCGCCGGAGGAGAGCTAGTCGATGCCGGAAAAGCTCACTGGAGCTCGACTACAACATTTCCCACACCTCCCACCGATCGAATCAAAGGTTGGTAACCCCAATTTAATTCTAAATCCTTAATTTCTCCATTTTTAGGGATTCCTTCGATCCACCTTAGATTGAGTTGTTTCGAGGGTAGATTGAGACCTAGAAAGTGTTCTTGAACACTTAGTTCGTTGGGGTAGGAATCGAGATTATATTTTCGGATTTGTCCAAATTCGAATTTGGAAGGATTTGGGGTTAAAATTCTAATTATTCATGAATTGGGGAAATTGTTGATAATCAGGATTGAGCTTGGATTTGAGTAAATAGGCTTGGATTGATATTATTAAAATTATATGGTTGGAATATTAGCCGAATAAGACCCGTGAAGAGCTGGCCCGAGGTTACTAAGGTTGAACCATGACGTTAACGTACTGGGTCCCTGCTTGGGTTGCCCAAATACATTTTAAGGGTGATGTTGAGGGCTCCAAACCTCTTCTTTTCAATCTTAAACACCCTAGAATAATTCTAAATATGCTATCAAGCATCAAGAATTAATTTAGGTACTTTCTTGTTTCCCAAGAGTGGAAGCTTGCGGAACAATGAAATCCAATTTTTAAAATTTCAACCTTCTCCCCTCATAAATATTTAGGAAACCTTAAGTAGGACAAATCAGAGGTATATTGGGGTTTAGAAACTAGATTTCTTAGAACTCAAGTAGGAAAACAAGTTGGATCAAAATGTTTAGACCTTCCTAAAATTAGGATTCCTTCCAACCAAGCTAGATAAGCTTCCTTATATGCGAATACAAGTTAGATTGAGGTCTAATACTCAAATCCAAGTATGTGAAACACTCAAGTAGATTGTTATATGTGAGTAAGTCAAGTGTCCAAGGAAGGATATGATGCGAACCCACTGGGGATTGATCCCACGAACCCACAATCAATCTGAAATATACGTACCCCAAGAAAGCTAAACAAAGGTCGAACGACCCACTTGAACCCTTGAACTCGAACGAACAAGGACCCAAAGTGTTAAAAGACGCCACAAGGATGATCAAACCTTGGTAAGTCTGTTAGTTCATTGAAGAACCCTAGAGAGAATCCACTCCCAAGATGAATAATCAAATTCTCATATAATTCAAAACTTAACTTCAAAATGTTGGGTGCAATGCTTTATATAGGAAAACAAACCCTAGGTTAATTTAATAAAATAGGAAACCTAATCCTAATGATTCTAAAATTTGAAAGATAACTTAAAATTCAAAATAAGCAACTAATAATCCTCAAAATTCGCACTAAATAAAAATCTAAATTATAATCACCATATTAAGCCCAAAATGTGATTATTTAGGCCCAAAAGAATCTTCATATATGTAGTACTTGGTCCAAACTCTTTAAGGTTAAGTCTTTAAGCCCAATTCAGGTTGAGGAACTCCAGTTTCAGCCCTTAATAAATTAATGACGTTTTCATCATTATTTTCTACTCCAATCGCTAACTGCTTCTCCCAAGTCTCTCGTGCTAGCCCAATTAATGCTTCATTGATCTTCTTAGCTCGAGTTCTTGTGATTGGTCCACTTGGAATTCGTAACGGGTCTTTAGCCTGCTCAACCGCATCAGGATACGCATAAGTCGGGATAGAGAAGTCCAATAAGACCAAGAGCTTGACTCTGTGGCAACCATGGACTACACACGAGAGTAATGCAGAAATAAATAACAAGTTAAGCTAAGTAATAACCTTAATGAAGTAAATGTTGTTCTTATAGGAACAACGACACGCAATAGGGTGCAACAAGAACTCCGAGGAGACTAAAGTTACAGGAGAGGATGGCATGGAAGGTTGGCCAAGGTGAGGGTTCTTCCATCTCTGCTCCTAGGATTGTATGCTTATGTGGATTACATGAGTATGTATATTCTCTGCTTGTCTGGTATGTGTTAGCTAAATGTATAGAAAGCTAAAAGAATGAAAGAACTAGAAATAGGTTGTGGAAAGTAGCTTGGATAGGAAAACATAGGAGTAGAGTATAATTGTTTGCTATGATTGGTGTGTTACAAATCCAACTCATACACTCCGGAGGCATGATAAGCATTTTATTAAATCTTTTCCACGACGGTGGCAAGAGTCCTTGTAAGGAAGGACTAAGCTTTTATTTTGAAAACTCGTCACGACGGTGACTTAGATTATAATCATGCAAACGGAGTTATTGGTGGGTTTTGGATTTGGTTATGCTAGCGATGTGAGACATCGACTAGAACAACGTCAGATGGCACTTGAGACCTCAATTTTATAATCACCATGATGATGGTCATTGCCCTATCCTGGTAATAGGGTCAGAAAGGTTTTATATTGCTATGACGATAGCTTGAGGCTCAGAGAGTGCATCTGGACGGGTATATGAGTTAGATCCGGCTAAGGATACTCGTCCATATTAATAAGGAGAAAAATTGTTGATCCTTCGGGAAAGATACAAAGAATCCTATTAATATGTTAGACCAATGCCCCGCAGCAAGGGGTAAGGACGTGCCACGTGGTGGCTACGTATAAGTTGTTTGATATATAGAAGTTGATTGTGTTTGATTAATAGAATTGTTACGAGGTGACTAGTACCCAAGTGATTGGGTCAAGTATTGTTTGATTAACAGAATTGTCACGAGGTGACCAGTACCCAAGTGAATGGGTTAAGTATGCTTTGCCACGTGGTGGCCAACAACCCGAGTGAACGGGTTCGAGGTACAAAAGCCATGTAGTGGCTAGTAAATACCTCAGAGTGGGGGAAGTTAAGTAGATGTATGTTATAGTATCTACGTGTACTTAAAGGATTGTCTGTGTTTGCATATTATTGCTGATTGTGCAGCGGAGTGGTGACGTATAGGATTACGTCATCACAACGTCTTGTTTGATTCAGATATGCTAAACGTGAGAAGACCGGTAAGTAAAAGCCGACACTATATGTTATGTGATTCATTGTTGATTGATGATGTGGAATAAACTGTTGCATGTTTGTATCTATTAAATGCATGTGAGAGTGTTTGGGTGAAATTTCTGTTGTTGTGTGATCACCAAGAATGCATGCTAATAATAGTAACTAGTTGTTTTTGCATGTGGTTGTGTATGACTCCCAAACCCAGCGCTATGGTACCTGCCTGGCGCCGAGGATGGGAGAGTTCTCACTGAGTCGCGTGGTTAAGACTCACACCTCATTTTTACTACACAGAGACATGTTAAGTACAGGTGGAAGAAGTCTCGGTGGAACGATGGCTGTGAAACATTTTCCAAGACCCACAACTTGTTCATGTGGGTGAATAAAGTGTAATTGTAATTTAATTTGCTTTATCATTGTATCTTAAAGTAAAGGGTAGACGTACCCAATTAGAATGTATTACTAAATCTAGAAATGTCAGCTTCACACACCTTAAAGATCAGGATCCGTTAGATTACGATGCAGGAAAAACTTGTTTTCAAAAAATATATATATATACACATATTTGTTGCATGTGAATAGGATAGGCAGCATCTTCGGATGTGTAGCCAGAACACATGTTATATATTATGTGTATTTTCCTATATCTATATCCTGAAGCGGCACTGGTCGTGTATTTGCTTGCCTAGGATAGGTGATAAGACCTTATTTTGTATAATATTTTCTATCTTATTTTAGGGTTCTTATTATACTTTGTTGGGCTTAAATGCATTTATTAGGATAAATTTGGTTGAAGAGTAATTACATGAAAATTATATTAAAAAGAGTTAAATTGTTTTGTTTTTGTGATTACTCTTTAATTATAAATTTTGAGATGAATTATTTTATATTGGGTTTATTCTTATATTGTAGATTGACAAAAATAATTGAAGGAAAATTACAAAAATTGAAGCCAAACATTCAAGCCCAATATTACAAAGCCCAATATCCAAGCCCAATTGATGACCCATTCTTTTTATCATTCAACAAAATCCCTATACCCTAAAAAAAATTGGAGAGGAGGCGGCGAACAGGGGAGGGAGAGAATCACGCCTCAACCCTTCTTTTCTTCATCCACCCATCACCACCATTTTCCTTCTATTCCATTTTCTTTCTTTTTCTCGTTTCACGCCTCCCATTCCATCCACACTCCACCATCACCTCATCCCTTCACCCACCATCATCTCACCTCCATTCCTCTTCTCCATTCCACTTTCTCATATTTCACCCACTAACACCTCATTCACCATCATCATTACACTCACCATTTCATCATCTTCTCATCTCACATTTTCACTCTAGCTCCATAGTTGAAGTGATGGAGTTCTCCATTTTGTTCTTTATGTGTGGCTAGAAGTTGTGCTTCTTGGAGGTGGAGTCTATGGCTTGAGTTCATATGCTTCAAATTAAAGGGGAGTTTATTTTATCTTAATACTTATTTCTAAATTGTATATTTGATTTCCTAGTTTTAGGATTTATCTTTGTGCAATTTAGGAACTTAGATTTTTGGTACATTATCTATGTGTATTGAAGAATTATGATTTAGATTGAACATTGCAACTTTATTACCCATATGTGCATATGATGATGCTTAAATTGATTATGATAGCCTCTGATAGTAGGATTTGTGATTAATTAATGCATCTATGCTTGTGATGATATTCCAAGCAATATAAGAAAATGGGTGCGAACCAATTGAGCATATGATGGTGATTAATGTTGTTATGGTAGCCTCTGATAGTAGGAATTATAACATGTTAATTCATCTAAGTTTGCGACGGTTGTCCAAACAACATAAAGAATGGAACAAGTTGCTTTTGCCCAATTTTAATCATACACTAAGTGGCATTTAATTGTGTCTTTTGGAGTAATTGCTAGCTATGGTAGTAGCTGCAATTATTAAGAAAGAACACAAGACTGAAGTGGTACCTTGAGGTTTTCCCTTAAGACTTTGTGAAATATTAATTCCCATATCAATTTGAACTATGATAGCTATAATTCCATTTCCAAGGGCAATTTTAATATTAATTCCAACTTCTTTTTCTTTAGTCCATTTAAGAAAAATACCAAAAGTAGTAATTTAGGTCCTTTTTAGTTTACTTTCATTTCACTTCTCATTTAGTAGATAGCTTAAAAAAATCTCACACATGACTTTAATTTCTTAATTGCATGTTTTTGACACTTAGTTTAGCTTAGGATCTTAAATAAAGGCTCCTTGAGTGAATACGATCCGGATTGCACTGCTATATTGCATTTTAATTCGGTTAATTTGGTCAACCTTGCGACGGGTGCGATCAAATTTTGGCGCCGTTGCCGGGGAGCCAATTTATTTGGTTCTTAGATTAGCTAAGTGTTCAATTTTAAGCTGCCTATTAAATTTTTTTTTCTTGTTTTAAGTTTTTTAGAATATATATATATATATATATATATATATATATATATATATATATATATTTAGTTTTACTTTTATCCAAAAAAAAAAATTTAGTTTGCATTTCCATTTTCATATCTTTCTCTCTTTTTGCATTTTTCTAGTTTTTGCTTGGTGCATTTTGTTTTCTTTTTCTTTTTCCTTATTATTTGTTTGTTGTTTGCATTAAAATTTTCATTTTTATTGAAATGAAGCAACCAAACTTTTGTGCTTCTTCTTTTTGTTCTTGTGAAGATGAAGTGTCATGCATTATTTGTCAAGAAATTAATAGTTGGCTTTCCACTCCACAAGATTTTACTTTCTCATCTTTAGCAAGTGATGATGGTTCTGGAAAAGATTTGCTTTGTGAAATTACAGATATTCAAGCTTTGATAGAAGTTGAAATGGTGGTTAGAAGTGACGCTATGAGTACACATGAAGATAAAAGTGACCACACTCTAGCTACTTTACCTTCTCTTGCGCTTAAAGAACAACAAAAGCAACCTAAACCGGATAATGAGAAGCCACTTGCTAATTTTTCTAAACCTATCATTTCTCCATACACCTTGAGGTACTTGCATGATTTTATATCTGATTTTGACACAGGTGCGAAGGAGAACCCCAAGTTTGTTGCTGCTTTAGATCAACTTAGAGTTGATTTAACACTTGGGAAGACTCAGGAGCAAGTTGAAACTAGAGAAGGGATTCCTCTTTGTTCCCTAGAACTCCCTCATTTAGCTCCGTCCCTCATTTACGGGGAAAATTTCAAGCCTCCTTGAAGATAAGGTTGTGTCTTTCCTTCTCTTATCTATTTACATATTTTGAGCTTTAATGCATAAGATAAGTGTGGGGGAAGACCATTCTAGTAGTTTAGGACTTTAGGTAGTTAGTTTTGTTAGTTTAATTCTCCCCTTTGTTGATGTACTCCTGGCTCGCCACTTTTGTTTTGTTGAATTTTGTTGCATTGGGGACAATGCAATTGTTTAAGTGTGGGGGAAGGGATTTGGTTGTGAATATTTTGTTAATGTGCTTGAAGGTGATTTAGTGGTCAAATTTGGAAAAATTTAAAAATTTTTGAAAGGAAGTGAACCCACATTTGAATTTTTGCATCTCTTTGCCTTGAAAGTGCACTTTTATAGTTTACATTAAAGTTGTTGAGAGCTATACATGTTCTAAGTTGAATGCAATGATTTGATTGATTGTTATTTTTGGAGTTAGTATTTGGAATAGATGAATTGTTGTGCTATGATTAGTCTAGTTTTTAGTTGAATGATGTGAATGAACTTATGAGAAATAACCTTTGTTGGAAGGATTTTTGAGCCTATTTTTCATTTTTCTCATTGAGTATTGTCCACCTACTCTAATGAATCTCTAGAACTTGTTTGAATTCTTTTTCAAAATCACATTTGCATTTAGATGATTGAAGATGAAAGGGGCATTCATTTCTCATAGCAATTTACCCAAACACTCACCATTACTAATTAATCCATTGTCAACCCCCTTTGAGCCATTCACTTTCCTAAATCCATATATTTTAACAAGCTAAGCATGTTCATTTTATTGAATTTCTCATAGCACCTTATTTTGTGAAGCTTGGTTTACCAATATTGTTATTTACATGAAATGGAGTGTCATATACCTTACAAAAAAAAGCAAAAAGAAAGAAGCAAAATCAAAAGCAAAAGAATAAAAAAAATAAAGAAAAAAAATAGTCAAAGAAAAAAAACAAAGAATGAAAAGGAACACATCCATTGGATTTTTACAGTTACCAAGCATGTTATATGTATTTAATGTATTGCATTAGTGCTATGTTTAATTCTCCCTCTTAAATCTTTTTGCATGTTTAAAGCTTGTTTTAGTTTCTTTGTCCATTCCATTTGGCCATTTTCCATCATTACAACCCTTTTAAGTCCCCTTGATTCATGAGTCTAGTTGCTACTTAGTGGTGGAGAAAATAGAATTTTTACAAGCTTATGGTAGATCTTAGTTTAGGTGGATTTGAGCGAAAGGACCCATATTTGTGAGATGAGAGAAACACTTTGATTCCTAAGTGCTCTCCTATGTTCATTCTCATCAATTCAATTGCTTACTTTGGTTAATCTTTTGCATTAGTTCATTCTATAACTATGCTAGCTTGAAGATAAACTTGATTGAGTTGTTGCATTATTGTTTTAGAACATGTTAGTCTCTCATTTATTTTAATGTTGTTCTTGGATTGCTTGCACTTGATTGTTTTTGCTCAGGAGTGCAAAGGTTTAAGTGTGGGGGAATTTGATAAGACCTTATTTTGTATAATATTTTCTATCTTATTTTAGGGTTCTTATTATACTTTGTTGGGCTTAAATGCATTTATTAGGATAAATTTGGTTGAAGAGTAATTACATGAAAATTATATTAAAAAGAGTTAAATTGTTTTGTTTTTGTGATTACTCTTTAATTATAAATTTTGAGATGAATTATTTTATAGTAGGAGCAATTATTAAGAAAGAACACAAGACTCAAGTGGTACCTTGAGGTTTTCCCTTAAGACTTTGTGAAATATTAATTCCCATATTAATTTGAACTATGATAGCTATAATTCCATTTCCAAGGGCATTTTTAATATTAATTCCAACTTCTTTTTAATTAGTCCATTTAAGAAAAATACCAAAAATAGTAATTTAGGTCCTTTTTAGTTTACTTTCATTTCACTTCTCATTTAGTAGATAGCTTAAAAAAATCTCACGCATCACTTTAATTTCTTAATTGCATGTTTTTGACACTTAGTTTAGCTTAGGATCTTAAATAAAGGCTCCTTGAGTGAATACAATCCGGATTGCACTGCTATATTGCATTTTAATTCGGTTAATTTGGTCAACCTTGCGACGGGTGCAATCAATAGGCCACCATTTCGGTGTAGCCATAGTATTATAATGCATGTGAATGTATTTTTCAATAATAGCTATTCTGTCAATTAGGTGATAAGGCTTACAGGCATAGGGATATTCCCTGTGTCTGTGCCGGTCACGGTCCGCTAAACGGGGGTCGTGACGAAAACTAATTAAATAAAGAAAAATGAATATCACGTTTTCGAAACACTCATCGGCTAAAACTGATTAAGAAAAAGAAAAATGAATATCATGTTTTCGAAACACTCATTGGGGAAAACTATTTAAAAAAAAAGAAAAATGAATATTACGTTTTCGAAAACACTCATCGATGAAAACTAATTAAATAAAGAAAAATGAATATCACGTTTTCGAAAACACTCATCGGCGAAAACTGATTAAAAAAAGAAAAAAAATCTCAAGCTTTCGAAACACTCATCGACGAAAATTGATTAAAAAAATAAAAAATAAATATCAAGTTTTTGAAACACTCATCGTTAAAAACTTATTAAAAAAAAGAAAATAAATATCAAGTTCTCGAAACACTCATTAGCAAAAACTTACCTAAAAAAGACAAATGAATATCACGTTTTCGAAACCCTCACCATCGAAAACTGATTAAAAAAATAAAAAATGAATATAAAGTTTTCGAAACAATCATCGGCGAAAATTGATTAAAAAAAGAAAAATTAATATCAAGTTTTCGAAACACTCATCGGCGAAAACTAATTAAATAAAGAAAAATGAATATCACGTTTTCGAAACACTCATCGCCGAAAACTGATTAAGAAAAATAAAAATGAATATAAAGTTTTCGAAACACTCATCGGCGAAAGCTGACTAAGAAAAAGAAAAATGAATATCAAGTTTTCGAAACACAAATCGGAGAAAACTATTTAAGAAAAAAAGAAAAATGAATATTATGTTTTCAAAACCCTCATCAGCAAAAACTGATTAAAAAAAAAAGAAAAATAAATATCAAGTTTTCAGAATAGTCATTGGCGAAAACTAATTAAAAAAAGAAAAATGAATATCAAGTTTTCACAACACTCATCGGCGAAAACTGATTAAAAAGAGAAAAATAATTATCAAGTTTTCGAAAACATTCATCGGCGAAAACTGATTAAAAAAAGAAAAATGAATATCAAGTTTTCGAAACATTCATCGGCAAAAACTGATTAAAAAAAGGAAAAAATGAATATCAAGTTTTCGAAACACTCATTAGCGAAAACTTATTAAAAAAAGAAAAATGAATATCCAGTTTTCGAAACACTAATCGACGAAAACTGATTAACAAATAAAAATGAAAAATGAATATCAAGTTTTCACAACACTCATCGGCGAAAACTGATTAAAAAAAGAAAAATAATTATCAAGTTTTCGAAAATATTCATCAGCGAAAACTGATTAAAAAAGAAAAATGAATATCAAGTTTTCGAAACACTCATCGGTGAAAACTAATTAAATAAAGAAAAATGAATATCATGTTTTCGAAACACTAATCGGCTAAAATTGATTAAGAAAAAGAAAAATGAATATTATGTTTTCGAAACACTCATCAGGAAAAACTATTTAAAAAAAAAATGAATATTACGTTTTCGAAACATTCATCGATGAAAACTAATTAAATAAAGAAAAATGAATATCACGTTTTCGAAACACTCACCGGCGAAAACTGATTAAGAAAAAGAAAAATGAATATCAAGTTTTGGAAACTCTAATCGGCGAAAACTGATTAAAAAAAGAAAAATGAATATCAAGTTTTCAGAACACTCATCGGCGAAAATTGATTAAAAAAAATGAATATCAAGTTTTCGAAAACACTCATCGGCTAAAACTGATTAAAAAAAGAAAAATGAATATCAAGTTTTCAAAACACTCATCGACAAAAACTAATTAAAAAAAGAAAAATGAATATCAAGATTTCGAAACACTCCTTAGCGAAAACTTACCTAAAAAAATTAATATCACGTTTTTGAAACACTCATCGGCGAAAACTGATTAACAAAAAGAAAAATGAATACCAAGTTTTCAAAACACTCATCGGCGAAAACTGATTAAGAAAAAGAAATATGAATATCAAGTTTTTGAAACCCTCATCGGAGAAAACTATTTAAAAAAAGAAAAGAAAAATGAATATTACGTTTTCAAAACACTCTTGGCGAAAACTGATTAAAAAAATGAATATCAAGTTTTCAGAACACTCATCGGCGAAAACTAATTAAAAAAAGAAAAATGAATATCAAGTTTTCAGAACACTTATCAGCAAAAACTGATTAAAAAAAGAAAAATAATTATGAAGTTTTCGAAAACACTCATCGGCGAAAACTGATTAAAAAAAGGAAAATAAAAATCAAGTTTTCGAAAACACTCATCGACGACAACTGATTAAAAATAGAAAAATGAATATCAAGTTTTCGAAACACTCATTGGTGAAAACTAATTAGGTAAAGAAAAATGAATATCACGTTTTCAAAACACTCATCGGCGAAAACTGATTAAAAAAAGAAAAATTAATATCAAGTTTTCGAAACAATCTTCGGCAAAAACTAATTAAAAAAAGAAAAATGAATATCAAGTTTTCGAAACACTCATCAGCAAAAACTTACTAAAAAAGGGAAAATGAATATCCCGTTTTCGAAACACTCATCGACAAAAACTGATTTAAAAAAGAAAAATGAATATTACGTTTTCGAAACACTTAAAGGGGAAAACTGATTAAAAAATGAAAAATTACTGTCAAGTTTTCGAAACACTTATCGGCGAAAAGTGATTAAAAAAAGAAAAATAAATATTAAGTTTTTGAAAAACTTATCTGCGAAAACTGATTAAAAAAAAAGAAAAATGAATATCAAGTTTTCAAAACAGTCATCGGCGAAACCTGATTAAAAAAAAAGAAAAATGAATATCAAGTTTTCAGAACACTCATTGGTGAAAAATGATTACAAAAAGAAAAATGAATATCAAATTTTCGAAACACTCATCGGCAAAAACTAATTAAAAAAACAAAAATGAATATCAAGTTTTCGAAGAACTCATCAGCGAAAACTTACTAAAAAAGTAAAATAAATATCAAGTTTTTGAAACACTAATCGACGAAAACTCATTAAAAAATTAAAAATGAATATAAAGTTTTCGAAACACTCATCGGCGAAAACTGATTAAAAAATGAAAAATAAATATCAAGTTTTCGAAACACTCATCGACAAAAACTGATTAAAATAAATAAATATCAAGTTTTCGAAACACTCATCAGCGAAAACTGATTAAAAAAAAGAAAAATAAATATCAAGTTTTCAGAACACTAATCAGCGAAAATTGATTAAAAAAAGAAAAATGAACATCAAGTTTTCAAAAACACTCAACGGCGAAAACTATTTAAAAAAAGAAAAATGAATATTACGTTTTCGAAACACTCAACGGCAAAAACAGATTAAAAAATGAAAATTTTCTATCAAGTTTTCGAAACACTCATCGGCGAAAACTGATTAAGAAAAAGAAAAATGAATATCAAGTTTTCGAAACACTCATCGGCGGAACTTGATTAAATAAAAGAAAAATGAATATTAAGTTTTCAGAACACTCATCAGCGAAAACTGATTTAAAAAAGAAAAATAATTATCAAGTTTTCGAAAACACTCATCGGCGAAAACTGATTAAAAAAAGAAAAATGAATTTTACGTTTTCGAAACTCTTATCGGCGAAAACTGATTAAAAAAAGAAAAATGAATATCAAGTTTTCAAAACACTCATCGGCGAAACCTGATTAAAATAAAGAAAAATGAATATCAAGTTTTCAGAACACTCATTAGCGAAAACTGATTAAAAAAAGAAAAATAATTATCAAATTTTTGAAAACACTCATCTGCGAAAACTGATTAAAAAAAGAAAAATGAATATCAAGTTTTCGAAACACTCATCGGCACGTCCGTGACCGGCACGGGAAGTAGGATTTCTCCTATCCCGTAAGCCTCTAATCCCTGATTTACAATTTCACATGTTTATAACTACCCATTTCTAATACAAACAACATATAGTATTTGTAGCCATCTCCGGTGACCTAAGTAGCGTGCAATCCACAGCTCGCTCAACGCTGCTTCAGTCTATACATATACACATAATCAGTCACACGTACATATAATATACATATTGATCACGCGCTTCAGGACGGGTGATCTATCCTATTCACATGCAAAATTCCTGTATACAGTCAAGCATATATTCAATCACACGCCTGCATATAGTTTACATATTGATCACACGCCTCAATGCGTGTGATCTATCCTATTCACATGCGGAAGCCATATTTTCATACAATCAGGTATTCAGTCACACATATATATAATTTACATATTGATCACACCCCTCAAGGCGTGTGACCTATCCTATTCGCATGCGGAAGTCATATATATATATAAATATGATATATACTATATCATAGCCTACGTTCCCATGACTAAGACCTAACTTCAATCAGTATGAAGCCGACAATGCTAGAATAGGACGTATGTATATACTGCAGCTGTATCAGTACAAACGCTACACCCAAAAAGGATTCATATACATATACATCACAACATGTGTACGTAATCAAAATAACTACCGACGCGGACTAAGCGTACGGTTCTCAGATCTGTCCGCCTCCCTGAGAAGAAGTGGACGTGTTTTCGACTCCTGAACCACCTGTATCTGAAACATGTAAATAGGGGGTGAGTCGAACAGACTCAGTGAGAAGCTCCCCCATCCCTGGCGTAGCAGCGGGTACCACTACAGCTGGGGGAAGGGAGCAACCACAACCACATGCGCATGAAACAGGTTTATATTGTGACCTTTAATATGATCAGGCAATCAATATATCATTTTCACAATTAAAAATCCTAATTCATGCTCCTAACATGTTTATTAATCCGCATGTAAACCAATCATAAACATATATCATATCTTTTCATAAGTCATACATAGTTATGCTCGTAGGTATTCACTTTCTGTCTCCTGCATTACGCTAAGAGAAATACTGGCCCGAAGGCATTCACTTTCTGTCTCCCGCATTACGCTAAGAGAAATACTGGCCCGAAGGCAATGTCTTATTCGAACCTAGTTGATCGAACTAGGAACTTTCTGACTCCAAGGCACGCTTAGAGTAATAGCCGGCAACTTGTCTGACCCCGGTTAAACCAAGGTAATGGCCACTATGTGGCATACTTACGGTTAACTGAATCCTGTCTGTCCGACCAGGATAACCGACTCGATCTACCCGAACTAACTTGAACAAGTTCAAATAACCTATTCGACCTTGAAAGACGCCCTATTAATAACTAACTGAATATTACACGTGTGAATTAGCTAGGCCTAGTTTCCCCCTTTTCAATTATGCATCACTCTCACTCACACTTAACAACCTAGGCTCATTTTCCTCAATGTATCATACGGTCAAAATCTTTGCACGATAATCAATTTAAATGGGTTTCTAATATTAATGAACCCTCACATATGAAATTTCGACTCAATCCTACCCACGGTATCATATAAGGTTCGGTGAGCCGCAATAGCACACATACACCTTGTGGTTAATCATATAAGCACATATACTGTTGCACGTTGACTACTTACATGCAAATCATACACGCGTAACACAATTTTATACATATAAATATATTTCATATATCAATTTGCACAAAACAGAGCAAACCACATCTTCCACGTAGTCATCCAACCCTGTGGAGCAGGGATGGGAGAGCCCCTCACCTCGTTGGCCCTCCTGTTCAGTACTCGGAGTGCCTGAAGCTCCAATCGCTCTGTGGTGCCCTATACACATATATATTTAGGAAATTTAGAACGTGTAACTAAGCATCTAAAAGTGCGCGTGTCATGCTAATGCTCATGTACCCTCTAGATATTTCTAAGAACTAATTATTTAGTTCGTTACGTCGTCTTAATTGCTCTTTCTGAAAGTCTAGAATGCCCCATATTTGACTTTCATACTTTCGAGCCATTTAGAACCTCTAATTGCTTAGGTTAGAGATTTCCACTTGTCTAAATTCCCCTTCATGTGTTCATATGGGTATTTAATTAATAAAAGAATTAAATTCACAGTTCAAAAGAGGCTCTAGCTTACTCGTTCCACCGTCTCCCTTATTCGCAGAGTAAAAGCTTAATTATTACCTCTTTAATTATATATAAAAACATAATTGGGTATAATTGGAGCCTTGGGACCAATTTAACGGGTCTTAGGTGTCCACCATGGACTTAGACCGAGGTGTCCTACCCACCTCACAGCTCTTTATGGTACTGTGACTTAGTATTTCGCGTCTTTTTCACCGGATTGGGTTCCGGTTGAGACGGTAAATGCTCGGGCTTTATTCCCTTGACTATTTCCAGCATTTATAACACTTATACTACTCTAATCCAAGCCTAAACATGCATCAAATTATCAATTTCGAATTTATAGCAATTTCCTAACTCAATTTTTCTAATTTCCATACCCGGTCAAATTCCTACGGTTTAACTTCCATTCTGAACCTCACTAAGCTTTCAATAACACCCACTAAGCTCAAATTTAACCCCGGAATGCCCTGATTGGAAGTATTTGTTGAATTCCTAAAACACCCAAAATTGAAGAAATTTGGGTTTTGAAAGATTGGGGCTTCCATACCTTGATTCAATCGGATAGAAAGCTTGGTGGTGATGAAAGATGAGGTCCGGTCACCTTCTCCGGCACCGAAATGTCTTCTCCGGCGAAAATCCGGTCAAAAACCGTCGTGCTCCACCTTCTCCCTCTCCTTCTCGCGTGAGTGCTTGGGTCTATGCGTTTTGTGCCTCTTTGCTTTGCTTTCTCTTATTTTCTCTTTTTAAATATGTGTGCGGCTTTTGCTGCTTCTGCATCTTTTGTTTTTCTCTTATATGTTTTAAGTGAGTGAGTGTGTGTGTAAATGTGATGGGGGTCACGTGGACCCCCATATATATATATATATATATATATATATATATATATATATATATATATATATATATATTTTATTTTTTTTTTTTTTTTGTTTTATTTTTTTATTATCTACATTTATTATATATATATCTTTTTATTTTATTAGAAAAATTTATTTACTTGTTATATCCTCCTTCTTTTTTTAGGTCCTAGAAAAATATTCATATAGTCCCTATTATTTTCTCCTTTATTTTATTCTAACCCTACAATTCTTTAATTTAATTTATTTTTCTTTCTGAAAAAAAATAAATTTAATAAAAATGAAAATAATTAAATCTAAATATCTCGGATATTACAATCAAGTTTTCATAACACTCATCAGCGAAAACTGATTTAAAAAAGAAAAATAATTATCAAGTTTTTGAAAACACTCATCGGCGAAAACTGATTGAAAAAAGAAAAATGAATTTTACGTTTTCGAAACGCTTATCGGCGAAAACTGATTAAAAAAAAGAAAAATGAATATCAAGTTTTCAAAACACTCATCGGCGAAACCTGATTAAAAAAAAGAAAAATGAATATCAAGTTTTCAAAACACTCATCGGCGGAACCTGATTAAAAAAAAGAAAAATGAATATCAAGTTTTCAGAACACTCATCAGCGAAAACTGATTTAAAAAAGAAAAATAATTATCAAGTTTTCGAAAACACTCATCGGCGAAAACTGATTAAAAAAAGAAAAATGAATATCAAGTTTTCGAAACACTCATCGGCAAAAACTAGCTAATTAAAAAAAGAAAAATGAATATCACGTTTTTGAAACAATCATCGGCGAAAACTGATTAAGAAAATGAAAAATTACGATCAAGTTTTCGAAAACACTCATCGGCGAAAACTGATTAAAAAAAGGAAAATGAATATCAAGTTTTCGAAACACTCATTGGTGAAAACTAATTAAGTAAAGAAAAATGAATATCACGTTTTCAAAACACTTATCGGCGAAAACTGATTAAAAAAAAAATGAATATCAAGTTTTCGAAACACAAATCGGAAAAAACTAATTAAAAAAAGAAAAATGAATATCAAGTTTTCGAAACACTCATCAGCGAGAACTTACTAAAAAGGGAAAAATGAATATCCCGTTTTCGAAACACTAATAGACGAAAACTGATTAAAAAAATAAAAATGAATATGTCACGACCCCCTATCGGACGTCCGTGACCGGCACGGGAGGTAGGATTTCTCCTATCCCGTAAGCCTCTAATCCCTGATTGACATTCTTATATATTCATAACTACCCATTTCTATTACAAACAATATATAGTATATATGGTCATCCCTATCCGGTGACCTAAGTAGCACGCGATCCACGGCTCGCTCAACGCCGCTTCAGTCTATACATATACACATAATCAATCACACGTACATATAATATACATATTGATCACGCACTTCCAGGCGGGTCATCTATCCTATTCACATGCAGAATTCCTGTGTACTGTCAAGTATATATATTCAATCACACACCTGCATATAATATACGTATTGATCACACGCCTCAATGCGTGTGACCTATCCTATTCACATACGGAAGCCGTATTTTCACACAATCAAATATTCAGTCACACATACATATAAATTTACATATTGATTACGCGCTCAGTGCGTGTGATCTATCCTATTCACATGCGGAAGTCACATTCATATATATATATATACACATGATATTCATCATATCACCACCTATATTCCCAACAACCGGACCAAATCTTTAACCTGTATGAACCCGACAGTTCTAGAGTGTGACATATACATATATGCATATAGCAACTGTACAAAACAATGCTATACCCAAAAGAATCATATACATATACATCCTGACAAAATACATATATCAATACTACCCACGCGAACAATGCGTGCGGTCTCTAAGTCTGTCCGCCTCCCTGAGATAAAGTGGAAGCGCTCCCGATGCCTATACCACCTGTGTCTCTAACATGTAACATTGGGGGTGAGTCAAACAGACTCAGTGAGAGGCTTTCCCATCCCTGGTGTAGTAGCGGGTACCACTACAACTGGGGAAGAGGAGCCAATCACAAACACATACGCATATAACGGTTTAAATTTCCATATATTAAGTGGTCAGGCAATTAGCATATATTACATTCATAATATAGAATTTAAAGTATGGTTCTACATACATTTAAATTCACATATGCAATGTATCATTGTTTAACATACCACTTCATGGGGATATCCATATTCAACTAACCGTAATCATAAACTGGCCCGAAGGCATATCTCCGTTAGGAGAGAATCTGGCCCGAAGGCAATATCTCACGTGAGCGGTATAGGAACCTAGTTGATCATTCTAGGAACCCCTGGCCCCAAGACTTTACTTGGAACATTAATCTGACTCCAAGACTTCACTCGGAGCATAGCCGGCGACTCATCTGACCTCGGTTTTCTAAGTGTCCAAGTGGTTTTCTAATCCTGAAATTCCTCGGTTTAAAACAAGGTCACCTATGTTCATTTTCTTTGAGAGTTTACATACACCACCACACTTTTTTAGATGATAATTAATAAGGTGAGTTTCTAGTACCACAAGACTCTCCCCATTAAAATTGACTCGAACCTACCCCCGATGTCATATAGGTCCCGAGGACCTTCTTTTCATATAAGGCTCCTTGAGCCACCATCGCTTTTACACTTCACAAACACACATATAGCACGTTTTCACATATACTGTAATTTAGGAACAACAATAGCATGTTATCTAACATGTAATTCCTACAAATATCCAAGAAGGCAAACCATATATCCATATCCGCAGTCAACCCTATAGGACAGGGATAGGAAAGCCCCTCACCTGGTTGGCCCCTCTGTTCGGCTCTCGGTGCGCCCGAAAGTCCACTCACAGTATGGTGTCCTATACACATATACTTGAGAGATTTAGAAACTTGAAACTTAGCCAATATCATGTACATGTAACGCTAATGCTCATGTTCTCTCTAATTAATGCCATAGAATAGTTGTAGGCTTGGAATGCCCCCAACTAGTTTTCGGAACACCTAACATGCTTCTATTCGTGTCCAACCCTTTCTTAATCACACTATTCGTAAGCTTTGACTTGGGAATGCAAGGTTACCCAATTCCACCTCCATGTGTCCATATGAACTTCCATTACCCAAGTCTTGAATTTACGGCTCAAGAGAATCATAAATCCTACTCGTCCAAGCTTTGAATTTATCAAACTAACCTTGAACACTTCACCTACACATGAATACACATACCCGAATACGCGTAAAATTAGAAAATTGTCTTTTTTTTCCCGAACGGGGTTCCGGGTGAGACGGGAATTACTCAGGTTTTAATCCCTCGTACATTCCAATAATTTTTAACAATTATATAATTATCATTCAACCTTTCAATGCACCCCAAATCATTCCACAACACCCTTAAACCTTAACAACCACATTTTCCTAGACTTTTTTCGGACCCGGATAAATTCCATCAATTTGGTTCCGGTTCCTAAGCTTCCGACTCACTTCCTAACATGCATATACTTCAATTTAGGACCCAGAACACTCAGATTGAATCAATTGGGGTCTTTCCAAAAATCCCTAAAATTGATAAAATTGGGGTTTGAGAGTTTCGGGACTTCTCACCTCGATTCAACCGGTTAGAAGGACGATATGGAGTAGAGGAGACTCCCAGCTACCTTCCCCGGTGAAGAGACGGCGTTTTCCAGCGAGAAAGCTCTTTCCTTCCGTTTTCTCTCTCTAAACCGTCACTCTCTCTCTCTCTAGCACCAAGACGGTTTCCGGCGAACGGCAGCTCACTCCGGCACCAGCTCGCACGTCCGGCCACCACGCGTGCTTGCCTTCCACCATCCGTGAGCTTCCCGTGCAAGACGTTGCTTCAGCCTCTCCCTCTCTCGTGCGTTTTCTCCGTTTTTCCCTTTCACGCTCTTTTCTCCCTTTGTCTCTCGTGCACGATACCTCACTGCTTCTTTTCTCTATTCCTTCTTTTTCTCCTTTTATATAATATATATACATATATAATAATTTAATATATATACATATCACTTAAAAAAAACAAAAAAAAAAAAGAAATCTGATTTAATAATAAAAAATAATATATATATATATATAACTATTAGGATTTTACAAAAATTTATATTTACCACATAATATGTGATAAGCTAGTGTGTATTTTTATCTCATTTTCCACTTTTAAATTAATTAATTTAATCTAATTAATGGTGCTAATTAGAATATTCTCGGGTATCACAATCTTCCCCCCTTAAGAAATTCGATCCCTGAATTTCAAACAAAATACTAACCTTAGTCTCGAAATAGATGAGGATACGTTCTGCGCATTTCACCCTCGACCTCCCATGTAGCTTCTTCGGTCGAGTGGTTTCTCCACAAAACTTTAACCAATGGAATCTCTTTCGTTCTGAGTTTCTTCAACTGTCGATCTAAGATCTCCACTGGCTCCTCTTCATACGTCATATTTTCGGTTAGTGGCACGTCTTGCGATTGGATCACGTGCGAGGGGTCGGGAAGATACTTCCGAAGCATCGATATATGAAAGATAGGGTGTACCCCTCCAATTCCGTAGGCAATTCCAATCGATACGCTACATTCCCAATTCGTTCTAAAATTTCAAACGGTCCGATATATCGAGGATTCAACTTCCCCTTCTTACCGAACCGCATCACGCCTCTCATCGGTGATATTCTCAAGAACACCTTATCACCAACGGCAAACTCCAGTTCCCTCCTTTGATTGTCTGCATAAGACTTTTGCCGACTCTGAGCCGTCAACAGTCTTTCCCTTATACATTTTACCTTCTGCAAGGCATCTTGTATCAATTCCGCGCCGACTAGGCTAGCTTCCCCGACCTCGAACCACCCAATCGGGGATCTGCATCTACGGCCGTACAGAGCCTCAAAAGGTGCCATTTGAATACTTGATTGATAGCTGTTATTGTACGCAAACTCAGCCAAAGGTAAATACCTTTCCCAACTTCCGCCGAAATCCATAATACACGCCCGAAGCATGTCCTCAAGAATCTGAATGGTTCTTTCTGATTGCCCGTCGGTCTGTGGGTGGAACGCAGTACTCAGATCAACTCTAGTTCCCAACACTTCCTGCAATGACTTCCAAAACCTGGAAGTGAACTGTGGCCCTCTATCAGATATTATGGACACTGGAACACCGTGCAATCTAACGATTTCTGATAGAAAAATATGTGCATATTGACTCACTCCGTAAGTGGTCTTAACTGGCAGAAAGTGTGCGGACTTAGTCATACGAGCCACTATTACCCAAACCGAATCAAATCCCCGTTGTGATCTTGGCAGCCCTGTTACAAAATCCATCGTTATCCTTTCCCATTTCCACTCAGGTATTTCTATCTGTTGTAATGTTCCGACGGGCTTCTAGTGTTCAGCCTTGACTTGCTGACACACTAAAAACCTGGCTACATAGTTTGCGACATCCTTCTTCATGCCATTCCACCAATACAACTGTTTCAGGTCATGATACATTTTATTAGCTCCCGGATGGATTGTATACGTTGTCCGGTGTGCTTCTTCAAGAATTCTTTTTTTCAAGTTATCAACCATAGGGACACACAACCGTCCCTCCAACCGAAGTATCCCGAAATCATCTATAGAGAATTGGACGTCGTCCCCTTTCCCTTTAGTTACAGTATCCCTGATTTGCTTGAGGTCGGTATCTTCATCTTGCCTAGCCTTCACCTCTTCTACCAAAGAGGACTTAGCTTGCAAATGGGCTAGAAATGAGTTAGAACTTCCAATCTCAAACTGATTTCCCATTTGCTCTAGCTCGTGTAGTTCTCTAATCAATGGTCTTCTTTCTTCACTTATATGAGCAAGACTGCCCATGGATTTTCGACTCAGAGCATCGGCTACCACATTGGCCTTTCCTGGATGATACAAGATCGTGCAGTCGTAGTCTTTCAACAACTCCAACCATCAACGTTGTCTCAAGTTCAAGTCTTTCTGCTCGAAAATGTATTTGACGCTTTTCTGGTCTGTATAAATTTCACAAGTCTCACCATATAAGTAATGTCTCCATATTTTCAAAGTGAATACTACAACCGCCATTTTGAGGTCGTGAGTCGGGTAGTTCTTCTCATGCTTCCTCAGTTGTCGTGATGCATAAGCAATCACCTTGCCATGTTACATCAAGACACACCCTAACCCAATGCTCGACGCATCACAGTATACCACATACCCTCATGTGCCTTCAGGTAATGCCAGCACCGGAGCGGTAGTGAGGCTATCCTTCAGCTTCTAAAAACTCTGCTCACACTTGTCATCCCATACAAACTTCACTCTTTTCTGAGTCAACCTAGTCATAGGTGCAGCAACCTTAGAGAAGTCCTGCACAAATCTTCTATAATATCCTGCCAAACCCAAGAAACTGCGAATCTCAGTAGCAGAGGTAGGCTGGGACCAATTCTTCACTGCCTCTACCTTACTTGGATCAACGTGGATTCCCTCTGATGATACCACGTGACCCAAAAAGGCAACTCTGTCAAGCCAGAATTCACACTTAGAGAACTTGGCATACAGTTTTTCCTCTCTCAACCTCTGTAATGCTAATCTCAAGTGTTCAACATGTTCCTCAGAATTCTTTGAATAAACCAATATGTCATCAATGAAGACAATGACAAATCGGTCCAGAAATGGTTTAAAGACCCTGTTCATCAGGTCCATGGACGCTGCAGGAGCATTAGTTAATCCGAAAGACATCACCAAGAACTCGTAATGCCCATATCGGATCCGGAATGCGGTCTTAGGTATGTCTGATTCTCGAATCTTTAATTGATGGTACCCAGATCGCAATTCAATCTTGGAGAACCGCTTCGCACCCTACAACTGATCAAATAGGTCATCTATCCTCGGCAACGGGTATTGATTGCGGATCTTCACCTTGTTTAACTTTCGGTAATTGATACACAACCGCAAAGATCCGTCCTTCTTCTTTACAAAAAGGACCGATGCACCCCAAGGAGAGAAACTGGGTCTTATAAAACCCTTTTCAAGCAATTCTTGCAATTGTGTATGTAGCTCCTTGAGCCTTTTCGAAGCCATACGGTAAGGTGGTGTGGAGATAGGCTGGGTACCAGGTTGCAGCTCAATTCCAAATTCAATCTCACGATCGGGCGGCAACCCCGGCAATTCTTCTGGAAATACATCAAAGAACTCTCGCACCACCGGTACTTGGGTCGGTGAAAGTACTTCTTTCGTAGTATCTTGGACGAATGCCAAATACCCTTTGCATCCCTTTGCAAGTAATTTAGATGCCTTCAAAGCCGAGATCAAGCTTGGATACGGTGCAGCTCCGTCACCCCGTATCACAAAGGGCTCATCGTTTGGCATATTGAATTTCAAGCATTTAGCCCTGCAGTCCTCAACCGCATGGCAAGACGACAACCAATCCATTCCGAGGATCACATCAAGATCAACCATACATAACAACCGAAGGTCTGCCACAGTCTCATGACCATCGACCTCCACAATGCAAGACTTATGCACATATTCTACTTGTACCGATTCTCCCATTGGTGTAGAGACCAGTACTGTTTCTTCCATTCTAGATGGACTTTTGTTGAATTTAGAGGCAAATGCATGAGACACATAGGAATGAGTGGAGCCGGAATCAAATAAGACTCGTGCTTCAAGAGAGAAGACAATAAGAGTACCTGTCACAACTGCATTTGATGCATGAGCATCCTACTGAGAGAGTACAAATACCCGCGTTTGTCCTCTACCTATCGCCCCTGGCCCACGGCCTCTAGCTGCACCTGTACTTGCTGCCTGTGGTGGTACGGTTCTCACTGGTGGAGCTGGAGTAGGTGTACTCCTCGGCGTCGGATTGCTTCTCACACTTGTACCCTCCTTTTTCTTTGGACACTCTCTAGCCATATGGCCCATCTGGCCGCAGTGATAGCATCCACCTGTCAGTCTCCGACATATACCAAAATGAAATCTGCCGCAAGTCGCACACTGGGGCTTTGTCTTACCGGCGTTTCCACCCCCTTGTTCCCTCTGTCCCCCTTGAAAATTACCTCTTGTACCTGTTTCATGGGTTGTAGTTGAGGATTGTCCTCCTGTGGACCCTGAATACCCTGCACCTCCACCTGTTGTCTTCCTTTTCTTACTTCCACCTCCTTGGTTGTCACTGCCTGTAATTAACTTCACTTTAGGATCAGCAGATGTCCCATACCTCTTCTTGTTTCAATCATTCTAGCACAGTCTGCTGCTTGAGCTAAAGTCTCAAACTGTCTCCTCTGAGGTAGTAAAGCAGTAAACAACCGCTCTGTGAGTCGGTGTATGAATCTCTTGATCCTCGCCTCTTCATCAGGAACCAACTCAGGTGAGAATTGAGCTAGTTCTGTAAAAAGTAATTCATACTCCGTCATGGTCATGTTAGGCGTCATCCACAACTCCTCGAATTGCTGACGCTTCGCATCTTTGGTGCCTTCAGGTAAAAACCGACCCAGGAATTCCCTCTGAAAATCTTCCCAGGTCATCGGTGCCACTCTGCGTGAATACCTCGTCTGTACGGACTCTATCCATACTCTAGCCGCTCCCCTCAGCTAGAATGAAGCTAATTCCACTAATTCATGGCCTGAGCACCTCAGCATGCGCCCAATTCTGACCACATCTCTGATAAAGTACTGCGGATCCTCTTTCTCACTAGTACCGCAAAATGTGGGTGGATGCAGCTTCAGAAATTTTGAAATTGGCAGCTCTCTGGGTGCTAGCCGTGGCTCACGAGGCATTCCCTGTGGTTGTTGCCATTCCCTATCCTCTTCCTCAACAATCTCCATCTCTTGATTGCTAGGAACTCTCTCTTGTTCTTCCTCGCCGACTACTAACCGGCGTACTTCCCTTTGTATCTGTCTCGTCATTTCTTCCCTTAGTTCCTGAAGTCCTGCCGTGAGCATTTCCGCCATGGAAGGTGCACCTGTCTCTACTTGAGGTTGAGGTTCCGGTGACTATCTCCTCTCTTCCCCTCTTACTTGTGCTCTACCTCGACTCCGAGCATGACCTCGGCCTCGGGTGGGCATTCCCTCCTCCCGAACTGATTCTCGATCAATTTCAGCAGGAGTTCTCTCTCCACCCCTAGTCCGTCTCGTGATAGGTGGCATCCCTATACTGCACAAGGATCACACCTAATAAGTACATGTATGTTAATGACATTTCGTATAAAAGAGAGTAGAAAGAAAGGCTGATACAATTTCCTGGGTACTTCCACAAGTGCCTTTTTACTCCCACGTTGTGCCCGGGTACACAAAGAGGGGTAAACCGACACCCGGTCATACCTATGGCTTCATACAGTTTAAAGTAACCTGCCTCTGATACCAAGTTTGTCACGACCCCCTATCGGACGTCCGTGACCAGCACGAGAGGTAGGATTTCTCCTATCCCGTAAGCCTCTAATCCCTGATTGACATTCTTATATATTCATAACTACCCATTTCTATTACAAACAATATATAGTATATATGGTCATCCCTATCTGGTGACCTAAGTAGCACGCGATCCACGGTTCGCTCAACGCCGCTTCAGTCTATACATATACACATAATCAATCACACGTACATATAATATACATATTGATCACGTGCTTCCAGGCGGGTGATCTATCCTATTCACATGCAGAATTCCTGTGTACAGTCAAGTATATATATTCAATCACACACCTACATATAATATACGTATTGATCACACGCCTCAATGCATGTGTCCTATTCTATTCACATGCGGAAGCCGTATTTTCACACAATCAAATATTCAGTCACACATACATATAAATTTACATATTGATCACGCGCTCAGTGCGTGTGATCTATCTTATTCACATGCGGAAGTCACATTCATATATATATATATATATATATATATACACATGATATTCATCATATCACCACCTATATTCCCAACAACCGGACCAAATCTTTAACCTGTATGAAGCCGACAGTTCTAGAGTGTGACATATACATATATGCTTATAGCAACTGTACAAAACATTGCTATACCGAAAAGAATCATATACATATACATCCTGACAAAATACATATATCAATACTACCCACGCGAACAATGCGTGCGGTCTCTAAGTCTGTCCGCCTCCCTGAGATGAAGTAGAAGCGCTCCCGATGCCTATACCACCTGTGTCTCTAACATGTAACATTGGGGGTGAGTCAAATAGACTCAGTGAGAGGCTTTCCCATCCCTGGTGTAGTAGCGGGTACCACTACAACTGGGGAAGAGGAGCCAATCACAAACACATACGCATATAACGGTTTAAATTTCCATATATTATGTGGTCAGGCAATTAGCATATATTACATTCATAATATAGAATTTAAAGCATGGTTCTACATACATTTAAATTCACACATACAACGTATCATAGTTTAACATACCACTTTATGTGGATATCCATATTCAACTAACCGTAATCATAAACTGGCCCGAAGGCATATCTCCGTTAGGAGAGAATCTGGCCCGAAGGCAATATCTCACGTG
The DNA here is from genome assembly GCA_014851425.1 of Senna tora. Classification (NCBI taxonomy): domain Eukaryota; kingdom Viridiplantae; phylum Streptophyta; class Magnoliopsida; order Fabales; family Fabaceae; genus Senna; species Senna tora. The sequence continues at coordinate 18,631,896 of CM026261.1, read as the reverse complement.
AGCGGTATAGGAACCTAGTTGATCATTCTAGGAACCCCTGGCCCCAAGACTTTACTTGGAACATTAATCTGACTCCAAGACTTCACTCGGAGCATAGCCGGCGACTCATCTGACCTCGGTTTACCCAAGGCAATAGCCACAATGTGGTGTACTCATATACTTGCATTTCTGTGAGTTTGACTCAAGATAACAGACTCAATCTACCCAGACCATCCGTGATAGACTCGGGGATAGGAAAGCCCCTCACCTGGTTGGCCCCTCTGATTGGCTCTCGGTGCGCCCTAAAGTCCACTCACAGTATGGTGTCCTATACACATATACTTGAGAGATTTAGAAACTTGAAACTTAGCCAATATCATGTACATGTAACGCTAATGCTCATGTTCTCTCTAGTTAATTCAATAGACTAGTTGTTGGCTTGGAATGCCCCCAACTAGTTTTCGGAACACCTAACATGCTTCTATTCGTGTCCAACCCTTTCTTAATCACACTATTCGGAAGCTTTGACTTGGGAATGCAAGGTTACCCAATTCCACCTCTATGTGTCCATATGAACTTCCATTACCCAAGTCTTGAATTTACGGCTCAAGAGAATCATAAATCCTACTCGTCCAAGCTTTGCATTTATCAAACTAACCTTGAACACTTCACCTACACATGAATACACATACCCAAATACGTGTAAAATTAGAAAATTGTCTCTTTTTTTCCCGAACGGGGTTCCGGGTGAGACGGGAATTACTCGGGTTTTAATCCCTCGTACATTCCAATAATTTTTAACAATTATATAATTATCATTCAACCGTTCAATGCACCCCAAATCATTCCACAACATCCTTAAACCTTAACAACCACATTTTCCTACACTTTTTTCCTTCCCAGATAAATTCCATCAATTTGGTTCCGGTTCCTAAGCTTCCGACTCACTTCCTAACATGCATATACTTCAATTTAGGACCCAGAACACTCAGATTGAATCAATTGGGGTCTTTCCAAAAATCCCTAAAATTGATAAAATTGGGGTTTGAGAGTTTCGGGACTTCTCACTACGATTCAACCGATTAGAAGGACGATATGGAGTAGAGGAGACTCCCAGCTACCTTCCCTGGTGAAGAGACGGCATTTTCCGGCGAGAAAGCTCTTTCCTTCTGTTTTCTCTCTCTAAACCGTCACTCTCTCTCTCTCTAGCACCAAGACGGTTTCCGGCGAACGACGGCTCACTCCGGCACCGGCTCGCACGTCCGGCCACGACGCGTGCTTGCCTTCCACCGTCCGTGAGCTTCCCGTGCAAGACGTTGCTTCAGCCTCTCCCTCTCTCGTGCGTTTTTTCCGTTTTTCCCTTTCACGCTCTTTTCTCCCTTTGTCTCTCGTGCACGATGCCTCACTGCTTATTTTCTCTATTCCTTCTTTTTCTCCTTTTATATAATATATATACATATCACTTAAAAAAAATCTGATTTAATAATAATAAATAATATATATATATATATATATATAAGTATTAGAATTTTACAAATATTTATATTTACCAGATAATAAGTGATAAGCTAGTGTGTATTTTTATCTCATTTTCCACTTTTAAATTAATTAATTTAATCTAATTAATGGTGCTAATTAGAATATTCTCGGGTATCACAGAATATAAAGTTTTCGAAACACTCATCGGCGAAAACTGATTAAAAAAATGAAAAAAAATATCAAGTTTTCGAAACACTCATCGACAAAAACTGATTAAAAAAAAGAAAAATAAATATCAAGTTCTCGAAACACTCAACGGCGAAAACTGATTAAAAAATGAAAAATTACTATCAAGTTTTCGAAACACTTATCGGCGAAAAGTGATTAAAAAAAAGAAAAATAAATATAAAGTTTTTGAAATACTTATCGGTGAAAACTGATTAACAAAAAGAAAAATGAATATCAAGTTTTCAAAACACTCATCGGCAAAACCTTATTAAAAAAAAAGAAAAATGAATATCAAGTTTTCAAAACACTCATCGGCGAAAACTGATTAAAAAAAGAAAAATAATTATCAAGTTTTCGAAAATACTCATCGGGGAAAATTGATTAAAAAAAGAAAAATGAATATCAAGTTTTCGAAACACTCATCGGCGAAAACTAATTAAAAAAAAAAGAAAAATGAATATCAAGTTTTCGAAGCACTCATCAGCGAAAACTTACTAAAAAAAGTAAAATGAATATCAAGTTTTCGAAACACTAATCGACGAAATCTGATTAAAAAAATAAAAATGAATATAAAGTTTTCGAAACACTCATCGGAGAAAACTGATTAAAAAAATGAAAAATAAATATCAAATTTTCGAAACACTCATCGACAAAAACTGATTAAAAAATAAATAAATATCAAGTTTTCGAAACACTCATTGGCGAAAACTGATTAAAAAGAAGAAAAATGAATATCAAGTTTTCAGAACACTAATCGGCGAAAATTGATTAAAAAAATAAAAATGAATATTAAGTTTTTGAAAACACTCAACGGCGAAAACTATTTAAATAAAAAAGAAAAATAATATTACGTTTTCGAAACACTCAACGACGAAAACAGATTAAAAAATGAAAAATTACTATCAAGTTTTCGTATTACTCATCGGCGAAAACTGATTAAGAAAAAGAAAAATGAATATCAAGTTTTCAGAACACTTTTCGGCAAAAACTGATTAAAAAAAGAAAAATGAATATCAAGTTTTCGAAAACAATCATCGACGAAAACTGATTAAAAAAAGAAAAATGAATATCAAGTTTTCGAAACACTCATCGGTGAAAGCTAATTAAATAAAGAAAAATGAATATCACGTTTTCGAAACATTTATCGGCGAAAACTGATTAAGAAAATGTAAAATTACTATCAAATTTTTGAAACACTCATCGGCGAAAACTGATTAAGAAAAAGAAAAATGAATATTAAGTTTTCGAAACACTCATCGGAAAAACTATTTAAAAAATTGAATATTACGTTTTTGAAACACTAATTGATGAAAACTAATTAAAAAAAGAAAAATGAATATCACGTTTTCGAAACACTTATCAGCGAAAACTGATTAAAAAAAAGAATATAAAAATGATTATAAAATGAAAAATGACTATCAAGTTTTCGAAACACTCATCGGCAAAAATTGATTAAAAAAAGAATTCCAAGTTTTCGAATCACTTATCGGCGAAAACTGATTAAAAAAAAGAAAAATAAATATCATGTTTTTGAAACACTTATCGGTGAAAACTGATTAAAAAAAAGAAAATTGATTATCAAGTTTTCAAAACACTCATCGGCGAAACCTGATTAAAAAAAGAAAAATTAATATCATGTTTACAGAACACTCATCGGCGAATACTGATTAAAAAAATAAAAATGAATATCAAGTTTTCGAAACACTCATCAGTAAAAACTAGTTAAAAAAAGAAAAATGAATATCAAGTTTTTGAAACACTTATCGGCGAAAACTGTTTAAAAAAAAGAAAAAAGAATATCAAGTTTTTAAAACACTTATCGGCGAAACCTGATTAAAAAAAATGAATATCAAGTTTTCAAAACACTCATCGGCAAAAACTGATTAAAAAAAGAAAAATAATTATCATGTTTTCGAAAAACTCATCGACGAAAACAGATTAAAAAAAGAGAAATGAATATCAAGTTTTCGAAACACTTATAGGTAAAAAATAATTAAAAAAAAGAAAAATGAATATCAAGTTTTCGAGACACTCATCGACGAAAACTAATTAAAAAAAATGAATATCAAGTTTTCGAAACACTAATCGGCGAAAAATGATTAGAAAAAGAAAAATGAATATAAAGTTTTCGAAACACTCATCGATTAAATAATGACGTGGCGTGCTTATATGGCACAACCTCTCTCCTACATGTCATATTTTAATGATGTGGCATGACACATCACTGCCACGTCACCCCAGATGATGATGATAATGATACCGATGAAGGAGAGAGATGATGATGTGGCAATCTGGGGTGACGTAACAGTGATTTGTCAGGCCACGTCATTAAAATATGACATGTAGGAGAGATGGTGTGCCATATAATTGCATGCCACGTCATCATTTAACGGCAAAAAGTTAACGGTGTTACGCTCGAGGACCAAAATCGACCAAAAAAAAAACTTTGAGGACCAACATTAAACTTTTGAAACATTGAGGAACAACATTAAACTTCATGCAAACATTGAGAACCAAAATATACCTTTAGCCAATAAAGAAAAATGAATTTCACGTTTTCGAAACACTCATCGGAGAAAACTGATTAAGAAAAAGAAAAATGAATATCAAGTTATTGAAACACTCATTGGCGAATACTGATTAAAAAAAAGAAAAATGAATATCAAGTTTTCAGAACACTCATCGGCGAAAATTGATTAAAAAAAGAAAAATGAATTTTACGTTTTCGAAACACTTATCGGCGAAAACTATTTAAAAAAAGAAAAAAGAATATTACGTTTTCGAAACACTCAACGGTAAAACTGATTAAAAAATGAAAAATTACTATCAAGTTTTCGAAACACTTATCACCGAAAACTGATTAAAAAAATAACTATCAAATTTTTGAAACACTTATCGGCGAAAACTGATTAAATAAAAAAAATGAATATCACGTTTTCGAAACACTCATCGGCGAAAACTGATTAAGAAAAAGAAAAATGAATATCAAGTTTTTGAAACACTTATCGGTGAAAACAAATTAAATATAAAAATGAATATCACGTTTTCGAAACACTCATAGGCGAAAACTGATTTAAAAAAAAGAAAAATGAATATCAAGTTTTCAAAACACTCATCGACGAATACTGATTAAAAAAAAGAAAAATGAATATCAAGTTTTCAGAACACTCATCGGCGAAAATTGATTAAAAAAGAAAAAATGAATTTCAAGTTTTCGAAACACTCATCAGCGAAAACTATTTAAAAAAAGAAAGAAAAAAGAATATTACGTTTTCGAAACACTCAACGGCGAAAACTGATGAAAAAATGAAAAATTACTATCAAGTTTTCGAAACACTTATCGGCGAAAACTGATTAAAAAATAAATGAATATCAAGTTTTTGAAATACTTATCGGCGAAAACTGATTAAATAAAGAAAAATGAATATCACGTTTTCGAAACACTCATCGGCGTAAACTGATTAAGAAAAAGAATAATGAATATCAAGTTTTCGAAACACTTATCGGGGAAAATTATTTAAAAAAAATGTAAAATGAATATTATGTTTTCGAAAGACTCAACGGCGAAAACTGATTAAAAAATGAAAAATTACTATCAAGTTTTCGAAACACTTATCGGTGAAAACTGATTAAAAAAAAAAGAAAAATAAATATCAAGTTTTTAAAACACTTATCGGCGAAAACTGATTAAAAAAAGAAAAAGGAATATCAAGTTTTCAAAACACTTATCGACGAAACTTGATTAAAAAAAAGAAAAATGAATATCAAATTTTCAGAACACTCATCGGCGAAAACTGATTGAAAAAAGAAAAATAATTATCAAGTTTTCGAAAACACTCATCGGCGAAAATTAATTAAAAAAAGAAAAATGAATATCAAGTTTTCGAAACACTAATCGGAAAAAACTAATTAAAAAAAGAAAAATGAATATCAAGTGTCACGACCCCCGTTTAGAGGACCGTGACCGGTACAGACACAGGGAATATCCCTGTACCTGTAAGCCTTATCACCTAATTGACAGAATATCTATTATTGAAAATACATCCACATGCAGTATAATACCATGGCTACACTGTAATGGTGGCCTATCCTAGGCAAGCAAATCCACGGCCAGTGCCGCTTCAGGATATGGATATAGGAAAACACACATAATATATATAACATGTGTACTGGCTACACATCCGAAGATGCTGCCTATCGTATTCATATGCAACAAATATATGTATATATATTCATTTTGAAAACAAATTTTTCCCTGTATCGCAGTAAAATAAACCCTGATCTTTAAGGTGTGTGAAGCTGACAGTTCTAGATTTAGTAATACAATCTAATTGGGTACGTCTACCATTTACTTTATGCTACATGATAAAGTAAATTAAATTACAATTACAATTTATTCACCCACATGAACAAGTTGTGGGTCTCGGAAAGTTTTGTTCGTTCCTCGCTCCACCAAGACTTCTTCCACCCGTACTTAACTTGTCTCTGTGTAGTAAAAATGAGGTGTGAGTCTTAACCACGCAACTCAGTGAGAACTCTCCCATCCCCGGCGCAAGGTGGGTACCATAGCGCTGGGTTTGGGAGTCATACACAACCACAAGCAAAAACAACTAGTTACTGTTGTTAGCATACATTCTAGGTGATCACACAACAACAGAAATTTCACCCAAACACTCACATGCATTTAATAACTGTAAACATGCAGCAGTTTATTCCACGTCATCAATCAACAAGTAAACATGTAACATATAGTGTCGGCTTTTACTTACCGGTCTTCTCACGTTTCAGCATGTCTGAATCAAACAAGACGTGTGGTGACGTAATCCTGTACGTTACCACTACACTGCACGATCAGCAATTTTATGCAAACACAGGCAATTTGTACATACACACAGATGTTAAACATACATCTACATAATCTCCCCAACTGTAGGGCATCTACTAGCCACTACGTGGCTTTTCTACTTCGAACCCATGCACTCGGGCTACTGGCCACCACGTGCCAAATATGCTTAACCCATTCACTCGGGTACTGGTCACCTCGTGACAATTTTGTTAATCAAACAATACTTAACACATACACAAGGGTATTAGTCACCTCGTGACAATTCTATTAATCAAACACAATCAACTTCTATCTATCAAGCAACTGATACGTAGCCACCACGTGGCACGTCCTGACCCCTTGCTGCGGGGCAATAGCTTGAGCCCACTCATCCATTACCCAACCAGGCCACATGGCAGGCACGACACGACGTCTCGAAGCATGGCCACTGACACAACCCTGGACCAACTGCACAGGATGATTTCTCTTTACTAGGTTAGGCTCACGGTTCACCTGTAGGTTCCTCCTGTGTCTCCGTACCTTAGTCTCACATATTAATAGGATTCTTTGTATCTTTCCCGAAGGATCAACAATTCTTCTCCTTGTCAATATGGACAAGTATCCTCAACATGATATAACTCATATAACCGTCCAGATGCACTCTCTGAGCCTCAAGCTATCGTCATAGCAATATAAATCCTTTCTGACCCTATTACCAGGATAGGGCAATGACCATCGTCATGGTGATTATAAAACTAAGGTCTCAAGTGCCATCTGACGTTGTTCTAGTCGATGTTTCACATCGCTAGCATAACCAAATCCGAAACCCACCAATAACTCCCTTTGCATGATTATAATTTGAGCCACCGTCGTGGAAAAGATTTAATAAAATGCTCATCATGCCTTCGGAGTGTATGAGTTGGATTTGTAACACACCAATCATAGCAAACAATTATACTCTACTCCTATGTTTTCCTATCCAAGCTACTTTCCACAACCTATTTCTAGTTCTTTCATTCTTTTAGCATTCTATACCTCTAGCTAACACATACCAGACAAGCAGAGAATGTACATACTCATGTAATCCACACAAGCATACAACCCTAGGAGCAGAGATGGAAGAACTCTCACCTTGGCCAACCTTCCATGCAATCCTCTCCTGTAACTTTAGTCTCCTCGGAGTTCATGTTGCACTCAATCGTGTGTCGTTGTTCCTATAAGAAAAACATTTACTTCATTAAGGTTATTACTTAGCTTAACTTGTTATTTATCTCTCCATTACTCTCACATGTAGTCCATGGTTGCTACAGAGTCAAGCTCTTGGTCTTATAGGACCTCTCTATCCCGACTTATGCGTATCCTTCCTCGAACACTTGACTTACTCGAATATAACACTCTACTTGAGTGTTTCACGTACTTGAATTTGAGTACTAGACCTCTATCTAACTTGTATTCGCATCTAAGGAAGCTTATCTAGCTTGGTTGGAAGGAATCCTAATTCTAGAAAGGTCTAAGTATTTTGAATCAACTTGTGTTCCTACTTGGGTTCTAAGAAATCTAGTTTCTAAACCTCAATATACCTCTAATTTATCCCACTTAAGATTTCCTAAAGGTTGTGAAAGGATAAGATTGAAATTCATGAAGTTAGACTTAATTTGTTCCGCAAGTTTCCATCCTTGAGAAACAAGAAGGTACCTAAAATAATTCTTAATAAATATTCATAATTATCCTCGGGTGTTTAAGATCGAAGAGAGGAGCTTTAAAACACTCAACGTCACCCTTAAGTGTATTTGGGCAAATCGAGCAGGGACCCGACACGTTAACGTCAAAGTTCAACCTTAATAACCTCGGGCCAGCTCTTCACGGGTCTTGTTCAGCTAATATTTACACAATATAATTTTAATAATATCAATCCAAGCCTATTTACTCAAATCCAAGCACAATCCTAATTATCAACAATTTTCCCCAATTTGGAAATAATTATAATTTCAACCCAAATCCTTTCAAATTCGAGAACAAAATCTCGATTCCTACCACAACTAAGTGTTCAAGAACACTTTCTAGGTCTCAATCTACCCTCGAAATAACTCAACCGAAGGTGAATCGAAGAAATCCCTAAAACGTTTGGCCAAAAAAAAAAAGAAGAAATCCCTAAAATGAAGAAATTGGGGGTTTCAAATGAAATTGGGGTTACCAACCTTTGATTCGATTGGTGGAAGGTGTAGGAGACGTCGTACCCGAGCTCCGGTGACTTTTTCGGCGTCGTTTAGCTCTCCCCCGATCACTTTTCCGGTGAACCCCAACCCTTCTTCTTCTTCTTCCTCATGCCTCTCCTCTCTCTCTCTTCTTTCTCACTGTTGTTTCCTTATTTCTTTCTTTGATCCGTCTCTCTCTCCTTCCCCTTATTCTTTTTATTTCTTTCCTTTATATATATATATTTTTAATTCTTCTTCTTCTATACCTACTTCCACGGCACCCGCCTTTCTAATTAATTAACAACAACAACAACAATAATAATAATAATAATAAAATCATAAAAAAAATAAACTAATTAATAATTAAACAAATAGTAGCTAATAATATTTTGATTTAGTTCCCACTCCTATTTATTTTGGGTTTCTAATTTCGTAGGTCCTGAATAATTTCCAAAAAAGAAATATTTTACTCATTTCTTTTATCTTTTATTTTACTTGAAATTTCGAAGAATTTCGTGGTTCCTTTCTGGTTTCTGTTAACCTTCATACTTTTCCTATATTCTTTTTGAGGTTTTAATTCCTAGCCCCGGAATAAATCATTCTTAAATCCTCAAAATTTTAAATAAATCATTCTTTAATCCTCGAAAATTTCCAGGGTATTACATTAAGTTTTCGAAACACTCATCAGCGAAAACTTACTAAAAAAAGGAAAATGAATATCCAGTTTTTGAAACACTAATTGACGAAAACTGATTAAAAAAATAAAAATGAATATAAATTTTTCGAAACACTCATCGGCGAAAACTGATTAAAAAAATGAAAAATAAATATCAAGTTTTCGAAACACTCATCGGCAAAAACTAATTAAAAAAAGAAAAATAAATATCAAGTTTTCAAAACACTCATTAGCGAAAACTTACCTAAAAAATAAATATGAATATCACGATTTTGAAACACTAATCGGCGAAAACTCATTAAGAAAAAGAAAAATGAATATCAAGTTTTCGAAACACTCATCGATGAAAACTAATTAAGTAAAGAAAAATGAATATCAAGTTTTTGAAACAGTCATTGGCGAAAACTATTTAAAAAAGAAAAAACAATATTACGTTTTTGAAACACTCAACGGCGAAATCTGATTAAAAAATGAAAAATTACTATCAAGTTTTCGAAACACTTATCGGCGAAAACTGATTAAAATAAATAAATATCAAGTTTTTGAAACACTTATCGGCGAAAAATGATTAAATAAAAAAAATGAATATCACGTTTTCGAAACACTCATCGGCGAAAACTGATTAAGAAAAAGAAAAATGAATACAAAGTTTTCGAAATACTTATCGATGAAAACTAATTAAATAAAGAAAAATGAATATCACGTTTTCGAAAAACTCATCGACGAAAACAGATTAAGAAAAAGAAAAATGAATATCAAGTTTTCGAAACACTCATCGGTGAAAACTGAATAAAAAAAGAAAAATGAATATCAAGTTTTCAGAACACTTATCGTCAAAAATTGATTAAAAAAAGAAAAATTAATATCAAGTTTTCGAAAACAATCATCGGCGAAAACTGATTAAAAAAAAGAAAAATGAATATCAAGTTTTCATAACACTAATCGGTGAAAATTGATTAAAAAAAGAAAAATGAATATCAAATTTTCGAAAACACTCATCAGCTAAAACTGACTAGAAGAAGGAAAATAAATATCCAGTTTTCGAAACACTAATCGACGAAAACATATTAAAAAAATAAAAATGAATATAAAGTTTTTAAAACACTTATCGTCAAAAACTGATTAAAAAAAGAAAAATGAATATGAAGTTTTGGAAACACTTATCGGCGAAAACTGATTAGAAAAAGAAAAATGAATATCAAGTTTTCGAAACACTAATCTACGAAAACTGATTAAAAAAAATAAAAATGAATATAAAGTTTTCGAAACACTAATCGGCAAAAAATTATTTAAAAAAGAAAAATGAATATCAAGTTTTCGAAACACTCATTGGTGAAAACGAATTAAATAAAGAAAAATGAATATCATGTTTACGAAACACACATCGGTGAAAACTGATTATGAAAAAAACGAATATCAAGTTTTTGAAACACTCATCAGTGAAAACTAATTAAATAAAGAAAAATGAATATCACGTTTTTGAAACACTAATCGGCGAAAACTATTGAAGAAAAATAAAAATGAATATCAAGTTTTCGAAACACTCATCGGCGAAAACTGATTAAAAAAAGAAAAATGAATATCAAGTTTTCGAAACACTCATCGACGAAAAATGATTAAAAAAAGAAAAATGAATATCAAGTTTTCGAAACATTCAATGGGGAAAACTATTTAAAAAACAAGAAAAATGAATTTTACGTTTTTGAAATACATATCGGCGAAAACTGATTAATAAAGAGAAAAATGAATATCAAGTTTTTGAAACACTCATCAGCGAAAACTTACTAAAAGAAGGAAAATGAATATCCACTTTTCGAAATACTAATCGACGAAAACAGATTAAAAAATTAAAATGAATATAAAGTTTTCGAAACACTCATCGGCGAAAACTGATTAAAAAAATGAAAAATAAATATCAAGTTTTCGAAACACTTATCGAGAAAAAATGATTAAAAAAAGAAAAATAAATATGAAGTTTTCGAAACCCTCATTAGCGAAAACTTACCTAAAAAAGAAAAATGAATATCACGTTTTCAAAACATTTATCGACGAAAACTGATTAAGAAAAAGAAAAATGAATATCAAGTTTTCTAAACACTCATCGACGAAAAATGATTAAAAAAACAAAAATGAATATGCAGTTTTCAAAACATTCCTCGATGAAAACAAATTAAATAAAGAAAAATGAATATCAAGTTTTCGAAACACTCATCGGCGAAAACTGATTAAGAGAAAGAAAGATGAATATCAAGGTTTTGGAACACTCATCGGCGAAAACTGATTAAAAAAAGAAAAATGAATATCAAGTTTTCGAAACACTCATCGGCGAAAAATGATTAAAAAAATGAAAATCAAGTTTTCGAAACACTCATCAATGAAAACTAATTAAATAAAGAAAAATGAATATTACATTTTCGAAACTCATCGGCGAAAACTGATTAAGAAAAAGAAAAATGAATATCAAGTTTTCGAAAGACTCATCAGCGAAAACTGATTAAAAAAAAAGAAAAATGAATATCAAGTTTTCAGAACACTCATCGGCGAAAACTGTTTAAAAAAATGAATATCAAATTTTCGAAACACTTATTGGCGAAAACTATTTTAAAAAAAATAAAAATGAATGTTACGTTTTCGAAACACTCAACGGCGAAGACTGATTAAAAAATGAAAAATTACTATCAAGTTTTCGAAACACTCATCGGTGAAAACTGATCAAAAAAAGAAAAATAATTTGCAAGTTTTCAAAAACACTCATCGACGAAAACTGATTAAAAGAAGAAAAATGAATATCAAGTTTTCGAAACACTGATCGGGGAAAAATGATTAAAAAAAGAAAAATGAATATCAAGTTTTCGAAACATTCATCGATGAAAACTAATTAAATAAAGAAAAATAAATATCAAGTTTTCGAAACACTAATCGGCGAAAACTGATTAAGAAAAGAAAAATGAATATCAAGTTTTTATAACACTCATTGGCGAAACCTGATAAAAAAAAATGAATATCAAGTTGTCAGAACACTGAACGGCGAAAACTAATTAAAAAAAGAAAAATGAATATCAAGTTTTCGAAAACACTGATTAGCGAAAACTTACAAAAAACTGAAAACTGAAAATCAAGTTTTCGAAACACTCATCGTCGAAAACTGATTAAAAAAAGAAAAATGAATATCAAGTTTTCGAAACACTCATCGGCGAAAAATGATTAAAAAAAGAATATCAAGTTTTCGAAACACTGATCGATGAAAACTAATTAAATAAAGAAAAATGAATATCACGTTTTCGAAACACTCATCGGCGAAAACTGATTAAAAAAAGCAAAATTAATATCAAGTTTTGGAGAACACTCATTGGCGAAAACTGATTAAAAAAAAGAAAAATGAATATCAAGTTTTCAGAACACTAATCGGTGAAAATTGATTAAAAAAAGAAAAATGAATATTAAATTTTCGAAAACACTCAACAGCTAAAACTTACTAAAAAAGGAAAATGAATATCTAGTTTTCGAAACTATCACGACCCCCTATCAGACGTCCGTGACCGGCACGAGAGGTAGGATTTCTCCTATCCGGTAAGCCTCTAATTCCTGATTGACATTCTTATATATGCATAACAACCCATTTCTAATACAAACAATATAGTATTTATATGGCCATCCCCATCCGATGACCTAAGTAGCACACAATCCACGGCTCGCTCAACGCCGCTTCAGTTTATACATATACACATAATCAATCACACGTACATATAATATACATATTGATCACGCGCTTAAAGGCGGGTGATCTATCCTATTCACATGCAGAATCCCTGTGTACAGTCAAGCGTATATATTCAATCACACACCCGCATAAAATATACATATTGATCACACGCCTCAATGCGTGTGACCTATCCTATTCACATGCGGAAGCCGTATTTTCACACAATCAAGTATTCAATCACACATATATATAAGTTTACATATTGACCACACGCTCAATGCGTGTGATCTATGTTATTCACATGCAGGAGTCACATCCATATATAAGTATATACACATGATATTCATCATATCACAACCTATATCCCCAACAACAAGACCAATCTTTAATCTGTATGAAGCCGACAATTCTAGAGTGTGACGTATACATATATGCATATAGCAGTTGTACAAAACAATGCTATACCAAAAGAATCATATACATATACATCCTGTCAAAAATACATATAACAGTACTACCCACGCGGACAATGCGTGCGGTCTCAAAGTCTGTCCGCCTCCCTGAGATGAAGTGGAAGCGCTCCCGATGCCTAGACCACCTATGTCTGTAACATTTAACATTGGGGTGAGTCAAACAGACTCAGTGAGAGGCTTTCCCATCCCTGGTGTAGTAGCGGGTACCACTACAACTGGGGAAGAGGAGCCAATCACAAACACATACGCATACAACGGATTAAATTTCCATATATTAAGTGGTCAGACAATTAGCTTATATCATATTCACAATAAAGAATTTAAAGCATGGAGTTACACACATTTAAATTCACACATACATCATATCATGATTTAACATATAATTCCATGTAGTCCCCTGTATTCAAGTAATCATAATCATAAACTGGCCCGCAGGCAATATCACCGTTAGGAGAGAATCTGGCCCAAAGGCAATATCTCCGTTAGGAGGGAATCTGGCCCGAAGGCAATATCTCACGTGAGCAATATGGGAACCTAGTTGATCATTCTAGGAACCCCTGGTCCCAAGACTTTACTTGGAACAATAATCTGACTCCAAGACTTCACTTGGAGCAATAGCCGGCGACTCATCTGACCTCGGTTTACCCAAGGTAATAGCCACAATGTGGTGAACTCATATACTCTGTATTCTTGTGGTTTGACTCAAGACAAGAGACTCAATCTACCCGGACCACCCGTGATAGACTCGGTTCCCGTGTTGTACAATAAATGACCCCTATGGGCCTCTACTTATTCATCTTACTTCTGATTAGGCAACCTAGACTTCCAAGTGGTTTCTAATTTGGACTCTTGATTTAGAACAAGTCACCTATGTTTATTTCCTTTAAGGATTTATATACAAACCACACTTTTCAGGTAATGATCGATGAGGTTTGTTTCTAGTATCACAAGACCCTCACAAATAAATTTGACTCGATCCTACCCCCGATATCATTCTAGGTCCCGAGGACCTTCTTTCCATATAAGGCTCCTTGAGCCACCATTGGCTTTTACAGTTCACATATACACGTACAACATGTTATCACATATATTACAAGTTAGGAACAACAATAGCATGTTATCTAACATGAAATTCTTACAAATAGGCAAGAAGGCAAACCATATATCCATATCTGCAGTCAACCCTATAGGGCAAGGATAGGAAAGCCCCTCACCTGGTTGGCCCCTCTGCTCGGCTCTCGGTACGCCCGAAATTCCACTCACAGTATGGTGCCCTATACACATATACTTGAGAGATTCAGAAACTTGTAATTTCAACCACTATAGTGTACATGTAACGCTAATGCTCATGTTCTTTCTAATTAATTCCATAGACTAGTTGTTGGCTTGGAGTGCCCTCAACTAGTTTTCGGAACACCTAGCATGCTTCTAATTCGTGTCCAACCCTCTCTTAATCACGCTATTCGGAAACGTTGAATTTGGGAATTCAAGGTTACCCAATTTCACCTCTATGTGTCCATGTGAAGTTCCCATTACCCTAGTCTTGAATTTATGGCTCAAGAGTCATAAATTCTACTTGTCCAAAATTTCCATTTATCAAAATAACCTTGAACGCTTTACCTACCCATGAATACACATACCCGAATACGCGTAAAATTAGAGAATTGTCTTTCTTTTTTTTTTTCGAACGGGGTTCCGGGTGAGACAGGAATTACTCGGGTTTTCATCCCTCGTACATTCCAATAATTTTTAACAATTTTTATAATTATTATTCAACCTTTCAATGCACCCCAAGTCATTCCACAACACCCTTAAACCTTAACAAACATATTTTCCTACTCTTTTTCCAACCTGGATAAATTCCATCAATTTGGTTCCGGTTCCTAAGCTTCCAACTCACTTCCTAACATGCATATACTTCAATTTAGGACCCAGAACACTCAGATTGAATCAATTGGGGTCTTTCCAAAAATCCCTAAAATTGATAAAATTGGGGTTTGAGAGTTTCGGGACTTCTCACCTCGATTCAACGGTTAGAAGAACGATATGGAGTAGAGGAGACTCCCAGCTACCTTCCCCGGTGAAGAGACGGTGTTTTCCGGTGAGAAAACTCTCCCCCTTTGCTTTCTCTCTCTAACCCGCGACTCTCTCTCTCCTCCAGCCACAAGACGGTGACCGGCTCTGGTGGGCAACGATTCCGACCTCCTCTCGCGTTGCTCCGGCCACCACGCGGTGTCCTTCCTCCTCCGTGAGCTCCTTCCCTTCTCCCTGTGCTTCTGTGCGTGATTATTTGTTTGTGTGTGTGCGTTTTCTTTTGCTGGATGGTGTGTGAGTCTCTTTAATATATACATATATTATTATATGTGATAGAGGAAAGAGGGGTCACGTGGCCCCCCATATATTATATATATATATATATTTTTTATTATATATATTTATATTATATGTATATTTTATTTTATTTTCTTATCTCTATTTATTTATTTATTTATTTTTTTAAAAAAAACTTATTTACTTGTTATATCTTATTTTTCCCTCATTCTTTTTAATCCTCTTTTCTTTTAGGTCCTAAAAATATTCATATAGTCCCTATCATTTTTTTCCTTTATTTTATTTTAACTCTTTAATTTAATTTATTTTTCTCTCTGTAAGAAAAATAAATTAATAGTAATGATAATAATACAATTAAATATCTCGGATATTACAGAAACACTAATCGACGAAAGCATATTAAAAAAATAAAAATGAATATAAAGTTTTCAAAACACTCGTCGGCGAAAACTGATTAAAAAAATAAAAATGAATATGAAGTTTTGGAAACACTTATCGGCGAAAACTGATTAGAAAAAAAAATGAATATCAAGTTTTTGAAACACTCATCTACGAAAACTGATTAAAAAAATAAAAATGAATATCAAGTTTTCGAAACACTGATCGGCAAAAACTTATTTAAAAAAGAAAAATGAATATCAAGTTTTCGAAACACTCATTAGCGAAAACTTACAAAAAACAGAAAAATGAACATCAAGTTTTCGAAACACTCATCGTCGAAAACTGATTAAAAAAAGAAAAATGAATATTAAGTTTTCGAAACACTCATCGGCGAAAAATGATTAAAAAAATGAATATCATGTTTTCGAAACACTGATCGATGAAAACTAATGAAATAAAGAAAAATGAATATCACGTTTTGGAAACACACATCGTCGAAAACTGATTATGAAAAAGAAAAACGAATATCAAGTTTTCGAAAAATTCATCAGTGAAAACTAATTAAATAAAGAAAAATGAATATCACGTTTTCGAAACACTCATCGGCGAAAACTGATTAAGAAAAAGAAAAATGAAGATCAAGTATTCGAAACACTCAATGAGGAAAACTATTTAAAAAGACAAGAAAATGAATTTTACGTTTTCGAAACACTTATCGGCGAAAGCTGATTAATAAAAAGAAATTTGAATATCAAGTTTTCGAAACACTAATCAGTGAAAACTTACTAAAAGAAGGAAAATGAATATTCAGTTTTCGAAACACTAATCGACGAAAACAGATTAAAAAAATAAAAATGAATATAAAGTTTTCGAAACACTCATCGGCGAAAACTGATTAAAAAATGAAAAAGAATATCACGTTTTCGTAACACTCATCAGTGAAAATTGATTAAAAAAAGAAAAATGAATATCAAGTTTTCGAAACACTCATCGGCGAAAACTGATTAAAAAAAGAAAAATGAATATTATGTTTTGGAAACACAAATTGGCGAAAACTGATTAGAAAAAGAAAAATGAATATCAAGTTTTCGAAAAACTCATCTACGAAAACTGATTAAAAAAAGGAAAAAACTTAGGTTCATTTCCTTATGTCCATTTCATTCAATTCCACCAATCATATATTGTATTTACACTCTCTTTCTTCTATGATTGGTCATATAAAAGGTAATCTTCTATATTCTCTCTCTGCTGTGAATGGTCATTTAAACACTTTTTGCCACGTGTCATAATTATATTGGAGAATTTGATGAAATGGACATAAGGAAATGGACCTAAGTTTTTTCCTTAAAAAAATAAAAAAGAATATCAAGTTTTCGAAACACTCATCGCCAAAAACTTATTAAAAAAAGAAAAATGAATATCAAGTTTTCGAAACACTCACCGGTGAATACTAATTAAATAAAGAAAAATGAATATCACGTTTTCGAAACAGTCATCAATGAAAAATGTCACGACCCCCTATCGGGCGTCTGTGACCGGCACGGGAGGTAGGATTTCTCCTATCCCGTAAGCCTCTAATCCCTGATTGACATTCTTATATATGCATAACTACCCATTTCTAATACAAACAATATATAGTATATATGGTCATCCCTATCCGGTGACCTAAGTAGCACGCAATCCACGGCTTGCTCAACGCCGCTTCAGTCTATACATATACACATAGTCAATCACACGTACATATTGATCACGTGCTTCAGGGCGGGTGATCTATCCTATTCACATACAGAATTCCTGTGTACAGTCAAGTATATATATTCAATCACACACATGCGTAAAATATACATATTGATCACACGCCTCAATGCATGTGACCTATCCTATTCACATGCGGAAGCCGTATTTTCACACAATCAAGTGTTCAGTCACACATATATATAAATTTACATATTGACCACACGCTCAGTGCGTGTGATCTATCCTATTCACATGCAGAAGTCACATTCATATATATATATATATACACATGATATTCATCATATCACAACCTATGTCCCCAACAACAAGACCAATCTTTAATCTGTATGAAACCGACAATTCTAGAGTGTGATATATACATATATGCATATAGCAACTGTACAAAACAATGCTGTACCAAAATGAATCATATACATATATATCCTGTCAAAATACATATAACAGTACTACCCACGCGAACAATGCTTGCGGTCTCTAAGTCTGTCCGCCTCCCTGAGATGAAGTAGAAGCGCTCCCGATGCCTATACCACCTGTGTCTGTAACATGTAACATTGGGGTGAGTCAAACAGACTCAGTGAGAGGCTTTCCCATCCCTGGTGTAGTAGCGGGTACCACTACAACTGGGGAAGAGGAGCCAATCACAAACAGATACGCTTATAACGGGTTTAAATTTCCATATATTAAGTGGTCAGGCAATTAGCATATGTCATATTCACAATAAAGAATTTAGAGCATGGTTCTACATACATTTAAATTCACACATACATCATATCATAGTTTAACATGCAACTTCATGTGGATATCCATGTTCAAATAATCGTAATCATAAACTGGCCCAAAGGCATATCTCCGTTAGGAGAGAATCTGGCCCGAAGGAAATATCTCATGTGAGCGATATAGGAACCTAGTTGATCATTCTAGGAACCCCTGGCCCCAAGACTTTACTTGGAACAATAGTCTGACCCCAAGACTTCACTTGGAGCATAGCCGGCGACTCATCTGACCTCGGTTTACCCAAGGCAATAGCCACAATGTGGTGTACTCATATACTTTGGATTTCTGAGAGTTGACGGTTTGGCCCCACCCCCCATTATCTTAATATATATATACATGTATATATATATATATTTATTTATTTTATTAGAAAAACTTATTTACTTGTTATATCCCCTTTTTCTCTCATGCTTTTTAGTCCTCTTTTCTTTTAGGTCCTAGAAATATTATAAATATCCCCTATTACTTTCTTCTTTATTCTATTTTTAACCCTATAATTCTTTAATTTAATTTATTTTTCTTTCTGAAAGAAAAATAAATTTAATAATAATGAAAATAATTAAATCTAAATATCTCGGATATTAGATTTTTTAAACAATTTTGGTCGATGAGTGTTTCAAAAACTTGATATTCATTTTTCTTTTTTTAATAAGTTTTCGCCGATGAGTGTTTCGAAAACTTGATATTCATCATTATTTTTTTAATCAGTTTTCACCGATGAGTGTTTCGAAAACTTGATATTCATTTTTCTTTTTTTAGTAAGTTTTCGCTGATGAGTGTTTCGAAAACTTGATATTCATTTTTCTTTTTTTAATCAGTTTTTGCCGATGAGTGTTTCGAAAACTTGATATTCTTTTTTCTTTTTTTTAATCAGTTTTTGCCGATGAGTGTTTCGAAAACTTGATATTCATTTTTCTTTTTTTAATCAGTTTTTGTCGATAAGTGTTTCGAAAACTTGATATTCATTTTTTTTTAATAAGTTTTAGCCGATGAGTGTTTTCAAAAACGTGATATTCATTTTTCTTTATTTAGTTAGTTTTTATCAATATGTGTTTCGAAAACTTGATATTCATTTTTCTTTTTTTAATCAGTTTTTGTCGATGAGTGTTTCGAAAACTTGATATTCTTTTTTCTTTTTTTAATAAGTTTTAGCCGATGAGTGTTTTCGAAAACTTGATATTCATTTTTTATATTTTAATCAATTTTCGCCGATAAGTGTTCTGAAAACTTGATATTCTTTTTTCTTTTTTTTAATCAGTTTTCGCCGATTAGAGTTTCGAAAACTTGATATTCATTTTTCTTTTTTTAATCAGTTTTCGCCGATGAGTATTTCAAAAACTTGATATTTATTTTTCTTTTTTTTAAATAGTTTTCGCCGGTCAGTGTTTCAAAAACTAGATATTCAATTTTCTTGTTCTTAATAAGTTTTCGTCGATGAATATTTCGAAAACTTGATATTTATTTTTCTTTTTTTAATTAATTTTTGCCGATGAGTATTTAGAAAACTTGATATTCATTTTTTATTTTTTAATCAGTTTTTGCCATTGAGTGTTTCGAAAACGTAATATTCATTTTTCTTTTTTTTAAATAGTTTTCGCCGATAAGTTTTTCGAAAACTTGTTATTTATTTTTCTTTTCTTAATCAGTTTTCCCGATGAGTGTTTTGAAATCTTGATATTCATTTTTCTTTTTTTAATCAGTTTTCGCCGATTAGTGTTTTGAAAACTTGATATTCATTTTTCTTTTTAAATCAGTTTTCGCCGATGAGTGTTTCAAAAACGTATTATTCATTTTTCTTTTTTTTAAATAGTTTTCACCGATGAGTTTTTTCGAAAACTTGATATTCATTTATATTTTTCTTAATCAGTTTTCGACGATGAGTGTTTCGAAAACGTGATATTCATTTTTTTATTTAATTAATTTTCACCGATGAGTGTTTCGAAAACTTGATATTCATTTTTCTTTTTCTTAATCAGTTTTCGCCGATGAGTGTTTCAAAAACTTGATATTTATTTTTATGTTTTAATTAGTTTTTGCCGATGAGTGTTTCGAAAATTTGATATCCATTTTAATTTTTTTTAATCAGTTTTCGCCGATGAGTGTTTCAAAAACTTGATATTAATTTTTTTTTTTAATCAGTTCTCGCCGATGAGTGTTTCGAAAACTTTATATTCATTTTTATTTTTTTAATCAGTTTTCGGCGAATAGTGTTTCTAAAACTGGATATTCATTTTTTTAGTAAGTTTTCGCTGATAAGTGTTTCGAAAACTTGATATTCATTTTTCTTTTTTTAATCAGTTTTTTCCGATGAGTATTTCGAAAATTTGATATTCATTTTTCTTTTTTTAATCAGTTTTTCCCGATGTTTGTTTCGAAAACTTGATATTCAGTTTTCTTTTTTTAATCAGTTTTTGTCGATGAGTGTTTCGAAAACTTGATATTCATTTTTGTTTTTTTAATAAGTTTTAGCCGATGAGTGTTTTTGAAAATGTGATATTCATTTTTCTTTATTTAATTAGTTTTCATCGATTAGTGTTTCGAAAACTTGATATTCATTTTTCTTTTTTTAATCAGTTTTTGTCGATTAGTGTTTCGAAAACTTGATATTCATTTTTCTTCATTTAATATGTTTTAGCCGATGAGTGTTTTCGAGAACGTGATATTCATTTTTCTTTATTTAATTAGTTTTCATCGAAGAGTGTTTCGAAAACTTGATATTCATTTTTCTTTTTTTAATCAGTTTTTGTCGATGAGTGTTTCGAAAACTTGATATTTCTTTTTCTTTTTGTAATAAGTTTTAGTCGATGAGTGTTTTCGAAAACATGATATTCATTTTTCATTTTTTAATCAATTTTCGTCGATGATTCTTCTAAAAACTTGATATTCATTTTTCTTTTTTTTAATCGATTTTCGCGGATGAGTTTTTCGAAAACTTGATATTTATTTACTTTTAATCAGTTTTTGCCGTTGAGTGTTTCGAAAACTTGATATTCATTTTTCTTTTATTTTTAATCAGTTTTTGTCGATGAGTGTTTCGAAAACTTGATATTCATTTTTCTTTTTTTAATAAGTTTTAGCCGATGAGTGATTTCGAAAACTTGATATTCATTTTTAATTTTTTAATCATTTTTCGCCGATGAGTGTTTCGAAAACATGATATTCATTTTTCTTTTTTTAATAAGTTTTCTCAGATGAGTGTTTCGAAAACTTGATATTTATTTTTCTTTTTTTTAAATTGTTTTCGCCAATCAGTGTTTCGAAAACTAGATATTCATTTTTCTTTTTCTTAATTAGTTTTCGTCGATGAATGTTTTGAAAACTTGATATTCATTTTTCTTTTTTTAATTAGTTTTTGCCGATGAGTGTTTCGAAAACTTGAAATTCATTTTTCATTTTTTAATCAGTTTTTTCCGTTGAGTGTTTCCAAAACGTAATATTCATTTTTCTTTTTTTAATTAGTTTACGCCGATGAGTGTTTCAAAAACTTGATATTCATTTATCTTTTTTTACTCAATTTTTGCCGATGAGTGTTTTGAAAACTTGATATTCATTTTTCTTTTTTTAATCAGTTTTCGCCGATGAGTGTTTCGAAAACGTAATATTCATGTTTCTTTTTTTTTTTTAAATAGTTTTTGCCGATGAGTGTTTCGAAAACTTGATATTCATTTTTATTTTTCTTAATCAGTTTTCGACGATGAGTGTTTTGAAAACGTGATATTCAATTTTCTTTATTTAATTAGTTTTCATCGATGAGTGTTTCGAAAACTTGATATTCATTTTTCTTTTTTTAATCAGTTTTTGCCGATGGGTGTTTCGAAAACTTGATATTCATTTTTCTTTTTTTAATAAGTTTTAGTCGATGAGTGTTTTCAAAAACGTGATATTCATTTTTCATTATTTAATTAGTTTTCATCGATGAGTGTTTCGAAAACTTGATATTCATTTTTCTTTTTTTAATCAGTTTTTGTCGATGAGTTCTTCGAAAAATTGATATTCATTTTTCTTTTTTTAATAAGTTTTTGTCACGACCCCCGTTTATAGGACCGTGACCGGCACAGACACAGGGAATACCCCTATGCCTGTAAGCCTTATCACCTAATTGACAGAATATCTATTATTGAAAATACATTCACATGCATTATAATACCATGGCTACACCGAAATGGTGGCCTATCCTAGGCAAGCAAATCCACGGCCAGTGCCGCTTCAGGATATAGATATAGGAAAATGCACATAATATATATAACATGTGTACTGGCTACACATCCGAAGATGCTGCCTATCCTATTCACATGCAACAGATATATGTATATATATACATTTTGAAAACAAATTTTCCCTGTATCGCAGTAAAATAAATCCTGATCTTTAAGGTTTGTGAAGCTGACAGTTCTAGATTTAGTAATACAGTCTAATTGGGTACGTCTACCCTTTACTTTATGATACAATAATAAAGTAAATTAAATTACAATTACACTTTATTCACCCACATGAACAAGTTGTGGGTCTTCAAAAGTGTTGCTCAACCCTCGTTCCACCGAGACTTCTTCCACCTGTACTTAACCTGTCTCTGTGTAGTAAAATGAGGTGTGAGTCTTAACCATGCGACTCAGTGAGGATTCTCCCATCCCCGACGCAAGGCGGGTACCATAGCGCTGGGTTTGGGAGTCATACACAATCACATGCAAAAACCACTAGTTACTGTTAGTTAGCATGCATTCTTGGTGATCACACAACAACAGAAATTTCACCCAAACACTCACATGCATTTAATAACTGTAAACATGCAGCAGTTTATTCCACGTCATCAATCAGCAAGTAAACATGTAACATATAGTGTCGGCTTTTACCTACAGGTCTTCTCACGTTTCAGCATGTCTGAATTAAACAAGAGGTGTGATTACGTAATCCTGTACGTTACCACAACGCTGCACTATCAGCAATTATATGCAAACATAGATAATTTATACATACACACAGATGCTAAACATACATCTATTTAGTCTCCCCAACTCTAGGGTATCTACTAGCCACTACGTGGCTTTCCCAATTCGAACTCGTGCACTCGAGTTGCTGGCCACCACGTGGCAAAGCATACCTAACCCATTCACTTGGGTACTGGTCACCTTATGACAATTCTGTTAATCAAACAATGCTTAACCCATTCACTTGGGTACTGGTCACCTCGAGACAATTCTATTAATCAAACACAGTCAATTTCTATCTATCAAACAACTGATACGTAGCCACCAAGTGGCATGCCCTGACCCCTTGCTGCGGGGCAATCGCTTGAGTCCACTCGTCCATTACCCAACCAGGCCACATGGTGGGCACGGCACGACGTCTCGAAGCATGGCCACTGTCACACCCTCGATCAACTCCACAGGATTATTTCTCTTTTACTAGGTTGGGCTCACGGTTCACCCTTAGGTTCATCCCGTGTATCCTTACCTTAGTCTCACATATTAATAGGATTCTTTGTATCTTTCCCGAAGGATTAACAATTCTTCTACTTATTAATATGGACGAGTATCCTTAACAGGATCTAACTCATATACCCGTCCAGATACACTCTCTGAGCCTCAAACTATCGTCATAGCAATATAAATCCTTTTTGACCCTATTACCAGGATAGGGCAATGACCATCGTCATGGTGATTATAAAACTGAGGTCTCAAGTTGATGCGAACCCACTGGGGATTGATCCCACGAACCCACAATCAATCTGAAATATACATACCCCAAGAAAGCTAAACAAAGGTCGAACGATCCACTTGAACCCTTGAACTCGAACGAACAAGGACCCAAAATGTTAAAAGACGCCACAAGGATGATCAAACCTTGATAAGTCTGTTAGTTCAATGAAGAACCCTAGAGAGAATCCACTCTCAAGATGAATAATTAAATTCTCATATAATTCAAAACTTAACTTCCAAATACAAGATAGAAAAGGAGTATTTATATTCCAAAAAAGAAAACTCTAGAATCCTAAAACAATTAAAATCCTAAATCCTAACATAACTTTAAAATAAAACTATTGGGTATTTCTGACAATCAAACTTAAACCCAATATAATTAAAACACTAAATTTAATATAATTGTCTAAAAAAAAACTAATGGACCTTAAATAATAAAGTCTAAATATAATGATTTTCGCACAAAAATTTAACCCAAATTAAAATAAGCATTTTAAGCCCAAAATAAGAAGATTTAGGCTTAAACAAGTCTCCACATGTATAGTACATGGTCCATGCTCTCCAAATTACTGTTTTCAAGCCCAAAATATGTTGTGCAGCTCCACTTTCAGCCCAAAATGTGTAACTCACATTTTTACTATTATCTAGCGGCTTTAATTTGATTTTCTTGACTCTTCTTGCTTTTAATATACAATTGTTTCGGGAGATAAAATATGGCCACTATTTGTGCTTTCCCTGCTCGCATCATTCTCTCTTTCCTTGAAAAGATTTGTCCTCGAATCTTCGTACAAGTTTTGTCGCCAAAGCTCATTTGTCTCCTTAAAATTAAATGTATCTCCAAATACAAAATCATTAGGATGAATTCTCATACCCAAAACTAAAGGTGTTGAATCTTTAATTATTTCATCTGGAAATTTCTCTTCATGTTCCTGTAACAAAGATACATCACAACTATACAAATTTGGATCACTGTTACTAGAAATCAATGATTCACCTTGTTTTTCACTCATCATTGGGCCATCAATTTGTTTCTTTCCTTCCATGACCTCTTTTCCCTCATTTATTTTAATCTTCTCTGTTTCACTCTTTTTTTTAAGCTCACTCTCTCTTTTATCTTTTTCTTCTTTGATGTTGAGTTGATTCTCATATATTTGCTCTGGAGTCAATGGTACAAGAGTAACAGGTTTGTTGTTCATTACAAAAGAATATCTATTGGTAAACCTATTCTTTTTAGCCTTCCTATCAAGCTCCCAAGGTCTTCCCAATAGTATATGCCCAGCATGCATAGGAACAACATCACACAAGATTTCATCACAATATTTGCCTATTGAAAAAGAAACTAGAACCTGCTTATCAACTTTAATTTCCCCACATTCATTCGACCATTGCAACTTGTATGGTCTAGGGTGTCGAACGGTAGGCAAATTCAATTTCTCCACCATTGTAGTACTAGCAACATTTGTAACACTGCCACCATCAATTATCAACCTACATACTTTGTTTTGAACACAACAGCGAGTGCGAAAAATATTTTCCCTCTGTTCATTCAACACATGTTTTTCAATTTGGCAAATCAAATCTCTTCTGACCACAAGGCATTCTCCTTCCACAACATTTTTGTCAACTTCATATTCAAAAACTTGCAATTGTTGTTGCATTGCAATGATGGTAAACAAAACAATGAAAAAGTACAATTTGTTTTTTTCGTTTTTGATGAACAAAAAACGAAAAGCAAGTAAATAGATAGATATGACCTTGTTTAGGGTTGAAGCTCTGATACCAAATGATGCGAACCCACTGGGGATTGATCCCACGAACCCACAATCAATTTGAAATATACGTACCCCAAGAAAGCTAAAGAAAGGTCGAATGATCCACTTGAACCCTTTAACTCGAACGAACAAGGACCCAAAGTGTTAAAAGACGCCACAAGGATGATCAAACCTTGATAAGCCTGTTAGTTCAATGAAGAACCCTAAAGAGAATCCACTCTCAAGATGAATAACTAAATTCTCATATAATTCAAAACTTAACTTCCAAATACAAGATAGAAAAGGAGTATTTATACTCCAAAAAAGAAAACTCTAGAATCCTAACACAATTAAAACCCTAAATCCTAACATAACTTTAAAATAAAACTATTAGGTATTTCTAACAATCATACTTAAACCCAATATAATTAAAACACTAAATTTTAAATAATTGCCTAAAAAAACTAATGGACTTTAAATAATAAAGCCTAAATATAATGATTTTCGCACAAAAATTTAACCCAAATTAAAATAAGCATTTTAAGCCCAAAATAAGAAGATCTAGGCTTAAACAAGTCTCCACATGTATAGTACATGGTCCAAGCTCTGTAAATTAATGTTTTCAAGCCCAAAACATGTTGTGCAGCTCCACTTTCAGCCCAAAATGTGTAACTCACGTTTTTACTATTATCTGGCGGCTTTAATTTGATTTTCTTGACTCTTCTTGCTTTTAATAATACAATTGTTTCGGGAGATAAATTATGGCCACTATTTGTGCTTTCCCTGCTCGCATCACAAGTGCCATCTGACGTTGTTCTAGTCGATGTCTCACATCGCTAGCATAATCAAATCCGAAACCCACCAATAACTCCTTTTGCATGATTATAATCTAGGTCACCGTCGTGACGAGTTTTCAAAATAAAAGCTTAGTCCTTCCGTACAAGGACTCTTGCCACCGTCGTGGAAAAGATTTAATAAAATACTCATCATGCCTCCGGATTGTATGAGTTGGATTTGTAACACATCAATTATAGCAAACAATTAAACTCTACTCCTATGTCTTCCTATCCAAGCTACTTTCCACAACCTATTTTCTAGTTCTTTCATTCTTTTAGCATTCTATATCTCTAGCTAACACATACCAGGCAAGCAGAGAATATACATACCCATCTAATCCACATGAGCATACAACCCTAGGAGCAGAGATGGAAGAACCCTCACCTTGGTCACTTTACTTAACATTCCCTTTGAGCACTTTTGTCTCCAAGGAAGTACTTGAATCCTATCACATACAACCAATTCAATCCATATCAATTTTCATACATCAACTTCTATTTCACCACATAAGTCCTATCAGATATAATCATTTCGACCATATTCTAAATTCATAATTACATAGCAACTTAAAACTACATTAAAGGCTAACCCAAAACCCCTTATTAAGCTAAGGTCATCATTTAGAGTTCTTTTTAAGTTAAAAACAATTTATGCTTAAGTAAACAAGTCTTGTCACTTGTTCACTCTCCAAGCTCCTTCAATTAAGGATTTTGCCAAATATGGAAACTTCTCATTTTCACCATGGGTCCATGTAATACCCCGGAAAATTTCGAGGATTAAAGAATGATTTATTTAAAAATATTGAGGATTTAAGAATGATTTATTCCGGGGCTAGGAATTAAAACCTTAGAAAAAAATTAAAATAAAATAAAATATATGTGAAAGTTGAAAGAAACCGGAAAGAAATTTTTTTCGAGGTTTAAAACAAAATGAAAGGGAAAGAAAAGAAGTAGAAAATAATTTTCAGGATTTAATTCAGGACCTAAGAAATTGGGACTAAATTGAAAAGAAATTTCTGAAAGTGGCAAAAACTATAATTTTTCCCAAAAGATAATAAACTCACTCATAAACCCCCATCCAGCCACCATTCACGCATAACACATCCATTTTTTCACATTTTAGAGAGAGGAAGTGAGGGTTAGGGTTTTCGAGAGAAGGGAGAGCAATTGGGAGGAAGCTTGAAGGTTGAAGGTGAAGGGTGGCCGGAATCCGGTGGCCGGTGACCGGAGCAACACTCAAGTGACCTTTTCAAGCTTCATCTTCATCTATATTCATCCATCAAAGGTAGGTTTAGTAATATCCTCCATCTATGATTTTTCTCATCCTCACCATTTCTTGAATTTATGAACAATGGAGGTTCAAACTTTGCATTCTTGATGTTATGAACATTTCTATTGGATGTTTTAATTGTTGGTTGTGCTGAGATTTTGCTGGGTTAGAGATTTGAGTTTAGGGTTTGAGTTTGTTCATCATGTTCTTCTAAAAACAACAATCTTTGATGGTATAAGACACAAGAAATTCGTGGAACATGGTTTTTGTCAAAAATTGAGTTTTTGAATCTGACATTGCTCTGTGTAAATGTGTTTTTTGAATTTGTTTCTTGATGGATTTGCATGATTTGAAATCCATATGAAAGCTAACATCCTAAGCTTTCTAAATTGTATTTTTCCAAAATATTCCAACGGTTAGATCTTCTGAAAATTGCCTCGAAAGTCAGCGATTCTGTTTTCTAAACTGATGCGGAAATTTTGTATGATTGGCTACTGTTTTTAAATTACTGCTCTTAAATGGCTCAAATCCTTTCTGTAATGAATTCATAATTAGAATATTTTACCTCTAAGCTTGATTTAGAAAGAAGAATCAAATAATTTCGTTAAGTATGGAAGGAGATATGACCATTTCAATGAAGCTTGCCAAATGTTGCATGCTGTTTTGAATCTGATCTTGCTCTGTTTAAATGTATTTTCTGAATTCATTACCTAATGGATTTGAGTGATTCCAAATCCATATGAAAGCTAACATCCTAAGATTTCTAAGTTGTATTTTTACTAAAATGTCGAACGGTTAGATTTTCGGGGAAGTTTCTCGAAAGTTAGCGGTTCTGTTTTACAAACTACCAAGTTTCTAGTTTTTGAAAAGTTGTTATTTCTTCCTTCATTTGAATGGTTCCTTTTCCTTCAACTAAAATGAGTTTAACCAACTTTTAAGTGTCATTTCAAAGATCAAACAACATCCTAGATAAAAAAAATTGTTGGTTTGTTTGGGTTCCAAATGAATTGCTTACACTTTTTAAATGAAATGAGATTGGCCAATGGTTGGATTTTTTTTATGTGTGGACCCATGGTGAAAATGAGAAGTTTCCATATTTGGCAAAATCCTTCATTGAAGGAGCTTGGAGAGTGAGAAAGTGGCAAGACTTGTTTACTTAAGCATAAATTGTTTTTAACTTAAAAAGAACTCTAAATGATGACCTTAGCATAATAAGGGGTTTTGGGTTAGCCTTGAATGTAGTTTTAAGTTGCTATGTAATTATGAATTTAGAATATGGATTGAATTGGTTGTATGTGATAGGATTCAAGTACTTTCTTGGAGACAAGAGTGCTCAAAGGGAATGTTAAGTAAAGTGACCAAGGTGAGGGCTCTTTCATCTCTGCTCCTAGGGTTGTATGCTTATGTGGATTACATGAGTATGCATATTCTCTGCTTGTCTGGTATGTGTTAGCTAGAGATATAGAATGCTAAAAGAATGAAAGAACTAGAAAATAGGTTGTGGAAGATAGCTTGGATAGGAAGACATATGAGTAGAGTATAATTGTTTGCTATGATTGGTGTGTTACAAATCCATCTCATACACTCCGGAGGCATGATGAGTATTTTATTAAATCTTTTCCACGACGGTGGCAAGAGTCCTTGTACGGAAGGGCTAAACTTTATTTTGAAAAATCGTCACGACTGTGACTTAAATTAAAATCATGCAAAGGGAGTTATTGGTGGGTTTCGGATTTGATTATGCTAGCGATGTGAGACATAGACCAGAACAACGTCAGATGGCACTTGAGACCTCAGTTTTTATAATCACCATGATGATGGTCATTGTCCTATCCTGGCAATAGGGTCAGAAAGGTTTTATATTGCTATGACGATAGCTTGAGGCTCAGAGAGTGCATCTGGACGGGTATATGAGTTATATCCTGTTGAAGATACTTGTACATATTAATAAGGAGAAGAATTGTTGATCTTTCGGAAAAGATACAAAGAATCCTATTAATATGTGAAACTAAGGTAAGGAGACACGGGAGGAGCCTACGGGTGAACCGTGAGCCTAACCTAGTAAAAGAGAAACCATCCAGTGGAGTTGGTCCAGGGTGTGTCAGTGGCCATGCTTCGAGACGTCGTGCCGTGCCCGCCATATGGCCTGGTTGGGTAATGGACGAGTGGGCTCAAGCTATTGCCCCGCAGTAAGGGGTCAAGACGTGCCACGTGGTGGCTACGTATCAGTTGTTTGATAGATAGAAGTTGATTGTGTTTGATTAATAGAATTGTCACGAGGTGACTAGTACACAACTAAATGGGTTAATTATTGTTTGATTAACAGAATTGTCACGAGGTCACTAGTACCCGAGTGAATGGGTTAAGTATATTTGCCACGTGGTGGCCAGCAACCCGAGTGCACGGGTTCAAAGTGGGAAAGCCACGTAGTGGCTAGTAGAAACCCAGAGTTGGGGAGATTAAGTAGATGTATGTTATAGTATCTGTGTGTATATACAAATTGTCTGTGTTTGTATATGATTGCTGATTGTGCAGCGTAGTAGTGACGTACAGATTACGTCACCACAATGTCTTGGTTGATTCAAACATGCTGAACGTGAGAATACCGGTAAGTAAAAGCCGGCACTATATGTTACATGTTTACTTGTTGATTGATGATGTGGAAAAATCAACTGCATGCTTATATTTGTTAAATGCATGTGAGTGGTTGGGTGAAATATTTGTTGCGTGATCGCCAAGAAGTATGCTTATTAACAGTAACTAGTTGTTTTTGCATGTGGTTGTGTATGACTCCCATTCCCAGCGCTATGGTACCCGCCATGCACCGAGGATGGGAGAGTCCTCACTGAGTCACGTGGTTAAGACTCACACCTCATTTTTACTACACAGAGACAGGTTAAGTACAGGTGGAAGAAGTCTCGGTGGAACGAGGGACAAGCAAAACTTTCCAAGACCCACAACTTGTTCATGTGGGTGAATAAAGTGTAATTGTAATTTTATTTACTTTATTATTGCATCATAAAGTAAAGGGTAGACGTACCCAATTAGATTATATTACTAAATCTAGAACTGTCAGCTTCACACACCTTAAAGATCAGGATTTATTTTCCTGCGATACAGGGAAAAATTTGTTTTCAAAATATATATATATATATATATATATATATACACATATTTGTTGCATGTGAATAGGATAGGCAGCATCTTCGGATGTGTATCCAGTACACATGTTATATATATTATGTGTGTTTCCTATATCTATATCTTGAAGCGGCACTGGCCGTGGATTTACTTGCCTAGGATAGGCCAAGGCTTACAAGCATGGGGATATTCCATGTGTCTATGCCGGTCACGGTCCTCTAAACGGGGGTCGTGACAGTTCACACATAAAAAAAAATCCAACCATTGGGCAATATCTCATTTCATTTAAAAAGTGTAAGCAATTCATTTGGAACCCAAACAAACCAACAATTCTAATAAAATCCACGATTCTTTCCAAAATGGCAAAATCCGCACCTTAGGGTTCATAGAGTAAAAACATCTTTGTAAGTTATGATTTGTGGGTTCTCTATGTCCTAAAGGAGTCCTAGGATGCTATATTATCAATGAGTAACTCATTCCTAACAAGAAAACCATGATTAAGAAGTGGAGACATGATTTTTGGGACTTACCTCTTACAAGTTCGAATTTGGGGTTTTTGGAAGATTGCCCAAGCTTCTTGAAGCTCAACAATGGTGGAGGAGTCTTGAAGAAACTTAGGAATGATGATTGGAAGCAAAGGAAGTGGTGGGAAGTGGGAGATTTTGGGATGTCTCCTTTGCCTATCACATAAGAATGAAAAAGAGAAGAGAATAAGAAGAGGAAGAAGGAGTGGGGTGCTGGAGCAAAAATATGGTGCTCAAAAATTGGGTTTGAGAATTTAAAGGTAGTTTGGGCAATTGACAACTTTTGCGGTATGGTGAAATAGAGTTTTGATTGGATTTTCTTAACTATATTTATTTGTATGTAAGAATAGGAAAATTTTGAAATTTTTGGCTAATGATAAGCCTATTAAAATTATCTGTTATTGAGTGTCTTACAGATGAAAATTTCCTACCCAGTATGATTTTTATTTTCGAAAAATTCTCAAATTTAAACTATAAGCTTTGAATAATTCATATGACCACTTTTGAATAAAATTATAATTTTTCCACCTAAGTTTCATATTTATTTTAATTCCTTAAATTCTCAACTCTAAAACTATAAAATCTTAATTATATCCCAAAAATTTTATTTCACTCTAAAAAATTTATTTTTATTTTCTTTAGCCAAAATGTTTAACTTCAATTTCACAATTTTATCAATTTCATATTATCCCTTCAATTCCTATTAAATTCAAGTTTCCAATTTCTTAGGTCCTGAATTAAATCCTGAAAATTATTTTCTACTTCTTTTCTTTTCTTTCCCTTTCATTTTATTTTAAACCTCGAAAAAATTTCTTTCCGGTTTCTTTTAACTTTCACATATATTTTATTTTATTTTATTTTTTTCTAAGGTTTTAATTCCTAGCCCCGGAATAAATCATTCTTAAATCCTCGAATTTTTAAATAAATCATTCTTTAATCCTCGAAATTTTTCGGGGTATTACATTCTTCCCCCCTTAAGAAATTCGGTCCCCGAATTTAATCTCCTTCGTGGGGTTGTTGGCTTGTTGCCCTCCCTTGGCTGAATTTCATCTATGGTTTCCCTCAATGTGGAAGTTTTACCGTTTTACCCTACATTTCATCTTTCTTTCCTAGAGACTCAAGGTCTCTATCTGGTTTCTACATATTCTTTCTGTGATCGTTTCCATTTCTAGTTTCGTAGTTAACCACCCCTTCGTGAGGTGTTAACTGACAGACTCCATCTGTCGTCGTATCCTTCCTCGAGGATACCTAACTTTCCTAGTTTCAATTTACTTTGTGCTTACTAGTTTTGTAATGGAGTGTCTGGCACGTACCACATGCCATGCTCCAATTTAGTTCTCCGAGGAGTTAACTATTCCCTTCTCTGGTGAGGCTTACCTTGACTCAATCTGCTTGTCCGACTAGCTACCTTCGTATTGACTTCTTATATCCATCTTGGGACTATTGCCTTCTCTAGTGAGGCTCACCAAGACACTAGCTATTTGCATAGCACACCAGGCTCTACTTCTATAAACTCTAACTTACTTAAGTATTCCCCTACATTGAAGTACTCCCCAACATTGGAGTCCCCGTAGTTAAGTATCCTCTACTACCAAGCAGCTACCCTTCTGTCGGTATTCCCCCGATATTTTCTTTGTAAATGACTTCTCCAGAAAAGTCCGTTTACAGCTTATTACCCCTTCTACTCTATATCTAGACTTACCGCTTACACGGCATACACCCTACGTAGGTGTTTATTCTTTGTGCCATCAGTACACTTAACCCTTCCGTGGCTGTTACACTCACTGCCGACTCAGTTTACCCAACTCGTATCTTAACGAAGCCAAATGTCATGACACTAGCACAACTATGTATTATACTTACCGTTTCTCCACCAAGTGGTAAAGAATCATACATTTATGACTCGTGTTTCCCTTTCTTTTCTGGACTCCTACACTTACCCTTAGTGGTTTCCATAACCACCTTAGTGGTTTCCATAACCACTTCAGGTTACTCCCTGTGAACATCCTATGTCTGACTCACTTAGACTCTTCTCTGACTACTACTCGTAGTCACTACTGTTTATAATGGAAACTCACCAGTCTTCCCCTTACCATCATACTCATTACTCTGCCTCAGGCTCAGTTCGGTCTTCTCATCCAAAGACCTCGCTTAACACGACTATGACTGTGGATCTATACCATCCTCAGGTTAGTCCACTTAGGGTTGCACATCCTATGCTAACTCTACTCATTGGGTTTCCGTTGGCTTTTACCCCAACTTGGCCCACTTGGACTCCTCAACTCACTTAAATCCTGTATTCCTACTTGGAATACTTGATCCGTTAACTCCAACATGAACCTTTTCGGACATGCTCTACTCCCCTTGACCAAACGGGATCCGCTCCCATGGTTTGACTCTTTCCTTTCTTACGGTGTGGCATATGTTCACGAACATATACCGCCTCTTGCAAGTGTGTTACCCGTTGGGTTCCAATCGCACCCAACGGTAGCATACCTGTTTTATCATTTTGGCTCGCATCCCCAGATGCTTACCCGACTCCATTCCCGTATTCACTCTCGTCTTTTCCATTTCGTACCTACGTGGTACTCTTTCTTCGAGTATTTCTCAATACTCGTTACTCACTAAATTCTCCTTCTCGATTAACCGTCCTTATGGTAATTTTCCCTTTATGGCACCCACATGGCCATTTATACGTTTGGTTTGTCCACTCAATCTCCACTCACACACGGGCTTCAGACTAACAGATTTACGGTTCACTAACCTGTGGAATTAGCTCACCTAGCTATGTCCACTACAATCTGTGTACTATACATACACTTACGGTAGTAGTTGGTTCTCCACCTCCTACTTGACTCTTATCCTATGGGGTCCTATAGGCTTCTGCTCTTCCCCCCTTATTGGACTACTTATCCCTGTCTACTTTCTCTCCCCTCGGGCCTCCACGAGTCCCTTTGGGGTTTATCTCTCACATTATCTCGTTCGAGAGCTATCTACCGCAATAGCAATCATTTTCTTATCTCTGGACAGTACCCGAACGTCTACGCCCATTTCCACTTCTAGACTTGATCCAGTCTAATGCCTTTGGGTCCATAATCACCCTATGACCCCCTTAATTGGTAACCCTTAGGTTTAGCTGTATACTCCCTTGGCACCTTAACACTCTTTAGTGCTTTTGTATGTCTACTTAACTTTAATCACTCCAAGCGAGTGATTTCTCAACTATATCTACCATCCTTATACAGCTTACCTTTAAAAGGACTATTATTTGGTAGGGTTATTGGTCAAATGAGTTAGTTTTCTTAGGCACCCTGCAGGTTTTTAAAAAAATTAATTTAAGTTTATTTCTAAGAAAATGACGCCTAAGGTTTTCGTAAATGGTTAGGGTTTAACCAATTGGAATGACACAAATTGAGAAAGAGTTTTCATGAAAGTTTGCCTTCCAATGGTTATCCCTAGTATTTTCAAGAAAAGTTTGAGGGTCTTTCAGAATCTCTCATCTGGAAAGACCAAAAAGATTTTTACAAAAATTTCTCATGTGATCAATATCCTATTCTTTATGCTCTTCCCTAAGCAACCCAAGAGAGTTCGGTTGGGCTTAATCCCTTCTTTTCCCCCTTGTTTGCTTAAGGAACTAGCAGTTCATGGACCGAGCACAGGGTTGGACTTGGCTCCTTCCCTGTGCCCTTCCATTTACTTTGTTTCCTGCTTGGCATATGGTCACGCACTACTCGTTTACATATGGCTCTACTTCTTAACATCTATCTCTACGGCATATGATTCAGCCACTTTGCCCTTCCATATACCGTATTTTAATTTTCTAGTCCGTAGACTTCTACTTCTATACTGTGGCATACACCACCTCTTTTCTATTTACTTTCTAGGAAGGACAACTCACTTCCTTCAGCCATAGCATACCGCACAGTCGTGACCCATTCACGTGGCCATCATCCTATCGGTCTCATGCCCCCTGGCCCTGTTTATTCATGTCTATAAACATTCCATTTCAATCGCCCCATGGGCTTACTTTCTTTTCAACACGCCAAGCGTGTCTTTTATTTCACTCTACAAACCATTCCTAGCATAAACTACCATTCACTGCATATTTCTATTCTACTTGCATTTCATGCTATAATCAAACAACTTGTGCCTATACGATAGCACACAATGCGCCGCTAACAGAGCAGGCGCATCGTTTCATTTAACACCTGCAAAACAATCACACATTGTAGCGCATTCCTGCCTACAATTCAACCAAATGTGTCTGTGTCTAGGTAGCATCCTCCATGGATGTCTCCTTTCCCTATTATGGCGTCCTAAGGTTCCCGAGGTCACTGCCACCCCACCTTACGCCTTAGTGCTCATCGGCACTTGTGTATTGTACAGGTTATATGCTTTGCATTGAATTTCACATACAAATTCTATCCCTAAAGCGATGACTCGAAAGAATTTATGACTCAACATCCTAAGAAACCTCACAAGTGCCCGACGGAACCACCGTTACGTCCGGATTCGTAATGGATAGCCCAACTGACACCCGAGACTACTAGTTAGCTTCACACCCTTGAAGAACAACCAGGCTCTGATACCAAGTTTGTCACAACCCCCGTTTAGAGGACCGTGACCGGCACAGACACAGGGAATACCCTTATGCCTGTAAGCCTTATCACCTAATTGACAGAATATCTTTTATTGAAAATACATTCACATGCATTATAATATCATGGCTACACCGAAATGGTGGTCTATCCTAGGCAAGCATATTCACGGCCAGTGCCGCTTCAGGATATAGATATAGGAAAACACACATAATATATATAACCTGTGTACTGGCTACACATCCGAAGATGCTGCCTATCCTATTCACATGCAACAGATATATGTATATATATATATTTTGAAAACAAATTTTCCCTGTATCGCAGGAAAATAAATCCTGATCTTTAAGGTGTGTGAAGCTGACAGTTCTAGATTTAGTGATACAATATAATTGGGTACATCTACCCTTTACTTTATGATACAATGATAAAGTAAATCCAATAATAATTACAATTTATTCACCCACATGAACAAGTTGCGGGCCTTGGAAAGTGTTGTTTAACCCTCATTCCACCGAGACTTCTTCCACCTGTACTTAGCCTGTCTCTGTGTAGTAAAAATGAGGTGTGAGTCTTAACCACGCGACTCAATGAGGATTCTCCCATCCCCGGCGCAAGGCGGGTACCATAGCGCTGGGTTTGGGAGTCATACACAACCACATGCAAAAACCACTAGTTACTGTTAGTTAGCATGCATTCTTGGTGATCACACAACAACAAAAATTTCACCCAAACACTCACATGCATTTAATAACTGTAAACATGTAACATATAGTGCCAACTTTTACCTACCGGTCTTCTCACGTTTCAGCATGTCTGAATCAAACAAGACGTGTAGTTGCGTAATCCTGTACGTTACCACCACGCTGCACAATCAGCAATTATATGCAAACACAGATAATTTATACAAACACACAGATGCTAAATATACATCTATTTAGTCTCCCCAACTCTGGGGTATCTACTAGCCACTACGTGGCTTTCCCAATTCGAACCCGTGCACTTGGGTTGCTGGCCACCACGTGGCAAAGCATACCTAACCCATTCACTTGGGTACTAGTCACCTTATGACAATTCTGTTAATCAAACAATGCTTAACCCATTCACTTGGGTACTGGTCACCTCGTGACAATTCTATTAATCAAACATAATCAATTTCTATCTATCAAACAACTGATACGTAGCCACCAAGTGGCAAGTCCTGATGATAATACCAATATTTACCCTTGTGTCTTTTGGCATTTGACAAGCTTTTGTTGAGTTTAAAGAGTCATTATGCATGATTTAATGTTATTCAAGGGCACTTAAGGACTTAATTCACAATCTTGCTAATTCCATATTTTTATTGAATAAATTGTGATAATTCTCTAGTTTTATTAACTTGAGGGCCTCACAATTGTTTTGGTTGATTTGTAGGTCAACTAGCTTGAGGAATAGCAAGGATTCAAGTGCTAGAGGTCGAGAAAGAAGCTGGAAAGCGAAGCCGGTACAAGATTTGAGGCTTAGAGGCATTTTTGGGCCTGTTCTACTGTTCTACCCGCTGCCAGCGGGCAGCCTTGCAAGCTGCCAGCGGGTGGACTTCAGTTTCAGAGCAAAACGCGTGTTTTAAATAATCCACCCGCTGCCAGCGGGTACACCAGTTCTGCACGCTTTTCTCGCGATTTTAAGAGCTGAAACGGATGGTGGGCCCACTTTCTCAGTGTTTTACCACAAGGGGAGCATACTAGGTCGGATTAGAGGGAATATTCTGATGTTTTAGGAGCCCTTAACCTAATTTGGAGAGGAACCCACGAATTTAGACACATTCAACACACAAGCTCTCATCCTCTCAAGTCTCTCCACATTTCTAGCCACACTCACCATTTTCTCTTCATCTTCTCCACTCTCCACACCCATTCAGACCAAATTCCAACAACCTCCATTATCATCCATGGCTAAGCAAGGGTTGGAGGAGCTTGGTGAAGCATTTCTCCCATCCATGAGTGGCTAAACCTCTTGTGCTTTGGTGGAGGATGATTAGGGCTTGAGCTATGGCATCAAATAGGGAGTTTTTCTTGTTTTCCTACTACTTCTCTTTATGGATTCATGTTTATCTTGTTGATATTGATGAGTTTGTATTGATTGTGGCTCCATGGTTGTGGAACTCAACTAGGGTGTAGTTGGACATTAGGAATTTATATAGACTTGTGATTTGTATTTTGATTCTCCCATTGTGGGTTTAGATTACATTGGATTTGGTTAAATCTTATTGTAGTTTTGATTCATTGTGGAAGTTACTCTAATGACAATGGTATTTGTTGAGTTGAATTCTTATCTATATTAAATTCCCCATTTGCTTCATTGATGGTATTTGATTAGGCTTGTTAATTGTCCGGTTGGTTAATTGCATTCTCTAATTAAATTACCTAGGTTTAGTGGTCACTAAACTACTTTAGGAAATGGCCTTTCATTGATTAACTCCATACTTTTTGATAGCAAGGATAGCCCAAAGCATATTCATCTCATTTCATTCACCTCAATTTACTTTAGCTTTAAAAATATTGAAAATCCCAAAAAGTGTTAGTTCTAGTTTCATTTAGTTGCATTTAATTCCATTTAGTTTCATTGCACACCAAGCGTTTGTTAAATTGCCTCAAAGACTTCCCTTTTTATGTTAATTGAGCATATTTGTCCATAGAGTCCATAGGCTCCGCGAGAGAGATTCGACCTAGGTTGTGCCACTAGCTGCACTTTCTAGTATTAATTTGATTGGTGCCGGCCTCGCGACAAGGCCGCGTCCATCAATTTGGCGCCGTTGCCGGAGAGCCATTTGGGTTCTTTGTGCAATTGTGCTAGATTCTCACGAATTGGGTTGTTTTCGCGTGATTTCTTTGGGAATCACATAGTTAGATTGTGTTTTGTTATTGTGTTTTGTGTTTTAAGTTGTGTCTTTTCATTTTAGTGTTTGTTTCTAGGCTTATTGTGATTTTTAGTAAGTGTTTTTGCTGTTTTTTTGTTAAATTTTTCATAGCTGTCCTATTTTCTTTTGGCAAGGAATTACTTAGTTTAATTGCATTTAATTGTGTTTTTGTTTGTTTTTATTGTTTCTCGGTAGATTATAGTTGATTTAGTATTTATTTTTAAGCTTGAATAGTCATTTTGAAGCATTTTCAGTTGGATTTTTGCTGGTTTTTCGAATCTGCCCTGTTTTTCTGCTTTAACAGTGCAGAATCACCTCTGTTTCTGTCTTACCCGCTGGCAGCGAGTGAAGCAGTGAACTGCACTGTTTTTCATTCTGTGTTGCTTTGTTTCTGGTTTTCTGGTCTGTTTTATTTGTTTTACTGTTTTTCTGTGTGTTTTCTTCCTTTTGTTGGTTTGTTTAGTGTATGCTAAGAAGTTCTACAGGAGACCTAATTCCATTGGACTTAGAAATTGAAAGAACTCTTAGGAAAATAAGAAAACTCAAAAAGGAAGTGATTAAGGCTAACCAAGAAAGAGAAAGAGAACTAGCAATAGAAGAAATGGCCGAAGAGGATAACGGTGATAATAGGATGGACAATAGGGATAGGAATGAAGGTAAATAATGGGGTAGATCAACCTAAAAAGTCCATTAAACAATTGAATCAATTTGATGATAATTTTGAATCATTGGTTGGTGTTACTCCTACTTTTACTACTGATTTTGAAATTAAAGGTTCTCTTGTGCACTCACTTCCAAAATTTCATGGTCTTCCAGGTGAGAATCCGTATACACATATAAGCTCTCTCCACATGCATTGCATGACGATGAAGCCCGTGGGCGCTAAACTTGAAGAAGTCATGTGGAAGGTTTTCCATCTCACTCTGGAAGGGAAGGCAAAGGTTTGGTATATGAGTTTGCCAAGGTACACCCCAGATGCTTACCAAACATGGGATAATTTGAAGAAGCACTTTATTGAAAAATATTATCCTTCAAACAAAGTCGCCGTAGCAAGAAAAGAGATTGCATCTTCAAGGCAAGAAGAGGGTGAAACATTCTATGGATATTGGACACGTGTTCAGGATATGGTAGCAAAATGTCCAAACCATCAAATGCCACTGGAGCACCTAGTCCAAGCTTTTGTCTATGGGTTAACTGATGAAGATGCAAAAATGCTCAAGGCAGCTGCTAATGGGTCCATAGAAGACATGCCCCCTGATGAAGCAATGGAGTTGATCAAGAAGCTCGCCTTGAGTAGGCAAAACATTACCACGAGGGATACTCGAGCACTAAAAGAGATATCTCCAGCAGATCGAGATCCATTGTTGGTGAAAGTGGTACATGAACTGTCTGCACTAACCAAGAGGGTGGATGGACTGAGCATCCAATCTCCAAGATCACCCACTCAACAGCTAGCTATGGTAGGCGCTAGTTGTACATTCTGCGATTCCCCTATGCACGTATCAGCAGATTGCCCTGGTCAATATGAAGATGTGAATGCAATGTATCAAGCACGGCCTGGGCAATACCAACAAAGGGACCCTTACTCCAATACATACAATCCTGGTTGGAGAGATCACCCTAACTTCAGATATGGGAATAGCGGTAATCAGAATACTCAAGGGTTTAGCAGTGGGCAAAGTCAAGGGAACTACCCTTCTAGAGGAGGAAATTCTTATGGTGGTCAATACTCAAATTTTCAAGGGGCTTCACCTAGCCAAGCACCAAAACAGAACACCACCAATGCCATGGTTCCCATTAGTCAAGGTGCACCGTCTTCAAGCAATGATGAGATTAAACAGCTTCTAGTGAAAGGGTTCTCAGATATTGGTGCAAAATTTGACCAAGAGCGGAGTATCACTGATGATAAAATCAAGGCCGTCGCCTCACACGTTGACTCATGCTTCACTAATATCATGAACAAGTTTGAACAAATGGAAGTAAAGCATGACAACTTGAACTCATTTGTCACTCAGCTGTCTAACAAGAAGAGTGATGAACAAGCAAGATCAAGCGGAGCGACGCCTTCTAACACAGTGATCAATCCCAAGTCACTGAATGCCATAAGCCTTAGAAGCGGCAGAAAAGTCAAATTTGAAGACAAGGAAGGTGATGAACAAATTGAAGAAATTGTTTGTGAAAGTCCTCCTCTGTCACCACTCAAGCTTTCTGAGAGCTCCAAAGAGACTAGACTGCGGGAAAAAGTTGAAGAAAAGAAGAAGGAGCAACAAGAGGAACCAAAAGAAAAAGAGGAACAAAAGGAGAAGGAAGAAGCAATTAACAAAGCCATCTCCACCCAAAAAGGTAAGGAGGTAAGTATAAGTGATCTTCCCTTTCCTAATTCATATTTGCTAAGTAAGAAAGTCAAGGAAGTTAAAACTGATGAAGAGGCACTGAATTTATTTACCAAGTTAGAAGTTAATATTCCTTTGTTAGAGTTGGTAAGAAAAATGCCTAAATATGCAAAAGTTTTGAAAGAGCTTTGTACAAACAAGAGAAGATTTAGACCAAATGAGAGAGTTCAAGTGAGCTCTAATGTTTCTACTCTTTTTCAAACCCCAAATTCCAGTCAAGTGTCAAGACCCGGGGTCTTTCACAATCCCTTGTACTATTGGTAAGGTTACTATAGGGGGTGCATTACTTGATCTAGGGGCTACTATAAATGTGATGCCTAAATCTGTTTATCAGGCCCTAGGTGTTAAAACACTTCAACCCACTACAGTAATCTTACAATTAGCTGATAGGTCCATTAGGCGACCTGATGGGATTATAGAGGACCTTTTGGTCCAAGTGAAAGATTTGCTTATTCCAGCTGATTTCTATGTTCTTGATATGGCTACGGGAGTGCCTCAGGATTCCACTCTCATTTTAGGTCGTCCCTTCTTGAGGACTGCTAACACTGTGATTAGCATGAAAGAAGGAACGATCTCTATGGAAGTGGGAGATCATAAAGTTAATTTTAATATGTATGAGGCTATGAAGCATCCATATGAGGACTATTCTTTACTTGGGGTTAGTGCAATAGATATAATCATGGAAGATGAACATGTAGGTTATAAGCTTGATGATGATAATTCTGAATCTACTGTTGATGCATTTTCTGATGGTTATTTTTCATTCACTGAACTTTTGCATGCTGATGATGACACTCTTGCTTCATTCTCTTCTTTATATTCTTTTCCATCTACTTGCTCTTGTGGAGGTGATCCCTCATGTCTTAACTGCATGTCAGTTGATTGTACACGTAGTACCCCACAATCTGATACATTTTCTGTCGCTAGTTATTCTTTGGATTCTCTTTCTTCTTTGAGCAGTTATGATGGCCCTTTGGGAAAGTTATTCATTGAGTTTTCAGGTGAGTCAAGCAATGAAACAGGGAAGGTGATCCAAAACAAAGTTCAATACATTCTGCCATGTGAAGGCCCCCTTTCTGCTTCTCCACCTTCTCACCTATTCCAAGGGCAACATAGTAAAAGAAAGGAAATCGCAGTTGAAGCTGAATCAACCGAAGAAGGGAACATTCTACCAAGGTTTGAATGCATGGAAGTTGAGGCAAGTGGTAAAAATGAAATTTTAAAGGGAAGTACTCTTGCCACTTTAGATGTGCAAAAATTAGTTCCTTCTGTAATTCAACCTCCCACTCTAGAGCTCAAAGAGCTCCCTTCAAATCTAAAGTATGTTTTCTTAGAGTCAAATAACCAATTACCAGTGATCATTGCTAATGGGTTATCTGACGAGAATGAAGGGAAGCTCTTAAACCTTTTGAGAAAACATAAAAGAGCAATAGGGTGGACTTTAGCAGATATACCAGGGATTAGTCATATAATTTGTACATATAGAATTCTGCTAGAGGAGGGGTCGCAGCCCAAGCGGCAACCCCAAAGGAGGTTGAATCCTTTGATTTTAGATGTGGTCAAGAAAGAGGTCACTAAGTTTTTGAGTGTGGGTATTATATACCCAATTTCTGATAGTAAATGGGTTAGCCCTGTGCAGGTTGTTCCAAAGAAGAGTGGGATCACAATAGTGAAAAATGAGAAGGATGAGTTGATTCCCACTAGAGTCCAGAATTCGTGGCGCATGTGTATTGACTATAGAAAATTGAATGACGCCACTAGAAAGGACCATTTCCCTTTACCCTTTATTGACAAGATGCTTGAGAGGCTTGCTGGCAAGTCTTATTACTGTTTCCTTGATGGCTTCTCTAGTTATTTTCAGGTACCCATAGCTCCGGAGGACCAAGAAAAGACCACTTTTACTTGCCCCTTTGGTACATTTGCATATAGGAGAATGCCTTTCGGTTTATGTAATGCTCCTGGTACATTTCAG
This sequence comes from Senna tora, assembly GCA_014851425.1. NCBI lineage: Eukaryota > Viridiplantae > Streptophyta > Magnoliopsida > Fabales > Fabaceae > Senna > Senna tora. Next base: position 18,588,014 of record CM026261.1, on the reverse strand, counting down.
CGTTGTATGATGTCTATTTTTTCTGATTTTCTTGAACAATGCATGGATGCATTTATGGATGATTTTACAGTTTATGGAGAGTCATTTGATGCATGTTTAGACAGCTTGGATAAAATTCTTGCTAGATGTTCTGAAAAGGGTCTTGTGCTAAATTATGAAAAGTGCCATTTTATGGTTGATCAAGGAATTGTTTTAGGGCATTTAATTTCTGAGAAAGGGATTGAAGTGGATAAAGCAAAAATAGAAGTAATCTCCTCCCTCCCGTACCCCACATGTGTTAAGGAGATTAGATCATTTTTGGGTCATGCAGGGTTCTATAGGAGGTTCATTAAAGGTTTTAGCAAAATTGCATATCCATTATCTCAATTACTTCAAAAAGATGCAGAGTTTGATTTTAATGAAGCATGTAGGTCTGCTTTTGATGAACTGAAATCTAGACTTGTCTCTCCCCCAATACTTTCTGCTCCTAATTGGCAATTACATTTTGAGATTTCATGTGATGCTTCTAATTTTGCTGTTGGAGCCATGCTAGGGCAAAAGGAGAACAGGGTTTCTAGAGTGATTGCATATGCCTCCAAGACACTAGACCCGGCACAAATTAATTATACCACCACTGAAAAGGAATTGTTTGCCGTTGTCTTTGCTTCGGAGAAATTTAGACCTTACTTGCTTAATTCCAAGGTTGTAGTTTTTTCTGACCATGCTGCAGTGAAGTATCTTTTCTCCAAACCTCATTCCAAGCCCAGGCTACTCAGATGGGCCCTTCTCTTGCAAGAATTTGACATAGAGATTAAGGATAGACCAGGAGCTGAAAACCATGTAGCTGACCATTTGAGTCGCTTACCTGAGGACACAAAGGGAGTGGACTCTTCTAACTCTACTTTTGATGCTTTTCCAGATTCTTTGTTGTGTACCATAGCTCGTCATGAGCCTTGGTATGCTCATATAGTGAATTTTCTCATTAGTGGAGTGACACCCCCTTCTATGTCTACTTTTCAGGTACAAAAGCTAAAGGGAGATGCCAAACATTATGCTTGGGATGCGCCTCATCTTTGGAGACTATGTGCTGATCAAGTCATTCGAAGGTGCATACCAGAGGACGAACAAGAGAGTATCTTAACTGCATGTCATACCTTGGCTTGTGGGGGGCATTTTGGTGGAAAGAAAACCTCTAGGAAAGTCTTAGACTGTGGGTTTTATTGGCCAACATTAGTTAAGGATTCTGTCAATTATTGTAAAACTTGTGATAAGTGCCAACGCTTTGGGGGTTTGGGACGGAAACAAGAAATGCCACAACAACCTATGCTATTTTGTGAAATTTTTTATGTTTGGGGCATAAATTTTATGGGACCTTTTCCCCCATCAAACGGGTTTACTTATATTTTATTGGCAGTAGACTATGTTTCTAAGTGGATAGAGGTCGTACCCACTAGGAAGGATGATGCTCAAACTGTAGCTAAATTTGTTAAGTCTAATATCTTGTGTAGGTTTGGGATCCCTAGAGCCATCATTAGTGATCAGGGCGCTCACTTTTGCAATAGGCTTTTCAATAGCCTATTAGCTAAGCATGGTGTCCGACATAAAGTTTCCACACCTTACCACCCACAAACCAATGGTCAGGCAAAGGTGTCTAACAGGGAAGTTAAGAAGATTCTTGAAAGGGTTGTGCAACCCTCCCGAAAGGATTGGAGTTCCCGACTTGAAGAAGCTCTTTGGGCATATCGTACAGCCTACAAAACTCCAATAGGCATGTCCCCTTATCGTCTAGTCTTCGGTAAAGCTTGTCATTTGCCGGTTGAATTAGAGCATAAGGCATATTGGGCGGTGCGAAAATGCAACTTAGATATGGAAGCTGCGGGAGAAGAAAGAAAACTCCAATTGCAAGAGCTTGATGAAATGAGAGCTAAAGCATATGAAAAGGCCAGGTTGTACAAGGAGAAGACAAAGAAAATTCATGACAAAGGCATTCTTAGAAAATGCTTTAGTGTTGGGGATAAAGTTTTAAAATTCAAAGCAAGATTCAAGTTCAAGCAAGGAATGATGAAAACACGTTGGGATGGACCATTCACAGTGACCAAGGTCTTTCCTTATGGAGCGGTGGAGATAATGGAAGATTCAACCGGCGCCGTGCACTTGGTGAATGGTCACTTGCTGAAATTGTTCAAGGAAAACTCCAAGCCCCCATGAGGGGCCAGGTCATCTCTTTCCTTTCTCATCTTGCATTTAATTTGTTGCTCTTATGGATTGCTTGAGATGAGTGTGGGGGAAGAGATTTTCCAGTAGGTAGTAGATTGTGGAATTGTTCTTTGTGGTTTAATTGTGCTTTTGTGTATTTTGTTTCTTTTAGTTTGTGCTTTGTGTGTTCGTTTAGTTGTATGGTTAGGCACTCCCTTGGTTGTTGAATGCATGAATTTTGATGTATGAGGTTTGCTTTTTGATGGATGGAAGCCAGCAAATTAGGTTCTAGGAGTAGGAATAGATGGATTTTTATGTTGATAGGAGTCTCTGGTTGGATACAGGAGTGAATGGAGTGGAGAAATGAAGTTAGGGGGTCAAAATGTCCAATTTTAGGCACGTCTTTGTAGCACCCGCTGCCAACGGGAGCTACAAAGACTCTCCCCTGTTTTTCCCCTGTTTAATTTCGCCTCTGACTTACCCGCTGCCAGCGGGTGGTCTTTCGCCCGCTGCCAGCGGGTAAGTCTGGGCACTTAAAAAAAATTAATATTATTTTATTTTATTTTATTTCATTTAATTTTAATCTCAAATATATATTTTTCTGAACCCTAACCCTCTCTCTAGTCTCTCTCCCTCCTCACTTCAGTTTTCCCTCTCTTCTTCCCCACACCACCAAACCTCCATAACCACACCATCACTGTTCTCTCTTCTTCTCTCTCCTTCCCCCCTTCTGCTCAGAACCATAACCCCTCCACTCTTTCCAAACCACCCCAAAAACCGTACCTCTACACTTTATCCCTCCCCAAGCTGTGAGCCCCCACCATACCCCCCCTTCTCAGCCACCAAACCCACCAAACCGTGACCACACCCCACCCTCAAAACCTTCACCAAAACCGACCCCCTTCTCCTCTATTTTCTCTCTCCCAGCCACAGCACCCAAACCTTAACCCCCCCCAAAAACCGTACCTTCACTCCTCCACAATCCGAAGCCTCCAGCCGTCCATCCCCATCACCCAAGTCCTACCCTTCCCTCTATTCGTCTCTCCTCCATCTCACCTAAAAACCGCAACCCCCCTTCCCCTTCTCCTCTCCCCTCCGTCTCAGCCCCAAAAACCGAACTCACCCCCCTCTCTGTTTCACAACCCCAAAACCGTACCTCTATTCTTCTCTCTCTCTCAGCCCATGACCCAACCCACCCCCACCCCCCCCCCACACTCCAAACCATACCCCCCCAAAATCGAGACCCTCCCCCACTTCTCTTCAACCTCCATTCCAGTTTCAATTCCCATCCCACTACATAATTTTCTTATTATTTATTATTTTTATTTATTTTATTTCACAATTTTTATTTAGTTTGCCTATTTCATATTAATTTAAATTTAATTTCCTTTTTATTTTCATTTTCTAAATATTTAGTCCTATTTAATTATTAATATGAATTTTCTTCAAATTAGTGAATATTTTAGTATGCATAGCATTAGCCTTAGTTAATAAATAATTTAATTTTGACTTTCAATTAGCTTTAGTTATTATGTTATCTAGCATTTTAGGTTGTAATTAGTTCCTCTCTTGCATTTTGTTTAGAAAATAATCAATATGTAGTATAATTAGAGCCTAGACTTAGTTGACAATCAATCTCGTCTTTGTTTTGTTTCCAATCAACCATTTTATTGTTTTGACTAGGTTAGTAGGTTGTGGATAGCATTTAGATATAATTAGAACTCTTTTTCACTTTTCTTTAGTTGTTTTAATCTAGGGTAGTTGTTTCTTTAGTCTTGTAAAGTCAATCTGGACTCATTGTGACCCTCAAGATTACTCTTCAACTTAGTACTCACACCTTGTTCTACTTAATTTAGTTTTCCTTTTATTCTAGTGGTTTTAATTTTCTTTCTTTAGTATGCTTAGTTTTCCCTTTTCTTTAATTAGTCTTAATTGGTTTTAGTGTGAGCGTCTAGGTTGGTTAGCGTAGTCTTGCTGGCTTCTATGTTGACTGATTCTTTTTAAATTGCTTGTGTTTTTCTTCTTTTTATTTGTTTGTGTTGATTAACAAGCATGTCCAGCGAAGAGATGACTTTCGAAGAAATACAAGATGAGTTTGAAAATAGATCCCTCCATCAAGAATTTCATTTTTCTAAGACAGAAGGCAATGCATTCTTTGATCAATTATGTGCCGCCAACCTAACATCTCTCAATCGGGTACAAGTAGCTGATAATGAGCAGTTTCTGCAACATTTCTACATTAACGCCATGCTCAAGCGTAACATGAACAACCCGACCTACCGCGGTACGAAGGTTACCACCTTCACATTGGCCGGCATCCGGCAATTTTTTGGGCTGCCTATTATGCAGAATTGTGCTAACAAGAGTCAACAAAAAGCTTTTAACAGTGGTGATGCCCCTTTCCCGCGCGCTGAAATAAGAGAGATGCTCATTCAGGATAATTCAGATTGGGATGCTAAGTATGGAGGATCTCAGATCTATTTGCAACGCTCTTCCATGTGCTTGGCTGCTAGAGCATGGCTGCTTTTTATATGTCATAACATTCTTCCTTCCAGCCATGGTACTGACATACCCTCTCAACAAGCACACCTTATTTACTTATTTATGAAGAATGAGAGAGTTGATGTGGCCGGGTTGATTTTTGACTCGCTCAAGAAGGCTTCAGTGAAGGGAGTGAAAGGACAAATTCTGTTATTTCCACATCTCATATCTCAAATGTACAAGAGAGCAGGTGTTCTGTAGCTTGATTCTGACTTAGAGTTCGATCCTGCCAACACCAGAGATTACAGCAGATTGGGATTTGGAAGACCTCCAGTTATTAGACCTCTCGCGCCAGCCAGGAATGTCAGGAGGCGCCGCGATGAAGCCTCTTCGAGTCGGACCCCTTCGCAAGCTTCAGAGCCAATGATGCAGACCTCCGACCAGAAGCTAGACTTCCTAATCTCTGAGCAGTGTGCCCTTAGGGATGAAGTCCACACTCTTCGGGATGACATCCACAATTTGCAAGCTAGCTTCACATCCTTTCAGGTCGAGGTCCGGGACAATTTTAGAGAGTTACGGGAGGGCCGTGATTGAGCTCGGATTTGAGCCAACTGCTTGCTAGTCTTATCTGCTTTTATTTCTTTTGTGTTTAGTTTGACTTTTCTGCTACTTTTCCTTCTTACTCATGGATTCTATTTGTGCTGGTTATTACTTTTGCTGTTGAGCTACTGATGGCTCATTTAACTTCTGGAGCATTATAATTTCATGCATTCTTAGCTATGTAGCTGTTTAGCTTACTTTGCTCGCCCCTTTTCTCCTCTTTTTGCAATTGACTGATTGTTTTTCTGCTTGTGGACCCTCGTGCTTGCGCATCCTTGTCCTATCTTTCTGCATTGAGGACAATGCTTGCTGCAAGTGTGGGGGAGAAGTTTGTGAAGAATGATTGCTTTTTGAATTGTTGAATGGGCAGGTTACCTTGTGATTATTGCAAATGTTGACATCAGATTTATATTCCTATTTAATGATTGTGTTTTTGACTCCTTGTAGATTTAGTTTTTCAGCTTCTATTCTTATGGATGTGAATATAAATGTAAATGCACATGTTTTAAGTCCTTATTTGTGGATATTATCAACTGAGTAGATACAATTTTCGTTTTTGTTGTAGACTTTTGGGATTAATGATGTTAATCAGGATTTCCATAATTACTTTTTGATATCTACTCAAATTTTTAAATTTTTTTTGGTAACGACACTTAACTTTTGTGCCTATTTAAGCATTTTAGAAAATGCTTTCAAGTTGTGTGTCAGGAGCCAGCAGAATGCACAATCATTTCAAGAATAAGAAACAATTTTTCAAGAGATTGGTGCTCTCTAATTGTCAACTTAAGCAAGTCACTTATGTGAATAATTAATTAGGCATGCATTGATCGATGTGAGAGTAACCTAGCCTTGTTGGAAGATTTTGAGCCAAACACTACTGTTTTTCTTGCATATACTTGTGTGTTGTCTGCTTACTTGTTCACTTTCTAGAACTTGATTGAAATCTTATTGAAGCTTGACATGCGTTGGTTAAATAAAAATGATTGAGGCATTTGTTTCACTCACCTATATCCCATACACAAACCACTTCTTTTGCTACCCATAGTCACCCCCTTTGAGCTTTCATTTTTGCTTTTCTAGACCTTTTGCACTATGACTTTTAATTAAATGTTTGACTTTAGGTTCTGAGTTTCTAACCACTCATCTTCCTGGGTTGAAATTGTCTAATTGATCCAATCAAGCAAAAAGCTTGAAAAGAAAGAAAGAATAAATAAATAAATAAATTATACAGTTATTTATTTAGAAAAAAAGGAAGAAGAAAAAAAAAGGGAAATAGAAAAAAAGGAAAAGCAATAAAAAAAAGATTATGAATAAAAGAGTTGCAACTGAAAGCAATAAGGATCTTAGGCAAATTTCTTGGTGGTTGGAAGATGATTGTTTGGTTAGACTCTTTTGGAACCCAAGTAATCATTTAATTGAGAGTCAATTCAAAATGTTTAGTTTTGCATAATTTCCTTCTCTGCATCATTACAAGCCATTAAGACCTCATGATTTGTTGAGCTAACGCATCTTAGTGGAGATCTAGATCTCTCTCAAGCCTATGGTAAAGTGATAAGTAAGTAAGATTAGAGAGAAAATATCCAACATTAGTGAGTAGAGCGAAACACTTGAGTCATCGGTCATTTACATGTTCTAGTTGATTGCTATGCATAGTTGTTTTGCTTTTGTTGCATGAACCAAGAACATGGTTTCTTGCTTAGTTGTTTTGCATCTTGATTTGGTTGGTTATTTTGTTGCTTCCTACATACCCCTTGACTGCATTTTTGACTGATTGCTTTGCTCAGGAGTGCAAAGGTCTAAGTGTGGGGGAGTTGATAATACCAATATTTACCCTTGTATCTTTTGGCATTTGACAAGCTTTTATTGAGTTTAAAGAGTCATTATGCATGATTTAATGTTATTCAAGGGCACTTAAGGACTTAAATCACAATCTTGCTAATTCCATGTTTTTATTGAATAAATTGCGATAATTCTCTAGTTTTATTAACTTGAGAGCCTCACAATTGGTTCTGGTTGATTTGTAGGTCAATTAGCTTGAGGAATAGCAAGGATTCAAGTGCTAGAGGTCGAGAAAGAAGCTGGAAAGCGAAGCCGGTACAAGATTTGAAGCTTAGAGGCATTTTTGGGCCTGTTCTACTGTTCCACCCGCTGCCAGCGGGTAGCCTTGCAAGATGGCAGCGGGTGGACTTCAGTTTCAGAAGCAAAACGCGCGTTTCGAGTAATCCACCCGCTGCCAGCGGGTACACCAGATCTAAACAATTTTCTCGCGATTTTAAGAGCTGAAACGGATAGTGGGCCCACTTTCTCAGCATTTTACCACAAGGGGAGCATCCTAGGTCGGATGGGAATGAATATTCTGATGTTTTAGAGGCCCTAAACCTAATTTGGAGATTAACCCATTCATTACAACACATTCATCACACAAGCTCTCATCCTCTCAAGTCTCTCCACATTTTCCAGCCACACTCACCATTTTCTCTTCATCTTCTCCACTCTCCACACCCATTCAGACCAAATTCCAGCAACCTCCATCATCATCCATGGCTAAGCAAGGGTTGGAGGAGCTTGGTGAAGCATTTCTCCCATCCATGAGTGGCTAAACCTCTTGTGCTTTGGAGGAGGATGATTAGGGCTTGAGCTATGGCATCAAATAGGGAGTTTTTCTTGTTTTCCTTCTACTTCTCTTTATGGATTCATTTTTATCTTGTTGATATTGATGAGTTTGTATTGATTGTGGCTCCATGGTTGTGGAACTCAACTAGGTTGTAGTTGGACATTAGGAATTTATATAGACTTGTGATTTGTATTTTGATTCTCCATTGTGGGTTTTGATTACATTGGATTTGGTTGAATCTTATTGTAATTTTTAATTCATTGTGGAAGTCACTCTAATGACAATGGTAATTGTTGAGTTGAATTCTAGTCTATGTTAAATTCCTCATTTGCTTCATTGATGGTATTTGATTAGGCTTGTTAATTGTCATGTTGGTTAATTGCATCCTCTAATTAATTTACCTAGGTTTAGTGGTCACTAAACTACTTTAGGAAATGGCCTTTCATTGATTAACTCCATACTTTTTGATAGCAAGGATAGCCCAAAGCATTCTCCAACAAAGCATATTCATCTCATTTCATTCACTTCAATTTACTTTAGCTTTTAAAATATTGAAAATCCAAAAAGTGTTAGTTCTAGTTTCATTTAGTTGCATTTAATTCCATTTAGTTTCATTGCTCACCAAGTGTTTGTTAGATTGCCTCAAAGACATCCTTTTTTGTGTTAATTGTGCATATTTGTCCATAGAGTCCATAGGCTCCGCGAGAGAGAATCGACCTAGGTTGTGCCACTAGCTGCACTTTCTAGTATTAATTTGATTGGTGCCGGCCTCGCGACAAGGCCGTGTCCATCAAATATACATACCCATGTAATCCACATGAGCATACAACCCTAGGAGCAGAGATGGAAGAACCCTCACCTTGGTCACTTTACTTAACATTCCCTTTGAGCACTTTTGTCTCCAAGGAAGTACTTGAATCCTATCACATACAACCAATTCAATCTATATCAATTTTCATACATCAACTTCTATTTCACCACATAAGTCCTATGACATATAATCATTTCCACCATATTCTAAATTCATAATTACATAGAAACTTAAAACTACATTCAAGGCTAACCCAAAACCCCTTATTAAGCTAAGGTCATCATTTAGAGTTCTTTTTAAGTTAAAAACAATTTATGCTTAAGTAAACAAGTCTTGCCACTTGTTCACTCTCCAAGCTCCTTCAATGAAGGATTTTGCCAAATATGGAAACTTCTCATTTTCACCATGGGTCCACACATAAAAAAAAATCCAACCATTGGGAAATTTCTCATTTCATTTAAAAAGTGTAAGCAATTCATTTGGAACCCAAACAAACCAACAATTCTAATAAAATCCACAATTCTTTCCAAAATGGCAAAATCCGCACCTTAGGATGCTATATTATCAATGAGTAACTCATTCCTAACAAGAAAACCATGATTAAGAAGTGGAGACATGATTTTTGGGACTTACCTCTTACACGTCCGAATTTGGGGTTTTTGGAAGATTGCCCATGCTTCTTGAAGCTCAACAATGGTGGAGGAGACTTGAAGAAACTTAGGAATGATGATTGGAAGCAAAGGAAGTGGTGGGAAGTGGGAGATTTTGGGATTTCTCCTTTGCCTATCACATAAGAATGAAAAAGAGAAGAGAATAAGAAGAGAAAGAAGGAGTGCATGCTGGAGCAAAAATATGGTGCTCAAAAATTGGGTTTGAGAATTTAAAGGTAGTTTGGGCAATTGACAACTTTTGGGGTATGGTGAAATAGAGTTTTGATTGGATTTTCTTAACTATATTTATTTGTATGTAAGAATAGGAAAATTTTCAAATTTTTGGCTAATGATAAGCCTATTAAAAATATCTATTATTGAGTGTCTTGCAGATGAAAATTTCCTACCCAGTATGATTTTTATTTTCGAAAAATTCTCAAATTTAAACTATAAGCTTTGAATAATTCATATGACCACTTTTGAATAAAATTATAATTTTTCTACCTAATTTTCATATTTATTTTAATTCCTTAAATTCTCAACTCTAAAACTATTAAAATCTTAATTATATCCCAAAAATTTTATTTCACTCTAAAAAATTTATTTTGATTTTCTTTAGCCAAAATGTTTAACTTCAATTTCACAATTTTATCAATTTCATATTATCCCTTCAATTCCTATTAAATTCAAGTTTCCAATTTCTTAGGTCCTGAATTAAATCTTGAAAATTTTTTTTTACTTCTTTTCTTTCCCTTTCATTTTATTTTAAACCTCGAAAAAATTTCTTTCCGGTTTCTTTTAACTTTCACATATATTTTACTTTATTTTATTTTTCTAAGGTTTTAATTCCTAGCCCCAGAATAAATCATTCTTAAATCCTCAAAATTTTAAATAAATCATTCTTTAATCCTCGAAATTTTCCGGGGTATTACAATTTCGAAAACTTGATATTCATTTTTCATTTTCTTAATCAGTTTTCGCCGATGAGTGTTTCGAAAACGTGATATTCATTTTTCTTTATTTAATTTGTTTTCATCGATGTGTTTCGAAAACTTGATATTCATTTTTCTTTTTTTAATCATTTTTCGCCGATGAGTGTTTCGAGAATTTGATATTTACTTTTCTTTTTTTAATCAGTTTTCGTCGATGATTACTTTGAAAACTTGATATTCATTTTTCTTTTTTTAGTAAGTTTTCACTAATGAGTTTTTCGAAAACTTGATATTCATTTTTCTTTTTTTAATCAGTTTTCGTCGATGGGTGTTTTTGAAAACTTGCTAATTATTTTTCTTTTTTTAATTAGTTTTCGTGATGAGTGTTCTGAAAACTTGATATTCATTTTTCTTTTTTCAATCAGGTTTCAACGATGAGTGTTTTGAAAACTTAATATTCATTTTTCTTTTTTTTAATCAGTTTTCGCCGATAAGTGTTTCAAAAGCTTGATATTTATTTTTTTTAATCAGTTTTCGCCGATAAGTGTTTCAAAAACTTGATAGTAATTTTTCATTGTTTAATCAGTTTTCGCCGTTGAGTGTTTGGAAAACGTAACATTCATTTTTCTTTTTTTTAAATAGTTTTCTCTGATAAGTGTTTCGAAAACTTGATATTCATTTTTTTAATCAATTTTCGCCGATGAGTGTTTTGAAAACTTGATATTCATTTTTCTTTTTTTAATCAGTTTTCGCCGATGAGTGTTTCGAAAACTTGATATTCATTTTTCTTTTTCTTTATCAGTTTTCACCGATGAGTGTTTCGAAAACGTGATATTCATTTTTCTTTATTTAATTAGTTTTCATCGATGAGTGTTTCGAAAACTTGATAATAATTTTTCTTTTTTTAATCATTTTTCGCCGATGAATGTTTCCAAAACTTGATATTCTTTTTTCTTTTTTCTTTTTTGAATGAGTTTTCGTCGATGAGTGTAATACCCCGGAAAATTTTGAGGATTAAAGAATGATTTAAGTCGGGGTTAGGAATTAAAACCTTAAAAATGAATATAGAAAAACTATGAAAGTTAAGAGAAACCGGAAAGGAAATTTTTTTTTTCAAAGATTGTAATACCCGAGAAAATTTTTCAAAGTTTAAAATAAAATAAAAGGGAAGGAAAAGAAGTAGAAAAATAATTTTTAGGATTCAATTCAAAACCTAAGAAATTGAAAACTTGAATTAAATAGGGAAAGAGACAAAAATTAAAAATACAAATTTGTTACTAATTATTTAATTATTAATTAATTTATTTTTAATAATATTTATTTATTTATTATGTAATTATATAATTATTATAATTATTTATTTATTTAATTTAATTATATTCAATTGTATTTTTTTTATTGGGGCGTGGGGTTTAGAAATATGAAAAGGAAGTAGCAAATTCAACCAAAATACATTTTGTTATATTTAATTTAGTTATTGATGATTTTATTTTTATGTTTCATTCACTTATTTTATTAATTGTGGGGTGCCGTGGGGGAGGTTGGTGAAATAAGAGGAGGTTGGTGAGAGAAAGAATAAAAGAAAAGGAAAGAAGAAAGGATAGATAGGAAGAGAAAGAAACGGACGAGTGAGAGAGAGAAAGAGCCGTGAAGTAGAGAGAGAGGCGGGTTCACCGGAAATCCACCGGAAACTCATCGGAGAAGAGCTAGCCAACGCCGGGAAAAGTCACCGGAGCTCGGTTACAACATCTTCCACACCTCCCTCCGATCGAATCAAGGTTGGTAACCCCAATTTCATTCTAAACCCTCAATTTCTCCATTTTTAGGGATTTCATCGATTCACCTTCGATTGAGTTATTTCGATGGTAGATTGAGACCTAGAAAGTGTTCTTTAATCGAGATTTTGTTCTCGAATTTGCCCAAATTCGAATTTGGAAGGATTTGGAGTTGAAATTATAATTATTTTCAAATTGGAAAAATTGTTGATAATTAGTATTGAGCTTGGATTTGAGTAAATAGGCTTGGATTGATATTATTAAAATTATATGGTTGAAATATTAGCTAAACAAGACCCGTGAAGAGCTGACCCGAGGTTACTAAGGTTGAACTTTGACGTTAACGTGCCGAGTCCCTGCTCGATTTGCCCAAAAACATTTTTAAGGGTGATGTTGAGAGTTCCAACCCTCTTCTTTTCAATCTTAAACACCCTAGAAAAATTTTAAATATGCTATCAAGCGTCAAGAATTATTTTAGGTACCTTCTTGTTTCTCAAGCATGGAAACTTGCGGAACAATGAAGTCCAAATTCTAAATCCTTCATAATTATTAGGAAGCCTTAAGTAGGATGAATTAGTGGTGTATTGAGGTTTAGAAACTAGATTTCTTAGAACCCGAGTAAGAACACAAGTTGAAACAAAATGCTTAGACCTTCCTAAAATTAGGATTCCTTCCAATCAAGTTAGATAAGCTTCCTTAGATGTGAATACAAAGTAGATAGAGGTCTAATACTCAAATCCAAGTATGTGAAACACTCAAGTAGAGTGTTATATTCAAGTAAGTCAAGTGTCCGAGGAAGGATACGCATAAGTTGGTGTAGAGAAGTCCAATAAGACCAAGAGCTTGACTTTGTGGCAACCATGGACTGCATGTGAGAGTAATGGAGAGATAAATAACAAGTTAAGCTAAGTAATAACCTTAATGAAGTAAATGTTGTTCTTATAGGAACAACGGCATGCAATAGAGTGCAACAGGAACTCCGAGGAGACTAAAGTCACATGAGAGGATTGCATGGAAGGTTAGCCAAGGTGAGGGCTCTTTCATCTCTGCTCCTAGGGTTATATGCTTATGTGGATTACATGAGTATGTACATTCTCTGCTTGTCTGGTATGTGTTAGCTAGAGGTATAGAATGTTAAAGGAATAAAGGAACTAGAAAATAGGTTGTGGAAAGTAGAGAGTAATTGTTTGCTATGATTGGTGTGTTACAAATACCACTCATACACTCTGAAAGCATGATGATCATTTTATTAAATCTTTTCCACGACAGTGGCAAGAGTCCTTATACGGAAGGACTAAACTTTTATTTTGAAAACTCGTCACGACGGTGACTTAAATTATAATCATGCAAAGGTAGTTATTGGTGGGTTTCGGATTTGGTTATGCTAGCGATGTGAGACATCGAATAGAACAACGTCAGATGGCACTTGAGACCTCAGTTTTATAATCACCATGACGATGGTCATTGCCCTATCTTGGTAATAGGGTCAGAAAGGATTTATATTGCTATGACGATAGCTTGAGGCTCAGAGAGTGCATCTGGACGGGTATATGAGTTACATCCTGTTGAGGATACTTGTACATATTAATAAGGAGAGGAATTGTTGATCCTTCGGGAAAGATACAAAGAATCCTATTAATATGTGAGACCAAGATAAGGAGACACGGGAGGAACCTACGGGTGAACCGTGAGCCTGATCTTACAGAAGCGAAATCATCCTGTGGAGTTGGTCCAAGGTGTGTCAGTGCCCATGCTTTGAGATATCGTGTTGTGCCCGCCATGTGGCCTGGTTCGGTAATGGACGAGTGGGCTCAAGCTATTGCCCCGCAGCAAGGGGACAGGACGTGCCACGTGGTGGCTATGTATCAGTTGTTTGATAGATAGAAGTTGATTGTGTTTGATTAATAGAATTGTCACGAGGTGACTAGTCCCCAAGTGAATGGGTTAAATATTGTTTGATTAACAGAATTGTCACGAGGTGACCAGTACCCGAGTGAATGGGTTAAGTATTGTAAACTTAGAGAGAAAGAATTTTTGTGTATTTTCATAATAGGGAGTACACGTATATATATACAAGCGGAAACTCAAAATTAGGAATTTGAATCCTAATAGGAACTTAGTTATCCTTATCTAATTATCTTATCCTTATCTCTATACAAATATAAATATATTCAAACAAGTAATATATATATATATATATATATTCCTAGCACTCCCCCTCAAGTTGGAGCATAGATATTAATCATACCCAACTTGTTACAAATGTAATCAACTCTCACACCATTCAAAGCTTTGGTGAAGATATCTGCTAACTGTTCTCCGGTCTTCACATATGCCATGGAAATCACTTTCTCCTCAATCTTCTCACGTACGAAGTGACAATCAATCTCAATGTGTTTAGTTCATTCATGAAATACTGAATTAGATGCTATATGAAGTGCGGCTTTACTATCACACCATAACTTTGCAGGGAACGAAGTCTTCAGTCCAACTTCGCCCAAAAGTTGCATGATCCACACAACCTCACTAGTTGTCTGAGCCATAGCCCTATACTCAGACTCCGCACTAGAGCGAGAGACTACATTTTACTTTTTACTCTTCCATGAGATTAAGTTGCCCCCATAAATACACAATATCCTGTCGTAGATCTTCGATCTGCCTTGGATCCAGCCCAGTCTGCATTAGAGAAACACTCAATATTAGTGTGCCCATTGTTTCCATACAATAAACCGCGTCCCGGAGCACCCTTCGAGTAACATAGAATTTGTTCCAAGGCTTTCCAATGCTTGATTGTTGGGAATGACATAAACTGACTGACAGTGCTAACGGAGTAAGCAATATCAAGACGAGTAACTGTGAGGTAATTTAACTTCCCAACCAGTCTTCTATATCTTTCAAGGTCATCTAATGGTTCGTCGTCATCTTTCAAGAGTTGCAAGCCAGGAGTCATTGGTGTGCTGCAGGGCTTGGCTCCCAACTTTCTTGTTTCTGCTAGTAAGTCAAGGACATACTTTCTCTGGGATAAGAAGATACCTTTCTTGCACCTTATGATTTCAACTCCAAAAAATACTTCAACAGCCCCAAGTCCTTTGTCTGAAATTGGGATTGAAGGAAGGACTTGAGTGAGGAGATACCTGAATCATCATTTCTCGTGATTATAATATCATCCACATACACGACTAAAAGAATGATGCCTACTTCAGTCTTCTTATAAAACACCGAATGGTCGCATTTGCTTTTATTCATCCCAAACTTCATAACTACCTCAATAAACCTTTCAAACAAAGCACTAGGGCTTTGCTTCAATCCATACAAGGCCTTGTGAAGATGACAAACCTTCCCACACTCCCCCTGAGCAACGAATCCTGGAGGTTGCTCCTAATAGACTTCCTCCTGCAGGTCACCATGCAGGAAGGCATTCTTGATATCCAGTTGGTGCAAGGGCCAATCATAAGTAGCAGCCAGAGAGATAAAGATCCAAACAGAAGTAAGCTTGGCCACTGGAGAGAAAGTATCAGAATAATCAACCCCATAGGTTTGGGCGTACCCTTTGGCCACCAGCCGGGCTTTAAGACGAGCAACGGAACCATCCGGGTGAACTTTGATTGTAAAGACCCACTTGCAGCCAATTGCTTTCTTTCCCACTGGTAAATCAACTAGCGACCATGTACCGTTATGATCGAGGGCCATCATCTCCACAACCATTGCCTCACGCCAACCAGGATGAGATAGAGCTTCATGAACAGAGTGAGAGAGCGAAACTGTGTCTAGGGAAGCAATGAAAGAGCGAGAAGGAGAGGGAAAATGGTCATAGGAAACAAAAGAGGAAATAGGATAGGTGCATTGACGTTTACCTTTACGAAGAGCAATGGGAAGATCAAGAGTAGGGTCAGGTTTTGAGATAACTGAATCTGACGACGAGGAAGAGGGCATGGACCAGGAGTCACATCAACAGGTGTATCAATAGTTTGTCGAGGTCGCCTGGAGTATACCTGTGTAATTGGAGGGTGTGTGTCCACTTGAAGAGGAGGTGACTGGGGCACCGTATAAGTCAATAAGTCATCATCATCTCCTTGTGCGAAATCCTGTAGAGTATAAGGAAAGAAAGGTACATTTTCATGAAATGTAGCGTCTGCAGACACAAGATATCGGTTAAGGTCAGGAGAAAAACACAGATATCCTTTTTGAACTCGAGAATAGACAAGAAAAACACATTTGATAGACTTAGGGTCAAGCTTAGTGAGCTGGGGACGAACATCCCGAACAAAACAAGTGCAACCAAAAATCCTGGGCTCAATAGGAAACAATGATTTGGAAGGAAAAAGAGCACTATATGGGACGTCACCATTAAGTACAGAAGAAGGCATTTGATTGATTAAAAAACAGGTTGTGGAGACGGCATCAGCCCAAAAGGGTTTAGGAACCTTCATTTGAAAAAGTAGGGCCCGGGCAACTTCAAGTAAATGCCTATTTTTTCTTTCAGCAACACCGTTTTGAGACGGTGTATCAACACACGAAGATTGATGAAGTATGCCATGTTCTATCATATAGGATTTAAATGAGGCAGTTTAGTATTCTTTGG
This sequence comes from Senna tora, assembly GCA_014851425.1. Classification (NCBI taxonomy): domain Eukaryota; kingdom Viridiplantae; phylum Streptophyta; class Magnoliopsida; order Fabales; family Fabaceae; genus Senna; species Senna tora. The sequence goes on along the minus strand of CM026261.1, from coordinate 18,571,394 downwards.
CATTGTCACTTTGTAAGTTATGCACAGAAACGTTGAATTGAGTTTTAATTTCAGCACAAAAGGCACAAAAGTGAGAAAATAATTCGAAACGATTTTTCATTAAATATAACCATGTAACACAAGAATAATCATCGACAAAGGTCACAAAATATCTAAAACCAGACTTAGACAAAATTGGACAAGGACCCCAAACATCAGAGTGAACTAACTCAAAAGGGGCCGCAACCTGTTTATTGACTCGAGACACTAATGGAAGACGATGGTGTTTAGCGAATTGACATGACTCACAGTCTAAAGTAGTCAAATTGTTAAACTGAGGAAAAATTTTCTTAAGAGAAGACAGGGAAGGGTGGCCCAAACGACAATGCACATCAAAAGGAGAGAGAACAGTCGACCACGCCACAGGCCTTGGTACTTGTGACTCCAAAACGTACAGGCCCCCAGACTCATGCCCTCTACCAATAATTCGCCTCGTCGTAAGATCCTGAAACAAGCAATGGTCAGGAAAAAAATGAGATAACACAGTTTAGGGAGCGGGTAAGCTGACTGACAGAAAGTAAGTTATAGGCAAAGTTAGGTAAACTCAACACAGAGGATAATGGAAGTGATGGAGTAGGGTTAACAGTTCCAGAACCAAGAACGCGAGAATGGGAACCATCAGCTAATGTAACATTAGAAGTAGTGGTATAGGGTTTGAAAGAAGAGAAAAGTTGTGGGTTACCTGTCATGTGATCTGTGGCTCCAGAGTCAATGACCCATTTGGAGGATGAGGAAAGCAAGCATGTAGTAGATTTACCTGATTAAGCAATAGCTGTAACATGAGATTCAATGGATGGGGCAGGGGATTTCAAGGATTCTTGATATCGAGTGAATTGAGCATATTCATCAGCAGAGATTTGGAACAGTCTTGTCAAATGAAGGTTGTGTGGAGGCAACATTTGCTGATTGGGACCGCTTTCTCTGAAGTTTCTTACAGTTAGTCTTGGTATGTCCCGGTTCTTTGCAGTAGTAGCACACAATCCCTCCCGATTCCTGGTTGCGACCTCCATTATTAGATGCTCCCCCTACCTTGTTATTATTTCGACCGATAAGTGCACTGACATCATGAGAAGGTTGTGAATGAACACTCTCTGTACGTAGTACTCGAGAATAAACCTCCATTAAAGAAGTAACCTCAGTACCAGCAAGGATCTGTTGCTTGGCGTCCTCATATTCCGAAGGGAGACAAGAGATCCAACTCATAATTGCCATTTGTTCTCTCTGCTTCATTTGAACTTTACTGTCAGCAGTATATGGCAACAAAGTATTCAGCTCTTCATAGGCCTTTTTAAATTCCATAGACCAGAGATCCAACTCATAATTGCTATAAGAGACTTATCCGACTTCTCAGGACGATAAAAGGCCTTACACACATCATAAGTATGAGAGAGATTCCCTTTACCAGAATAAACAAACGACAGATCACAATGAGTAACGTAACGCAGTACCTCAGGACTAATCGTGTTACGAATCAAGAGAAAGAGTCTCTGATCATCCTTCAGCCAAGCCTCCTTCGTACCATCCAAGGGAGGATCATCAAGATGATCTTCCTTATCAATGCTTTGTAAATAGATACGAATTGTCTTGGCCCATTCCAAGAAGTTTGAAGAGGTAAGTTTGTGCTCCGTGATCCTGGTAACAACAGGAACTCCTTCACTCACAACTTCAGCTTTGTCTTCCGCCATTGACGATGCCCCTCAATAAAAATAGCAGCAAAAGAGGAGCTAAACAACCGAACAGAAGCTAACACTTCTGGAAAACAAGCTCGAAGCCACCCAAAAGGCAATAAAGTGCCCATACAGTAGCAAAAAACTACCAAACCAGTGATAAAGCACCACCAAACCACCCTAAACAATGGCAAAACACCACCAAACCACCCTAAACAATGACGTGGAACAAACTACTGCATGCTTACATCTGTTAAATGCATGTATGCTAACTAACAATAACTAGTTGTTTTTGCATCTGGTTGTGTATGACTCCCAAACCCAGCGCTATGGTACCCACCTTGCGCCGGGGATGGAAGAGTCCTCACTAAGTCGCGTGGTTAAGACTCTGACCTCATTTTTACTACACAAAGACAGATTAAGTATATGTGGAAGAAGTCTCGGTGGAACGAGGGTTGAGCAACACTTTCCAAGACCCACAACATGTTCATGTGGGTGAATAAAGTGTAATTTTATATACTTTATTATTGTATCATAAAGTAAAGGGTAGACGTACCCAATTATATTGTATTACAAAATCTAGAACTGTCAGCTTCAAACACCTTAAAGATCAGGATTTATTTTACTGCGATACAGGGAAAATTTGTTTTCAAAATATATATATATACATATATCTGTTGCATGTGAATAGGATAGGCAGCATCTTCGGATGTGTAGCCAGTACGCAGGTTATATATATTATGTGTGTTTTCCTATATCTATATCCTGAAGCGGCACTGGCCGTTGATTTACTTGCCTAGGATAGGCCACCATTTCGGTGTAGCCATGGTATTATACTGCATGTGGATGTATTTTCAATAATAGATATTTTGTCAATTAGGTGATAAGGCTTACAGGCACAGGGATATTCCCTGTGTCTGTGCCGGTCACGGTCCTCTAAACGGGGGTCGTGACATCGCCGATGAGTGTTTTGAAAACGTTATATTCATTTTTATTTTTTTAATAAGTTTTTCACTCATGAGTGTTTCGAAAACTTGATATTCATTTTTCTTTTTTTAATCAGTTTTCACCGATTAGTGTTTCGAAAACTAGGTATTCTTTTTCTATTTTTAATCAATTTTCCCCGATAAGTGTTTTGAAAACTTTATAATTATTTTTATTTTTTTTAATCAGATTTTGCCGATGAGTGGTTCGAAAACTGGATATTCATTTTTCTTTTTTTAGTAAGTTTTCCCTTATGAGTGTTTCGAAAACTTGATAATCGTTTTTCTTTTCTTAATCAGTTTTGCCGATGAGTGTTTCGAAAACTTGATATTCATTTTTCTTTTTTTAATCAGTTTTCGCCGATAAGTGTTATGAAAACTTGATATTTAATTTTTATTTTTAATCAGTTTTCGCCGATGAGTGTTTTGAAAACTTGATATTCATTTTTCTTTTTTTTAAATCAGTTTTCGCCGATGAGTGTTTCGAAGACTTGATATTTATTTTCTTTTTTTAAATAGTTTTCGCCGATGAGTGTTTCGAAAACATGATATTCATTTTTCTTTTTCTTAATCAGTTTTCGTCGATGAGTATTTCGAAAACGTGATATTCAATTCTCTTTATTTAATTAGTTTTCACCGATGAGTGTTTCGAAAACTTAATATACATTTTTATTTTTTTAGTAAGTTTTTGCTAATGAGTGTTTCGAAAACTTGATATTCATTTTTCTTTTTTTAATCAATTTTTGCCGATTAGTGTTTCGAAAACTTGATATTCATTTTTCTTTTTTTAAATAGTGCTCGTCGATGAGTGTCTCGAAAATCTTATATTCATTTTTCCTTTTTTAATCATTTTTCGCCGATGAGTATTTCGAAAACTTGATATTCATTTTTCTTTTTTTAATCATTTTTCGTCGATGAGTGTTTCGAAAACTGGATATTTAATTTTCTTTTTTTAGTAAGTTTTCGCCGATAGTGTTTTCGAAATCTTGATATTCATTTTTCTTGTTTTTTATCAGTTTTCGCCGATGAGTGCTTTGAAAACATGATATTCATCTTTATTTTTTTAATAAGTTTTCACCGATGAGTGTTTCGAAAACTTGATATTTATTATTCTTTTTTAGTCAGTTTTCGTCGATAAGTGTTTCGAAAACTTGATAGTCATTTTTCATTTTTAATCATTTTTCGCCGATGAGTGTTTCGAAAACGTAATATTTATTTTTCATTTTTTTAAATAGTTTTCGCCGATGAGTGTTTCGAAAACGTGATATTCATTTTTCTTTTTTTAATCATTTTTCGCCGATGAGTGTTTCGAAAACTTGAAATTCATTTTTCTATTTTTTAATCAGTTTTCGTCGATGAGTGTTTCAAAAATTTAATATTAATTTTTGTTTTTTTAATCAGTTTTCGCCGATAACTGTTTCGAAAACTTGATATTCATTTTTCTTTTTTTAATCAATTTTCGTCGATTAGTGTTTCGAAAACTTGATATTCATTTTAATTTTTTTAATTAGTTTTCGCCGATGAGAGTGTCGAAAACTTGATATTCATTATTCTTCTTTTACTCATTTTTCGTCGATGAGTGTTTCGAAAACTTGATATTCATTTTTCTTTTTTTAAATAGTTTTCGCCGATGAGCGTTTCGAAAACTTGATATTCATTTTTCTTTTTTTAATCAGTTTTCGCCGATGAGTGTTTCGAAAACTTGATATTCATTTTTCTTGTTTTTTTTTTATTTTCGCCGATGAGTATTTCGAAAACTTGATATTCATTTTTCATTTTTAATAAGTTTTCGCCAATGACTGTTTCGAAAACTTAATCTTCATTTTTTTAGTCAGTTTTCGTCGATTAGTGTTTCGAAAACTTGATATTCATTTTTCTTTTTTTAATTAGTTTATGCCGATGAGTGTTTCAAAAACTTGATATTCATTTTTCTTTTTTAATCAGTGTTTGACGATGAGTGTTTCGCTGGTGAGTGTTTCGAAAACTTGATATTAATTTTTCTTTTTTTAATCAATTTTTGACGATTAGTGTTTCGAAAACTTAATTTTCATTTTTATTTTTTTTAATCAGTTTTCGCCGATGAGTGTTTTGAAAACTTGATATTCATTTTTCATTTTTAATAAGTTTTCACCAATGATTGTTTCGAAGACTTAATCTTCATTTTTTTAATCAGTTTTCGTCGATGAGTGTTTCGAAAACTTGAGATTTATTTTTCTTTTTTTAGTAAGTTTTTGCTAGTGAGTATTTCGAAAATTTGATATTCATTTTTCTTTTTTTAATCAGTTTTTTACGATTAGTGTTTCGAAAACTTGATTTTCATTTTTATTTTATTTAATCAGTTTTCGACGATGAGTGTTTCAAAAACTTGATATTCATTTTTCTTTTTCTTAATCAGTTTTCACCGATGTGTGTTTCGAAAACGTGATATTCATTTTCGAAAACATGTGTGTTTCACCGATGATTGTTTTGAAAACTTGATATTTATTTTTCATTTTAATTAGTTTTGGTCGATGTTTGTTTCGAAAACTTAATATTCATTTTTCTTTTTTTAATAAGTTTTCACCGATGAGTGTTTCGAAAACTTGATATTCATTTATCTTTTTTAATTAGTTTATGCCGATGAGTATTTCGAAAACTCAATATTCATTTTTATTTCTTAATTAGTTATGGTCGATGAGTATTTCAAAAACTTGATAATAATTTTTCTTTATTTAATCAGTTTTCACCGATAAGTGTTTCAAAAACTTGATATTCGTTTTTCTTTTTTCAATCAGTTTTTGCCGATAAGTGTTTCGAAAACTTTATATTCATTTTTATTTTTTTTAATTAGTTTTCGCCGATGAGTGTTTCAAAAACCTGATATTTTTTTTTCTTTTTTTAATCAGTTTTCGCCGATGACTGCTTCGAAAACTTGATAGTTATTTTTCTATTTTTAATCATTTTTCGCCGATGTTTCGAAAACTTGATATTCATTTTTCTTATTTTAATCAGTTTTCGCCGATGAAAGTTTCGAAAACTTGATATTCATTTTTTTTTGTTAATTAGTTTTTTTCGTTGAGTGTTTCGAAAACTTGATATTCATTTTTCTTTTTTTTAATCAGTTCTCGCCGATGAGTGTTTTCGAAAACTTGATATTCAGTTTTCTTTTTTTAATCGGTTTTCACCGATGAGTGTTCTAAAAACTTGATATTCATTTTTCTTTAATCAGTTTCCGCCAATGAGTGTTTCGAAAACTTCATATTCAGTTTTGATTTTTTAATCAGTTTTCACCGATGAGTGTTCTGAAAACTTGATATTCGTTTTTCTTTTTTTTTTTAATCAGTTTTCGCCGATGAGTGTTTTGAAAACTTGATATTCGTTTTTCTTTTTTTAATCTATTTTCGCCGATGAGTGTTTCGAAAACTTGTATTTATTTATTTTTTTAATCAGTTTTCGCCAATGAGTGTTTCGAAAACTTGATAATCATCTTTCTTTTTTTAATCAGTTTTCGCCGATCAGTGTTTCGAAAACTTCATATTCATTTTTCTTTTTCTAATCAGTTTTTGGCAATGAGTGTTTCGAAAACTTGATATTCATTTTCCTTTTTTAATCAGTTTTCGCCGATGAGTGTTTCGAAAACTTTAAATTCATTTTTATTTTTTTTAATCAGTTTTCGTCGATGAGTATTTCGAAAACTTGATAGTTATTTTTCATTTTTTAATCATTTTTCGCCGATGAGAGTTTCGAAAACGTAATATTCATTTTTCTTTTTCTAATTTTTTAAATAGTTTTCGCCAATGAGTGTTTCGAAAACGTTATATTCATTTTTCTTTTTTTAATCATTTTTCGCCAATGAGTGTTTCGAAAACTTGATATTCATTTTTCTTTTTTTAATAACTTTTCGCCGATAAATTTTTCGAAAACTTGATATTCATTTTTATTTTTTTAATTACGTTTCGCTGATAAGCATTTCGAAAACTTGATATTCATTTTTCTTCTTTTAATCAGTTTTCGCCGATTAGTGTTTTCGAAAACTTAATATTCATTTTTCTTTTTTTAATCAGTTTTAGCTGATTAGTGTTTTCGAAAACTTGATATTCATTTTTTTAATCAATTTTCGCCGATGAGTGTTTTGAAAACTTGATATTCATTTTTCTTTTTTTTTTAATCAGTTTTTTCCGATGAGTGTTTCGAAAACTTAATATTCATTTTCCTTTTTTTAATCAGTTTTCGCCGATGAGTGTTTCGAAAACTTGATATTCATTTTAATTTTTTTAATTAGGTTTTGCCGATGAGCGTTTTGAAAACTTGAGATTCATTTTTCTTTTTTTAATCAGTTTTCACCAATGAATGTTTGAAAATCTTGATATTCATCCTTCTTATTTTTTATCAGTTTTCGCCGAAGAGTATTTCGAAAACTTGATATTCATTTTTCTTTTTTAATAAGTTTTCACCGATGAGTGTTTCAAAAACTTAATTTTTATTTTTATTTTTTTAATCAGTTTTCGTCAATGAGTGTTTCGAAAACTTGATATTCATTTTTCTTTTTTTAGTAAGTTTTTGCTAGTAAGTGTTTCGAAAACTTTATATTCATTTTTCTTTTTTAATCAGTTTTCGTCGATAAGTGTTTCGAAAACTTTATATTCATTTTTATTTCTTTTAATCAGTTTTCGCGGATGAGTGTTTTGAAAACTTGATATTTATTTTTGTTTTTTTAATCAGTTTTCGCCGTTGAGTGTTTCGAAAACTAGATAGTCAATTTTCATTTTTTATATTAATTTTTCTTTTTTTAATCAATTTTGTCCAATGAGTGTTTCGAAAACTTGATATTCATTTTTCTTTTTTTAATCAGTTCTCGCCGATGAGTGTTTTCCAAAACTTGATATTCAGTTTTCTTTTTTTAACCATTTTTCGCCGATAAGTGTTCTGAAAACTTGATATTCATTTTTCTTTTTTTTAATCAGTTTTCGCCGATGATTGTTTTGAAAACTTGTTATTCGTTTTTCTTTTTTTTTAATCAGTTTTCGCCGATGAGTGTTTCGAAAACTTGACATTCATTTTTATTTTTTTAATTAGTTTTCGCAGATAAGCGTTTCGAAAACTTGATATTCATTTTTCTTTTTTTAATCAGTTTTTGCCGATGAGTGTTTCGAAATCTTGAAATTCATTTTTCTTATTTTTTATCTGTTTTCGCCGATGAGTATTTCGAAAACTTGATATTCATTTTTCTTTTTTAATAAGTTTTCACCGATGAGTGTTTCGAAAACATAATCTTCATTTTTATTTTTTTAATCAGTTTTCGTCGATGAGTGTTTCAAAAACTTGATATTCATTTTTCTTTTTTTTTTTCGTAAGTTTTTCCTAGTGAGTGTTTCGAAAACTTTATATTCATTTTACTTTTTTTAATCAGTTTTCGCCGATAAGTGTTTCGAAATTTTTATATACATTTTTGTCACGACCCCCGTTTAGAGGACCGTGACCGGCACAGATACAGGGAATACCCTTATGCCTGTAAGCCTAATAACCTAATTGACAGAATATCTATTATTGAAAATATATTCACATGCTTTATAATATCATGGGTACACCGAAATGGTGGCCTATCCTAGGCAAGCAAATCTACGGCCAGTGCCGCTTTAGGATATAGATATAGGCAAAACACACATAATATATATAACCTGTGTACTGGCTACACATCTGAAGATGCTGCCTATCCTATTCACATGCAACAGATATATGTATATATATATATATATATATTGAAAACAAATTTTCCCTGTATCGCAGGAAAATAAATCCTGATCTTTAAGGTGTGTGAAGCTGACAGTTCTAGATTTAGTGATACAATATAGTTGGATACGTCTACCCTTTACTTTATGATACATGATAAAGTAAATTAAATTACAATTACAATTCTTTCACCCACATGAACAAGTTGTGGGTCATGGAAAGTTTTGTTCGTTCCCTGCTCCACCGAGACTTCTTCCACCTGTACTTAACCTGTCTCTGTGTAGTAAAAATGAGGTGTGAGTCTTAACCACGCGACTCAGTGAGGACTCTCCCATCACCGGCGCAAGGTGGGTACCATAGCGCTGGGTTTGGGAGTCATACACAACCACAAGCAAAAACAACTACTTGTTGTTGTTGGCATACATTCTTGGTGATCAGACAACAACCGAAATTCACCCAAACACTCACATGCATTTAATAACTGTAAACATGCAGCAGTTTATTCCACGTCATCAATCAGCAATTAAACACGTAACATATAGCGCCGGCTTTTACTTACCGGTCTTCTCACGTTCAGCATATCTGAATCAAACAAGACGTTGTGATGACGTAATCTTGTACGTTACTACTCCGCTGCACAATCAGCAATAATATGCAAACACAGACAATTCTTTAAGTACACGTAGATACTATAACATACATCTACTTAACTTCCCCCACTCTGGGGTATTTACTAGCCACTACATGACTTTTCTACCTTGAACCAGTGCACTCGGGTTTCTGGCCACCACGTGGCAAAGCATACTTAACCCATTCACTTGGGTACTGGTCACCTCGTGACAATTCTGTTAATCAAACAATACTTAACCCCTTCACTTGGGTACTAGTCACCTTGTGACAATTCTATTAATCAAACACAATCAACATCTATCTATCGAACAACTGATACGTAGCCACCACGTGGCACGTCCTGACCCCTTGCTGCGGGGCAATAGCTTGAGCCCACTCGTCCATTACCCAACCAGGCCACATGGCGGGCACAGCACGACATCTCGAAGCATGACCACTGATACACCTTGGACCAACTCCACAGGATGATTTCTCTTTTACTAGGTTAGGCTCACGGTTCACCCGTAGGTTCCTCCCATGTCTCCTTACCTTATTCTCACATATTAATAGGATTCTTTGTATCTTTCCCGAATGATCAACAATTCCTCTCCTTATTAATATGTACAAGTATCCTCAACAGGATTTAACTCATATACCCGTCCAGATGCACTCTCTGAGCCTCAAGCTATCGTCATAGCAATATAAATCCTTTCTGACCCTATTACCAGGATAGGACAATGACCATCGTCACGGTGATTATAAAACTGAGGTCTCAAGTGTCATCTGACGTTGTTCTAGTCGATGTCTCATATCGCTAGCATAGCCAAATCCAAAACCCACCAATAACTCCTTTTGCATGATTATAATCTAAGTCACCGTCGTGATGAGTTTTCAAAATAAAAGCTTAGTCCTTCCGTACAAGGACTCTTGCCACCGTCGTGGAAAAGATTTAATAAAATACTCATCATGCCTCCGGAGTGTATGAGTTGGATTTGTAACACACCAATCATAGCAAACAATCACACTCTACTCCTATGTCTTCCTATCCAAGTCACTTTCCACAACCTATTTTCTAATTCTTTCATTCTTTTAGCATTTTATATCTCTAGCTAACACATACCAGACAAGCAGAGAATATACATACTCATGTAATCCACATAAGCATACGACCCTAGGAGCAGAGATGAAAGAGCCCTCACCTTGGCCAACCTTCCATGCAATCATCTCTTGTCACTTTAGTCTCCTTGGAGTTCCTGTTGCACTCTACTGCGTGTCGTTGTTCCTATAAGAACAACATTTACTTCATTAAGGTTATTAACTAGCTTAACTTGTCATTTATCTCTCCATTACTCTCACATATAGTCCATGGTATCCTTCCTTGGACACTTGACTTACTCGAATATAACACTCTACTTGAGTGTTTCACATACTTGGATTTGAGTATTAGACCTCTATCTACTTGTATTCGCATCTAAGGAAGCTTATCTAGCTTGGTTGGGTCGAATCCTAATTTTTGGAAGGTCTAAGCATTTTGATTCAATTTGTGTTCTTACTCGGGTTCTAAGAAATCTAGTTTCTAAACCTCAATACACCTCTAATTCACCCTACTTAAGGCTTCCTAATAATTATGAAGTAATAAAATTACCATTTTAGAATTTGGACTTCATTGTTCCGCAAGTTTCCATCCATGAGAAACAAGAAGGTACCTAAAATAATTCTTAATAAATATTCATAATTATCCTCGAGTGTTTAAGATCGAAGTGAGGAGGTTTTAAAACTCTCAATGTCACCCTTAAGTGTATTTGGGCAAATCGAGCAGGGACCCGGTACATTAACGTCAAGGTTCAACCTTAGTAACCTCGGGCCAGCTCTTCACAGGTCTTGTTCAGCTAATATTCCAACCATATAATTTTAATAATACCAATCCAAACCTATTTACTCAAATCCAAGCTCAATCCTAATTATCAACAATTTTTCCCAATTTGGAAATAATTATAATTTCAATAATATCAATCCAATCCTATTTACTCAAACCCAAGCTCAATCCTAATTATCAACAATTTTCTCAATTTATGGATAATTAGAATTTTAACCCGAAATCCTTCCAAATTCGAATTTGGGCAAATCCGAGAATATAATCTCGATTCCTACCCCAACTAAGTGTTCAAGAACACTTTCTAGGTCTCAATCTACCATCGAAACAACTCAATCGAAGGTGAATCGAAGAAATCCCTAAAATGAAGAAATTTGGGGGTTTCGAATGAAATTGGGGTTACCAACCTTTGATTCGATTGGTGGAATGTGTAGGAGATGTTGAAGTCGAGCTCCGGTGGTCGTGACCGGCGTCGGAATGCTCTCCTCCGGCGACTTTTCCGGTGAAATCTCCCTCTTTCCTTTCTTCCTCTCTCTCTCTTCTTCTTCTCGTTTTTCCCTTCTGTTCTTTCTCAATCCCACGCCTCTCTTCTCTCATTCCTTTCTTTCTTTTTTTTCTTTATACTCTTTTTTTTTATTTAGTCCCACGTGCCCCTTCTTTTTTTTTTTAAATTCTTCTTCCTCCATTTAATTCTCTAAACCCCACGGCCCCATTTAAAAAATAATTAAATTAAATTAAATAATTAAATAAATAACTAATAAGAAGTAATATAATTAATTAATAAAATAATTAATAATTAAATAGATAATAACTAATATGTATTTTTAATTTAATCTCTTTCCCCTATTTAATTCAGGTTTTCAATTTCTTATGTCCCGAATTAAATCCAAAAATTATTTTCTATTTCTTTTCTTACCCTTTTATTTTATTTTAAACTTCAAAAAAAAATTTTTGGGTATTACAATCTTTGAAAAACAATTCCTTTTCGGTTTCTTATTAACTTTCATACTTTTTCTATATTCTATTTTTTTTAAGGTTTTAATTCCTAGCCCCGGAATAAATGATTATTAAATCCTCAAAATTTTAAATAAATCATTCTTTAATCCTCGAAATTTTCCGGGATATTAAATTCTTCCCTCCTCAAGAAATTCGCCGATGAGTGACTTGATATTGATTTTTCTTTTTTTTTTAATCAGTTTTCGCCGATGAGTGTTTTGAAAACTTGATATTCGTTTTTCTTTTTTTTAATCAGTTTTTGCCGATAAGTGTTTCGAAAACTTGATATTTATTTTTCTTTTTTTTAATCAGTTTTCGCCGATGAGTGTTTCGAAAACATGATAGTCATTTTTCTTTTTTTAATCAGTTTTCGTCGATAAGTGTTTTGAAAACTTGATATTCATTTTTCTTTTTTAATTAGTTTTGGTCGATGAGTGTTTCGAAAACTTGATATTCATTTTTCTTTTTCTTAATCAGTTTTCACCAAGAGTGTTTCGAAAACGTGATATTCATTTTTCTTTTTTTTTAAACAGTTTTCGCCGATGAGTGTTTTGAAAATTAGATATTCATTTTTGTTTTTTAATTAGTTTTGGTCGATGATTGTTTCGAAAACTTAATATTCATTTTTCTTTTTTTAATAAGTTTTCACCGATGAGTGTTTCGAAAACTTGATATTCATTTTTCTTTTTTTTAATCAGTTTTCGCCGATAAGTGTTTTGAAAACTTGATATTTATTTTTCTTTTTTTTAATCAGTTTTCGCCGATGAGTGTTTCGAAAACATGATAGTCATTTTTCTTTTTTTAATCAGTTTTCGTCGATAAGTGTTTTGAAAACTTGATATTCATTTTTCTTTTTTAACTAGTTTTGGTCGATGAGTGTTTCGAAAACTTGATATTCATTTTTCTTTTTCTTAATCAGTTTTCACCAAGAGTGTTTCGAAAACGTGATATTCATTTTTCTTTTTTTTAAACAGTTTTCGCCGATGAGTGTTTTGAAAATTAGATATTCATTTTTGTTTTTTAATTAGTTTTGGTCGATGTTTGTTTCGAAAACTTAATATTCATTTTTCTTTTTTTAATAAGTTTTCACCGATGAGTGTTTCGAAAACTTGATATTCATTTTTCTTTTTTAATTAGTTTATGCCGATGAGAATTCCGAAAACTTAGTATTCATTTTTTGATTTTTAATCATTTTTCGCTGATAAATATTTCGAAAACTTAATATTCATTTTTCTTTTTTAATTAATTTTGGTCGATGAGTGTTTTGAAACCTTGATATTCATTTTTCTTTTTTTAATAAGTTTTCACCGATGAGTGTTTCAAAAACTTGATATTCATTTTTCTTTTTTTAATTAGTTTTTGCCGATAAGTGTTTCAAAAACTTTATATTCATTTTTATTTTTTCAGTTTTCGCCGATTAGTGTTTCGAAAACTTGTTATTTATTTATTTTTTAATTAGTTTTCGCCGATGAGTGTTTCGAAAACTTGATAGTTATTTTTCATTTTTTAATCATTTTTTATATTCATTTTTCTTTTTTTTAATCAGTTTTCGCCGATTAGTGTTTCGAAAACTTGATATTCATTTTTTATTTTTTTAATCAGTATTTTTCGATGAGTGTTTCAAAAACTTGATATTCATTTTTCTTTTTTTAATCAGTTCTCGCCGATCAGTGTTTTCGAAAAATTGATATTCATTTTTCTTTTTTTAATAAGTTTTCGCCGATGAGTGTTCTGAAAACTTGATATTCATTTTTCTTTTTTGTAATCAGTTTTCGCCGATGAGTGTTTTGAAAACTTGATATTCGCTTTTCTTTTTGTTTTAATCAGTTTACGCCGATGAGTGTTTCGAAAACTTGATATTTATTTTTCTTTTTTTTAATCAGTTTTCGCTGATGAGTGTTTCGAAAACTTGATAGTCATTTTTCTTTTTTTTATCAGTTTTCGCCGATGAGTGATTCGAACAGTTGATATTCATTTTTCTTTTTTTAATCAGTTTTCACCGATCAGTGTTTCGAAAACTTGATATTCATTTTTCTTTTTTTAATTAGTTTTCGCCGATGTGTGTTTCGAAAACTTGATATTCATTTCCCTTTTTTAATCAGTTTTCGCCGATGAGTGTTTCGAAAACTTGATAGTCATTTTTCTTTTTTTAATCATTTTTCGTCGATGAGTATTTCGAAAACGTAATATTCATTTTTGTTTCTTTTTTTAAATGGTTTTCGCCGATTAGTGTTTCGAAAACGTTATATATTTTTTTTGTTTTTTTAATCATTTTTCGTCGATGAGTGTTTCAAAAACTTGATATTCATTTTTCTTTTTTTAATCAGTTTTCGCTTATGAGTTTTTTCGAAAACTTGATATTCATTTTTATTTTTTTAATTAGTTTTCGCCGATGAGCGTTTCGAAAACTTGTTATTCATTTTTCTTTTTTTAATCAATTTTCACCAATGAGTGTTTCAAAATCTTGATATTCATTTTTCTTATTTTTTATCTGTTTCCGCCGATGAGTATTTCGAAAACTTGATATTCATTTTTCTTTTTTAATAAGTTTTCACCGATGAGTGTTTTGAAAACTTAATCTTCATTTTTATTTTTTTTAATCAGTTTTCGTCGATGAGTGTTTCGAAAACTTGATATTCATTTTTATATTTTAATCAATTTTCGCCGATAACTGTTTCAAAAACTTGTTATTCATTTTTCTTTTTTCCAATCAGTTTTAGCCGATGAGTGTTTTGAAAACTTGATATTCATATTTCTTTTTTAATTAGTTTTGGTCAATGAGTGTTTCGAAAACTTGATATTCATTTTTCTTTTTCTTAATCAGTTTTCACCGATGAGTGTTTCGAAAACGTGATATTCATTTTTCTTTTTTTTAATCAGTTTTCGCCGATGAGTGTTTTGAAAACTTGATATTCATTTTCCTTTCTTAATTAGTTTTGGTCCATTTTTGTTTCGAAAACTTAATATTCATTTTTCTTTTTTAAATAATTTTTCACCGATGAGTGTTTCGAAAACTTGATATTCATTTTTCTTTTTTTAATCATTTTTCGCCGATAAATGTTTCGAAAACTTAATATTCATTTTTCTTTTCTTATTAGTTTTGGTCGATGAGTGTTTCGAAAACTTGATATTCATTTTTCTTTTTTTAATATGTTTTCACCGATGAGTGTTTCGAAAACTTGATATTCATTTTTCTTTTTTTAATCAGTTTTCGCCAATAAGTGTTTCCAAAACTTTATATTCATTTTTATATTTTTTAATCAGTTTTCGCTGATGAGTGTTTCTAAAACTATTCATTTATTTTAATTTTTTTAATCAATTTTCGCCCATGAGTTTTTCTATCACGACCCCCTATCGGACGTCTGTGACCGGCACGGGAGGTAGGAATTCTCCTATCCCGTAAGCCTCTAATCCCTGATTGACATTCTTATTTATGCATAATTAGCCATTTCTATTACAAACAATATATAGTATATATGGTCATCCCTATCCGGTGACCTAAGTAGCACGCAATCCACGGCTCGCTCAACGCCGCTTCAGTCTATACATATACACATAGTCAATCACACGTACATATAATATACATATTGATCACACGCTTCAGGGCGGGTGATCTATCCTATTCACATGCAGAATTCCTGTGTACAGTCAAGCATGTATATTCAATCACACACCTGCATAAAATATACATATTGATCACACGCCTCAATGCGTGTGGCCTATCATATTCACATGCGGAAGCCGTATTTTCACGCAATCAAGTATTCAATCACACGTATATATAAATTTACATATTGACCACACGCTCAGTGCGTGTGATCTATCCTATTCACATGCGGAAGTCACATTCATATAAATATATACACATGATATTCATCATATCATAACCTATGATCCCAACAACCAGACCAATCTTTAATCTGTATGAAGCCGACAATTCTAGAGTGTGACATATACATATATGTATATAGCAGCTGTACAAAACAATGCTATACCAAAAGAATCATATACATATACATCCTGACAAAATACATATATCAATACTACCCACGCGAACAATGCGTGCGGCCTCTAAGTCTGTCCGCCTCCCTGAGAAGAAGTGGAAGCGCTCCCGATGCCTATACCACCTGTGTCTGTAACATGTAACATTGGGGTGAGTCAAACAGACTCAGTGAGAGGAGCCAATCACAAACACATACGCATATAAAGGGTTTAAATTTTCATATATTAGGTGGTCAGGCAATTAACATAAATCATATTCACAATATAGAATTTAAAGCATGATTTCACATACGTTCAAATTCATAGATACATCATATCACGATTTAACATATAAATCCAAGTGGTCACCCGTATTCAATTAACCGTAATCATAAACTGGCCCGAAGGCAATATCTCCGTTAGGAGAGAATCTGGCCCGAAGGCAATATCTCACGTGAGCGATATAGGAACCTAGTTGATCATTCTAGGAACCCCTAGTCCCAAGACTTTACTTGGAACATTAATCTGACCCCAAGACTTCACTTGGAGCATAGCCGACGACTCATCTGACATCGGTTTACCCAAGGCAATAGCCACAAAGTGGTGTACTCATATACTTTGTGTTTCTGTGAGTATGACTCAAGATAACAGATTCAAGGCAATAGCCACTACTTATTCATTTTACTTCTCCTTAGGTAAATTCTAAGTTTTTAAGTGGTTCTCCAGATCGAAATTCTCTCGGTTTAAATCCATGTCACCAATGTTCATTTTCTTTAAGAATTTACATACACAACCACGCTTTTTCAGATAACAATTAGTGAGGTTGGTTTCTAGTACCCCAAGACCCTTACAAATAACTTGACTCGATCCTACCCCCGATATTGTATAGGTCCCGAGGACCTTCATTCGCTATAAGGCCCCTTGAGCTACCATCACTTTTACAGTTCACATATACACATGAAGCATGTTATCACATATATTATAATTTAGGAACAACAATAGCATGTTATCTAATATTCGGTTCCTACAAGTAGGCAAGAAGGCAAACCATATATCCATATCCGCAGTCAACCCTATAGGACAAGGATAGGAAAGCCCCTCACCTGTTTGGCCCCTCTGATCAGCTCTCGGTGTGCCTGAAGGTCCACTCACTGTATGGTGCCCTATACACATATACTTGAGAGATTTAGAAACTTGAAAATTCGACTACTCTCGGGTACATGTAACGTTAATACTCATGTTCTCTCTAATTAATTCCATAGACTAGTTGTTGGCTTGGAAATGGCCTCAACTAGTTTTAGGACACCTAGCATGCTTCTATTCGTGTCCAACCCTTTCTTAATCACACTATTCGGAAGCTTTGACTTGGGAATGCAAGGTTACCCAATTCCACCTCTATGTGTCCATATGAACTTCCATTGCCCAAGTCTTGAATTTACGGCTCAAGAGAATCATAAATCCTACTTGTCCAAGCTTTGCATTTATCAAACTAACCTTGAACACTTCACCTAGACATGAATACACATACCCAAATACGCGTAAAATTAGAAAATTGTCTCTTTTTCCCCGAACGGGGTTCCGGGTGAGACGGGAATTACTCAGGTTTTAATCCCTCGTACATTCCAATAATTTTTAACAATTATATAATTATCATTCAACCTTTCAATGCACCCCAAATCATTCCACAACACCCTTAAACCTTAACAACCACATTTTCCTACACTTTTTCCAACCCGGATAAATTCCATCAATTTGGTTCCGGTTCCTAAGCTTCCGACTCACTTCCTAACATGCATATACTTCAATTTAGGACCCAGAAAACTCAGATTGAATCAATTGGGGTCCTTCCAAAAATCCCTAAAATTGATAAAATTGGGGTTTGAGAGTTTCGGGACTTCTCACCTCGATTCAACCGGTTAGAAGGACGATATGGAGTAGAGGAGACTCCTAGCTACCTTCCCCGGTGAAGAGACGTCGTTTTCCGGCGAGAAAGCCCTCTCCCTTTGCTTTCTCTCTCTAACTCGAGATCTTTCTCTCTCTAGCACAACGGAGGCGTTTTCCGGCGAACGGCGGCTCCAACTCTCTTCCTCGCACGTCCGGCCACCTCCACGCGAGCTCCTCTGTCTGTGAGCTTCCTCCGTGAACGGCGTGGTGGCCCCTTCCCTTCTCTCGCGTTTCACGTCGTGGGTCTCTCTCTCTCACGCCTTCTTCCTTTTTTTTTCAATATGCTTTCTTTTCTTTTCTTTCCTTATTCCCTTATATATATATATAATAATCTAATATATATACATATTACTAATTAAAATTCTGGTGTAATAACAAATAAAATAAAAAAATAAAAAAAAGAAATATAGATAATTTAGGATTTAAACACACTTGTATTTAAAAAAATTATGTAGTAGGATAGTGTGTGCTTCCATCAATTTTCAACAATTGAATTAATTAATTTAATTTACTTTAATTAATGATGCTAGTTAAAATATTATCGGGTATTACAGTTTCGAAAACTTGATAGTCATTTTTCATTTTTTAATAATTTTTTATATTCATTTTTCTTTTTTTTAATCAGTTCTCGCCGATGAGTGTTTTCAAAAACTTGATATTCAGTTTTATTTTTTTAATCAGTTTTCGCCGATGAGTGTTTTGAAAACTTGATATTCGTTTTTCTTTTTTTTTTAAATCAGTTTTCACTGATGAGTGTGTAGAAAACTTGATATTCATTTTTCTTTTTTTAAATAGTTTTCGCCAATGAGTGCTTCGAAAACTTGATATTGATTTTTCTTTTTCGTAATCAGTTTTCGCCGATGAATGTTTTGAAAACGTGATATTCATTTTTCTTTATTTAATTAGTTTTCGCCGATAAGTGTTTCGAAAACTTTATATTCATTTTTATTTTTTTAATCAGTTTTCGCCGATGAGTGTTTCGAAAACTTGATATTCATTTTTCTCTTTTTAATCAATTTTCGCCGATGAGTGTTTCGAAAACTTGACAGTCACTTTTCATTTTTTATATTCATTTTTCTTTTTTTTAATCAGTTTTCGCCGATGAGTGTTTCGAAAACTTGATATTCTTTTTTCTTTTTTTTAATCAGTTTTTTCCGATGAGTGTTTCGAAAACTTGATATTCATTTTTCTTTTTTTAATTAGTTCTCGCCGATGAGTGTTAGAATGTCGACAGGGAGTAACCTGAAGTGGTTATGGAAACCACTAAGGGTAAGTGTAGAAGTCCGGAAAAGGAAGGGAAACAGGAGTCAAAAATGAAGCATCCTTTACCGTTTGGTGGAGAAACGGTAAGTGTAATACATAGTTGTGCTAGTGTCATGGCATTTAGCTTCGTTAGGACACGAGTAGGGTAAACCGAGTCAGTAGTGAGTGTAACAACCTCGGAAGGGTTGGGTACACTGACGGCATAAAGTATAAACACCTACGTAGGGTGTATGCCGTGTAAGCGGTAAGTCTAAATGTAAAGTAGAGGGTGTAGTAAGATGTAAACAAACTTTTTTGGAGAAGTCATTTACAAAGAATATATCGGGGGAATACCGGTAGAAGGGTAGCTGCTTGGTAGTAGAGGATACTTAAGTACGGGGACTCCGATGTAGGGGAGTACTTCGTCAGTTAGAGTTTATAGAAATAGAACCTAGTGTGCTATGCAAATAGCTAGTGTCTTGGCGTGTTCCAAGACGGATATAAGAAGTCACTACGAAGGTAACTAGTCGGACAAGCAAATTGAGTCGAGGTAAGCCTCACTAGAGAAGGGAATAGGTAACTCCTCGGAGAACTAAATTGGAGCTTGGCATGTGGTACGTGCCAGACACTCCATTGCAAAATTAATAATCACAAAGTAAATAGAAACTAGGAAAGTTAGGTATCCTCGGGGAAGGATACGATGACAGATGGAGTCTGTCGGTTAACACCTCACGGAGGGGTGGTTAACTACGAAACTAGGAATACAAACGATTACAGAAAGCAATGTAGAAACCAGATGGAGACCTTGAGTCTCTAGGCGAGAAGGATGAACCGTAGGGTAAAACGGTAGAACTTCCACGTTGAGGGAAACCATAGGTGAAATTGAGCCAAGGGATGACAACAAGCCAACAAACCCACGAATGAGGTGAAATTCGGGGACCGAATTTCTTAAGGAGGGAAGAATGTAATACCCCGAAAAATTTCGAGGATTAAAGAATGATTTATTTAGAATTTTGAGGATTAAAGAATGATCTATTTAGGAGCTAGGAATTTAAAACTTTAAAAAATGATATAAAAAAATATGAAAGTTAAAAGAAACCGGAAAGGAATTTTTTTCCGAGGATTGTAATACCCGAAATTTTTTTTTAGGTTTAAAATAAAATAAAAGGGAAAGAAAAGAAGTAGAAAATAATTTTTGGGATTTAATTCGGGACCTAAGAAATTGGAATCCTAAATTAAATAGGAAAAAGGAGTAAATTAAAAATACATATTAATTATTATTCATTTAATTATTAATTAATTTATAATAATATTTATTTATTACTTAATTATCTAATTATTAATTATTTTATTAATTAATTATATTACCTTTTATTACTTATTTACTTATTTATTTTATTTATATTATTTTTTATTATGTTAAGAGGGGCGTGAGGTTTGGTGTATATAAGAGAAAAGAAAAGAGTGGGAGAGGGAGGGGAGCCGTGGATTAGATAGATTAAAAAGAGAGAAAAAAAGGAAAACGTAGAGAGAGAGAGAGGGAGCACAAGAGGAAGAAGGGGAAGGAGGTTTCGCCGAAAATTCGTCGGAAACTCGCCGGAGGAGAGCTAGCCGACGCCGGGAAAAGTCACCAGAGCTCGGTTACAATATCTTCCACACCGTCCATGTCACGACCCTGACTCCAGGTATCCGTGACCGGCACGGGAATAGAATTTAGCCTCTAAACCCGTAAGCCTTATCTATAATCATAAATTATCTACCCTTTTATTCAATCACCAATCAATATTCACATAACATATATAGTGGTCACACCATCATTGGTAGCCTAAATAACCTGCAATCCACGGCGCTCAATGCCGCTTCAGCCCATTTCACGTATATATATACATCCATACACTCAGGTCATCCACACATAAATATATATATACATAGTGATCAAACCCCAAAGGAATGATCTATCCTATTCACACACAATATATATATAACCTGTCATAATCACACATGCACACTCACACGCACAGTTAAGTATACATAGTGATTACACGTCTCAATACGTGTAATCTATCCTATTCACATGCAGATATTTATATTTTTCATCCAACATATACCAAGTCACACGTATATATATAGCATATACATATTGATCACACACCATTATGTGTGATCTATCCTATTCACATACGCAGATATATGTATATATATAAGTATATCAAGACTTTCCCAACACCCCGAATCCTATCAATATGCACATGTGAAGCCGACATGTCTAGATATAGCATAATTCAAAAGCTGCAAATATTTACATCGCATTTACAACTTAAGATTATATACAATCCAAAATAATAAATACTAAATAATCTAAGGATGTCCACCCACGCGAACAAGTGCGGTGCAAGTGGATAGATGTCCGTATCACTGTCCGGACGTCGAAGCCTGCCCGATTCTTGTATCTGTAACATGTAAACAGAGGGTGTGAGTCCAACAGACTCAGTGAGAAGCTTCCCATCCTCGGCGTAGCGGCGGGTACCACTACAGCTGGGGAAAGGGAACCACTCACAACCACACGCGCACGAAATTCCAGTTTATCATATGTTATATAATGATCAGACAACATTAGTATAACATTACATCACAGATAATCCTAAGAATCATGCTCCTCAATCCTGCTACTCATAAGCAACCAATAACATGAAACATTTCATATCAAAACTATAAATCATACAATCGACTCTAGTGCCACGCTAGAGCAATAGCCTCAACGGGCAAGTCTTTCAAATGCTATGCACCACCCTAGTGCCAAGCTAGGGCAATAGCCACAACGGGCAAGTCTATCAAATGCTATGCACCACCCTAGTGCCAGGCTAGGGCAATAGCCACAACGGGCAACCATGTATATGAAATGCACCACCCTAGTGCCAGGCTAGGGCAATAGCCACAACGGGCAAATGTCTGACGACATATTTCACTCTCTTACTTTCAGTGGGGTTTGTAACACGGACTACCCATTTCTATTCTAAAGTGTCTTTACCTCTGCAGTGTGAACTCCACTAAGAATTTCTAATCAATTATGAGATTTTCTATTCTTTGCTTAGTACCCAACCCTTGATTAGATGATAACCTAGCTCTAAGGTATTTCCTAAGTTCATTTACCACAAATCACGTCGACGTGTATAAATAAGTCAGTTTCATTTCCTTAGTGGGTTTCTAATTATTAGGACAAACCAAAAATTGAACGAAATCAATATCCTACCCCTTTTTACTTGTACTGTCTGGCGTATCCCATGTCATCACATGGATACCCTCCAGTACCACTTCAACTTTAATCAATCACATATATACAAATATTTTCACAAATAACAGTTTAGGAACAACAATAGCATGTTATTTCCTAACAATTCTTACAAACAAGCAAGTAAGCAAACCACGTATTCACATCCTCATTCAACCCTGTAGGGCAAGGATGGGAAACCCCTCACCTGGACGGCTTCCTGTTTCTGGTCCTGGAGTCACTCCTGCTCCAGACAATTCGTGGTTACCTAACAAACATATTTACATCCTTATCATCTTTACTATATGCAAATTATATGCATATGCTATGCTCATGTCAAATTAATACATTAAACTTTGCCAAGAACCAAGTCCTTGGTCTTAACCTTCTTCCTCTCTTTAATACTGTTTCCAAGTGTCTCACACTTAATCTCATCTCTTTATCCCTTTCTTTGAATACTCATTTTCACCTACAAGTGTTCGTATGTGACTTTTCACAATTCCCATATCCAATTGATGGCCTATGTTAGTCATAGCCTCAAATTTTCTATGGTTGCTAATTACCCAACCACTCTTCAACTTATACATACGAACACATGTGGCCTTATATATTTGAAAATTGGGATTTTTACCAAATAAGGGCATTTTACTATTTAAATAAATTTCGGCGTCCATTATGGTCTATCCGAAACTTCTAACCTATAATTTAGCTCCACATTCTAAATTGGATTGAAAAGTGACTCTTTTCATACTAAATTGGTTTCCGGTTGAGACGGAATTACTCGGGCGTTAATCTCTCGCATATTCCAACAATCCCTACCATTCTATAACACCAATCCAACACACCAATCAATCCTAATCCAATTTATACTACACTTCATCTCACTTTAAATTCCATACTTCTATGGTTTTCAAATTGGGTAACCTCCATAATCAATTTTCCAACACACACACTTCCAAATACCTCTAAACAACCCAATAACTCCAAATTAGGACCCAAAGCAATTTATTCATACCAATTAGGAATTTTCCAAAAATCCCTAAAATAGATAAATTTGGGGTTTGAGGGATTCGGGACTTTTTACCTTGATTCAATCAGATAGAATGATGGAATGGGGTAGAAAGAACTCCCGGTCACCTTCCCCGGCTTCGAAACGGCGGATTCCGGCGAAGATTCCGACGAAAAACCGCTTTTTCCGTCACTTTCCCATCTCCTCCGTGAAGCCCACGCCGGACCTCCTTCCTCCGGCGTCAGAGTCGCCGTCGACGGCTTCGGTCCCGGCGAACGGCGGCGTCGACTTCCGGCTGCCTCTCCCCGCGCACCCGCTCTTCCTCTTCTCCTCCAGCTGGTCCGTAGCGTCAATGGCCCTCACTCTCTTTTTTTTTTCTTTCTCTGCTCTTCACGTCTCGGGCTCTCTTTCTCTGGAGCAAAAATGAATTGGGGTGTTTTGCTTATGGGGGTCACGTGTGTGACCCCCCCCTTCCGCCTATATACATATATTTTATTATTTTTTTTTTAAAATTTGTATATTTATATATATATATATTTAATACATTATTATTTATAGTTAAAATTAATGTTGGGGTTAATAAACTTACACCCAATATTTCCCGTTAGGTCCTAATTTTGGTCCAAATAAAATTTCATTTATTTTAAATTTTCTCCTTTTCCTTCCAAATAAAAAAATAATAATAAATTAGGACCTTAACGTTGATTAGAAAATTTTCGGGTATTACAATCTTCCCCCCTTAAGAAATTCGGTCCCCGAATTTTAACCACACACTAACCTTAGTTTTCAAATAGATGAGGATATGTCCTGCGCATATCAGCCTCAACTTCCCACGTTGCTTCCTCGACTGAATGGTTTCGCCACAGGACTTTCACCAATGGTATTTCTTTCGATCTCAACTTCTTCAATTGACGATCTAAGATTTCCACCGGTATCTCCTCATACGTCAAATCTTCGGTTAGTTGTATCTCTTGGGGTTGGATTACATGAGAAGGATCTGGCAAGTACTTGCGAAGCATTGATACATGAAACACCGGATGAACTCCTTCTAGTTCCGCCGGCAACTGAAGACGGTAGGCAACATTTCCCACACATTCAAGTATCTCAAACGGTCCGATATATCTTGGACTTAGCTTGCCTTTCTTGCCAAACCTCATTACGCCTCTCATTGGTGAAACTTTCAAAAAGACTTGCTCACCCATAGCGAATTCTAATTCTCTTCTCCGATTGTCGGCATATGATTTCTGTCTACTCTGAGCCGTCACAAGCTTTTCTCTAATCACCTTTACCTTGTCCAACGCTTCTTGAACAAGTTCTGGACCAACTAACTTGGCCTCTCCGACCTCGAACCACCCAATCGGGGATCTACACCTTCGACCATATAAAGCTTCAAAAGGTGCCATCTGTATACTGGACTGGTAACTGTTATTGTAGGCAAACTCTGCTAATGGTAGATACTTTTCCCAACTTCCGCCGAAATCCATAACACATGCCCTTAGCATGTCCTCTAAAACCTGTATAGTCCTCTCAGATTGCCCATCAGTCTGGGGATGAAATGCTGTACTCAGATCAACCCTCGTCCCCAATGCCTCCTGCAATGCCCTCCAGAATCGAGAGGTAAACTGTGGCCCCCTGTCAGAGATAATCGACACCGGCACTCCGTGTAACCTCACTATCTCTGATAGGTATAACTGGGCATACTGACCCACTCCATAAGTGGTCTTAACTGGCAGGAAATGAGCGGACTTGGTCATCCGATCAACTATTACCCAAACTGAGTCGAAACCCCTCTGCGATCGCGGTAATCCCGACACAAAATCCATCGTAATTCTCTCCCATTTCCACTCTGGAATTTCTATCTTTTGAAGTGTTCCGGCGGGCTTTTGGTGTTCAGCCTTAACTTGTTGACACACTAAACATCTAGATACATAGTCTGCCACATCTCTCTTCATACCATTCCACCAGTATAACTCCCTAAGATCCTGATACATCTTGTTACCTCCTGGATGGATAGTATATGTTGTCTTGTGTGCCTCATCAAGAATTCTTTCTTTCAAACCATCCACCATAGGTACACACAATCGTCCCTCCAACCGGAGTATGCCATTTTCATCTATAGAGAATCGGACGTCGTCCTTCTCCCCTTTAACCACTGTATCTTTGATCTGTTTGAGGTCGGCGTCTTGCTCTTGCTTGGATTTAACTTCTTCAATTAGAGCCGACTTAGCTTGGATATGGGCTAGAAACAAGTTGGAATTTCCAATTTCAAACTGAGTTCCAGACTGTTCCAGCTCATGTATTTCCCGAATCAACGGTCTTCGTACTTCACTGATATGGGCTAAGCTACCCATTGACTTTCGGCTCAAAGCATCTGCTACAACATTCGCTTTACCAGGATGGTAAAGAATCGTACAGTCATAATCTTTTATCAACTCCATCCACCTGCGTTGTCTTAGATTCAAGTCTTTCTGTTCAAAAATGTACTTGAGGCTTTTGTGGTCTGTGTATATCTCACACGATTCACCATAAAGGTAGTGTCTCCAAATCTTCAAGGCAAACACCACCGCTGCCATTTCAAGATCGTGAGTCGGGTAATTCTTCTCATGCTTCCGGAGTTGTCTAGATGCATAAGCAATTACTTTCCCATGTTGCATAAGAACGCACCCTAACCCGATTTGCGAAGCATCACAGTAAACCACATATCCTCCGGTGCCTTCAGGAAGTGCCAACACTGGTGCTGTAGTGAGACTTTCCTTCAGTTTCTGGAAACTTTCTTCACACTTGTTACTCCACTCAAACTTTACCCCTTTTTGAGTCAACTTGGTAAGAGGTGCAGCAATCTTCGAAAAGTCCTGCACAAACCTCCTGTAATACCCAGCCAAACCTAAGAAACTACGAATCTCTGTGACTAAGGTTGGTTGGGACCAATTTTTCACTGCTTCTACTTTGCTCGGGTCAACATGGATCCCCTCTGAAGATACCACGTGACCAAGGAATGCCACTCTATCAAGCCAAAATTCACACTTTGAAAACTTAGCATACAACTTCTCTTCTCTTAGCTTTTGTAATGCCAGTCTCAAGTGGGTTGCGTGCTCCTCCGCATTTTTGGAATAGATTAGAATGTCATCTATAAATACAATGACAAACCGGTCTAGAAATGGCTTGAAAACCCGGTTCATCAGGTCCATAAAAGCTGCTGGTTCATTAGTTAGACCGAATGACATAACTAGAAATTCATAATGGCCGTATCGGGTTCGAAAAGCAGTCTTGGGTACATCTTCATTTCTAATCTTCAACTGATTATACCCTGATCGCAAATCGATTTTTGAAAACCTCTTAGCACCCTGCAGTTGATCAAACAGGTCATCGATCCTTGGAAGCGGATACTGATTGCGGACCGTCACCTTATTCAACTTTCGGTAATCGATACACAATCTTAAAGTTCCATCCTTCTTCTTCACGAACAACACCGGAGCACCCCATGGTGACAAACTGGGTCTGATAAAACCCTTATCAAGTAGCTCCTGTAATTGAGTATGTAGCTCCGTCAACTCTTTCGGAGCCATTCTATAGGGCGGTGTGGACATCGGCTGTGTTCCTGGTTACAGTTCAATCTCGAACTCAATTTCTCGATCAGGCGGCAATCCTGGCAGTTCATCAGGAAACACATCAAGGAACTCCCGAACCACCGGCACCTGATCTGCGGGAATTACCTCTTTCGTCTTATCCCTCACAACTGCCAAATATCCCTTACACCCTTTCTCAAGTAGTTTGGAAGCTTCCATTGTCGAAATTAGGCTTGGATGGGAGGCACCACCATCACCCCATAACACAAATGGTTCCTCATCAGGCATATTGAACTTTAAACACTTTGCCCTGCAGTCAACCACCGCATGACAAGATGCCAACCAATCCATGCCCAAGATGACGTCTAGGTCTACCATGTATAGTAGTCGTAGGTCTACAACCGTCTCATGACCCTCGACTATAACAACACATGTCTCATAGACATACTTAACTAGAATCGAATCACCCATCGGAGTAGAGACCTTTTCTGTCTCCTTCAACCTGGTCGGGCGTTTCTCAACCTTCCGTGCAAATGCATGTGAGATGTAGGAATGTGTTGAACCAGAATCAAATAACACAAGAGCCTTGAGAGAGCATACTGTAAGTGTACCTGTCACAACTGTGTTTGAGGCATGTGCATCCTGCCGAGACAAAGCAAATACTCGTGCCTGTCCTCCTCCCGGCGCACCTGGACCTCTACCACCTGCTCCTGCTCCTCTACCTCTGCCTGCACCTGAAGTGTTAACCTGGGGTGATACAGTTCTAACTGGTGGGGCTGCAATCGGAGTACTACCTGGAGTAGGATTACTTCTGACACTTGTGTTGCTCCTCTTCTGTGGACATTCTCTAGCCATATGTCCAAATTGCCCACAATTGTAACAACTTCCTCTCTTGGCTTTGCACTCTCCAAAATGAAATCTTCCACATGTTGCACACTGCGGTCTCTGGCTACTGCTCTGACCACTACCATGAGATTTCTGCCCATCTTGCCTATTAGTCCTCCAAGTACCGGTGGCGGTAGTAGTAGTCCGTCCATCAGCTTGTCCCACAGAATTCAGGGCTAAACCTGAACCTCCTGTCACTTTCTGCCTCTTCTTTGATCCTTGGCCTTCACTGCTCATTAATAATTTATTCTTGGGATTCGCCGACGTTCCAAACTTCTTTCTATTTTCGATCACTCTTGCACAATCTGCAGCCTCTGCTAGAGTTTCAAATTGATTACACTGGGGTAGTAGCACTACGAACAACGGCTCTACCAGTCTGTGAATGAATCTCTTGATCAATTCCCTCTCATCAGGAACTAATTCAGAAGCGTATTGGGCTAGCTCTGTGTACTGCAGTTCAAACTCGGTCACAGACATATTCGGCGTCATCCACAAGTCTTCGAACAGTTGACGCTTGGCATACTTCATTCCTTCAGATAGAAACCGACCCAGGAATTCCCTCTGAAAATCTTCCCAGGTCATAGAAGCAACTCTCCTTGCATATCTCTTCTGTACTGATTCAAACCAAACCCGTGCAGCGCCTCTTAACTGAAACGAGGCAAGTTCCACCATCTCTCCTCCTGGACACCTCAGTAACTGCCCAATTCTGATTATATCACGGAGGAAATGTTGAGGGTCCTCCTTGGTTTCAGTTCCGTAAAATGTAGGCGGATTCAACTTCAAGAATTTTGTAATTGGCAATTCCCTCGGGGCTCCCCTCGGTCTCCTAGGCACGTCCCTTAGTTGCCAATCCCTTCTAGGTTCTTCACTTCTTTCCTCTATCTCTTCTACTCCTTGTCCCTCAGGTATCATTTGTTCCTCCTCTTCGCCGACCACCAACCGACGAACTTCTTATTGAATTTGGCGGGTGATTTCAGCTCTCAACTCCTGGAATCCCGCAGTCAACATCTCAGCCACAGACGGAGCACCCGTCTCAACCTGTGGCTCTGAAGGTTGTTCTCTATGTGTCTCTCTTCCTGGTGCTCTTCCACGACCGCGAGCACGACCTCTAGCTCGGCCTCTGGGAGGAATTCTCTCCTCCCTAACCGATTCCTCATCCGCTCTTGCAGGGACTCTACCACCCCTCCTACCTCGTCTAGTAGTTGGCGGCATCCATATACTGCACAAGAACGTCATCTGATCGTTAGTTATCTAATCTATGACAATTTATGGAGGAATAAATGAAAAGCTGACTCAAACTGTCTTGGGTATTCCCACAAGTAACTTTTTACTCCCACTTTGTGCCCGGGTACACAAAGAAGGGTAAACCGACACCCGGTTATACCAATGGCTTCACATGACTTAAAGAATAACCAGGCTCTGATACCAACTTTGTCACGACCCTGACTCCAGGTATCCGTGACCGGCACGGGAATAGAATTTAGCCTCTAAACCCGTAAGCCTTATCTATAATCATAAATTATCTACCCTTTTATTCAATCACCAATCAATATTCACATAACATATATAGTGGTCACACCATCATTGGTGGCCTAAATAACCTGCAATCCACGGCGCTCAATGCCGCTTCAGCCCATTTCACGTATATATATACATCCATACACTCAGGTCATCCGCACATAAATATATATATACATAGTGATCAAACCCCAAAGGAATGATCTATCCTATTCACACACAATATATATATAACCTGTCATAATCACACATGCACACTCACACGCACAGTTAAGTATACATAGTGATTACACGTCTCAATACGTGTAATCTATCCTATTCACATGCAGATATTTATATTTTTCATCCAACATATACCAAGTCACACGTATATATATAGCATATACATATTGATCACACACCATTATGTGTGATCTATCCTATTCACATACGCAGATATATATATATATATATAAGTATATCAAGACTTTCCCAACACCCCGAATCCTATCAGTAAGCACATGTGAAGCCGACATGTCTAGGTATAGCATAATTCAAAACCTGCAAATATTTACATCGCATTTACAACTTAAGATTATATACAATCCAAAATAATAAATACTAAATAATCTAAGGATGTCCACCCACGCGAACAAGTGCGGTGCAAGTGGATAGATGTCCGTATCACTGTCCGGACGTCGAAGCCTGCCCGATTCCTGTATCTGTAACATGTAAACAGAGGGTGTGAGTCCAACAGACTCAGTGAGAAGCTTCCCATCCTCGGCGTAGCGGCGGGTACCACTACAGCTGGGGAAAGGGAACCACTCACAACCACACGCGCACGAAATTCCAGTTTATCATATGTTATATAATGATCAGACAACATTAGTATAACATTACATCACAGATAATCCTAAGAATCATGCTCCTCAATCCTGCTACTCATAAGCAACCAATAACATGAAACATTTCATATCAAAACTATAAATCATACAATCGACTCTAGTGCCACGCTAGAGCAATAGCCTCAACGGGCAAGTCTTTCAACTGCTATGCACCACCCTAATGCCAAGCTAGGGCAATAGCCACAACGGGCAAGTCTAACAAATGCTATGCACCACCCTAGTGCCAGGCTAGGGCAATAGCCACAACGGGAAAGTCTATCAAATGCTATGCACCACCCTAGTGCCAGGCTAGGGCAATAGCCACAACGGGCAACCATGTATATGAAATGCACCACCCTAGTGCCAGGCTAGGGCAATAGCCACAACGGGCAACCATGTATATGAAATGCACCACCCTAGTGCCAGGCTAGGGCAATAGCCATAACGGGCAAATGTCTGACGTCATATTTCACTCTCTTACTTTCAGTGGGGTTTGTAACACGGACTACCCATTTCTATTCTAAAGTGTCTTTACCTCTGCAGTGTGAACTCCACTAAGAATTTCTAATCAATTATGAGATTTTCTATTCTTTGCTTAGTACCCAACCCTTGATTAGATGATAACCTAGCTCTTTATCCCTTTCTTTGAATACTCATTTTCACCTACAAGTGTTCGTATGTGACTTTTCACAATTCCCATATCCAATTGATGGCCTATGTTAGTCATAGCCTCAAATTTTCTATGGTTGCTAATTACCCAACCACTCTTCAACTTATATTCACATACGAACACATGTGGCCTTATATATTTGAAAATTGGGATTTTTACCAAATAAGGGCATTTTACTATTTAAATAAATTCCGGCGTCCATTATGGTCTATCCGAAACTTCTAACCTATAATTTAGCTCCACATTCTAAATTGGATTGAAAAGTGACTCTTTTCATACTAAATTGGTTTCCGGTTGAGACGGAATTACTCGGGCGTTAATCTCTCGCATATTCCAACAATTCCTACCATTCTATAACACCAATCCAACACACCAATCAATCCTAATCCAATTTATACTACACTTTATCTCACTTTAAATTCCATACTTCTATGGTTTTCAAATTGGGTAACCTCCATAATCAATTTTCCAACACACACACTTCCAAATACCTCTAAACAACCCAATAACTCCAAATTAGGACCCAAAGCAATTTATTCATACCAATTAGGAATTTTCCAAAAATCCCTAAAATAGATAAATTTGGGGTTTGAGGGATTCGGGACTTTTTACCTTGATTCAATCGGATAGAATGATGGAATGGGGTAGAAAGAACTCCCGGTCACCTTCCCCGGCTTCGAAACGGCGGATTCCGGCGAAGATTCCGGCGAAAAACCGCTTTTTTCCGTCACTTTCCCTTCTCCTCCGTGAAGCCCACGCCGGACCTCCTTCCTCCGGCGTCAGAGTCGCCGTCGACGGCTTCGGTCCCGGCGAACGGCGGCGTCGACTTCCGGCTGCCTCTCCCCGCGCACCCGCTCTTCCTCTTCTCCTCCAGCTGGTCCGTAGCGTCAATGGCCCTCACTCTCTTTTTTCTTTCTTTCTCTGCTCTTCACGTCTCGGGCTCTCTTTCTCTGGAGCAAAAATGAATTGGGGTGTTTTGCTTATGGGGGTCACGTGTGTGACCCCCCCCCTTCCGCCTATATACATATATTTTATTATTATTTTTTTTAAATTTGTATATTTATATATATATATATACATTTAATACATTATTATTTATAGTTAAAATTAATTTTGGGGTTAATAAACTTACACCCAATATTTCCCGTTAGGTCCTAATTTTAGTCCAAATAAAATTTCATTTATTTTAAATTTTCTCCTTTTCCTTCCAAATAAAAAAAATAAATTAGGACCTTAACGTTGATTAGAAAATTTCCGAGTATTATAGTCCACCAATCGAATCAAAGGTTGGTAACCCCAATTTCATTCGAAACCCTTAATTTCTCCATTTTTAGGGATTTCTTCGATCCACCTTCGATTGAAATGTTTCGAGGGTAGATTGAGACCTAGAAAGTGTTCTTGAACACTTCGTTGGGGTAGGAATCAAGATTATATTCTCGGATTTGCCCAAATTCGAATTTGGAAGGATTCGTGGTTGAAATTATAATTATTTCCAAATTGGGAAAAAATTGTTGATAATTAGGACTGAGCTTATATTTGAGTAAATAGGCTTGGATTGATATTATTGAAATTATAATTATTTCCAAATTGGGGAAATTGTTGATAGCTTAGGAATTGACCTTGGATTTGAGTAAATATGCTTGGATTGGTACTATTGAAATTATATTGTGAAAATATTAGCTGAACAAGACCCGTAAGGAGCTGGCCCGAGGTTACTAAGGTTGAACCTCGACATTAACATACTGGGTCCCTACTCAGGTTGCACAAATACACTTTATGGGTGATGTTAAGGGCTCCAAACCTCTTCTTTTTAATCTTAAACACCCTAGAAAAATTCTAAATATGCTATCAAGCATCAAGAATTATTTTAGGTGCCTTCTTGTTTCTCAAGGAGGAAAAAACTTGCGGAGCAATGAAGCCCAAATTCTAAAATGGTAATTATATTCCTTCATAATTATTAGGAAGCCTTAAGTAGGATGAATTAGAGGTGTATTGAGGTTTAGAAACTAGATTTCTTTGAACCCAAGTAGGAACACAAGTTGGATCAAAATGCTTAGACCTTCCTAAAATTAGGATTTCTTCCAATCAAGCTAGATAAGCTTCCTTATATGCGAATACAAGTTAGGTAGAGGTCTAATACTCAAATCCAAGTATGTGAAACACTCAAGTAGAGTGTTATATGCGAGTAAGTCAAGTGTCCGAGGAAGGATACGCATAAGTCGGGATAGAGAAGTCCGATAAGACCAAGAGCTTGACTCTGTGGCAACCATGGACTACATGTAAGAATAATGGAGAGATAAATAACAAGTTAAGCAAAGTAATAATCTTACTGAGGTAAATGTTGTTCTTATAGGAACAATGACACGCAATATAGTGCAACAGGAACTCCGAGGAGACTAAAGTTACAGGAAATGTTTGCATGGAAGGTTGGCCAAGGTGAGGGTTCTTCTTTCTCTGCTCCTAGGGTTGTATGCTTATGTAGATTACATGAGTATGTATATTCTCTGCTTGTCTGGTATGTGTTAGCTAGAGATATAGAATGCTAAAAGGAATGAAAGAATTAGAAAATAGGTTGTGGAAAGTAGCTTGGATATGAAGACATAGGAGTATAGTATAATTGTTTGCTATGATTGGTGTGTTACAAATCCAACTCATACACTCCGGAGGCATGATGAGTATTTTATTAAATCTTTTCCCACGACGGTGGCAAGAGTCCTTGTACGGAAGGAGTAAGTTTTTATTTTGAAAACTCGTCACGATGATGACTTAAATTATAATCATGCAAAGGGAGTTATTGGTAGGTTTTGGATTTGGTTATGCTAGCGATGTGAGACATCGACTAGAACAACGTCAGATGGCACTTGAGACCTCAGTTTTATAATCATCATGACGATGGTCATTGCCCTATCCTGGCAATAGGGTCAGAAAGGTTTTATATTCCTATGACGATAGCTTGAGGCCCAGAGAGTGCATCTGGACGGGTATATGAGTTATATCCTGTTAAGGATACTCGTCCATATTAACAAGGAGAAGACTTGTTGATCCTTCAGGAATGATACAAAGAATCCTATTAATATGTGAGACTAAGGTAAGGAGACACGGGAGGAACCTACCGGTGAACCATGAGCCTAACCTAGTAAAAGAGAAATCATCCTGTGGAGTTGGTCCAGGGTTTGTCAGTGGCTATGCTTCGAGACGTCGTGCTGTGCCCGCCATGTGGCCTGGTTGGGTAATGGACGAGTGGGCTCAAGCTATTGCCCCGCAGTAAGGGGTCAGGACGTGCCACGTGGTGGCTACGTATCAGTTGTTTGATAGGTAGAAGTTGATTGTGTTTGATTAATAGAATTGTCACGAGGTGACTAGTACCCAAGTGAATGGGTTAAGTATTGTTTGTGTCACGACCCCCCATCGGACGTCCGTGACCGGCACGGGAAGTAGGATTTCTCCTATCCCGTAAGCCTCTAATCCCTGTTTGAGATTTCCACATGTTTATAACTACCCTTTTCTAATACAAACAATATATAACGTATATGGTTATCCCTTTCCAGTGACCTAAGCAGTTTGCAATCCACGGCTCGCTCAACGCCGCTTCAGTCTATACATATACACATATTCATTCACAAGTACATATAATATACATATTGATCACGCGCTTCAGGGCGGGTGATCTATCCTATTCACATGCAGAAGTGCTGTATACAGTCATACATATATGCAATCACACGCTT
The DNA here is from genome assembly GCA_014851425.1 of Senna tora. Classification (NCBI taxonomy): domain Eukaryota; kingdom Viridiplantae; phylum Streptophyta; class Magnoliopsida; order Fabales; family Fabaceae; genus Senna; species Senna tora. The sequence goes on along the minus strand of CM026261.1, from coordinate 18,536,844 downwards.
ACATATAGTTTACATATTGATCACACGCCTCAATGCGTGTGATCTATCCTATTCACATGCGGAAGACATATTTTCACACAACCAGGCATTCAATCACACATACATATAATTTACGTATTGATCACACGCCTCAATGCGTGTGACCTATCCTAGTCGCATGCAGAAGTCATATACGTATATACATGATATATATTATATCATAGCCTTTATTCCCATCACCAAGACCTAACTTTAATCTGTATAAAGTCGACAACGCTAGAATTCAAGTGTGACATATATATATACACAGCAGATGTAAACGTACATACGCCACGCCCAAAAAGGATTCATATATATATATATATATATATATATATATATACATCACAACATATATACTAAATCAAAATAACTACCGACGCGGACAAAGCGTGCGGTCTTCAGATCTGTCTGCCTCCCTGAGAAGAAGTGGACGCGTTCCTGACTCCTAAACCACCTGTATCTGAAACTTATAAACTGGGGGGTGAGTCGAACAGAATCAGTGAGAAGCTCCCCCATCCCTGGCGTAGCAGCGGGTACCACTACAGCTGGGGAAAGGGAACAACCACAACCACATGTGCATGAAACGGATTTATATTTTGACCTTTAATATGATCAGGCAATCAATATATCATATTCACAATTAAAAATCCTAATTCATGCTCCTAACATGTTTATTAATCCGCATGTAAAGAAATCATAAACATATATCATATCTTTTCATAAGTCATACATAGTTATGCTCGTAGGCATTCACTTTCTGTCTCCTGCATCACGCTAAGAGAAATACTGGCCCGAAGGCATTAACTTTCTGTCTCCCGCGTTATGCTAAGAGAAAAACTGGCCCAAAGGCATTGTCTTATTCGAACCTAGTTGATCAAACTAGGAACTTTCTGACTCCAAGGCACGCTTAGAGTAATAGCCGGCAACTTGTCTGACCCCGATTAAACCAAGGTAATGGTCACTATGTGGCATACTTACTGTTAACTGAATCCTGTCTGTCCGACCAGGATAACTGACTCGATCTACCCGAACTAACCTAAACAAGTTCAAATAACCTATTCGACCTTGAAAGACGCCCTATTAATAACTAACTAAATATTACACGTGTGAATTAGCTAGGCCTAGTTTCCCCCTGTTCAATTATGCATCACTCTCACTCACACTTAACAAATTAGGTTCATTTTCCTCAATGTACCATACGGTCAAAACCTTTGCACGATGATCAATTTAAGTGGGTTCCAAATATTAATAAACTCTCACATATGAAATTCTGACTCAATCCTACCCACGGTATCATATAAGGTTCGGTGAGCCACAATAGCACATATACACCTTGTGATTAATCATATAAGCACATATACTATTGCACGTTGACTACTTACTTACAAATCATACACGCGTAACATAAATTTATTCATGTAAATATATTCCATATATCAATTTGCACAAAATAGAGTAAACCACATTTTCCACGTAGTCATCCAACCCTGTGGGGCAGGGATGGGAGAGCCCCTCACCTCGTTGGCCCTCCTGATCAGTACTCGGAGTACCTGAAGCTCCAATCACTCTGTGGTGCCCTATACACATTATATTTAAGAAATTTAGAACGCGTAACTAAGCATCTACCATGCACGTGTCATGCTAATGCTCATGCACCCTCTAGCTATTTTCCAAGAACTAATTATTTAGTTTGTTACGTCGTTTTATTTGCTCTTTCCGAAAGTCCAGAATGCCCCATATTCGACTTTCACACTTCCGAGCTATTTAGAACCTCTAATTGCTTAGGTTAGGGATTTCCACTTGTCCAAATTTCCCTTCATGTGTTCATATGGGTGTTTAACTAATAAAAGAATTAAATTCACGGTTCAAAAGAGGCTCTAGCTTACTCATCCCACCGTCTCCCTTATTCGCCGAGTAAAAGCTTAATTACTACCTCTTTAATTATATATAAAAATATAATTGGGTATAATTAAAGCCTTGGAACCAATTTAGCGGGTCTTAGGTGTCCACCACGGACTAGACCAAGGTGTTCAACCCACCGCACAACTCCTTACGGCACTACGGCTTAGTATTTCGCCTCCTTTTCACCGGATTGGGTTCCAATTGAGATGGTAAATACTCAGGCTTTATTCCCTTGATTATTTCCAGTACTTATATCACTTATACTACTCCAATTCAAGCCTAAACATGCATCGAATTATTAATTTCGAATTTTATAGCAATTTTTTAGCTAAATTTTCCTAATTTCCATACCCGGTCAATACCTACGGTTTAGCTTCGATTCTGAACCTCACTAAGCTTTCAATAACACTCACTAAGCTCAAATTTAACCCCGGAATGCCCCGATTGGAAATATTTGATGAATTCCTAAAACACCCAAAATTGGAGAAATTGGGGTTTTGAAAGATTGGGGCTTCCATACCTTGATTCAATCGGATGCGGAGCTTAGTGGTGGTGAAAGATGAAGTCCGGTCACCTTCTCCGGCACCGAAAAGTCTTCTCCGGCGTGATTCCGGCCGGTTTTCTCCTTCTCATGGCTTCTCCTTCCTCACGATTTGTATTCCTTGCTCGTGCGTGCTTCTATTTTTTTTCCTGCTCTTGTGTGCGTTTTCCTTCTGCTTTGTTTGTTTACGTATTTTTTGTGTGCTTAATTAAAATGGATGGGGGGTCACGGTTTGACCCCCCCCCCCATTATCTTAATATATATATATATATATATATATTATATGTATATTTTTTTTTTACTTATATATTTTTTTTTAGAAAAACTTTTTTACTTGTTATATCCTATTTTTTCCCTCATGCTTTTTAATCCACTTTTCTTTTAGGTTCTAAAAATTTTTTATATACTCCCTATTTTTCCCTTCATTTTTATTTCAACTCTTTAATTATTTAATTTAATTTATTTTTCTTTCTGAAAGAAAAATAAATTATATAATAATGACAGTAATTAAATTTAAATATCTCGGATATTACAGTTTGATTAACAGAATTGTCACGAGGTGACCAGTACCCAAGTGTATGGGTTAAGTACGCTTTGCCACGTGGTGGCCAGTAACCCGAGTGCACGGATTCGAAGTAGAAAAGCCACGTAGTGGCTAGTAGATACCATAGAGTGGGGGAGATTGAATAGATGTATGTTATAGTATCTGTGTGTATATACAAATTGTTTGTGTTGGCATATATTTGCTGATTGGGCAGTGTAGTGGTGACGTACATGATTACATCACCACAACATCTTGTTTGATTCAAACATGCTGAACATGATAAGACCGGTAAGTAAAAGCCGGCACTATATGTTATATGATCACTTGATCATTGATGATGTGGAACGAACTACTGTATGCTTATATCTGTTAAATGCATGTGAGTGTTTGGGTGAAATTTTTGTTGTGGTGTGATCACCAAGAATGTATGCTAATTAACAGTAACTGGTTGTTTTTGAATGTGGTTGTGTATGACTCCCAAACCTAGCGCTATGGTACCCACCTTGCGCCGGGGATGGGAGAGTCCTCACTGAGTCGCGTGGTTAAGACTCACACCTCATATTTACTACACAGAGACATGTTAAGTACAGGTGGAAGAAGTCTTGGTGGAGCGAGGAACGAACATAACTTTCCAAGACCCACAACTTGTTCATGTGGGTGAATGAATTGTAATTGTAATTTAATTTACTTTATCATGTATCATAAAGTAATGGGTAGACGTACCCAACTATATTGTGTCACTAAATCTAGAACTGCCAGCTTCACACACCTTAAAGATCAGGATTTATCTTATTGCGATACAGGGAAAATTTGTTTTCAATATATATATATATATACATATATCTGTTGCATGTGAATAGGATAGGCAGCATATTCGGATGTGTAGCCCGTAGGCAGGTTATATATATTATGTGTGTTTCTTATATCTATATCCTGAAGCGGCACTGACCGTGGATTTGCTTGCCTAGGATATGCCATAATTTCGGTGTAGCCATGGTATTATGATGCATGTGAATGTATTTTTCCATAATAGCTATTCAGTCAATTAGGTGATAAGGCTTACAGGCATAGGTATTGTAATACCCCGGAAAATTTCGAGGATTAAAGAATGATTTATTGAAAATTTCGAGGACTTAAGAATGATTTATTCTGATGCTAGGAATTAAAACCTTAAAAAAAAGAATATAGAAGAAGTATGAAAGTTAAAAAGAAACCGGAAAAGAAATTTTTATTTTCAAAAATTGTAATACCAAAAAAAAATTTCGAAGTTTAAAATAAAATAAAAGGGAAGGAAAAAGAAGTAGAAAATAATTTTTAGGATTTAATTCGGGACCTAAGAAATTGAAAACCTGAATTAAATAGGGAAAGGGGGTTAAATTAAAAATACATATTATTTATTATTTATTAAATTATTAATTAATTTAATTTTAATTATATTTATTTATTTATTATTTAAGCATTTAATTATTTAATTATTTTATTTTAATTATAATTATTTATTTATTCATTATAATGATTATTTTATTATTATTATTAATGAATTGGAAAAGTAGACGTGGGGTAGTTAGGTAGAAAGAATAAAAAGAGAAAAAGAAAGAAAGAAAGCACGATTGAGAGAGAGAGAGCATGAGAGAAAAAGAGAGAGTTTGTGAGAGAGAGAGAGGGCGCCGAGAAGAAGAGGAGGAAGAAGGGGAAGAGGGGGATTTCGCCGGAAATCGGCCGGAGAAGGGCCGTCCGACGCCGGAAACGACCACCGGAGTTCTACCACAACATCTCCTACACCTTCCACCAATGGAATTAAAGGTTGGTAACCCCAATTTCATTCAAAAACCCCAATTTCTTCATTTTTAGGGATTTCTTCAATCCACCTTCGATTGGGTTGTTTCGAGGGTAGATTGAGACCTAGAAAGTGTTTGTCACTACTCCCTATCGGACGTCCGTGACCGGCACGGAAGTAGGATTTCTCCTATCCCGTAAGCCTCTAATCACTGATTGAGATTTCCACCTGTTTATAACTACCCTTTTCTAATACAAAAAATATATAACATATATGGTCATCTCTTTCCGGTGACCTAAGCAGTTTGCAATCCACGGCTCGCTCAACGCCGCTTCAGTCTATACATATACACATATTCATTCACAAGTACATATAATATACATATTGATCACGTGCTTCAGGGTGGGTGATCTATCCTATTCACATGCAGAAGTCCTGTAACAGTCATACATATATTCAATCACACGCTTACATATAGTTAACATATTGATCACACCCCTCACTGCGTGTAATCTATCCTATTCACATGAGGAAGGCATATTTTCACACAAACAGGTATTCAATCACACATACATATAATTTACGTATTGATCACACGCCTCAATGCGTGTGACCTATCCTAATCACATGCAGAAGTCATATACGTATATACATGATATATATTATATCATAGCCTATATTCCCATCACCAAGACCTAACTTTAATCTGTATGAAGCCGACAATGCTAGAATTCAAGTGTGACATATATATATACATAGCAGATGTAAACGTACATACGCCACGCCCAAAAAGGATTCATATATATATATATACATCACAACATTTATACATAATCAAAATAACTACCGACGCGAACAAAGCGTGCGGTCTTCAGAGTTATCCGCCTCCTTGAGAAGAAGTGGACGCATTCCCGACTCCTGAACCACCTGTATCTGAAACATGTAAAGGGGGGGGTGAGTCGAACAGACTCAGTGAGAAGCTCCCCCATCCCTGGCGTAGCAGCGGGTACCACTACAGCTGGGGGAAGGGAGCAACCACAACCACATGCGCATGAAACGGATTTATATTGTGACCTTAAACATGATCAGACAATCAATATATCATATTCACAATTAAAAATCCTAATTCATGCTCATAACATGTTTATTAATCCGCATGTAAACCAATCATAAACATATATCTTTTCATAAGTCATACATAGTTATGCTCGTAGGCATTCACTTTCTGTCTCCTGCATCACGCTAAGAGAAATACTGGCTCGAAGGCACTAACTTTCTGTCTCCCGCGTTACGCTAAGAGAAAAACTGGCCCAAAGGCAATGTCTTATTCGAACCTAGTTGATCAAACTAGGAACTTTCTGACTCCAAGACACGCTTAGAGTAATAGCCGGCAACTTGTCTGACCCCGGTTAAACCAAGGTAATGGCCACTATGTGGCATACTTACTGTTAATTGAATCCTGTCTATCCGACCAGGATAACTGACTCGATCTACCTGAACTAACCTAAACAAGTTCAAATAACCTATTCGACCTTGAAAACTGAATATTACACGTGTGAATTAGCTAGGCCTAGTTTCCCCCTCTTCAATTATGCATCACTCTCACTCACACTTAACAACCTAGGTTCATTTTCCTCAATGTACCATACGGTCAAAACCTTTGCACGATGATCAATTTAAGTGGGTTCCAAATATTAATAAACTCTCACATATGAAATTCTGACTCAATCCTACCCACGGTATCATATAAGGTTAGGTGAGCCACAATAGCACATATACACCTTGTGATTAATCATATAAGCACATATACTATTGCACATTGAGTACTTACAAATCATACACGCGTAACATAAATTTATTCATGTAAATATATTCCATATATCAATTTGCACAAAATAGAGCAAACCACATTTTCCACGTAGTCATCCAACCCTGTGGGGCAGGGATGGGAGAGCCCCTCACCTCGTTGGCCCTCCTGATCAGTACTCGGAGTACCTGAAGCACCAATCACTCTGTGGTGCCCTATACACATTATATTTAAGAAATTTAGAACGTGTAACTAAGCATCTACCATGCACGTGTCATGCTAATGCTTATGCACCCTCTAGCTATTTTCCAAGAACTAATTATTTAGTTCGTTATGTCGTCTTATTTGCGCTTTCTGAAAGTCCAGAATGCCCCATATTCGACTTTCACACTTTCAAGCCATTTAGAACATCTAATTACTTAGGTTAGAGATTTCCACGTGTCTAAATTTCCCTTCATGTGTTCATGTGGGTATTTAACTAATAAAAGAATTAAATTTACGATTTAAAAGGGGTTTTAGCTTACTCACTCCACCGTCTCCCTTATTCGCCGAGTAAAAGCTTAATTATTACCTTTTTAATTATATATAAAAATATAATTGGGTATAATTAGAGCCTTGGGACCAATTTAACGGGTCTTAGGTGTCCACCACGGACTTAGACCGAGGTGTCCAACCCACCGCACAGCTCTTTCTGGTACTGTGGCTTAGTATTTCGCCTCTTTTTCACCGGATTGGGTTCCGGTTGAGACGGTAAATACTCGGGCTTCATTCCCTTGACTATTTTCAGCATTTATAACACTTATACTACTCTAGTCCAAGCTTAAACATGCATCGAATTATCAATTTTGAATTTATAGCAATTTTCTATCCTAATTTTCCTAATTTCCATACCCGGTCAAATTCTACGGTTTAACTTCGATTCTGAACCTCACTAAGCTTTCAATAACAACCACTAAGCTCAACTTTAACCCCGGAATGCCCCGATTGGAAGAAATTGAAGCATTCCTAAAATACCCAAAATTGGAGAAATTGGGGTTTTGGGAGTTTGGGGCTTTCTCACCTTGATTCAATCGGGTAGAAAGCTTGGTGGGGATGCAAGAAGACTCCAGCCACTTTTTTCCGGTCACTGGCACACGTCCTCCGGCGAGAAAATGGCCCAAAACCACCGTCCGTGCTTCTCCTTCTTCTTCCCGGTTGTGGATTGCGTTCTGCTCGTGAGTTGTTTGCTGCTTCTTTTTCTTTCTTAATGTGTGTGTGTGTGCTTTTTAATGAATTGGATGGGGGGGGGGGGTCACGATTTGGCCCCCCCCATTATTTTAATACAATTTTTTTTGTTTTAATTTAAAAGGGATGGGGGTCACGGTTTGGCCCCCCACCCATTATTTTAATATATATATAATATTATATATATATATATATATATATATATATATATATATATATATATTTTATCATATATTATATATTATATATATATATATTTTTTATTAAAAAAATTATTTACTTATTATATCCTCTTTTTCCCTCATGCTTTTTAATCCTCTTTTCTTTTAGGTCCTAGAAAAATTAAAAATATCCCCTATTACTTTCTTCTTTATTCTATTTTTAACCCTATAATTTTTTAATTAAATTTATTTTTCTTTCTGAAAGAAAAATAAATTTAATAAAAATGAAAATGATTAAATCTAAATATCTCGGATTTTACAATCTTCCCCCCTTAAGAAATTCGGTCCCTGAATTTCAACAATATACTAACCTTAGTCTTGAAACAGATGAGGATACGTCCTGCGCATTTCACCCTCGACCTCCCATGTAGCTTCTTCAGTCGATTGATTTCTCCACAGAACCTTAACCAACGAAATCTCTTTCGTTTTGAGTTTCTTCAACTGCCTATCTAAGATATCCCCTGGCTCCTCTTCATGTGTCAGATTTTCGGTTAGTTGCACGTCTTGCGATTGAATCACGTGCGAGGGATCGGGAAGATATTTCCGAAGCATTGATACGTGAAAGACAGGATGTACCCCCTCCAACTCCGTAGGCAATTCCAACCGGTACGCCACATTTCCAACTCGTTCTAGGATTTCAAACGGTCCGATATACCGAGGACTTAACTTCCCCTTCTTACCGAACCGCATCACGCCTCTCACCGGTGATATTCTCAAGAACACCTGTTCACCAATGGAGAATTCAAGTTCTCTCCTTCGGTTGTCTGCATAAGACTTTTGCCTACTCTGAGCCGTCAGCAATCTCTCCCTTATACACTTCACCTTCTGCAAGGCATCTTATAACAATTCTGGGCCGATTAGACTAGCCTCTACGACTTCGAACCACCCAATCGGGGATCTGCATCTACGACCGTACAGAGCCTCGAAAGGTGCCATTTCGATACTCGCTTGAGAACTGTTATTCTAAGCAAACTCAGCCACCGGTAAATACCTTTACCAACTTCCGCCGAAATCCATAATACACGCTCGAAGCATGTCTTCGAGGATCTGAATGGTTCTTTCTGATTGCCCATCGGTCTGTGGGTGGAACGCAGTACTCAAATCAACTCTAGTTCTCAACACTTCCTGCAATGACTTCCAAAATCTGGAAGTGAAATGTGGCCCTCTATTAGATATTATGGATACTGGCACCCCGTGCAATCTAACGACTTCTGATAGATAGATAGATCTGTGCATATTGACTCACTCCATAAGTGTCTTAACTGGCAGAAAGTGCGCGGACTTAGTCATGCGATCCACTATCACCCAAACCGAATCGAATCCCCGTTGTGATCTTGGCAATCCTGCTACAAAATCCATAGTTATCCTCTCCCATTTCCACTCAGGTATTTCTATCAGTTGTAATGTTCCGGCGGGCTTCTGATGTTTAGCCTTGACTTGCTGACACACTAAACACCTGGCTACATAGTTTGCAACGTCCCTTTTCATGCCATTCCACCAATACACTTCACCTTCTGCAAGGCATCTTGTAACAATTCTGGGCTGATTAGACTAGCCTCTCCGACCTCGAACCACCCAATCGTGGATTTGCACCTACGACCGTGCAGAGCCTCGAAAGGTGCCATTTGGATACTCGCTTGAGAACTGTTATTGTAAGCAAACTCAGCCAACGGAAAGTACCTTTACCAACTTCCGCCGAAATCCATAATACACGCTCGAACCATGTCTTCGAGGATCTGATTGGTTCTTTATGATTGCCCGTCGGTCTGTGGGTGGAACGCAATACTCAAATCAACTCTAGTTCTCAACACTTCCTGCAATGACTTCCAAAATCTGGAAGTGAAATGTGGCCCTCTATCAGATATTATGGATACTGGCACCCCGTGCAATCTAACGACTTCTGATAGATAGATCTGTGCATATTGACTCACTCCATAAGTGGTCTTAACTGGCAGAAAGTGCGCGGACTTAGTCATGCAATCCACTATCACCCAAACCAAATCGAATCCCCGTTGTGATCTTGGCAATCCTGCTACAAAATCCATAGTTATCCTCTCCCATTTCCACTCAGGTATTTCTATCTGTTGTAATGTTCTGGCGGGCTTCTGATGTTCAGCCTTGACTTGCTGACACACTAAACACCTGGCTACATAGTTTGCAATGTCCCTTTTCATGCCATTCCACCAATATAGCTGTCTCAGGTCATGATACATTTTATTAGCTCCCAGATGGATTGTATAGGCTGTCCGGTGTGCTTCTTCAAGAATTCTTTCTTTCAAGTTATCAACCATAGGGACACATAACCGTCCCTCCGACCGAAGTATCCCGATCTCAGCAATAGAGAATCGGACGTCGTCTCCTTTCTCTTTAGTTACAGTATCCCTGATTTGTTTGAGGTCGGTATCCTCATCCTGTCTAGCCTTCACCTCTTCTACCAGAGAGGACTTAGCTTGCAAATGAGCTAGAAGTAAGTTAGAATTCCCAATCTCAAACTGATTTCCCGTTTGTTCTAGCTCGTGCAATTCTCTAATCAACGGTCTCCTTTCTTCACTTATATGAGCGAGACTGCCCATGGATTTCTGGCTCAGAGCATCAGATACCACATTAGCCTTTCTTGGATGATACAAGATGGTGCAGTCGTAGTCTTTCAACAACTCTAACCATCTACGTTGTCTCAAGTTCAAGTCTTTCTGCTCGAAAATGTATTTGAGGCTCTTGTGGTCTGTATAAATTTCACACGTCTCACCATACAGGTAATGTCTCCATATTTTCAAGGCGAACACTACAACAACCATCTCAAGGTCGTGAGTCGGGTAATTCTTCTCATGTTTCCTCAGTTGTCGCGATGCATACGCAATCACTTTGTCGTGCTGCATCAAAAAACACCCTAACCCGATCCTCAACGCATCACAGTATACCACATACCCTCATGTGCCTTCAGGTAATGCCAACACCGGAGCGGTAGTGAGACTGTCTTTCAGCTTCTGAAAACTCTGCTCACACTTATCATCCCATACGAACTTTACTCCCTTCTGAGTCAACTTAGTCATAGGAGAAGCAACCTTAGAGAAATCCTGCACAAATCTTCTATAATATCCAGCCAAGCCCAAGAAACTACGAATTTCAGTAACTGAGGTAGGCTGGGACCAATTCTTCACCGCTTCTACCTTACTTGGATCAACGTGGATTCCCTCTGATGATACCACGTGACCCAAAAAGGCAACTTGGTCAAGCCAGAATTCACACTTAGAGAACTTGGCATATAATTTTTCCTCTCTCAACTTCTGCAATGCTAATCTCAAGTGTTCTGCATGTTCTTCTGAATTCTTAGAATAGACCAAGATGTCATCAATGAAAGCAATGACAAATCGGTCCAGAAATGGATTGAAGACCCTATTCATCATGTCCATGAACGCTGCAGGAGCATGAGTTAATCTGAAAGACATCACCAAGAACTCGTAATGTCCGTATCGGGTCTGGAATGTGGTCTTAGGTATATCTGATTCTCAAATCTTTAATTGATGATACCCAGATCGCAAATCAATCTTGGAAAACTGCTTTGCGCCCTACAACTGATAAAATAGGTCATCTATCCTCGGCAGTGGGTATTGATTGCAGATCGTCACCTTATTTAACTTCCGGTAATCGATACACAACCGCAAAGATCCGTCCTTCTTCTTCACAAAAAGGACCGGTGCACCCCAAGGAGAGAAACTGGGTCTTATAAAACCCTTGTCAAGCAATTCTTGCAATTGTGTATGTAGCTCCTTTAGTTCTTTCGGAGCCATCCGATAAGGTGGTGTGGAGATAGGCTGGGTGCCAGGTTGCAGCTCAATTTGAAATTCAATCTCACGATCGGGCGGCAACCCCGGTAATTCTTCTGGAAATACATCCAAGAACTCTTGCACTACCAGTACTTGAGTCGGTGAAAGTACTGCTTTCATGGTATCTTGGACGAAGGCCAAATACCCTTTGCATCCCTTTGCAAGTAACTTGGATGCCTTCAAAGCCGAGATCAAACTTGGATACGGTGCAGCTCCGTCACCCCGTATCACAAAAGGCTCCTCGTTTGGCATATTAAATTTCAAGCATTTAGCCCTGTAGTCCACAACCGCATGGCAAGACGACAACCAATCCATTCCGAGGATCACATCAAGATCAACCATACACAACAACCGAAGGTCTACCACAGTTTCATGACCATCGACCTCCACAATGCAAGACTTGTGCACATACTCTACTTGTACCGATTCTCCCATTGGAGTAGAGACCAGTACTGTTTCTTCCATTCTAGATGGACTTTTGTTGAATTTAGAGGCAAATGCATGCGACACATAAGAATGAGTGGAGCCGGAATCAAATAAGACTCGTGCTTCAAGATAGCAAACAATAAGGGTACCTGTCACAACTGCATTTGATGCATGAGCGTCTTGCTGAGAAAGTGCAAATATCCGCGCTTGTCCTCCACCTACTGCCCCTGGCCCTCTACCACTAGATCCTGCACCACGGCCTCTAGCTGTACCTGTACTTGCTGTCTGTGGTGGTACGGTTCTCACTGGTGGGGCTGGAATAGGTGTACCCCTCGGCGTCGGATTGCTTCTCACACTTGTACCCTCTTTTCTCTTTGGACACTCTCTAGCCATATGGTCCACCTGGCCGCAGTTATAACACCCACCTGTCAGTCTCCGACATATTCCAAAATGAAATCTGTCGCAAGTCGCACACTGGGGCCTTGTCTTACCGACATTTCCACCCCCTTGCACTCTCTATCCCCCTTGAAAATTACTTCTTGTACCTGTTTCATGGGTGGTAGTTGAGGATTGTCCTCCTGCGGACCCTGAATATCCTGCACTTCCACCTGTTGTCTTCCTTTTCTTACTTCCACCTCCTTGGTTGTCACTGCCTGTAATTAACTTGACTTTGGGATCAACAGAAATCCTGTACCTCTTCCTGGTTTCAATCATTCTGGCACAGTCTGCTGCTTGAGCTAAAGTCTCAAATTGCCTCCTCTGAGGTAATAAAGCAGTAAATAACGGCTCCATGAGACGGTGTATGAACCTCTTGATCCTTGCCTCTTCATCAGGAACCAACTCAGGTGAGAATTGAGCTAGTTCTGTAAAAAGTAACTCATACTCAGTCACGGTCATGTTAGGCGACATCCACAACTCCTCGAATTGCTGACGCTTTGCATCTTTAGTGCCTTTAGATAGAAACCGACCCAGGAATTACCTCTGAAAATCTTTCCAGGTCATCGGTGCCACTCTTCTTGAATACCTCGTCTGTACGGACTCTATCCATACTCTAGCAGCTCCCCTCAGCTGGAATGAAGCTAATTCCACTAACTCATGTCCTGAGCACCTCAGCATGTGCCCAATTCTGACTATGTCTCTCACAAAGTACTGCGTGCCCTCTTTCTCACTAGTTTCGCAGAAAGTGGGTGCATGAAGCTTTAGAAAATTTGAAATTGGCAACTCTCTGGGTGCTACCCGTGGCTCACGAGGCTTTTCCTGTGGTTGTTGCCATTCCCTATCCTCTTCCTCAACAACCTCCATCTCTTGATTGCTAGGAACTCTCTCTTGTTCTTCCTCGCCGACTACTAACCGGCGTACTTCCCTCTATATTTGTCTCGTCATCTCTTCTCTTAGTTCCTGAAATCCTGTCGTGAGCAATTCCGCCACGGAAGGTGCACCTGTCTCTACTTGAGGTTTCGGTTCCAGTAACTGTCTCCTCTCTTGCCCTCTCACTTGTGCTCTCCCTCGACCTCGAGCACAACCTCTACCTCGGCCTTGGGTACGGCCTCTACCTTGGCCTCGGGTGGGCATTCCCTCCTCCCGAACTGATGCTCGATCAATTTCAGCAGGAGTTCTCCCTCCACCCCTAGTCTGTCTCGTGATCGGTGGCATCCCTATACTGCACAAGGACCACACCTAATAAGTACACACATATCAATGATGTTTCATATCAAAGAGAGTAGAAAGAAAGGCTGACTCAATTTCCTGGGTACTTCCACAAGTGCCTATTTACTCCCACATTGTGCCCGGGTTCACAACGAGGCGTAAACCGACACCCGGTCATACCTATGGCTTCATACAGATTAAAGATAACCTGGCTCTGATACCAAGTTTGTCACGACCCCCTATCGGACGTCCGTGACCGGCACGGGAAGTAGGATTTCTCCTATCCCGTAAGCCTCTAATCACTGATTGAGATTTCCACCTGTTTATAACTACCCTTTTCTAATACAAACAATATATAACATATATGGTCATCCCTTTCCGGTGACCTAAGCAGTTTGCAGTCCACGGCTCGCTCAACGCCGCTTCAGTCTATACATATACACATATTCATTCACAAGTACATATAATATACATATTGATCACGTGCTTCAGGGTGGGTGATCTATCCTATTCACATGCAGAAGTCCTGTAACAGTCATACATATATTCAATCACACGCTTACATATAGTTAACATATTGATCACACCCCTCACTGCGTGTAATCTATCCTATTCACATGAGGAAGGCATATTTTCACACAAACAGGTATTCAATCACACATACATATAATTTACGTATTGATCACACGCCTCAATGCGTGTGACCTATCCTAATCACATGCAGAAGTCATATACGTATATACATGATATATATTATATCATAGCCTATATTCCCATCACCAAGACCTAACTTTAATCTGTATGAAGCCGACAATGCTAGAATTCAAGTGTGACATATATATATACACAGAAGATGTAAATGTACATACGCCACACCCAAAAAGGATTCATATATATATATACATCACAACATTTATACATAATCAAAATAACTACCGACGCGAACAAAGCGTGCGGTCTTCAGAGTTGTCCGCCTCCTTGAGAAGAAGTGGACGCGTTCCCGACTCCTGAACCACCCTTATCTGAAACATGTAAACAGGGGGGTGAGTCGAACAGACTTAGTGAGAAGCTCCCCCATCCCTGGCGTAGCAGCGGGTACCACTACAGCTGTGGGAAGGGAGCAACCACAACCACATGCGCATGAAACAGATTTATATTGTGACCTTAAACATGATCAGGCAATCAATATATCATATTCACAATTAAAAATCCTAATTCATGCTCCTAACATGTTTATTAATTCGCACGTAAACCAATCATAAACATATATCTTTTCATAAGTCATACATAGTTATGCTCGTAGGCATTCACTTTCTGTCTCCTGCATCACGCTAAGAGAAATACTGGCCCGAAGGCATTAACTTTCTGTCTCTCGCGTTACGCTAAGGGAAATACTGGCCCGAAGGCAATGTCTTATTCGAACCTAGTTGATCAAACTAGGAACTTTCTGACTCCAAGGTACGCTTAGAGTAATAGCCGGCAACTTGTCTGACTCCAGTTAAACCAAGGTAATGGCCACTATGTGGCATACTTACTGTTAACTTAATCATGTCTGTCCGACCAGCATAACTAACTCGATCTACCCGAACTAACCTAAACAAGTTCAAATAACCTATTCGACCTTGAAAGAGGCCCTATTAATAACTAACTGAATATTACACGTGTGAATTAGCTAGGCCTAGTTTCCCCCTTTTCAATTATGCATCACTCTCACTCACACTTAACAACCTAGGTGCATTTTCCTCAGTGTACCATGTGGTCAAAACCTTTGCACGATGATCAATTTAAGTGGGTTCCTAATATTAATAAACTCTAACATATGAAATTCTGACTCAATCCTACGCACGGTATCGTATAAGGTTCGGTGAGCCACAATAACACATATACACCTTGTGATTAATCATATAAGCACATATACTATTGCACGTTGACTACTTACTTACAAATCATACACTCGTAACATAAATTTATTCATATAAATATATTCCATATATCAATTTGCACAAAATAGAGCAAACCACATTTTCCACGTAGTCATCCAACCCTGTGGGGCAGGGATGGGAGAGCCCCTCACCTTGTTGGCCCTCCTGATCAGTACTCGGAGTACCTGAAGCTCCAATCACTCTGTGGTGCCCTATACACATTATATTTAAGAAATTTAGAACGCGTAACTAAGCATCTACCATGCACGTGTCATGCTAATGCTTATGCACCCTCTAGCTATTTTCCAAGAATCTAATTATTTAGTTCGTTACGTCGTCTTATTTGCACTTTCTGAAAGTTCAGAATGCCCCATATTCGACTTTCACACTTTCGAGCCATTTAGAACCTCTAATTACTTAGGTTAGAGATTTCCACGTGTCTAAATTTCCCTTCATGTGTTCATATGGGTATTTAACTAATAAAAGAATTAAATTTTCCATTTAAAAGGGGTTTTAACTTACTCACTCCACCGTCTCCCTTATTCGCCGAGTAAAAGCTTAATTATTACCTTTTTAATTATATATAAAAATATAATTGTGTATAGTTAGAGCCTTGGGACCAATTTAACGGGTCTTAGGTGTCCACCACGGACTTAGACCGAGGTGTCCAACCCACCGCACAGCTCTTTCCGGTACTGTGGCTTAGTATTTCGCCTCTTTTTCACCGGATTGGGTTCCGGTTGAGTCGGTAAATACATGGGCTTCATTCCCTTGACTATTTCCAGCATTTATAACACTTATACTACTCCAATCCAAGCCTAAACATGCATCGAATTATCAATTTCGAATTTATAGCAATTTCCTAACCCAATTTTACTAATTTCCATACCTGGTCAAATTCTACGGTTTAACTTCGATTCTGAACCTCACTAAGCTTTCAATAACACCCACTAAGCTCAACTTTAACCCCGGAATGCCCCGATTGGAAGAAATTGAAGCATTCCTAAAATACCCAAAATTGGAGAAATTGGGGTTTTGGGAGTTTGAGGCTTTCTCACCTTGATTCAATCGGGTAGAAAGCTTGGTGGGGATGAAAGAAGACTCCAACCACTTTTTTTAGGTCACTGGCGCATGTCCTCCGGCGAGAAAACGGCCCAAAACCACCGTCCGTGCTTCTCCTTCTTCTTCCCGGTTGTGGATTGTGTTCTGCTCGTGAGTTGCTTGCTACTTCTTTTTCTTTCTTAATGTGTGTGTGTGTGCTTTTTAATGAATTGGATGGGGGGGTCACGATTTGGCCCCCCCCCATTATTTTAATAAATTTTTTTGTTTTAATTTAAAAGAGATGGGGGGTCACGGTTTGGCCCCCACCCATTATTTTAATATATATATATATATATATATATATATATTATTTAAAAAACTTATTTACTTATTATATCCTCTTTTTCCCTCATGCTTTTTAATCATCTTTTCTTTTAGGTCCTAGAAAAATTATAAATATCCCCTATTACTTTCTTCTTTATTCTATTTTTAACCCTATAATTCTTTAATTAAATTTATTTTTCTTTCTGAAAGAAAAATAAATTTAATAAAAATGAAAATGATTAAATCTAAATATCTCGGATTTTACAGTGTTTTTGAACACTTAGTTGGGGTAGGAATCGAAATTATATTTCCAGATTTGCCCAAATTCGAATTTGGAAGGATTTGGGGTTAAAATTCTAATTATTTATAAATTGGGGAAATTGTTGATAATTAGGATTGAGCTTGGATTTGAGTAAATAGGCTTGGATTGATGTTATTAAAATTATATGGTTGGAATATTAGCTGAACAAGACCCGTGAAGAGCTGGCCTGTCGTTACTAAGGTTGAACCTTGACGTTAACGTCCCGGGTCCCTGCTCGGGTTGCCCAAATACATTTTAAGGATGATGTTGAGGGCTCCAAACCTCTTCTTTTCAATCTTAAACACCTTAGAATAATTCTAAATATGCTATCCAGCATCAAGAATTAATTTAAGTACTTTCTTGTTTCCCAAGAGTGGAAGCTTGCGGAACAATGAAATCCAATTTCTAAAATTTCAACCTTCTCCCCTCATAAATATTTAGGAAACCTTAAGTAGCGTAAATCAGAGGTATATTGGGGTTTAGAAACTAGATTTCTTAGAACCCAAGTAGGAATACAAGTTAGATCAAAATGCTTAGACCTTCCTAAAATTAGGTTTCCTTCCAACCAAGCTAGATAAGCTTCCTTAGATGCGAATACAAGTTAGATAGAGGTCTAAGACTCAAATCCAAGTATGTGAAACGCTCAAGTAGAGTGTTATATTCGAGTAAGTCCAGTGTCCGAGGAAGGATACGCATAAGTTGGGATAGAGAAGTCCAATATGACCAAGAGCCCGACTCTGTGGCAACCATGGACTACATAAGAGAGTAATAGAGAGATAAATAACAAGTTAAGCTAAGTAATAACCTTAATGAAGTAAATGTTGTTCTTATAGGAACAACGGCACGCAATAGGGTGCAACAGGAACTCCGAGGAGACTAAAGTTACAGGAGAGGAGTGCATGGAAGGTTGGCCAAACTGAGGGTTCTTCCATCTCTGCTCCTAGGGTTGTATGCTTATGTGGATTACATGAGTATGTATATTCTCTGCTTGTCTGGTATGTGTTAGCTAGAGGTATAGAATGCTAAAAGAATGAAAAAACTAGAAATAGGTTGTGGAAAGTAGCTTGGATAGGAAAACATAGGAGTAGAGTATAATTGTTTGCTATGATTGGTGTGTTACAAATCCAACTCATACACTCCGGAGGCATGATGAGCATTTTATTAAATCTTTTCCACGACGGTGGCAAGAGTCCTTGTACGGAAGGACTAAGCTTTTATTTTGAAAAGTCGTCAGGAAGATGACTTAGATTATAATCATGCAAAGGAGTTATTGGTGGGATTCGGATTTGGTTATGCTAGCGATGTGAGACATCAACTAGAGCAACGTCAGATGGCACTTGAGACCTCAGTTTTATAATCACCATGACAATGGTCATTGCCCTATCCTGGCAATAGGGTCAGAAATGTTTTATATTGCTATGACGATAGCTTGAGGCTCAAAGAGTGCATCTGGACGGGTATATGAGTTAGATCTTGTTAAAGATACTCGTCGATATTAATAAGGAGAAGAATTGTTGATCCTTCGGGAAAGATACAAAGAATCCTATTAATATGTGAGACTAAGGTAAGGAGACATGGGAGGAACCTATGGGTGAACCGTGAGCCCAACCTAGCAAAAGAGAAATCATCCTGTGGAGTTAGTCCAGGGTGTGACAGTGGTCATGCTTCGAGACGTCGTGTCGTGCCCGCCATGTGGCCTGGTTGGGTAATGGACGACTGGGCTCAAGTTATTGCCCCACAGCAAGGGGTCAGGACGTGCCATGTGGTGGCTACGTATCAATTGTTTGATAGATAGAAGTTGATTGTGTTTGATTAATAGAATTGTCACAAGGTGACCAGTACCCAAGTGAATGGGTTAAGCATTGTTTGATTAACAGAATTGTCACGAGGTGACCAGTACCCACACTACAACAAAAATCAGATTTAGCCACGGACAAATCCGTGGCTAAATTAAGGAAATTCTGTGGGTAAACCAATTTGCCCACGGAATAAGTCCGTGGGTACAATTTTCCCGTTCCGTGGGGAATTACCCATGGATTTCCCACGGATGCTTCCGTGGGGAAATATAGCCACGGAACTATCTCATGGGATATCCGTGGGGAAATAGCCACGGAACATTTCCGTGGGTAAATTCCCCACGGAACATTTCCGTGGGCAATTCCCCACAGACAATCTCCATGGGTAAATTCACCGCCGGCCGGCCACCGGCAACGATCGTCAACGACATCCTCCTCCGCCGGCCGGCCACCAGCGACCTCCTCCGCTGCCGGCAACCTCCGACCGGCCATCAGCAACCTCCTCCATATATGTTTCAAAAATGGTCTTGGGAGGATTCAAACCTAGGAGATGATGCAGAGTTGTGATTGCCTTAACCACTAAGCCAATTGTCATCTTTTGCTAATATAATGTAAACAATTTTATAAATATACATCTAACATATGGATTAGAGATTTTTTTTTTGTTATTTTAGTCCCTAAAATCATATAATATAAAGAAATAATTTTTCACTTGTATTAAAGATTTAATTTTAAAATTACATGCAATTTAGCTTATGCTAAATCCATTAATTTTATTATATACTTCAGCAAATGTATAAAACGTTTACATAAATATGATTAATATAATTTTTTTAAAAGAATAATTTTGTTACTTTTAATAAAATAAAATCATAATAAATTAAGATTCCAATAAATTACAGTCTTTGAACAATAGTAATATTATGAATTATTTTAGATGAGTGAAATATATTTGTTTTGCAATTGAAAATGAAAATTAATATTATAAACCATTTACCCACGGATTACCCAAGGATTGAAAATCCGTGGCTAATTGACCACTTACCCACGGATTAGCCACAGATATTACCCACGGATTGTAAGTTCGTGGCTAATTTTAAAAAATTACCCATTCCGTGGCTAATTTCATGAAATTACCCACAGATT
The DNA here is from genome assembly GCA_014851425.1 of Senna tora. Classification (NCBI taxonomy): domain Eukaryota; kingdom Viridiplantae; phylum Streptophyta; class Magnoliopsida; order Fabales; family Fabaceae; genus Senna; species Senna tora. The sequence continues at coordinate 18,516,380 of CM026261.1, read as the reverse complement.
TAGCCATGGATTTACAATCCGTGGGTAAAATGACTACTTACCCACGGATTAGCCACGTATTGTAAATCCGTGAATAATGTCTTGAAATTAGCCACGGAATAAATTCTGTGGCTAAATCCGTGACTAATTTTCAAGAAAAAAATTTTGTTTTTTTTCATTTTGCCACGGAATACCCACGGATTACCCATGGAATATTTTCCGTGGGTAAATTTGTGTTTTGTTGTAGTGCCAAGTGAATGGATTAGGTATGCTTTGCCACGTGGTGGCCAGCAACCTGAGTGCACGGGTTCGAAGTGGGAAAGCCATGTAGTGGCTAGTAGATACCCCAGAGTTGGGGAGATTAAGTAGATGTATGTTTAGCATCTTTGTGTATGTATAAATTATCTTTGTTTGCATATAATTGCTGATTGTGCAGCGTAGTGGTAACGTATAGGATTACGCAACCATACGTCTTGTTTGATTCAGACATGCTGAAACGTGAGAAGACCGGTAGGTAAAAGCCAGCACTATATGTTACATGTTTACTTGTTAATTGATGACGTGGAATAAACTGCTGCATGTTTACAGTTATTAAATGCATGTGAGTGTTTGGGTGAAATTTCTGTTGTTGTGTGATCACCAAGAATGTATGTTAACAACATTTACTAGTTGGTTTTGCATGTGGTTGTGTATGACTCCCAAACCCAACGCTATGATATCCACCTTGCGCCGGGGATGGGAGAGTCCTCACTGAGTCGCGTGGTTAAGACTCACACCTCATTTTTACTTCACAGAGACAGGTTAAGTACAGGTGGAAGAAGTCTCGGTGGAACGACGGTTGAGCAACACTTTCTAAGACCCACAACTTGTTCATGTGGGTGAATAAAGTGTAATTGTAATTTAATTTACTTTATTGTTGTATCATAAAGTAAAGGGTAGACGTACCCAATTAGATTGTATTACTAAATCTAGAACTGTCAGCTTCACACGCCTTAAAGATCAGGATTAATTTTACTGCGATACAGGGAAAATTTGTTTTCAATATATATATATATATACATATATTTGTTGCATGTGAATAAGATAGGCAGCATCTTCGGATGTGTAGCCGGTACACATGTTATATATTATGTGTGTTTTCCTATATCTATATCCTGAAGCGGCACTGGCCGTGGATTTGCTTGCCTAGGATAGGCCACCATTTCAGTGTAGCCATGGTATTATACTGCATGTGGATGTATTTTCAATAATAGATATTCTGTCAATTAGGTGATAAGGCTTACAGGCAGAGGGATATTCCCTGTGTCTGTGCCGGTCACGGTCCTCTAAACGGGGGTCGTGACAATATTTATTTTTCTTTTTTAATTAGTTTTGGTCGATGTTTGTTTCGAAACTTAATATTTATTTTTCTTTTTTTAATAAGTTTTCACTGATGAGTGTTTCGAAAACTTTATATTCAATTTTATTTTTTTAATCATTTTTCGCCGATGAATGTTTCGAAAACTTGATATTTATTTTTCTTTTTCTTAATCAGTTTTCGCCGATGAGTGTTTCGAAAACTTGATAGTCATTTTTCATTTTTTAATCATTTTTATATTCATTTTTCTTTTTTTAATCAATTTTCGGCGATGAGTGTTTCGAAAACTTGATATTCATTTTTTTTAATCAGTTTTTTCCAATGAGTGTTTCGAAAACTTGATATTCATTTTTCTTTTTTTAATCAGTTCTCGCCGATGAGTGTTTTCGAAAAATTGATATTCAGTTTTCTTTTTTTAATCAGTTTTCGCCGATGAGTGTTCTGAAAACTTGTTATTCATTTTTCTTTTTTTTTAATCAGTTTTCGCAAATGAGTGTTTTGAAAACTTGATATTCGTTTTTCTTTATTTTAATCAGTTTTCGTCGATGAGTGTTTCGAAAACTTGATATTTATTTTTCATTTTTTTAATCAGTTTTCGCCGATGAGTGTTTCGAAAACTTGATATTCATTTTTCTTTTTTTAATCAGTTTTCACCAATCAGTATTTCGAAAACTTGATATTCATTTTTCTTTTTTTAATCAGTTTTCACCGATATATGTTTCGGACACTAGATATTCATTTTCCCTTTTTAATCAGTTTTCGCCGATGAGTGTTTCGAAAACTTTATATTCATTTTTATTTTTTTTAATCAGTTTTCGTCGATGAGTGTTTCGAAAACTTGATATTCATTTTTCAGTTTTTAATCATTTTTCGTCGATGAGTGTTTCGAGAACGTAATATTCATTTTTCTTTTTTATTTAAAATAGTTTTCGCCGATGAGCCGATGAGTGTTTCGAAAACGTTATATTCATTTTTTTTAATCATTTTTAGCCGATGAGTGTTTTCAAAACTTGATATTCATTTTTCTTTTTTTAATCAGTTTTCGCCGATGAGTTTTTCGAAAACTTGATATTCATTTTTATTTTTTTAATTATTTTCGCCGATGAGCGTTTCGAAAACTTGTTATTCATTTTCTTTTTTTAATCAGTTTTCACCGATGAGTGTTTCAAAATCTTGATATTCATATTTTTTGTTTTTTATCTATTTTCGCCAATGAGTATTTCGAAAACTTGATATTCATTTTTCTTTTTTAATAAGTTTTCACCGATGAGTGTTTCGAAAACTTAATCTTCATTTTTATTTTTTTTAATCAGTTTTTGTCGATGAGTGTTTCGAAAACTTGATATTCATTTTTCTTTTTTTAGTAAGTTTTCGCTAGTGAGTGTTTCGAAAATTTGATATTCATTTTGATTTTTTTTAATCAGTTTTCGCCGATAACTGTTTCGAAAACTTGATATTCATTTTTCTTTTTTTAATCAATTTTCGCCGATGAGTGTTTTGAAAACTTGATATTCATTTTTCTTTTTTAATTAGTTTTGGTCGATGAGTGTTTCGAAAACTGGATATTCATTTTTCTTTTTCTTAATCAGTTTTCACCGATGAGTGTTTCGAAAACGTGATATTCATTTTTCTTTTTTTTAATCAGTTTTCGCCGATAAGTGTTTTGAAAACCTGATATTCATTTTTCTTACTTAATTAGTTTTGGTGCATATTTGTTTCGAAAACTTAATATTCTTTTTTCTTTTTTAAATAAGTTTTCACCGATAAGTGTTTTGAGCACTTGATATTCATTTTTCTTTTTTAATTAGTTTATGCCGATGAGTATTTCGAAAACTTGATATTCATTTTTCTTTTTTTTTTAATAAGTTTTCGCTCATGAGTGTTTTGAAAACTTGATATTCATTTTACTTTTTTTAATTATTTTTCGCCGATGAGTGTTTCGAAATCTTGATATTCTTTTTCAATTTTTAATCAGTTTTCGCCGATGAGTGTTTCGAAAAACAGTATATTCATTTTTTTTAATCAGTTTTCGCCGATGAGTATTTAGAAAACTGGATATTCATTTTTCTTTTTTTAGTAAGTTTTCGCTGATAAGTGTTTCGAAAACTTCATATTCATTTTTCTTTTTTTAATCAGTTTTTGCCGATGAGTGTTTTGAAAACTTGATATTCATTTTTCTTTTTTTAATCAGTTTTCACCGATAAGTGTTTCGAAAACTTTATATTCATTTTTATTTTTTTTAATCAGTTTTCGCCGATGAGTGTTTCGAAAACTTGATATTTATTTTTCTTTTTTTTAATCAGTTTTCACCGATGAGTGTTTCGAAAACTTGATAGTCATTTTTCACTTTTTAATAATTTTTTATATTCAATTTTCTCTTTTTTTAATCAGTTCTCGCCGATGAGTATTTTCGAAAACTTGATATTCAGTTTTTGCCGATGAGTGTTCTGAAAACTTGATATTTGTTATTGTTTTTTTAATCAGTTTTCGCCGATAAGTGTTTCGAAAAATTCATATTCATTTTTCTTTTTTTTTTAAATAGTTTTCGCCGATAAGTGCTTCGAAAACTTCATATTCATTTTTCTTTATTTAATTAGTTTTGACCGAGAGTGTTTCGAAAACTTGATATTCATTTTTCTTTTTTTAATCAGTTTTCGTCGATAAGTGTTTTGAAAACTTGATATTCATTTTTCTTTTTTTAATCAGTTTTCGTCGATGAGTGTTTCGAAAACTTGATATTGATTTTCACTTTTTAATCAGTTTTCGGCAATGAGTGTTTCGAAAAATTGGTATTTATTTTTCTTTTTTTAATCAGTTTTCGCCGATGAGTGTTTCGAAAACTTGTTATTCATTTTTCTTTTTTTTAATCAATTTTCGCCGAGGAGTGTTTCGAAAACTTGACATTCATTTTTATTTTTTTAATCAGTTTTCGCCGATGAGTGTTTCGAAAACTTGATATTCATTTTCCTTTTTTAATCAGTTTTCGCCAATGAGTGTTTCGAAAACTTGATATTTTTTTTTCTATTTTTAATCAGTTTTCGAGGTTAAGTGTTTCAAAAACTTTATATCCATTTTTATTTTTTTTAATCAATTTTTGTCGATGAGTGTTTCGAAAACTTGATATTTATTTTTCTTTTTTTTAATCAGTTTTCGCCGATGAGTGTTTCGAAAACTTGATAGTCATTTTTTATTTTTTAATCATATTTCGCCGACGAATGTTTCGAAAACGTAACATTCATTTTTCTTTTTGTTTAAATAGTTTTCGCCGATTAGTGTTTCGAAAACGTGATATTCATTTTTCTTTTTTTAATCATTTTTCGTCGATGAGTGTTTCGAAAACTTGATATTCATTTTTCTATTTTGTAATCAGTTTTCGCCGATGAGCGTTTCAAAAAATTAATATTTATTTTTCTTTTTTTAATAAGTTTTCGCTCATGAGTGTTTCGAAAACATGATATTCATTTTTCTTTTTTCAATCATTTTTCGCCGATGAGTGTTTTGAAAACTTGATATTCTTTATCTATTTTTAATCAGTTTTCGCCGATGAGTCTTTCGAAAACTTTATATTCATTTTAATTTTTTTTAATCAGTTTTCACCGATGAGTATTTCGAAAACTGGATATTCATTTTTATTTTTTTAATCAGTTTTCACCGATGAGTGTTTCGAAAACTTGATAGTCATTTTTCATTTTCTAATCATTTTTTATATTCATTTTTCTTTTTTTTTAATTAGTTTTCGCCGATGAGTGTTTCGAAAACTTGATATTCATTTTTCTTTTTTTAATCAGTTTTTTTCCGATGAGTGTTTCGAAAACTTAATATTCATTTTTCTTTTTTTAATCAGTTCTCGCCGATGAGTGTTTTCGAAAACTATATTCAGTTTTCTTTTTTTAATCAGTGTTCACCGATGAGTGTTCTGAAAACTTGATATTTTTTTTCTTTTTTTTAATCAGTTTTCGCAGATGTGTTTTGAATACTTGATATTCGTTTTTCTTTTCTTTTTTTAATCAGTTTTCGCCGATGAGTGTTTCGAAAACTTGATATTTATTTTTTTTAATCAATTTTCACCGATGAGTGTTTCGAAAACGTAATATTCATTTTTCTTTTTTTAGATAGTTTTCGCCGATGAGTGTTTTCGAAAACTTGATATTTCTTTTTCTTTTTCTTAATCAATTTTCGTCGATGAGTGTTTCGAATACTTGATATTTATTTTTCTTTTTTTAATCATTTTCACCAATGAGTGTTTCGAAAACTTGATATTCATTTTTATTTTTTTAATCAGTTTTCGCCAATTAGTCTTTTGAAAACTTGATATTCATTTTCATTTTTTTAATTTGTTTTCGCCGATTAGTGTTTCGAAAAATTGGTATTTATTTTTATTTTTTTAATCCGTTTTCGTCGATGAGTGTTTCGAAAACTTGATATTCAATTTTCTTTTTTTAATCAATTTTCGCCGAGGAGTGTTTCGAAAACTTCATATTCATTTTCCATTTTTTAATCAATTTTCGCCGATTAGTGTTTCGAAAACTTGATATTCATTTTCCTTTTTTAATCAGTTTTTGCCGATGAGTGTTTCGAAAACTTGATTTTCATTTTCGATTTTTAATCAGTTTTCGACGATGAGTGTTTCAAAAAATTGGTATTTATTTTTATTTTTTTTAATCAATTTTCGTCGATGAGTGTGTCGAAAACTTGATATTCATTTTTCTTTTTTTTTAAATAGTTTTCGCCGATGAGTGATAAACCCCAAAGGGACTCGTGGAGTCCCAAGGGGAACGAAAATAAACAGGGATAAGTAGTCCCATAAGGGGGGAATTGCGGAAACCTATAGAACCCCATAGGATAAGAGTCAAGTAGGAGGTGGAGAACCAACTACTACCGTAAGTGCATGCTTAGTACACGGATTGTAGTGGACATAGTTGGGTAAGCTAGTTCCACAGGTTGATGAACCGTAAATCCGTTAGTCTGAAGCCCGGGTATGGGTGGAGACTGAGTGGACAAACCAAACGTATAAATGGCCATGGAGGTGCCATAAAGGGAAAATTAACCGTAAATATGATTAATCGAGAAGGAGAATATAGTGAATAACGAGTATTGAGAAATACTCGAAGGAAGAGTACCACGTAGGTACAAAAATGAAAAGAAGAGAGTGAATACGGGAACGGAGTCGGGTAAGCATCGGGGGATTCGAGCCAAATGATAAAACAGGTATGCTACGTTGGGGCGATTGGAAACCAACGGGTGACACACTTGCAAGAGGCGGTATATGTTCGTGAACATATGCCACACCGTAAGAAAGGAAAGAGTCAAACCATGGGAGCGAATCCCGTTTGGTCAAGGGGAGTAGAGCATGTCCGGAAAGGTTCATGCTGGAGTTAACGGATCAAATATTCCAAGTAGGAATAAAAGATCTAAGTGAGTTGAAGGAGCTACACATGCAATTACAGGAATTGCTTGATAAGGGTTTCATCAGACCCAGTTTTTCACCTTGGGGCGCACCAGTTCTATTCGTGAAGAAGAAGGATGGAACTTTAAGATTGTGTATCGATTACCGAAAGTTGAATAAGGTAACGGTCCACAATCAATACCCACTTCCAAGGATCGATGATCTGTTCGACCAGTTGCATGGTGCTAAGAGGTTTTCAAATATCGATTTGCGATCAGGGTACTATCAGTTGAAGATTAGAAAAGAAAATGTGCCCAAGACTGCTTTTCGAACCCGATACATCCATTATGAGTTTCTAGTCATGTCGTTCGGGCTAACTAATGCACCGGCAGCTTTTATGGACATGATGAATCGGGTTTTCAAACCATTTCTAGACCGGTTTGTCATTGTATTTATAGATGACATTCTAGTCTATTCCAAGAATGCTGAAGAGCACGCCGAGCATTTGAGACTGGCATTGCAAAAGCTGAGAGAAGAGAAATTGTATGCTAAGTTTTCAAAATGTGAGTTTTGGCTTGATAAAGTTGCATTTCTTGGTCATGTGGTATCTTCAGAGGGAATCCATGTTGATCAGAGCAAGGTGGAAGCCGTGAAGAATTGGTCCCAGCCTACCTCAGTCACGGAGATCCGTAGTTTTCTAGGTTTGGCGGGATACTATATAAGGTTTGTGCAGGACTTTTCGAAGGTTGTTGCACCTCTTACAAAGTTAACTCAGAAAGGGGTAAAGTTTGTGTGGGATAACAAGTGTGAAGAGAGTTTTCAGAAACTGAAGGAAAGTCTCACCACAGCACTGGTGTTGGCTTTCCCTGAGGGCACCGGAGGGTATGTAGTTTACTGTGATGCTTCGCGAGTTGGGTTAGGGTGTGTTCTTATGCAGCATGGCAAGGTGATTGCTTATGCGTCTAGGCAACTCCGGAAGCACAAAAAGAACTACCCAACTCACGATCTTGAAATGGCAGCGGTGGTATTTGCGTTGAAGATTCGGAGGCACTACCTTTACATTGAAACATGTGAGGTATACACAGACCACAAGAGCTTAAATACATTTTCGAGCAGAAAGATCTAAATCTGAGACAACGCAGGTGGATGGAATTGTTGAAAGACTATGACTGCACGATTTTGTACCATCTGGTAAGGCGAATGTGGTGGTAGACGCTCTGAGCCGAAAGTCAATGGGTAGCTTAGCCCATATCAGTGAAGTACGAAGGCCGTTGATTCGAGAAATATATGAGCTGGAACAGTCTGGAACTCAGTTTGAAATTGGAGACTCCGACATGTTTCTAGCCCATGTCCAAGCTAAGTCAGCTCTATTCGAAGAGGTTAAATCCAAGCAAGATCAAGACGCCGACCTCAAATAGATCAGAGATACAGTGGTCAAGGGGGAGAAGGACGACGTCCGATTCTCCATAGATGACAATGGCATACTCCGGTTGGAGGGACGACTGTGTGTACCTATGGTGGATGGTTTGAAAGAAAGAATCCTTAGTGAGGCACACAAGATAGCGTACACAATCCATCCGGGTAGTAATAAGATGTATCAGGATCTGAAAGAATTATACTGGTGGAATGGTATGAAGAAGGACGTGGCAGACTACGTGTCTAGATGTCTAGTGTGTCAGCAGGTTAAGGCTGAACACCCAAAGACCGCCGGAACACTTCAACAGATAGAAATTCCTGAATGGAAGTGGGAGAGAATTACTATGGATTTTGTGACAGGATTGCCGCGATCACAGAGGATTCGATTCAGTTTGGGTAATCGTTGATCGGATGACCAAGTCCACCCATTTCCTGCCAATTAAGACCACTTACGGAGTGGGTCAGTATGCCCAGTTGTACCTATCAGAGATAGTGAGGTTACACGGAGTACCGATGTCGATTATCTCTGACAGGGGGCCACAGTTTACCTCTCGATTCTGGAGAGCATTGCAGGAGGCATTAGGGACAAGGGTTGATCTGAGTACAACATTTCATCCCCAGATTGATGGGTAATCGGAAATGACCATTCAGATATTAGAGGACATGTTGAGAGCATGTGTGATGGACTTCGGTAGGAATTGGGAACAGTACTTACCATTGGCTGAGTTTGCCTACAACAATAGTTACCAAGCTAGCATTCAAATGGCACCTTTTGAAGCTCTTTATGGTCGGATTTGCAGGTCTCCGATCGGTTGGTTTGAGGTCGGTGAATCGAAGGTGGCACCTTTTGAAGCTCTTTATGGTCGGATGTGCAGGTCTCCGATCGGTTGGTTTGAGGTCGGTGAATCGAAGGTGGTTGGTCCTGAACTATTGCAAGAAACTTTAGAGAAGGTGAAGTTGATTAGAGGAAGGTTGATGACAGCCCATAGTAGACAAAAGTCTTATGCGAACCACCGCAGAAGAGAACTTGAATTTGCCGTGGGGGACCATGTGTTTCTGAAGGTTTCCCCAATGAAGGGAGTGATGCGATTTGGCAAGAAAGGGAAGCCGAGTCCGAGATACGTGGGATCGTTCGAGATACTGGAACGAGTGGGAAATGTCGCTTACCACCTAGCCTTGCCGCCGGAGTTGGAAGGTGTACATCCAGTGTTCCATGTGTCCATGCTGCGGAAGTACTTGTCGGATCCCTCTCATGTGGTACAGCCGCAAGAGATACAATTGGTAGAAGGGCTGACCTACGAAGAAGTACCAGTGGAAATCCTTGACAGACAATCGAGGAAGTTAAGGTCAAAGGAAATCCCATTAGTGAAGGTGTTATGGAGGAATCATTCGGCGGAGGAAGCTACGTGGGAAGTAGAAGCCGAGATGCACAAGACTTACCCCTTCTTGTTCCAAGACTAAGGTTAGTAACTTAATTGAAATTCGGGGACCGAATTTCTTAAGGAGGGAAGATTGTAATACCCGAGGGGTATTTTTAGAATCAAGTCAATTGTGTATAGTAAGACTTAGCATAGTCATCATTTGGAGTTAGAATGTAAGGACAAAATAAATAAATAAATGAACAATAGAAATAAATAATAATTTTGTGTATACAAATAGATAAATAAAATTAAATAGGAATTGATGGGATAATATGAAATTGATAAAATTATGAAATTGAAGTTAAGCATTTTGGCTAAAGAAAATAAAAATAAATTTTTTAGAGTGAAATAAAATTTTTGGGATATAATTAAGATTTTAATAGTTTTAGAGTTGAGAATTTAAGAAATTAAAATAAATATGAAAATTAGGTAGAAAAATTATAATTTTGTTTAAAAGTGGTCATATGAATTATTCAAAGCTTATAGTTTAAATTTGAGAATTTTTCGAAAATAAAAATTATACTGGGTAAGAAATTTTCATCTGCAAGACACTCAATGACTGATATTTTTAATAGGCTTATGATTAGCCAAAATTTTCAAAATTTTGCAAGTCTTACCTACAAATAAATATAGACAAGAAAATCCATTCAAAACTCTATTTTACCATACTAAAAAATAGTGTCAAATACCAAGATGCCCTTAAAAGCCCCTTACCCATATGAACCCACGATTTGCTCTGCTTTTGCGTTTTTTTTTTCTGCTGCTCCTTCCACTTTCTTTTACTTCTCTTCACCACATTGTTCATCCTTCCCAATCTCAAGCCTCCACCCTCACTTAATTCTTGTTACCACATCAATCTAAGATTCCCTCAAGTTTCTCTATTCTTTTGAAACATCAAAGAGCTTGGGTTACTCTTCCAAACCTCAATTTTCGGATGTTTACAAGGTGAGTTCCCAAAAACTTGTTTCCACCACTTGAATCATGATTTTCTTGTTAAGAATGAGTTACCCAATGATAGTATACCACCTTAGGTTCATTCTTGTGTATTAGAATCACCCTAATAATGAGTTCCATGAAGATTTGTACTATAGGGTTTATGACCTACGAAATTTGGGGAAATTTATGGAATTGGAGGATTTTCTTGAACTTGATAATATTTATAAACTTTGAATGATTTGTTTGGATATTCTAAATGATTTGGATAATGCCCAATGGTTGGGTTAGTGATATGTGAACCCTTTTGTGAAGGTAAGAATTTTCCATAATTAATTGATTTTCTATTGGTGGGGCTTGGAGAGCAACCAATGGAATGAATTTAATTGTTTATACATTTCATTATTTTAAAGCTAGAGAAAACACCAAATCATGACCATAGCTTAGGTAGTGGAATTTAGGCATTGATATGTGTAGAAGTAGAAAATTGGTTAATATGTAGTTTATAGAAAATTTGCTACACACATGTGTAGATAAGTAGTTTAATTGGTGTGGTTCTATTTGTTAGGACTCAAGTGCTTCCTTGGAGACAAGAGTGCTCAAGGGTTACTAAGTCTAACGGCTAAGGTGAGGGGTTTCCCATCCTTGCCCTGCAGGGTTGATTGAGGATGTGGATGTGCGGTTTGCTTACTTGCCTATTTGTAAGAATTGTTTAGTGGTTAACATGCTATTGTTGTTCCTAAATTGTTATCCATGAAAGTATTTGTATATGTGTGTTTGACTACAGGTAAAAAGGGTACTGGAGGGTATCCATGTGATGACATGAGGTACGCCGAACAGTACAAGCAAGGGGGTAAGTTCTTGATTGAGTCCAAGGTTTGGTTTACCATATTAATTAGAAACTCACCTAAGAAATCATAAAGAAAGTGTTGCTAACGTCGACGTTTTATGGTAATTGAACTTAGGAAATACCTTAGAGCTAGGTTATGATCTAATCAACGGTTTGGGCATTAAATAAGGGTTAAAACGATCTCATAAATTGATTAGTGAGTTATAGGGAGGTTCACACTACCTAGGTAGAGTCAGTCAAGGATAGTAATGGGTAGATAGAGTCAGAATCCCAGCTGAAGGTTCGGGAAGAGAAACAAGTCAAAAAAGATTGCCCGTTGAGGCCATTGCCCTAGCTTGCCACTAGGGTTAGTTAAAGAGTAAAGTATTTGCCCGTTGAGGCCAATACCCTGGCCTGGTACTAGGGTCAGTAAAAGACAAAAAAGATTTGCCCGTTGAGGCCATTGCCCTAGCTTGGTAATAGGGTCAGTAAAAGACATAAAAGATTTGCCCGTTGAGACCATTGCCCTAGCCTGGCATTAGGGTCAGTTAAAGATTTAAAAGAAATTGCCTGTTGAGGCCATTGCCCTAGCCTGGTACTAGGGTCAATTGAGTGATTTTGATAAACTGGATTTCCATGCGCATGTGATTGTGGGTGTTTCCCTTTCCCCAGCTGTAGTGGTACCCGCCGCTACGCCGAGGATGGGAAGCCTCTCACTGAGTCTATTTGACTCACTCCCTCTACTTCAATATTTCAGATACAGGTATCGGGCAGGCATCGACGTCCAGACAGTGATACAGACATCAGATCATCCTTTACACACTAGTTCGCGTGGGTGGACACTTTTTGTTATTTTGACTATTTCGGTTGTACATATTATAAGTTGTAAGGGTTGTGTATAGATATTTACAGCTTTTGATATGTACCTACTCTAGAATTGTCGGCTTCACATGTATTTAAAGACAGGGTCCAGTTTGGGGATAAACTAGGATATATGTATATATATATATATATATAAACTTCTGCATGTGAATAGGATCGATCATATGCATTGAGGCGTACGGTCAATATGATATGGATATATATTATGTGTGTCTGCTGCATGTGAATAGGATAGATCGTACGTATTGAGACGTACGGTCAATATGATATTAATATTTACATTATGAGTGCTGATAAATATATCTATATACTAGATTGAGTTGAAGCGGTATTGAGCGAACCGCGGATTGCAGGTTAATTAGGTCACCAGTGAGGTGTGGCCACTAGTATGATATATATATTGATTGTATAGCAGGGTAGTATAGTCATGTTTACAGGATAAGCCTTACGGGTTTTGATGCGAACCCACTGGGGATTGATCCCACGAACCCACAATCAATCTGAAATATACGTACCCCAAGAAAGCTAAACAAAGGTCGAACAATCCACTTGAACCCTTGAACTCGAACGAACAAGGACCCAAAGTGTTAAAAGACGCCACAAGGATGATCAAACCTTGATAAGTCTGTTAGTTCAATGAAGAACCCTAGAGAGAATCCACTCCCAAGATGAATAATCAAATTCTCATATAATTCAAAACTTAACTTCAAAATGTTGGGTACAATGCTTTATATAGGAAACCAAACCCGAGGTTAATTTAATAAAATAGGAAAGCTAATCCTAATGATTCTAAAATTTAAAAGATAACTTAAAATTCAAAATAAGCAACTAATAATTCTCAAAATTCGCACTAAATAAAAATCCTAATTATAATCACCATATTAAGCCCAAAATGTGATTATTTAGGCCCAAAAGAATCTTCATATATGTAGTACTTGGTCCAAACTCTTTAAGGTTAAGTCTTTAAGCCCAATTCAGGTTGAGGAACTCCAGTTTCAGCCCTTAATAAATTAATGACGTTTTCATCATTAATTTCTGGTCCAATCACTAACTGCTTCTCCCAAGTCTCTCGTGCTAGCCCAATTAATGCTTCATTGATCTTCTTAGCTCGAGTTCTTGTGATCGGTCCACTTGGAATTCGTAATGGGTCTTTAGCCTGCCCAACCGCATCATTCCCGCTCTCCTCAAAAGGATTCGTCCTCGAATCTTCACCTACATCAAAAGAAGATAAACCAGCAACATTAAAAGTGGCACTAACATTATACTCACCGAGCAGATCAATCTTGGAGGCGTTGTAATTGATCTTTTCTGGAACTTGAAAAGAATCGTCGCCTCTTGGAGCCAACTTTGACTTCATTTGAGAAGGAAACCTCTCTTTACTCATATGCACCCACAACCAATCACCAGGTTCAAAAAGAACACGCATTCTTCCTTTGTTGGCTTTAGATGCATATTGCTCATTTTTGTTTTCAATTGGTTGTTTTACACGTTCATGACCTTGCTTCACTATTTCAGCTTTCTTTTTCCCATCAATACTTGTCCTCTCATCAATAGATATTGGCAATAAATCCAAAGGAGTTAGAAGATTAAAATCATACACTATTTTAAAAGTCTTAGAAAAGTTAGGTAATGATAAAACATGTGCAGAACACAATTGATTCTTAAGTTTATGAAATGCAGTATCTTGTTCTTTTTCACATTTAAATCTAATAGATTTTTTAATGACTTTAATGAGTGGTGCAGAGGGTGTGCTACAATCCTTCAAAAAGCCCTTATAAAAACTAGCCAAACCATGAAAACTCCTAACTTCAATTATACTTTTGGGTGTTGGCCATTCTTTTATAGCTCTAATAATTTTTCCACCAACTGCTATTCCATTAGCACTCATCACAAAACTTAGGAAAATTTTTTTATCCATGTAAAAGTCATACTTTTTCAAATTAGTAGACAAATTGTCTTTCCTTAAAGCTTCAAACACAGAATGCAAAATATTCAAATGATCATCAAGTCTTTTGCTAAAAATCATCGTGTTATCAAAACAAACCACAACGTTGATTCCAATGAAAGCATGCAAAATATGATTCATCAATTTAGGTGCATTAATTAAACCAGATAGCATGACTAACCACTCATATAAACCATGTTTTATCTTAAAAGTAGTTTCCATTCATCCCACACATTCGTTCTAAATTGAGGAAACATAGTTTTCAAGTCAATTTTAGAACACAGACTAAAACCATTCAATTCATCCAACATATTATCTAATCTACGAACGAGATGGCAATACTTTACAGTGATATTATTAGGAATTGTCACTCTTCGAAAGAAATCGATTTGATGTTCAATTCTTCCAATGGATGGTAAACCAGGTGGGATTTCTTTAGGGAATACCTAAGCAAATTCATGCAACAATGAACTAACAATACTAGGAAAAAAAGAGTTAATGTCGTTAGTGATAAAAAAGGATTCCTTGAAGACATGGAGAAGTAAAGGTTGATCACTCTTAAAAGCACTCCTCACTTCACTCTTCCTTGCAGAAAAATTCAATTTCTTTTTTCCTTCTTTCTCTTCATTTTTTCCTCTCTTTTGAATTTCTTTTTTTGAACTCTCATTTTTTTTTCTTTTTCACTTTCTTTCTTTTGGATTTCTTTTTCTGAGCTCTCAAATTTTGCCTCTTTTTCGCTCTCCCTCTTTGGAATTTCTTTTTTCGATCTCTCAATTTTTTTCTCTGGTTCACTCTTTTTTTAAGCTCACTCTCTCTTTTATCTTTTTCTTCTTTGATGTTGAGTTGCTCCTCATATATTTGCTCGGTAGTCAATGGTACAAGAGTAACAGGTTTGTTGTTCATTAAAAAAGAATATCTATTAGTAAACCTATTCTTTTTAGCCTGCCTATCAAGCTCCCAAGGTCTTCCCAAAAGTATATGCCCAACATGCATAGGAACAACATCACACAAGATTTCATCACGATATCTGCCTATTGAAAAGGAAACTAGAACTTGCTTATCAACTGTAATTTCCCCACATTCATTCGACCATTGCAACTTGTATGGCCTAGGGTGTCGAACGGTAGGCAAATTCAATTTCTCCACCATTTTAGTACTAGCAACATTTGTAACACTACTACCATCAATTATCAACCTACATACTTTGTTTTTAACAAGACAGCGAGTGCGAAAAATGTTTTCCCTTTGTTCATTCAACACATGTGTTTCAATTTGGCAAATCAAATCTCTTCTGACCACAAGACATTCTCCTTCCACAACATTTTGTCAACTTCATATTCAAACTCGTCCTTATTACCACTATCTTCACATTTTTCTGATTCAATTTTTTTCTTAGAAGCCTCCATCCGCCTATTATGCCTTCTCAACTTAGGTTGACTTATTTGCGAACTTGCAATCCGCTCATCTTGTTTGTCCAACCTATCCCTTATGTCTCCAAAAACAACGTTCATGTGTTCAATTTGTCGCCGCAATACATTGAGGGTGATGTCTGAATTCTTGGGATTTCTATCTCCATTTGATTCGTCACCTGTATTAGCCATTGAAATCTAAAAAAAAATGTTAGTGAAATAAATTACCTCACACTCTTTTTTTTTTTCAAATGTCACTCACGCTTGTGTTTCACTCCAATATGACTTTTTCCCACGATAATAATCTCACACACTCTTTGGCTTTTACCACTCTAAATTCCTCTTGAGGCTCTTTAAAGAACTAGGCAACTTTTATCAAGACTATCAACACTTGCAGAATTCAACTTAATACTTAGGACTTGTAAAAAAAAATTCAAAGGGAATTCAAGTGAGATTTTTAAAGGAAACCAAGACTCTAAGAATAAAAATCTCAAAAACAAGTAGTACTATTCTTTGTTTCTCTTTCTTTTTCGTTTTTTTTTGAACGATTTTTTTTAATTTTATTTTATTTTATTTTATTTTTCTTTCATTTTTTTTTGTTTTTTTTTAGAAAATAGAGAAACGAACTTCTAAACAGAAAGAGAATAAAGAGGCAACTTGTGAAGGTAAACAGAAAAAAAAAAACGAAAAGGAACAATTTTTTTTGTTTTGTGATGAACAAAAACGAAAAACAAGTAAATTGATAGATATGACCTTGTTTAGGGTTGAAGCCCTGATACAAAATGATACGAACCCACTGGGGATTGATCCCACGATTCTAATCCTAATAAAATAGGAAACCTAATCCTAATGATTCTAAAATTTAAAAGATAACTTAAAATTCAAAATAAGCAACTAATAATTCTCAAAATTCTCACTAAATAAAAATCCTAATTATAATCATCATATTAAGCCCAAAATGTGATTATTTAGGCCCAAAAGAATCTTCATATATGTAGTACTTGGTCCAAACTCTTTAAGCTTAAGTCTTTAAGCCCAATTCAGGTTGAGGAACTCCAGTTTCAGCCCTTAATAAATTAATGACGTTTTCATCATTATTTTCTGGTCCAATTGCTAATTGCTTCTCCCAAGTCTCTCGTGCTAGCCCAATTAATGCTTCATTGATCTTCTTAGCTCGAGTTCTTGTGATCGATCCACTTGGAATTCGTAACGGGTCTTTAGCCTGCCCAACCGCATCATTCCCGCTCTCCTCAAAAGGATTCGTCCTCGAATCTTCACCTACATCAAAAGAAGATAAATCAGCAACATTAAAAGTGGCACTAACATTATACTCGCCGATTAGTGTTTCGAAAAATTGGTATTTATTTTTATTTTTTAATCATTTTTCGTCGATGAGTGTTTTGAAAACATGATATTCATTTTTCTTTTTTTAATCAGTTTTCGCCGATGAGTGTTTCGAAAACTTGATATTCATTTTCATTTTTTAACCACTTTTCGGCGATGAGTGTTTCGAAAAATTGGTAATTATTTTTATTTTTTTAATCAGTTTTTATCGATGAGTGTTTCGAAAACTTGATATTCATTTTTCGTTTTTTAATCAGTTTTCGCCGAGGAGTGTTTCCAAAACTTGATATTCATTTTTATTTTTTTAATCAGTTTTCGCCGATGAGTGTTTCGAAAACTTGATATTCATTTTCCTTTTTTAATCAGTTTTCGCCGATGAGTGTTTCGAAAACTTGATATTTTTTCCTATATTTAATCAGTTTTCGAGGTTGAGTGTTTCAAAAACTTTATATTCATTTTTATTTTTTTTAATCAATATTCGGCGATGAGTGTTTCGAAAACTTGATATTTATTTTTCTTTTTTTAATCAGTTTTCGGCGATGAGTGTTTCGAAAACTTGATAGTCATTTTTTATTTTTTAATCATTTTTCGCCGACGAATGTTTCGAAAACGTAATATTCATTTTTTTTATTTAATTAGTCTTCACCGATAAGTGTTTCGAAAACTTGATATTCATTTTTCTTTTTTTAATCATTTTTCGTTGATGAGTGTTTCGAAAACATGATATTCTTTTTCTATTTTTAATCAATTTTAGCCGATGAGTGTTTCGAAAACTTTATATTCATTTTTATTTTTTTAATCAGTTTTCGCCGATTAGTATTTCAAAAACTAGATATTCATTTTTATTTTTTTAGTAAGTTTTCGCTGATGAGTGTTTCGAAAACTTCATATTCATTTTTCTTTTTTTAATCAGTTTTCGCCGATGAGTGTTTCGAAAACTTGATAGTCATTTTTTATATTCATTTTTCTTTCTTTTAATCAGTTTGCGCCGATGAGTGTTTCGAAAACATGATATTCATTTTTCTTTTTTTAATCAGTTTTTTCCGATGAGTGTTTCCAAAACTTGATATTCATTTTTCTATTTTTTAATCAGTTTTCGCCGATGAGTGTTTCAAAAACATGATATTTATTTATTTTTTTAATAAGTTTTCGCTCATGGGTATTTCGAAAACTTGATATTCATTTTTGTTTTTTTAATCATTTTTCGCCGATGAGTGTTTCAAAAACTTGATATTCTTTTTCTAATTTTAATCAGTTTTCGCCGATGAGTGTTTCGAAAACTTTATATTCATTTTTATTTTTTGTAATCAGTTTTCGCCATTGAATTTTTTGAAAACTTGATATTCATCTTTATTTTTTTTAATCAGTTTTTGCCGATGAGTGTTTCGAAAAATTGATAGTCATTTTTCTTTTTTTAATCATTTTTTATATTCATTTTTCTTTTTTAAATCAGTTTTCGCCGATGAGTGTTTCGAAAACTTGATATTTATGTTTCTTTTTTTAATTATTTTTCGCCGATGAGTGTTTCGAAAACGTAATATTCATTTTTCTTTTTTTTTAAATAATTTTCGCCGATGAGTGTTTCGAAAACTTGATATTCATTTTTCTTTTCCTTAATCAGTTTTCGCCGATGAGTCTTTGGAAAACGTGATATTCATTTTTCTTTATTTAATTAGTTTTCACCGATGAGTGTTTCAAAAATTTGATATTCATTTTTCTTTTTCTAATCGTTTTTCGCCGATGATTGTTTCGAAAACTTGATATTCATTTTTCTTTTTTTAATCATTTTTCTACGATGAGTGTTTCGAAAACTTGATATTCATTTTGCTTTTTTTAATAAGTTTTCGTCGATGAGTGTTTCGAAAATTTCATTTTCATTTTCCTTTTTTAATCAATTTTCGTCGATGAGTGTTTCGAAACATGATATTCATTTTAATTTTTTTTAATCAATTTTCGTCGATTAGGGTTTCGAAAACTTGATATTCATTTTTCTTTTTTTAGTAAGTTTTCGCTAATGAGTGTTTCAAAAACTTGATATTTATTTTTCGTTTTTTAATCAATTTTCACCATTGAGTGTTTCGAAAACTTGATATTCATTTTCCTTTTTTAATCAGTTTTCGCCGATGAGTATTTCGAAAACTTTATATTCATTTTTCATTTTTTTAATCAGTTTTCGCCGATAAGTGTTTCAAAAACTTGATATTTATTTTTCTTTTTTTTAATCAGTTTTCGCCGATGAGTGTTTCGAAAACGTAATATTCATTTTTCTTTTTTTTTTTAAATAGTTTTCACCGATGAGTGTTTCGAAAACGTGATATTCATTTTTCTTTATTTAATTCGTTTTCACCGATGAGTGTTTCGAAAACTTGATATTCTTTTTTATTTTTTTAATCAGTTTTCGCCGATTAGTGTTTCGAAAACTTGATATTCATTTTCATTTTTAATCAGTTTTCGCCGATTAGTGTTTCAAAAAATTGGTATTTATTTTTATTTTTTTAATCCGTTTTCGTCGATGAGTGTTTCGTAAACTTGATATTCATTTTTCTTTTTTTAATCAGTTTTCGCCGAGGAGTGTTTCGAAAATTAATAGTCATTTTTCATTTTTTAATCATTTTTCGAAAACGTAATATTCATTTTTCTTTTTCTTTTTTTAAATTGTTTTCGCCGATTAGTGTTTTGAAAACGTGATATTCATTTTTCTTGTTTAATCATTTTTCGCCGATGAGTGTTTCGAAAACTTGATATTCATTTTTTTGTTTTTTAATCAGTTTTCGCCGATGAGTGTTTCGAAAACTTGATATTTTTTTCTATTTTTAATCAGTTTTCGAGGTTGAGTGTTTCAAAAACTTGATATTCATTTTTCTTTTTTTAATTAGTTTTCACCTATTAGTGTTTCGAAAACTTGATATTCTTTTTCTATTTATAATCAGTTTTCGCCGATGACGGTTCCGAACACTTTATATTCATTTTTATTTTTTTTAATCCGTTTTCGCCGATAAGTATTTCGAAAACTGGATATTCAGTTTTCTTTTTTTAGTAAGTTTTCGCTGATGAGTGTTTCGAAAACTTCATATTCATTTTTCTTTTTGTAATCAATTTTTGCCGATGAGTGTTTCGAAAACTTGATATTCATTTTTCTTCTTTTAATCAGTTTTCGCCGATGAGTGTTTCGAAATCTTGATATTCATTTTTCTTGTTTTCTATCTGTTTTCGCCGATGAGTATTTCGAAAACTTGATATTCATTTTTCTTCTTTAATTAGATTTCACCGATGAGTGTTTCAAAAACATAATCTTCATTTTTATTTTTTTTAATCAGTTTTCGTCGATGAGTGTTTCGAAAACTTGATATTCATTTTTCCTTTTTTAATCAGTTTATGCCGATTAGTGTTTCGAAAACTTGATATTCATTTTTATTTTTTTTAATCAGTTTTCGTCGATGACTGTTTCGAAAACTTGATATTCATTTTTCTTTTTTTGGATCAGTTTTCGCCGATGAGTGTTTTGAAAACTTGATATTCATTTTTCTTTTTTAATTAGTTTTGGTCGATGAGTGTTTCGAAAACTTGATATTCATTTTTCTTTTTTTTAATCAGTTTTCACCGATGAGTGTTTCGAAAACGTGATATTCATTTTTATTTTCTTTAATCAGTTTTCGCCGATGAGTGTTTTGAAAACTTGATATTCATTTTTGTAATACCCCGAAAATTTTCGAGGATTAAAGAATGATTTATTTCGGGGCTAGGAATTAAAACTTTAAAAAGAATATAGAAAGAATATGAAAGTTAAAAGAAACCGGAAAGGAATTTTTTTTTCCAAAGATTGTAATACCCGAGAAAATTTTTCAAAGTTTAAAATAAAATAAAAGGGAAAGAGAAGAAGTAGAAAAAAATTTATAGGATTTAATTCAGGACCTAAGGAATTGTGTAATACCCGAAAATTTTCCAATTTACGTTAAGGTCCTAATTTAATTTTTATTTTAAATTGGAAGGAAAAGGGGAAAATTTTAAATAAATAAAATTTTATTTGGACCAAACATTAGGACTTAACGGGAAATATTGGGTGTAAGTTTATTAACCCCCAAAGTCAATTTTAACAATAAATAAATAAGTAATATATTAAA
Organism: Senna tora; assembly: GCA_014851425.1. NCBI lineage: Eukaryota > Viridiplantae > Streptophyta > Magnoliopsida > Fabales > Fabaceae > Senna > Senna tora. The sequence goes on along the minus strand of CM026261.1, from coordinate 18,495,358 downwards.
TATATATATAAATATATAATATATATATATGTATTGGTGGAGGAGGGGGGGGGGGGGTCACGTGTGACCCCCCATTTAAAAAAAGAAGAAGAAGAATTGGTGGAGGAGGGGGGGTCACACAAGTGACCCCCCATTTAAAAAAAAAGAATTGGTCCTCATTTTTTTTTTTGCATCCAGCATCGTGAAGCAGAGAAGAAGAAGTGGAGGACCACAATACACACCACGACGCCAAGGCTAACGGAAGGGAAGGAGACGCGCGCGGAGGAGCCAGCGGAGGACGACGCCGCCGTTCGCCGGAGTAGGAGCAGTCGACGGCGACGCCGGAGGAAGGTGGCCGGCGCGGGTGCACGGAGGAGAGAGAGAGAGCTTGGTTAGAGAGAGAAACAAACGGGAATAGTGTTTTTCGCCGGAATCTCACCGGATTTTGGCCGTTCCGAGCTCGGGGAAGGTGACCGGGGGTTTCCTATACCCTATTCCATCATCTTAACCGATTAAATCGAGGTAAGAAGTCCCGAATCACTCAAACCCCAAATTTATCAATTTTAGGGATTTTTGGAAAGTTCCAAATTGATATAAATTGATTATTCTGAGTCTTAAATAGATGTTATTGGATTGTTTAGAAGTAGTTGGAAGTTTATATGTGGATAAATTGATGATGGAAGTGGTCAAGTTGGAAAACCATAGATCAATGAACATTAAATGGAGATAGATTGTTGAATGGGTTGAATTGGGATTGATTGGGGTGTTGAATGGTTGTTTTTAGATGGTATAAATTGTTGGAATAGATAAAGGATCGAAGACCGAATAGTTCCGTCTTAACCGGAAACTAGATTAATAATAAAAGAGGTAAATTCTAGTTTAAATAAGGAATTGGAGTTAAGAGATGGACTAAGAGTGTCGGTTAGGCCGTGGTAAAGGCTTGGAATCAATTTAAATAATGAAATGCTCTCAATTGGTAAAATTCTAATTTTCAAGTATGTTAATCCACATGTGTTCATATGTGATAATGAGTTATAAATGGAGTTGGAAAATTGGTAACCATGGACAATTGGAGACTATGATTATCATAGGCCATCAATTGGATATGGAATTAATAAAGAGTCACATATGGACACTTGTAGGTAAATGGGTAAATTGGGAGTTTTAAATTGAAGGGGGATTATAAAGGAATGACATGAATTAGAGATAAATAGAAGCAAATTAAAGAGCTTGAATACTAGTTAATGTAACTCTAAGTTAATTAACTAGTTTATGGGATTTATAGTTATATGGACATTGTATTGATGTGTGCAAGTTATAGTAAAGTTCAAGTGTCTAAAACTACTCACTATGGGTGTGTAGGACATCACGAACTGGTTGGAGCTTCGGGTACGCCGAGGGCCGATCAAGGAAAGCAAAGAGGTGAGGGGCTTTCCCATCCTTGCCCTCTTGTGGGTTGTATGAGGATGTGGAAAAATATGGTTTGTATTACTTGCCTCTTTGTTAGGATATGTATGCTAGAAACATGCTATTGTTATTCCTAAATGTTATTATATGAAATTACATGTTATATGTGCATTTGATACATGTGAAACATCATGATGGCTTGGGAAGCCTTATATGGAAAAAGGGTTCTTGGAACCTAGAACGATATCGGGGGTAGGATCGAGTCTATTTTCGGTGTCTAAATTCCATGGTCCTAGAAACTCACAAGTTAAATGAAGTTGGAAACCTATTGGTTGATTTTGAAATTTTTGAAATAATCGAACCTAGGATGTTCGTCCTTGAAACTATTTTCGAACTTGGGAAAGGGTATAAACTTATAAGTTTTTTTCCAAGAAAGGTGAAACCGAACTAGTAGGGGTTCATAGGAGTCATGTGGAGTCTATGATAAAAGAGGTGTCCATTTTAAATAAACCGGGTAGATCGAGTATGTCCTCGTGAAGTCGGACACCCAAGAGTCCAAAGTCTATGAGTTTGCCACTTTGTGGTTAAAGCTTTGGTTAGGCCAAAGTCACACGAGTCGCCGGCTATGTACCAAGTAAAGTCTTGGTGCCAGATATGTCTCAAGTAAAGTCTTGGGGCCAGGGGTTCCTAGAATGATCAACTAGGTTCCTAACCACTCACGCGAGCTATGCCTTCGGGCCAGTTTACCTCATAACGGATGCCACTCACGTGAGTTATGACTTCGGGCCAGATTCTCTCCTAACGGAGATATGCCTTCGGGCCAGTCCTCTCCCCAAAAGGGAGACATGCCTTCGGGCCAGTTTATGTTATCGCAAAATGATATATGAAATCGAAAAGTATTGGTTGATATTGAACATGCTATATATATGCCTAAGTTTGACAATGTATGTGTTATATATGCTAAATGTATGATCACCTAAACATTAAAGGTTAAAAGAACTATTATATGTGCATGTGGATGTGACTGGCTTCCTTCCCCCAGTTGTAGTGGTACCCGCTACTACACCAAGGATGGGAGAGCCTCTCACTGAGTCCGTTTGACTCACCCCCCAATTTTACATGTTACAGATACAGGTGTAGCGGGCACCGGACACGCGTCTACTTCCTCTCAAGGAGGCGGACATTCCTAGGGACCTCACGCATTGTTCGCGTCAGAGGTTCATCTTTTGATGTATACATTCTTTTGTTATATTCCATTGATGTATACATTATTTTGAGTATAGCCTTTGATGTATAGGCAATTGCTATATGCATAAATATATGTACAAATCTAGACTTGTCGGCTTCATACTGTTTAAAGATTAGGTCATGGATGGGAATATAGGATATATGAATATTATGATGAGTATGAATTGCTTCCGCATGTGAATAGGATAGGTCACCCCCTATGGGGTGTGATCAATTTGTAAATTAAATATATATATATGTGTGGTTGGTATGTCTTTGTTTGCAAATATATAAACCTGCATGTGAATAGGATAGATTACACGCATTGAGGTGTGTGATCAATATGTACATTTAAATGCGAGTGTGGATGCTTATATACAGGTGATCGAACAGGTTATATATATTGTGTGTGAATAGGATAGGTCATTCCCTTGTGGTTTGATCACTACGTATATATATATTTACGTGTGATTGCTTATGTGAATGGATGTATATATATACTTGAATTGGGCTGAAGCGGCAATGAGCGCCGTGGATTGCAGGTTATTTAGGCCACCATGAATGACGTGGCCAATATTTATTATGTGAATATTGCATGTTGTCTGTATAGCAGGGTAATTATTTTAAATGGTAATAGGGAAGGCTTACGGGTTTAGGGGTGAAATCCTACTCCCGTGCCGGTCACGGACTCCTAGAAATGGGGTCGTGACAAATTGGAAACCTGAATTAAATAGGAAAATGGATTAAATTAAAAATACATATTAGTTATTATTTATTAAATTATTAATTAATTTAATTTTAATTATATTTATTTATTTATTATTTAAGTATTTAAGTATTATAATTATTAATTATTAGTATCTTATTATTTAATTAATTATTATTATTATTATATACTATTTAATTAAAATTTGGGGTTGTCGTGTGTTTTCTTCAATAAAAGAAAAAGTGAGGAAAAGAAATAAAACAAGAAAAAAAAAGAGAGCTGGGCGTGAGAAAGAAACAAGAAAAGAAAACGAGAGAGAGAAAGAAGAGAGAGAGGGAGAGGAGGTGTGAAGGAGGAAGAAGGAGAAGAGGGAGGAAACCGCCGGAAAAGTCACCGGAGAGAGCGGTCCGACGCCGGCTACGATCACCAGAGCTCAACTCCAACATCTTCCACACCTCCCACCAATCGAATCAAGGTTGGTAACCCCAATTTCATTCGAAACCCTAAATTTCTCCATTTTTAGGGATTTCTTCGATTGACCTTCGATTGAGTTGTTTCGAGGGTAGATTGAGACCTAGAAAGTGTTCTTGAACACTTAGTTGGGGTAGGAATCAAGATTATATTCTCAGATTTGCCCAAATTCGAATTTGGAAGGATTTGGGGTTGAAATTATAATTATTTCCAAATTGGAGAAAATTGTTAATAATTAGGATTGAGCTTGGATTTGAGTAAATAGGCTTGGATTGATATTATTAAAATTATATAGTTGGAATATTAGCTGAACAAGACCCGTGAAGAGCTGGCCCGAGGTTACTAAGGTTGAACCTCGACGTTAATGTACCGGGTCCCTGCTCGGGTTGCCCAAATACACTATAAGGGTGATATTGAGGGCTCAAAACCTCTTCTTTTCAATCTTAAACACCCTAGAATAATTCTAAATATGCTATCAAGCATCAAGAATTATTTTAAGTACCTTCTTGTTTCTCAAGGATGGAAAACTTGCGGAACAATGAAATCCAATTTCTAGAATTTCAACCTTATTCTTTCACAAACTTTAGAAAACCTTAAGTGGGATGAATTGGAGGTATATTGAAGTTTAGAAACTGGATTTCTTAGAACCCAAGTAGGAACACAAGTTGAATTAAAGTGCTTAGACCTTCCTAGAATTTGGATCCCTTCCAACCAAGCTAGATAAGCTTCCTTAGATACAAATACAAGTTAGATAAAGGTCTAATACTCAAATCCAAGTATGTGAAACACTCAAGTAGAGTGTTATATATTTGAGTAAGTTAAGTGTCCGAGGAAGGATACACATAAGTCGGGATAGAGAAGTCCGATAAGACCAAGAGCTTGACTCTGTGGCAACCATGGACTACATGTGAGAGTAATGGAAAGATAAATAACGAGTTAAGTTGAGTAATAACTTTAATGAAGTAAATGTTGTTCTTATAGGAACAATGGTATGCGATAGAGTGCAACAGGAACTCCGAGGAGACTAAAGTTACAGGAGAGGATTGCATGGAAGTTTGGCCAAGGTGAGGGCACTTTCATCTCTGCTCCTAGGGTTGTATGCTTATGTGGATTACATGAGTATGCATATTCTCTGCTTGTCTGGCATGTGTTAGCTAGAGGTATAGAATGCTAAAAGAATGAAAGAACTAGAAAATAGGTTGTGGAAATTAGCTTGGATAGGAAGACATAGGAGCAGAGTATAATTGTTTGTTATGATTGGTGTGTTACAAATCCAACTCATACACTTCGGAGGCATGATGAGTATTTTATTAAATCTTTTCCACGACGGTGGCAAGAGTCCTTGTATAGAAGGGCTAAACTTTATTTTGAAAACTCGTCACGATGGTGACTTAAATTAAAATCATGCAAAGGGAGTTATTGGTGGGTTTCGGATTTGGTTATGCTAGCGATGTGAGACATCGACTAGAACAACGTCAGATGGCACTTGAGACCTCAGTTTTATAATCACCATGACGATGGTCATTGCCCTATCCTAGCAATAGTATCAGAAAGGATTTATACTGCTATGACAATAGCTGAGGCTCAGAGAGTGCATCTGGACGGGTATATGTGTTATATCCTGTTGAGAATACTTGTACATATTAATAAGGAGAAGAATTGTTGATCCTTCGGAAAAGATACAAAGAATCCTATTAATATGTGAGACTAAGGTAAGGAGACACGGAGGAACCTACGGGTGAACTGTGAGCCTAGCCTAGTAAAAGAGAAATCATCCTGTGGAGTTGGTCCAGGGTGTGTCAGTGGCCATGCTTCGAGACGTCGTGTCGTGCCCGCCATGTGGCCTGGTTGGGTAATGGACGAGTGGGCTCAAGCTATTGCCCCGCAGCAAGTGGTCAGGACGTGCCACGTGGTGGCTAGGTATCCGTTGTTTGATAGATAGAAGTTGATTTTGTTTGATTAATAGAATTGTCACGAGGTGATCAGTACCCAAGTGAATGGGTTAAGCATGGTTTGATTAATAGAATTGTCACGAGGTGACCAGTACCCAAGTGAATGGGTTAGGTATGCTTTGCCACGTGGTGGCTAGCAACCCGAGTGCACGGGTTCGAAGTGGGAAAGCCATGTAGTGGCTAGTAGATACCCCAGAGTTGGGGAGATTAAGTAGATGTATGTTTAGCATCTTTGTGTATGTATAAATTATCTGTGTTTGCATATAATTGTTGATTGTGCACCGTAGTGGTAACGTACAGGATTACGCAACCACACGTCTTGTTTGGTTCAGACATGCTGAAATGTGAGAAGACCGATAGGTAAAAGCCGGCACTATATGTTACATGTTTAATTGCTGATTGATGACTTGGAATAAATTGCTGCATGTTTACAGCTATTAAATGCATGTGAGTGTTTGGGTGAAATTTCTGTTGTTCTGTGATCACCAAGAATGTATGCTAACAATAGTAACTAGTTGTTTTTGCATGTGGTTGTGTATGACTCCCAAACCCAGCGCTATGGTACCCACCTTGCGCCGGGGATGAGAGAGTTCTCACTGAGTCGCGTGGTTAAGACTCACACCTCATTTTTACTACACAGAGACATGTTAAGTACAGGTGGAAGAAGTCTCGGTGGAACGAGGATTGAGCAACACTTTTCCAAGGCCCACAACTTGTTCATGTGGGTGAATAAAGTGTAATTGTAATTTAATTTACTTTATTATTATATCATAAAGTAAAGGGTAGACGTACCCAATTATATTGTATCACTAAATCTAGAAATGTCAGCTTCACACACCTTAAAGATCAGGATTTATTTTACTGTGATATAGGGAAAATTTGTTTTCAAAATGTATATATATACATATATCTGTTGCATGTGAATAGGATAGGCAGCATTTTCAGATGTGTAGCCAGTGCACAGGTTATATATATTATGTGTGTTTTCCTATATCTATATCCTGAAGCGGCACTGACCGTGGATTTGCTTGCCTAGGATAGGCCACCATTTCGGTGTAGCCATGATATTATAATGCATGCGAATGTATTTTCAAAAATAGATATTCTGTCAATTAGGTGATAAGGCTTACAGGCATAGGGGCACTCCCTGTGTCTGTGCCGGTCACGGTCCTCTAAACGGGGGTCGTCACAATTTTTCTTTTTTAGTTAGTTTTGGTCGATGTTTGTTTCGAAAACTTAATATTCATTTTTTAATAAGTATTCACTGATGAGTGTTTCGAAAACTTGAAATTCATTTTTCTTTTTTAATTAGTTTATGCCGAAGAGTATTTCGAAAACTTGACATTCATTTTTCTTTTTTAATCATTTTTCGCCGATATATGTTGCGAAAACTTAATATTCATTTTTCTTTTATATTAGTTTTGGTCGATGAGTGTTTTGAAAACTTGATATTCATTTTTCTTTTATAATAAGTTTTCACCGATGAGTGTTTCGAAAACTTGATATTCATTTTTCTTTTTTTGATCAGTTTTTGCCGATAAGTGTTTGGAAAACTTTATATTCATCTTTATTTTTTAATCAGTTTTCGCCGATGAGTGTTTCGAAAACTTGATATTCATTTTCCTTTTTTTTAATCAGTTTTCGTCGATGAGTGTTTCAAAAACGTAATAGTCATTTTTCCTTTTTTAATCATTTTTATATTCATTTTTCTTTTTTTAATCAGTTTTCGCCGATAAGTGTTTCGAAAACTTGATATTCATTTTTCTTTTTTTAATCAGTTTTTTCCGATGAGTGTTTCGAAAACTTGATATTCATTTTTCTTTTTTTAATCAATTTTCGCCGATGAGTGTCTCAAAAAAACTTGTTAGTCATTTTTCGTTTTTTAATCAGTTTTCGCCGATGAGTGTTTCGAAAACCTAATATTCATTTTTCTTTTTTTAAATAGTTTTCACCGATGAGTGTTTCGAAAACGTAATATTCATTTTTCTTTTTTTAAACAGTTTTCGCTGATGAGTGTTTCGAAAACTTGATATTCATTTTTCTTTTACTTAATCAGTTTTCGCCGATGAGTCTTTCGAAAACATGATATTCATTTTTCTTTATTTAATTAGTTTTCACCGATGAGTGTTTCGGAAACTTGATATTCATTTTTCTTTTTTTAATCGTTTTTCGGCGATGAGTGTTTCGAAAACTTGATATTCATTTTTCTTTTTTTTAATTACTTTTTCCAATGAGTGTTTCGAAAACTTGATATTCATTTTTCTTTTTTTAATCAGTTCTCACCGATGAGTATTTTCGAAAAATTGATATTCAGTTTTCTTTTTTTAATCAGTTTTCGCCGATGAGTTCTGAAAACTTGATATTCATTTTTCTTTTTTTTAATCAGTTTTCGCCGTTGAGTGTTTTCAAAACTTGATATTCGTTTTTCTTTTTTTTTAATCATTTTTCTCCGATGAGTGTTTCGAAAACTTGATATTCATTTTGCTTTTTTTAATAAGTTTTCGCCGATGAGTGTTTCGAAAACTTCATTTTCATTTTCCTTTTTTAAGCAGTTTTCGCCGATGAGTGTTTCGAATACATTATATTCATTTTAATTTTTTTCATCAATTTTCGTCGATTAGGGTTTCGAAAACTTGATATTCATTTTTCTTTTTTAGTAAGTTTTCGCTAATGAGTGTTTCGAAAACTTGATATTTGTTTTTCTTTTTTTTAATTAGTTTTCACGAATGAGTGTTTCGAAAACTTGATATTCATTTTCCTTTTTTAATCAGTTTTTGCTGATGAGTGTTTCGAAAACTTTATATTCATTTTTATTTTTTTTAATCTGTTTTCGCCGATTAGTGTTCTGAAAACTTGATATTCATTTTCCTTTTTTTAATCAGTTTTCACCGATGAGTGTTTTGAAAACTTGATATTCATTTTTCTTTTTTTAACCAGTTTTCGCCGATGAGTGTTTCGAAAACGTAATATTCATTTTTCTTTTTTTAAATAGTTTTCGTCGATGAGTGTTTCGAAAACTTGATATTCATTTTCCTTTTTCTAATCAGTTTTCGCCGATGAGTGTTTCGAAAATGTAATATCCGAATTATTTTTTTATTTATCATTATTATCATTATAATTTATTTTTCTTTTTGAAAGAAAAATAAATTGGATTAAATAGTTAAAATAAAATGAAGAAAGGAAAAAAATGGAAATTTAAAGTTTCTTTTTTAGGACCTAAAAGAAAAGGGGGATTAAAAGGATGGGGAAAAAGTAGGATTTAACTACATATATATTTTTTTCTTTCCAGCTTATTATTTTATATGGGGCACCAAACCGTGACCCCCATTCAGCCACAACACACAAATAAAAAAAAGAAGAGAAGCATACGCGCGAGAAACAGAAGCAGACCCGAGAGCTCGAGAAGGAAGAGGGAGGAAGGGAAACGGAGGTGTGTGGCCGGATTCTCGTCGGTGACGGAGCTCCGATGCTGGAGGTGGTGACCGGAATTCCTCTTCACTACCTATTGAGTCTTCCATCCGATTGAAACAAGGTAAGAAGGCCCCAATCTCTCAAAACCCCAATTTCTCCAATTTTAGGGATTTTAGGAAATCTTCAATTACTTCTATTTGGGACATTCCGGGGATAAATTCGAGCTTAGTAGGTGTTATTGAATGCTTAGTGAGGTTCAGAATCAAAGCTAAGTAGTGGGAATTGACCGGTTTGTGGAAATCATGGAAATTGGGTTAGAAATTACCCTAAAATTCGAATTTGCTGGTTTGATGCATGAATAGGCTTAGATTGGAGTAGTATAAGTGTTGTAATTGCTGGAAATATACAAGGGAATGAAGCCCGAGTAATTACCTTAGTAACCGAAACCCAAGACCAACTAAGACCAACTAATTTGGGTCCAACGTTTTTCTTATACCCGATTATATTCTTTATATATAATTAAAGAGGTAGTGGTTAAGCTTTTACTCGGCAAATAAGGGAAACGGTTGAACGAGTAAGCTAAGGCCTCTTTTGAGCCGTAAATTTATTCCTTTATTAGTTAAATGCTCTTATGGACACATGAAGTGAAGTTTAGATAAATTAGAATCTCTAACCTAAGCTTTTAGAGGTTCTAAATGGCTTGAATGTGTGAAAGTCGAGTATAAGACATTATAGACCTTCAGAAAGGGCAAATAAGACAACGTAACGAACTAAGTATCTAGTTCTTGGAAATGTCTAGAGGGTACATGAGCATTAGCATGACACGTGCATGATAGTTGCTTAGTTACACGTTGCTAAATTGCTTAAATACATGTGTATAGGGCACCACAGAGTAATTGGAGCTTCAGGTACTCCGAGGACTGATCAGGAGGGCCAACGAGGTGATGGGCTCTCCCATCCCTGCCCCATAGGGTTGGATGACTACGTCAATATGTGGTTTGCTCTATTTTATGCAGTATTATATGAATTATAGTTATTCAAATGAATTTGTGTTACGTGTGTATAGTTAGCAAATATGTAGTGAACATGCAAACTGAATATGTGCTTATTTGTTTAAGCTCATGTGTATATGTGTTAATGTGGTTCATTGAGCCTTATATGTTACCGTGGGTAGGATTGAGTCGGAATCTCATAAATGAGGGTTCATTAATATTAGAAACCAATTAAATTGAACATCACTGTAAGGATCTTGACCGTATGGTATGTCGAGGAAACTGAACTTAGGTTGTCAAGTGTGAATGAGAGTGTTGCATAATCAAAAGGGGGGAAACTCGGCCTAACTAAGAAACAAGTAGAGAAATCAAGTAGTTGTTCATAAAGTATTCTTCAAGGTTAAACAGTTTAGTTGTGCTCATCTAGGATAGTCCGGGTAGATTGAGTCAGTCATCCTGATCGGACAGACGGGATTATATTGTTAGTAAGCATGCCACATAGTGGCTATTACCTTGGTTATGTTTAACCAAGGTCAGATAAGACGCCGGCTATTGCTCCAAGTGTGACTTGGAGCCAGGAAGTTCCTAGTGTGATCAACTAGGTTCAAATATGAGATTGGCTTCGGGCCAGTATTTCTCTTAGCATAAAGCAAGAGACAGAAATTTAATGCCTACGAGTATAGGTATATGAATATGTTTGAAACGTTACTTATGAAAATATATGATATATAATTGTGGATGATTTATGTACGGTGCAATGAGTATGTTAGAAGCATGAACTATGATTATCATTGTGAATATGATATATTGGCGGACTGATCATATAAAAGAATCGCAATATAATCCGTTTCATGCGCTTGTGGTTGTGATTTGCTCCCTTCCCTCAGCTGTAGTGGTACCCGCTACTACGCCAGGGATGGGGGAGCTTCTCACTGAGTCTGTTCGACTCACCCCCTGTTTACATGTTTCAGATACAGGTGGTTCAGGTGTCGGGAACGCGTCCACTTCTTCTCAAGGAGGTGAACAGATCTGAAGACCGCACGCTTAGTCCGCGTGGGTAGTTATTTTGGTTATGTAATTATGTCATGATGTATATATATATATAAATCCTTTTTGGGCGTAGCTTTTGTACATATACAACTGTTGTGTATATATATGTTATACTTGAACTCTAGTATTGTCGGCTTCATACAGCTTAAGGATAGGTCCTGGTGTTTGGGAATTAGGCTATGATAGATCACACGCATTGAGGCGTGTGATCAATATGTAAATTATATATATGTGTGGCTGAATATATGTTTGTATGGAAATACGACCTTCGCATGTGACTAGGATAGATCGCAAGCATTAAGGCGTGTGATCAATATGTAAACTATAACATCGGAATATTCCACCTTGGGACACGTGGCACTGACGTTCTAGAAGCATGGCCCCAACACCCGCTGGAGACACGTGGCACCACTCATCCATCGATTACGTGGCCCTCGCCTACGTCACCACACGGAGTCTCCCCTCAACCAGACGTGGGATCTCCACAAGCCGCGTGGGACGACCCACGTCCCACGAAGTCGTGGGTCGAGCACGATCTCCCCACACGCCAATATAAATAGCCCCTCACCCGGGGGAGAAATTGATGAACGCAGCCTTGTCGCGAGGCCGACACCAATCAAGTTAATGCTAGAATGTGCAGCTAGTGGCACAACCTAGGTCGAATCTCTCTCGCGGAGCCTATGTATTCAATTGTCAATTATGTAAGATGTTCACAAAAATATGGATGTCTTTGAGGAATTTTATCAAACAGTTGGTGTGCAAGAAGAGTAAATGTATCTAAAAGAAACTAAAACTAAATTTTTTTGTGATTTTTCAATATTTCAAAGCAAGTAAAAGTGAGGTGAATGTGATGTGATGAATATGCTTTGTTGGAGAATGCTTTGGGCTATCCTTGCTATCAAAAAGTGTGGAGAATCAATGAAAGGTCATTTCCTAAAGTAGTTTAGTGACCACTAAACCTAGGTAAATTAATTAGAGAATGCAATTAACCAACCGGACAATTAACAAGCCTAATCAAATACCATCAATGAAGCAAATGAGGAATTTAATATAGATAAGAATTCAACTCAACAAATACCATTGTCATTAGAGTAACTTCCACAATGAATCAAAACTACAATAAGATTTAACCAAATCCAATGTAATCAAAACCCACAATGGGAGAATGAAAATACAAATCACAAATCTATATCAATCCCTAATATCCAACTACAACCAAGTTAAGTTCCACAACCATGGAACCACAATCAATACAAATCCATCAAAATCAACAAGATAATAATGAATCTATAAAGGGAAGTAGAAGGAAAACAAGAAAAACTCCCTAGTAAGTGCCAAAGCTCAAGCCCTATTCATCCTCCTCCAAAGCACTAGAAGTTTAGCCACTCATGGAGATGAAGAATGCTCCACCAAGCTTCTCCAACCCGTGCCCAGCCATGGATGATGATGAATGTTGCAGAAGAAATGAGTGAGAATGGAGGTGGAGTGAAGAAGATGAAGAGGGAATGAAAATGGAGACTTGGAGATGAGAAGAAGGTGAGAACTTGGAGAAAAGATGATGTGTTGATGATCCCCCTTAGCCTCCTCACTTAACCCTAATGTATTGGGGGCAAATTAGGTCTGATTGGGGAGAGTGGGGCCCACCAATTCGGCCAAAAAATGATTTTCTGATGTAAAAACGTGGGCTTATCTTATGTGGCTCGCTGCAGCAAGCAGACATGGTTATTTCAATCAATTCTGCTTGCTGCGGTGAGCAATTTGCTCGCTGTGGTGAGCAGAATTGAAAACTTGTCATTTTTGCTTGGTTTTTGCCCGATTCTTCTTCCTCGCTTGCATTATGGCTCCCAAATGTTGATCTTCTTGCTAATCTTCCTCTAGATAACCTACGAAACATCCAAAAACACTTGTGAAAATTCCAATCATGAACTTAAATTTGCACAAATGCTAAAGTTATGAAATTAACACAATTTATGCAATAAACTCATGAAATTAGCAAGAATTAAATCCAACACTCATATGAATCAATATACCATGAAAGCATGCATTTGAACACAATAATCACAATAAAACCTTGCCAAATGATACGAAATATTATGATTAGAATGAGTGTTATTAACCTCCCCACACTTAAATCTTTGCACCCCTGAGCAAAGCAATTAGTTAAAAGTCTAATCAAAGAAAGCATCGAGAACAACAGGATTCCACTAAGACAAAATATGGAAGCAACTAAGCAAGTATCTCCATTCTTAAATTTAACAACTGAAGCAAAGGGAAACAAGCGGAGTAGCCAACCAGCAAATACAACCGACCAAAAAACAAATAAATCTCTCACTCACCATTGTTGGGCTATTTTCACTCAAATTTGTTTTACCAACCGATTGCCATAAGCTTGTGATTAATCTATATCTCCACTACAAATGCATTAATGAAATAGATCAAGAGGTCTTTAAAAGCTTGAAACTATGGAGGAATGGCTAAAATGGAAAAGTGTTTGGAAAAGAAGCTAGCAGTTATCAAGCATAAAGAATATATAGATTCTTGAAAAAGTAAGGAAGATTGACCAGAAAGAAAAATTGCTAACCAAACAGTCATTCTCTATCCACCAAAGGGAATTGCCTTAGATCCCTTTTTTTTTTTTTTAATTTTGTGCACTTTTATTTCGTTCTTTCTATTTTTTTTAATTCCATTTCTTTTTTTTTCTAATCTCTCTCTTCCCTTTTTTTTTAAAGCCTTTTTGGCTTACTTGAATCACTAGGCAAATCTAACCCATGACCATGAGACTGAGTGGTTAGACAATATATGAAACGGGTCAAAATGCAATACTCAATCAAGAATTAAATGATGAATTATCTTGAAAATTGCTAATACAAGGCTCAAATGGGTGACAAAGGGAAATGTAAATGGGGTTTGTGTTTGGGAAAAAGGGTGAATGAACTGAATGCCTCAATCATTTCTATCAAACTAATGCATGTAAAGCTTCAATTAAGATTAAAAACAAGTTCTAGAACCGGCATGAGCAAACAAATTACACTCAATGATAATCAATAAAAAGAGATTAGTGTTTGGCTCAAATAGCTTCCCACAAGGCTTGACTCTCAAATTGGTCACTTGCAAAGCCAATTGGATACTAAACTTGGTTAACTTGCTTAAGTTGTAAAACAAAGAAAGTGAGCTAATTGAGAAGTTGCAAACCATTTAGACTTAAGCAAGAAATCCAATGAACTCTAAAGCAAACCTTGAAAACACTTTATCAAAAAGCTAAATCAGAGGTAAGAATTAAGCATGGGTTTAGTTGGGTATTGCAATTAAATTTCATGAGTTGTTACAACATGGGTTCCTCAAATACATAGGAATCAACTCAAGAACATTATACAAGTAGATCAAGCATAATACCCTATTTGAATGCATCAATCATATTTAATTTAAGAAGTACATGCATTCCTCAAAAGGGATCCTTAAGCAAAATTCTTCCAACAAAAATCGAAAAAATTTAGTCTAACATGTATTTAAGCAATTTCCTGTTATCTAAAAGCATGATAAGCATGGCAAACATCCCTCCCCACACTTGGATTAAGCATTGTCCTCAATGCGGAAAGGAGAACAAAAGGGGTAAGACAAATAGGGAGGAACAATAAAACAACACAAACAAAAAAATAGCAACACAAGGGAAGAAGAATGCATCAATATAAACAGCCCATCAGAACTTAGAATTTCCATGTGAAAAGTGGTACAAAGGAGTCATCAATAGTATTTAGTACTAAGCAGGCCATCAGTAGCCTGAGTTACTCAATGTTAGTTTATTTGGACCAAAACCTACTGACTACCAGAGACAAGAAAAATATAACAACGCAACAGCAAAAGGGAAAGCAAACAATGCAGATAAAAACGAAAACTAAAATTTTGCAGCTACAAATTCATAATAAAACAAAACCCATGCAACAGTGGAGAAGCCGAAGTAACCATGCCACCAAAAGCAAATCAACTCTCGTCCTCGAACTCGTCTAGGTTGAGAGGCATTGTGGCCCCACTGGCGGCTGGATCCAAGCGAACTGTTCCCTGTGGAATGTCTATGTCCATAGGATGCGGATAGGAATCAAGTCTCTCGTTAATGTGGTGCAGCTATTCCCTGAAGTGATCATGATCCCGCATAATTCGCTCTTGATTTGCCAATATGCTGAGTAAGAGCTCTCTGTTAGACGGTTTTGCGGATGCCTCAGCAGTAGGATGAGCATGTGCTGCACTGATGCACGGGTCATCTAGATCAACCCTGCCTTTGCCAACCCTCTTATAATCTAATTGTTGCTTGGGTTTGAACTTGGCATCAGTATCATCTTCGAGGACACCAGCATTGAAGTAAAAATCACTTATCATGTGTGGAAATATTAAAGCACATCCCGCCCGTCCATTGTATGCAATTTTACACAAGCTCTTGTAAATGATGGCTTCCAATTTAACAGGCTGATTGGTCATGAGGAGGTAAAGAAGAAGCGCTGTCTTTCGAGAAATCTTGGTCAAATATTTAGAAGGTTTGATATTACTGGCTACCAAGATTAACCAGATTCGTGCTGTGGCATTCATGTCACTATGCAAAATGTAGCGCTTACTTCCCTCTTGTGGGTCCCAACATGCACCCAATTCCTCTTCAATTTCATTCCAAGGAAAATTCTTGTCGTCATCTTTCAGCTTATCATAGCGGCACTCGTTGACACGAGGAAGATTTTAATATGACCTAATCCCAGAAGCATTGAAAGTTTTAACTTGCACGTTCCTGAATTTGATGTCCATGTCTTTCGAATGCCTGACATGGGTATAAAAGTGACGCACAAAGGTTTCATTCCCCAAATCTCTATGCCGAATCAAACTGTCAAGGCCACCTTGCACAAGCTGACAATAGAATTCGACTCTGTTGTTTGTTGGAAAAGCACGCTCGGGATGCAGATTGCAAATAAAAATTTGGTCACTGGCTTGTTTACGGATCAACTTCTTTGGTGGCATGGTAGCTGCAAAGGAAAATTCAAAATACAAACAAATAGTCCTAGGATATCAGCTAAACATAACAATCAGGGAAAAAAATGCTCTATCCAGTCCTAGGTTATACACAACCTAATCTACCAAACCTAGAGAAAAAGAAAAATGAAAAGAGATGGAAAGTGAAACTAAACTAACCTAATCTAAACTAACAATGCTCTAGGACTTAATTAATTTAAACAAACTTAGACACTTTTAAAAGTAAGCAAAAGTGAAATAGCGCTAACTATGTCTAAGAGTTTCCACAACCTAATTATCTAGCTAACACACCAACACAACAAGAAACTAAGTAACTAATACATTCAGAAATATAAGAAAATTAAATCGGATTAAACATAGGTAAATAAAGAAGAAAAATAACTAAAAGCCAAATCTAAATAAGACTATTTATCAAAAATGCCTAATGCTAGTCACAGGACCTAATGCCTAAATCTAACAAAATTTAACTAACTAAATAGAAATTTCAGAAAACAAGAAAATAAAATTAAAATAATAAAAAAAACAAAATAAGTAAATAAAAAAAATAATAAGTAAAAGATTACCTAAACTTCGGGGTTGAGAGAGAGGAAAGGAGGTGGATGGGGGGGGGGGCTCACGGCTTGGAGGGTTGGGGGAGGGTGGGTTATGGTTTTAAGGGTTTGGAAAGAGAGGGGAAGCGGAAGAATGGAAGAGTGGAGGAGTTATGGGTAGGGGGGTTTGGTGGTGGGGGAAAGCTCACGGTTGTGGAGATTTGAAGGAAGAAGGAGAAAACGGAAGTGAGGAGGGAGAGAGAATGGTGGTCACGGTTTGGGGGGTTTGAGGAGGGGTTTCGGGTTTGGAAGGTTGGGGAAGAAGAATGGAGGGGGGGGGGGGTTACGGGGAAGAAGAAAGAAGAATTGAAAATATATATATATATATATATATATATATATATATATATATATATATATATATTTATAAATATAAATATATTATAAAAAAAATATATATAAATATATATATTATAAAATGCAACTGAAATAAATAAATAAAATAATTAAAAAAAGGGGTCAGACCCCGTACTGCTCGCAAGGCCCTTTTTAAAGGGGCTGCTCGCTATAGTGAGCAAATTGCTCACTATAGCGAGCAGCAAGGCCCATTTTAAAGGGCCTGCTCGCTGCAGTGAGCATTTTGCTCATTGCAGCGAGTAGAGAGCAAAATTGGGGGGGGGGGGAGGGGAAGAAACGTTACACAAGCTAAAATATAAATAATACATAGATATATAAATATATTAACTCAAATCATTAACTTAACTAATTCTTAAACATTCTAAACCTATTGGCCCAAATTTCTAACATCTTAATCAACCAAGATCACTCCAAATACTCATCACATGGCAACCACAAAGATCCAATCAAACATCAAGCATGATCACATCATAATTTTATCATCTAGGGAGCGAAAAATACAAGACAAAATAAACACACAAGGAAAATAATTTAAATAAGGAAAACAAATTCTATATCTACCAACTACTGGAGGGTCTCTTCCCCACACTTATCTTAAGCAATGCATGGCAAAAACAATCAAAATACCACAAGACAAGAGAAGGGAAAGAGACGACCTGGCCCCTTATGGGGGCTTGAAGCTCTCCTTGTACAATTTCAGCAAATGGCCAATAACGAGGTGTGTTGCCCCACTCGCATCCTCTTTTATCTCAATAGCACCATAGGGGAACACCCTTGTCACAGTATAAGGGCCATCCCATTGAGTTTGCAACTTCCCTTGTTTAAACTTGTAACGAGCCTTGAACTTCAGCACTTTGTCGCCGACATTAAAACTCTTCCTCAAGATTCCACTATCATGTATCTTCTTTGTCTTTTCTTTGTAGAGCCTCGAGTTCTCATATGCCTCAGTTCTTAACTCGTCCAGCTCTTGCATCTGAAGCTTTCTCTCCTCACCAGCTGCTTCAAGGTCCAAATTGCACTTTCTGACCGCCCAGTATGCTTTATGTTCGAGCTCTACTGGAAGATGACATGCCTTCCCAAAAACCACCGGTATGGGAACATACCAATTGGGGTCTTGAAAGCAGTTCGGTAAGCCCATAAGGCTTCTTCCAGCCTTAAGCTCCAATCTTTTCTTGAAGGTTGGACGATCCTTTCTAAAATTCTCTTGATTTCCCTGTTTGAGACCTCAGCCTGGCCATTTGTTTGTGGATGGTATGCAGTGGAAACTTTATGTTAGACACCATGTTTTGTCAACAGGTTATTGAAAAGCCTGTTGCAGAAATGGGTGCCCTGGTCAGTGATGATCGCTCTAGGTGCTCCAAACCTACATAGGATGTGGGATTTGATAAACTTTGACACAGTTTGGGCATCATCCTTCCTAGTTGGGATAGCTTCTACCCACTTTGAAACATAATCCACAGCCAACGAAATATATAAAAATCCATTGGACGGAGGGAAATGACCCATAAAATCTATTCCCCAAACATCAAAAAGCTCACAGAAAAGGATAGGTTGTTGGGGCATCTCTTGTTTCCATCCTATACCCCCAAAACATTGGCATCTATCACATGTTTTACAAAAGTTTATAGAATCCCTTACTAGGTTTGGCCAATAAAACCCACTGTCTAAGATCTTTCTAGAAGTCTTTTTCCCACTAAAGTGCCCTCCACAAGACAAGGTATGGCAGGCTGAGAGGATGCTTTGTTGTTCTTCTTCTGGTATGCATCTTCGTATGACTTGGTCAGCACACAACCTCCAAAGATACGGCGCATCCCAAGCATAGAATTTGGCATCGTTCTTTAGCTTTTGAACCTGAAATGTAGACATGGATGGAGGGGTTACTCCACTAGTGATGAAATTAACAATACGGCCGTACCAAGGCTCACGACGAGCAATGGTACACAATGAAGAATCAGGGAATGTTTCAAAAATGGAATTAGAATTGTCACTCCCTGGGTATCATTTGGCAAACGACTCAAATGATCTGCTACGTGATTCTTCGCTCCTGCTCTATCTTTTATCTCCATATCAAATTCCTGTAGGAGAAGGGCCCACCTAAGTAGCCTCAGCTTGGAGTGAGGCTTTGAAAAGAGGTACCTAACTGCTGCATGGTCAGAATACACAACAACTCTAGAATTTAACAAGTAAGGACGAAATTTTTCCAAGGCAAAGACTACGGCAAAAAGTTCCTTCTCAGTAGTGGTGTAATTGATCTGGGCCAAGTCCAATGTCTTGGAAGCATAAGCAATCACCCTAGACATCTTGTTCTCCTTTTGCCCTAACATGGCTCCCACTGCAAAGTTAGATGCATCACAGGAAATTTCAAAGTGTAAATTCCAGTTAGGCGCAGTGAGAATAGGTGGTGTCACAAGCCTAGCTTTAAGTTCATCAAATGCTACCTTACAAGCTTCACTAAAGTTAAACTCTGCATCTTTTTGAAGTAATTGAGATAATGGATATGCAATTTTGCTAAAATCCTTAATGAACCTCCTATAGAACCCTGCATGACCCAAAAATGATCTAATATTTTTAACACATGTGGGGTATGGGAGGGAGGAGATTACTTCTATTTTTGCTTTATCCACCTCAATCCCTTTTCCAGAAATAAATGTCCTAAAACAATTCCTTGATCAACCATAAAATGGCACTTTTCATAATTTAGCACAAGACCTTTTTCAGAACATCTAGCAAGAATTTTATCTAAGCTGTCTAAACATGCATCAAATGATTCTCCATAAACTGTAAAATCATCCATAATACATCCATGCATTGTTCAAGAAAATCAGAAAAAATAGACATCATACAACGCTGAAATGTACCAGGAGCATTACACAAACCGAAGGGCATTCTCCTATATGCAAATGTACCAAAGGGGCAAGTAAAAGTGGTCTTTTCTTGGCCCTCTGGAGCAATGGGTACCTGAAAATAACCAGAGAAGCCATCAAGGAAACAGTAATAAGACTTACCAGCAAGCCTCTCAAGCATCTGGTCAATAAAGGGTAAAGGGAAATGGTCCTTTCTAGTGGCGTCATTTAATTTTCTATAGTCAATACACATGCGCCACGAATTTTGGACTCTAGTGGGAATCAACTCATCCTTCTCATTTTTCACTATTGTGATCCAACTCTTCTTTGGTACAACCTGCACAGGGCTAACCCATTTACTATCAGAAATTGGGTATATAATACCCGCACTCAAAAGCTTAGTGACCTCTTTCTTGACCACATCTAAAATCAAAGGATTCAACCTCCTTTGGGGTTGCCGCTTGGGCTACGACCCCTCCTCTAGCAGAATTCTATGTGTACAAATGTAGGACTAATCCCTGGTATATCTGCTAAAGTCCACCCTATTGCTCTTTTATGTTTTCTCAAAAGGTTTAAGAGCTTCCCTTCATTCTCGTCAGATAACCCATTAGCAATGATCACTGGTAATTGGTTATTTGACTCTAAGAAAACATACTTTAGATTTAAAGGGAGCTCTTTGAGCTCTAGAGTGGGAGGTTGAATTACAGAAGGAACTAATTTTTGAACATCTAAAGTGGCAAGAGTACTTCCCTTTAAAATTTCATTTTTACCACTTGCCTTAACTTCCATGCATTCAAACCTTGGTAGTATGTTCCCTTCTACGGTTGACTCAGCCTCAACCGTGATCTCCTTTCTTTTACTATGTTGCCCTTGGAATAGGTGAGAAGGTGGAGAAGCAGCAAGGGGGTCTTCACATGGCAGAATGTATTGAACTTTTTTTTGGATCACCTTCCCTGCTTCATTGCTTGACTCACCTGAAAACTCAATGAATAACTTCCCCAAAGGGCCATCATAACTGCTCAAAGAAGAAAGAGAATCTAAAGAATAACTAGTCACAGAAAATGTATCAGATTGTGGGGTGCCACGTGTACAATCAACTGACATGCAGTTAAGACATGAGGGATCACCTCCACAAGAGCAAGTAGATGGAAAAGTATATAAAGAAGAGAATGAAGCAAGAGTGTCATCATCAGCATGCAAAAGTTCAGTGAATGAAAAATAATCATCAGAAATGCATCAACAGTAGATTCAGAATTATCATCATCAAACGTATAACCTACATGTTCATCTTCCATGATTACATCTATTGCACTAACCCCAAGTAAAGAATAGTCCTCATATGGATGCTTCATGGCCTCATACATATTAAAATTAACTTTATGATCTCCCACTTCCATAGAGATCGTTCCTTCTTTCATGCTAATCAAAGTGTTAGCAGTTCTCAAGAAGGGACGACCTAAAATGAGAGTGGAATCTTGAGGCATTCCCGCAGCCATATCAAGAACATAGAAATCAGCTGGAATAAGCAAATCTTTCACTCGGACCAAAAGGTCCTCTATAATCCCATCAGGTCGCCTAATAGACCTATCTGCTAATTGTAAGATTACTGTAGTGGGTTGGAGTGTTTTAACACCTAGGGTATGATAAACAGATTTAGGCATGGCATTAATAGCAACTCCTAGATCAAGTAATGCACCCCCTATAGTAACCTTACCAATAGTACATGGGATTGTGAAAGACCCCGGGTCTTGACACTTGACTGGGATTTGGGGTTTAAAAAGAGCAGAAACATTAGAGCTCACTTGAACTCTTTCATTTGGTCTAAATCTTCTCTTGTTTTACAAAGTTCTTTCAAAACTTTTGCATATTTAGGCACTTTTCTTACCAACTCTAACAAAGGAATATTAACTTCTAACTTGGTAAATAAATTCAATGCCTCTTCATTAGTTTTAACTTCCATGACCTTCTTACTTAGCAAATATGAATTAGGAAAGGGAAGATCACTATACTTACCCCCTTACCTTTTTGGGTGGAGATGGCTTTGTTAATTGCTTCTTCCTTCTCCTTTTGTTCCTCTTTTTCTGTTGGTTCCTCTTGTTGCTCCTTCTTCTTTTCTTCAACTTTTTCCCACAGTCTAGTTTCTTTGGAGCTCTCAGAAAGCTTGAGTGGTGACAAAGGAGGACTTTCACAGACAATTTCTTCAATTTCTTCATCATCTTCCTTGTCTTCAAATATGACCTTTTTGCGACTTCTAAGGCTTATGGCATTCAGTGACTTAGGATTGATCACTGTGTTAGAAGGCGTCGCTCCACTTGATCTAGCCTGTTCATCACTCTTCTTGTTAGACAACTGAGTGACAAATGAGTTCAGGTTGTCATGCTTTACTTCCATTTGTTCAAACTTGTTCATGATATTGGTGAAGCATGAGTCAACGTGTGAGGCGACGGCCTTGATTTTATCGTCAGTGATACTACACTCTTGGTCAAATTTTGCACCAATATCTGAGAACCCTTTCACTAGAAGCTATTTAATCTCATCATTGCTTGAAGAGGGTGCACCTTGGCTAATGGGAACCATGGCATTGGTGGTGTTCTGTTTTGGTGCTTGGCTAGGTGAAGCCGCTTGAAAATTTAAGTCTTAACCACCATAAGAATTTCCTCCTCTAGAAGGATAGTTCCCTTGACTTTGCCCACTGCTAAACCCTTGAGTATTCTGATTACCGCTATTCCCATATCTGAAGTTAGGGTGATCTCTCCAACCAGGATTATATGTATTGGAGTAAGGGTCCCTTTGTTGGTATTACCCAGGTCGTGCTTAATACATTGCATTCACATCTTCATATTGACCAGGGCAATCTGTTGATATGTGCATAGGGGAATCACAGAATGTACAACTAGCGCATACCATAGCTAGCTGTTGAGTGGGTGATTGTGGAGATTGGATGTTTAGTCCATCCACCCTCTTGGCTAGTGCAGACAGTTCATGCACCACTTTCACCGATAATGGATCTCGATCTGCTGGAGATATCTCTTTTACTGCTCGGGTATCCCTTGTGGTAATGTTCTTCCTACTCAAGGAGAGCTTCTTGATCAACTCCATTGCTTCATTAGGGGGCATGTCTTCTATGGACCCATTAGCAGCTGCATTGAGCATTTTTGCATCTTCATCAGTTAACCCATAAACAAAAGATTGGACCAGGTGCTCCAGCGGCATTTGATAGTTTGGACATTTTGCTACCATATCCTGAACACGTGTCCAATATCCCTAGAATGTTTCACCCTCTTCTTGCCTTGAAGATGCAATTTCTTTTCTTGCTGCAGCGACTTTGTTTGAAGGATAATATTTTTCAATAAAGTGCTTCTTCAAATTATCCCATGTTTGGTAAGCATCTGAGGTGTACCTTGGCAAACTCATATACCAAACCTTTGCCTTCCCTTCCAGAGTGAGATGAAAAACCTTCCACATGACTTCTTCAAGTTTAGCCCCCACGGGCTTCATTGTCATGCAATGCATGTGGAGAGAGCTTAGATGTGTATACGGGTTCTCACCTGGAAGACCATGAAATTTTGGAAGTGAGTGCACAAGAGAACCTTTAATTTCAAAATCAGTAGTAAAAGTAAGAGTAGCACCAACCAAAGATTCAAAATTATCATCAAATTGATTCAATTGTTTAATAGACTTTTTGGGTTGATCTACTCCATTATTACCTTCTTCATTCCTTTCCCTATTGTCCATCCTATTATCCCCGTTATCCTCTTCGGCCATTTCTTCTATTGCTAGTTCTCTTTCTCTTTCTTGGTTAGTCTTAATCACTTCCTTTTTGAGTTTTCTTATTTTCCTAAGAGTTCTTTCAATTTCTAAATCCAATGGAATTAGGTCTCCTCTAGAACTTCTTAGCATGCACAAAACAAACAAACAAAAGAAAGAAAACAAACAGAAAAAACAGTAAAACAATCAAACAAAAAGGATGCAATCTAAATGCTAAAACAAGAATAAACTACTTAGAAACACAAAACCAAAAAACACAAACGAAAACACAAAGACAATTAAATTGAACTTAAACTATGCAATTCCCGAAGGAATCACGCGAAGACAACCTGTTTCGTGAAAATCTAGCACAATTACAAAAAGAACCAAAATGGCTCCCCGGCAACGGCGCCAAATTGATGAACGCAGCCTTGTTGCGAGGCCGGCACCAATCAAATTAATGCTAGAATGTGCAGCTAGTGGCACAACCTAGGTCGAATCTCTCTCGCGGAGCCTATGTATTAAATTGTCAATTATGTAAGATGTTCACAAAAATATGGATGTCTTTTAGGAATTTTATCAAACAGTTGGTGTGCAAGAAGAGTAAATGTATCTAAAAGAAACTAGAACTAAATTTTTTTGTGATTTTTCAATATTTCAAAGCAAGTAAAAGTGAGGTGAATGTGATGTGATGAATATGCTTTGTTGGAGAATGCGTTGGGCTATCCTTGCTATCAAAAAGTGTGGAGTTAATCAATGAAAGGCCATTTCCTAAAGTAGTTTAGTGACCACTAAACCTAGGTAAATTAATTAGAGAATGCAATTAACCAACCGAACAATTCACAAGCCTAATCAAATACCATGAATGAAGCAAATGGGAAATTTAATATAGATAAGAATTCAACTCAACAAATACCATTGTCATTTGAGTAACTTCCACAATGAATCAAAACTACAATAAGATTTAACCAAATCCAATGTAATCAAAACCCACAATGGGAGAATGAAAATACAAATCACAAATCTATATCAATACCTAATATCCAACTACAACCAAGTTATGTTCCACAACCATGGAACCACAATCAATACAAATCCATCAAAATCAACAAGATAATAATGAATCTATAAAGGGAAGTAGAAGGAAAACAAGAAAAACTCCCTAGTAAGTGCCAAAGCTCAAGCCCTAATCATCCTCCTCCAAAGCACTAGAAGTTTAGCCACTCATGGAGATGAAGAATGCTCCACCAAGCTTCTCCAACCCGTGCCCAGCCATGGATGATGATGAATGTTGTAGAAGAAATGAGTGAGAATGGAGGTGGAGTGAAGAAGATGAAGAGGGAATGAAAATGGAGACTTGGAGATGAGAGGAAGGTGAGAACTTGGAGAAAAGATGATGTGTTGATGATCCCCCTTAGCCTCCTCACTTAACCCTAATGTATTGGGGGCAAATTAGGTTTGATTGGGGTGAGTGGGGCCCACCAATTCGGCCCAAAAATGATTTTCTGATAAAAAAACACGGGCTTATCTGATGTGGCTCGCTGCAGCGAGCAGACATGGCCATTTCAATCAATTCTGCTCGCGCGGTGAGCAGAATTGAAAACTTGTCATTTTTGCTTGGTTTTTGCCTGGTTCTTCTCCCTCGCTTGCATTATGGCTCCCAAATGTTGATCTTCTTGCTAATCTTCCTCTAGATAACCTACAAAACATCCAAAAACACTTGTGAAAATTCCAATCATGAACTTAAATTTGCACAAATGCTAAGGTTATGAAATTAACACAATTTATGCAATAAACTCATGGAATTAGCAAGAATTAAATCCAACACTCATATGAATCAATATACCATGAAAGCATGCATTTGGACACAATAATCACAATAAAACCTTGCCAAATGATACGAAATATTATGATTAGAATGAGTGTTATCACTAAGCAAGCAATCCAGTCTCAACAGAATCACATACGACCCAAAGGGTTATCATACGTCATCTCCAATATTCCACTCACTCTCGGTACCTGAGCACCCTCAGATATCCCTCACGAGTACGTCCAGCATCTTGATTCCCGTCATTGGCCCCCCGTTCCGGCCAACCTCCGATTGGCTCACCTCCTCCTTGGAGAACACCGCTTACAGGGCTTCCAGCAGCCCTCAAATATCATAGCTCTCTCCCACTAAGGCAACCTCCCAAAGAGCGGCTCGCCCGCCCGGAGTACCTTAGGCACGTCTTAGCCGCACACGGCCCAATACAGGTAACAAACTTGCCTAACGACTCCGATAGACGTCACCATGACGAACTACGTGGACTTTGATCCCTCCCGAAGGGTACGTAGGCACCTAGGTGCATCACCTAAGGATATGTCCCCCAAGGTTAAGAACCCTTGCGGTCCTAAATTCACATTACAATTGTCTGAGCCAAAAATGACAGTTACAGTGGCGCCCACCGCGGTCTTATTCAGACCACAATGCCTTGCGCACTCTGCCGCTAAACGGCATTTCTTTTTCGGGGAGTAGGAGTATACACCTAACACTCAGAAACCCGTACTTGTTTTTGTTTTGATCTTCAATACAGATACAGGACACAATACATCATGACCGACTCGAACGTCCCCACAACCACGACTGACGCCAGCGCCCTGAGACGTAGCGCGAGGAATTGACAGGGAACGGCCGAACCGTTCACAACTGAGGCAGGCAGATCAAACGCGACTCAGCCTCAGAGCTCCTCAAAAATGCAGGTAGCCGTCACAGAAACCGTGGTCCAGAACCCAACGTCTAGAGAGGAAACTTGCCCTCAACACCCGTATGGCATGCCGCACGTCCCTTGCCCCTTAACTGGTGGTCAAGAGATGACAGAGCCAGCAAGGAACTCACGGGACGCTGAGATCGCCCACCTCGATGTAGAAGTAGCAGCTCTACGCCAACAGTGAGGGGAAGAGAACAAGAACCTCGCCCCAGCAAATGTGAGCACTCAGCTACCATTAGTGCCACACGTTGCGACGGCAGGGACCTCTAGCGACCCTACCGGCTTGCCTGCAATTCAATTTGGGACCTTACCAATAGAGTTCACGCGGTTGTTACTAACGGCGGCACCACCCCCAACGGTGATCCCACCTGGACCAACCATGGTCACCGGACAGGCAGCACGGCCCGTTATGAACTATCCATGACCACCAGTCCCAAACTACCCTCCATGGTCCTACCTCCATATGCCATGGGCTGCGGCCTACAACCCGTACGCAGCCGCCGGTGCAAATGCCTACCAGTGGCCTGCGATCGATTTCCAGGGAAAGGGGAGACACCCCTTCACCTAGCAAGTCATGAATGAACACGTTCCCATGGGCTTCAAAATGCCCTTCCACATAGAACCTTATGGTGGAGAAACCGATCTGCGGGACCACCTGAATACCTTTAACTCGGCCATGTCGATACTGGGTATGATGGACGGCCAATAGTGCCGGGTCTTCTCATCAAATCTGAAGGAAGCCGCCTTGAGATGGTTCTCCTTGCTGCCCACCAAGTCGATCCACAGCTTCGAACAACTAGCTCAGAACTTCCTTACACAGTTCGCCAGTAGCAAAGAGTACCAGAAAAACGAAGACTTCTTCATCGGTTTCCAGCAGGAGGAAGGAGACACCCTGCAAGCCTTCTTGGCCCGCTTCACCAAACTCTCGCTCCAAGTCCGAGGCCTCCAGGACGCCGTCCCCATCTTTGTCATAAAGCAGGGTCTTCGATACTCACAGTTCTACGCGGAACTGAACAGGTGCCCTGTCTCCACCTTACAGGAACTCATGGACCGTGCGGAATGGTTCATTCAAGAGGAGAACGCTCAGTTCGCCAAGGAAAAGATGAGGAATTTCCTGATAAGCAGGGCTGATATGGAATGAGCAGAGAAGAAGAAAGAAAAGATAGGAACCGAGAACCAAACCCCCAAGGAAAAAAGCGGTAGGAAGAGGTCACCTCCTCGACCACGGATGCCTCCCCGAGGACGGTTCACGAGCTACACTCCCCTCAACAGATCTCACGTTGGGGTGTTGGAAGAAATTTATCATTCTGACATGCTCACATTCCCCCCGCAGGTCAAAAGGCGAAAAACGGGAAGACCGGTGGACAAGTCCAAATACTGCCAATTCCACAAGGATTACGGACATGAAACCAACGACTGCATCCACCTAAGGGATCAGATCGAGGACCTAATTTGGAAGGGACAACTCGACTGGTTCATAAAGGAGGAAAGCAGGGCCAATACCGAGCACCCTCGAGAAGTCGACGGCCAAGTGCCTACCCGCGGGGTCATCGACGTCATAGCAGGCGGACTACAGCGAGGGACCTCTTCCCTACCGCAAAACATGAAGAGGATGGAACGCTCCATACTCGCCCTAGACTACGCTCCAAAGCACAAGAAGAGGAGCGAGACCAAGGGAGACCCCATCACCTTCGACCTCACTAACCTATAGGGACCAGTCCACGCTGACCCCATGGTAGTGACCGCGATTATCGCCAACTACGAAGTCAAGAGAGTCCTGATTGACCAAGGATCCTCAGCAGACGTTCTCTACTTCGACACCTTCAGAAAGCTCGGGTTGAACGAGGCCAGCTAAGGCCCTTCCCCGGCAAGCTCATAGGGTTCTCAGGAGCCCAGGTTCCAGCAGAAGGAATCATCACTGCCCGAACAACAATGAGAACTTTGCCAAAGGTTGCGAGCCTTGATGTAGACTCATCATTGTCTCAGCATCGTCAGCATACAATGCAATCCTAGGGCGACCGTCCCTAAACAAACTCAGAGCTGTAGTGTCTACCGCACAGCTCACAATGAAGTTCCCAACACCCCGCGGGGTTGGAGAAATCATGGCGGACCAGAAACTGGCGCGAGCATGCTACGCAGCTAGCCTAACAAAGACCGTCAAGGTCGCCCGCCTTGGTCCCAAAGAATCACGCGAGGAACCTCCCGAGGCTAAAGAGTCAGGAGGAAAGAAGCTAGAGTCCGCCTGCCCGGACCTAACCTCTGCTTAAGACTCCGAAAGCACGTTGCATTATCACGTTACCTTTAAGTCAAGTCATATGTGTCTCTACTTTGAATTTAGGATTTTCAGCTAGGCCAAGGCTCGCCTGACTTAGGCAATCCGAATGTAAACATTTTGCTTACCTTCAGCCTACCTAAGGCTAGCCCGACTGAGGTTGCACGAATGTATTCATTTTGTTTATTATTAAAAGCACTCCTTTTCAAGTAGAGACAAGACTTCAACTCTGCAAAGTACTCGCGTAAGTCCTATCACAGGACGTCGGGCTCGACTGCCCCAAGAAAACGCTAAGCGCCCCCTGGGCTAAGCTAAAATTTCCCCAAATGCGCGGTAACAAGACCCCTTTGGTGCGAAAACCATAAAATGAACGTTCGACGAAGCATGCTAGCAACACGCAAACAAACCGTCCTGATCACACGGTGCTCATGCAAAAAAATCTTTTTACTTAGACGTAAAGAGATAACCGCAAAAGAGAAATTGCAAACACACACAACTTTTTACCCCGAAGTGAAAAGGAAAGCAGGAAAAAACTCTTTGCAAAAAATCATTCTCATTAATACCAAAAATGAGAGCGCGTCCGCCCATTACAAAGGGTAAACACCCTAAAATTTACATAAGCCTAATCTTGGGCATCCCCAAGATCTAGAAAAGTCTCGGCCCTAGCCGGCTCCACGTGGTCGACATCTTCTGACGACCCCCGCCTGGTTGCCTCAGCCAGCTGCTGAGAAGTAGGTCAAATCCTTGGAGCTCGCTCGCCGATTCGGGACAACACTTGGTGATCCACCAAAAGATCCATCAATCGACGAAGATAAGCAAGATTCAACGGAGGGTCCGTTTTCGTCCGACCGCGAAGCTCACCCTCAAAAAACTCCAAGGAAGGATGCAAGGAAGCCACACACTCCATTGGGAATCTCTCCTCACGGAGACGCTCGAGCTGCTCGACCGCCAGGAGCATGCCGTACATCCTCTGCGCAGATAGCTCCTCTTGGCGATCGGCGACATCGACAACTTTGCCCTCAGCCGCCAGCCGACCAGAAAGGCTCTCAGTAGCATGACCCTCCGCGTCCCGCAGGGCCTCACGGAGCGAACGCAGCTCTTGCTGACGCCTCTCAACGTCATCTCGACGGACGACCAGCTCCTTACGATTCCTCTCCAACTCTGAGCGAAGGAACGAAACCTTTGCAGGGTGACCAGCTTCGGCCCTAAGACGGGCGACCTCCTCAGTCAAGGACTTAACCTCGCGTCCTTGACCCTCACACTCCAGCTTCTTGGCAGACAGTTGCTCTCGCACGTCCGCAAATCGCTTCTGGGAGACCTCCAGAGCCCGGCTTTTAGATGCCGCAACACCGGAAAACTAATCCCGATCGCAACGAATCTCCTCATTTAAGAAGCGCGCACATACACAGCGGAGTCAGGAACACAAACCTATCACTAAACGAGGAAAAAACGAAGACGAGGGAACTTACCACACGCTTCTCCCACTCAAGACCAACTTGGTGGAAGTTGGCTAACACCTCAGTAACCCGACTGAAGCCTCGAACAGCAATATTCAGGGGCAAAGTATCCAGCCGACTAGCTTCCCTCTCCCGCATCTCCACGGGGAAGCACGTGCCCAATGCCACCAGCTCAAAAGCCAATCCCCCTCCGGTGGCCCAAGGGGTTCAGAAGGACCGGCAGTCGACCCAAGAACAACATCTCTCGTGGCAGCCGCTTGACTCGCCACTTCATTCCCTCCGTCTGTGAGGGCTCTGGCCTCCACGGCCGCATCACCAGACTCCGTAACCTCCACAGCCGCAGGACCTCCCACCGCAATCTGAGGCACGGAAGAGTCTCGGGAAGAGTCCTCGACAACCACCCTAGCCCTCTTAGCAGGAGGCTGATTCACCCCTTCAATGGGGCTGAGAATAGGAGGACGGGTAGAAAGAATTACCCTCATAGGTGATTGACGAACGGCGGCAGAAGTGGTAACCGAGGTAGGAACAGTGGCAGAAACAGGAACAGCATCCTCCGCCGGAGCCTCTACCTGTGCATCCTCCCGGTTAGTACTCTGTCGTACGACCTGCGGAGACAGTCGCAAGTCAACCCCAATAGGATGCTTCTTGGGACCACCTTCCCTGCTTTCGGCTAACTCTGCCGCAAAAGATCCCCTCCTTTCCCCTTCCCGGGGTCCGCTCGCACCAACCTTTCCGTCTTTCTTCCTCCTCTCCTTCGGAATAATCTCTTGACGACGCTCCCCCTTGGAAGACGGAGGAATAGGAAGTCGCCTTTCCCTCTCGCCACTAGTAGACACCATAGCAGGTACCACAACTGGGACATCGGCGGCTCCCCCGGTGACAAGCCCTGTTGACCATTTTTCCTCCCCCGCTCCGGCCAGTATCGCGAGTCCGAACCAGAGGAGGAGGAGGAGGAGGGGAAGAGGAAGGAAGATCTTCCAAATCAGTGAAATCAAAGGGGTAGTAGCTGTAATCGTCACCTCCCCGGCCATTGCGAAGATTCAATTTGACAAGAAGCAGGGATCAAAAAAGGCAAGAGCAGATGAAACATGGGCAACGGAGAAAGGTGAATGCAAAAGTAAACTCACAAACTTTCAAACGTTGGACATTTATAGGGCTCCCAGAGGCGCGAAGATTCAAAAACTTTGACCCCTCGAATCCCGCAACGGATAAAACCCCTTATCCTCTACAATCAAACCCAGCTGCAACCTCTCACTTCAACCGCACACGTGGAAAGAAGCAAAGGACGAGATGCACAGTCAGGGCAAAGGAGACGTAAAGACCAAAAAGCCCCCGAGAACCCAAGAGTCGCCTCGAGACACTTGAGGGCTTTTTCGCAAAACTCTCCACCCAGGCTAATGATGGTTACCCTCGGAAACGAACCCGCATTCAATGAGGGAAAAACGGCGGCAAAACGCTTTAATGACAGAAGCACCCGTTCAAGCTCTAACGCGTGGCACCTGCAACAAAGCTTGCTCCCTCAACAAATAGCCGCCAGCAAGGAAACCATCGTCAGCCACTAACCTCGGACGAACATGGCCAGAGGAGAGCTCTTCGAAAAATGACTAAAGCAGCCCCTAACCTTTGGATTTCCCTTACTAGCCCTTGAAGGGTATTTTGGGAAATGCCTCTCTAAGCAATGATGACTCCACCTCGGTAAGTCGCGTACTTCCTACAGAGACGGCTCAGAAACTTGCTGAGGAAGCCAAACGACCAGCCACCCAAAATGAGACGCGTGTCCTCTCCAAGACACCTCTTTTTCTATGGAACGATGTGAGAGAGCCAACTTCGTGTGTCGGACGGCCAGCTCCCATACCCGCGACTCAAAGCGGATGAGCTATTCCACGAATAGAGGCAGCAAAAATCCCAAGTGTCTTCCAAGCAATGGAACTTAAGTCCACGGGCGTCCGACACCCGTAGACTTGGGGGACTTATGTAACTTCGAAATATTCCACCTTGGGACACGTGGCACTGGCGTTCTAGAAGCACGGCCCCAGCACCCGCTGGAGACACGTGGCACCACTCATCCATCCATTACGTGGCCCTCGCCCACGTCACCACACGGAGTCTCCCCACAACCAGACATGGGATCTCCACAAGCCGCGTGGGACGACCCACGTCCCACGAAATCGTGGGTCGAGCACGATCTCCCCACACGCCAGTATAAATAGCCCCTCACCCGGGGAACTAAGCAAGCAATCTAGTCTCAGTAGAATCACATACGACCCAAAGGTTTATCATACGTCATCTCCAATATTCCACTCACTCTCGGTACCTGAGCACCCTCAGATATCCCTCACGAGTACGTCCAGCATCTTGAGCCCCGTCATTGGCCTCCCGTTCCGGCCAACCTCCGACTGGCTCACCTCCTCCTTGGAGAACACCGCTTACAGGGCTTCCAATAACCCTCAGAGACCATAGCTCTCTCCCACTAAGGTAACCTCCCAAAGAGCGGCTCGGCCGCCTGGAGTACCTTAGGCACGTCTTAGCCGCACACGGCCCAATACAGGCAACAACCTTGCCTAACGGCTCCGATAGACGTCACCATGACGAACTACGTGGACTTTGATCCCTCCCGAAAGGTACGTAGGCACCTAGGTGCATCACCTAAGGACAAGTCCCCCAAGGTTAAGACCCCTTGCGGTCCTAAATTCACATTACAATTGTCTGAGCCAAAAATGACAGTTACATAAACTATATGTATGTGTGTGGTTGAATATATGTATGAATATGGATACAGGACTTCTGCATGTGATTACGATAGATCACCCGCACTGAAGTGCGTGATCAATATGTAAACTATATGTACGTGTGAGTGAATATGTGTATATATATAGACTTAAGCGGTGCTGAGCGAACCATGGATTACAAGCTTATTAGGCCACCAAAAATGGATGGCCACGTATATAATGTATATTGATTTTATTAGAAAAGGTAGATATGAACAGGTATAAATGTTAATCAGGGATTAGAGACTTACGGGACAGGGGAAATCCTACCTCCCGTGCCGGTCACGGACTTTCGAAACGGGGTCGTGACAGAAAACATGATATTCATTTTTCTTTATTTAATTAGTTTTCACCAATGAGTATTTCGAAAACTTGATATTCATTTTTCTTTTTTTAATCATTTTTCGTCGATGAGTGTTTGGAAAACTTGATATTCATTTTTCTTTTTTTAATCAGTTTTCGCCGATTGGTGTTCCGAAAACTTGATATTCATTTTTCTTTTTTTAATCAGTTTTCGCCGATGTGTGTTTCGAAAACTTGATATTCATTTTCCTTATTTAATCAGTTTTCGATGATGACTGTTTCGAAAACTTTATATTCATTTTTATTTTTTTAATCAGTTTTCGTCGATGATTGTTTCGAAAACCTGATATTCTTTTTTCTTTTATTAGTAACTTTTCACTAATGAGTGTTTCGAAAACTTGATATTCATTTTTCTTTTTTTAATCATTTTTCACCGATGAGTGTTTCGAAAACTTGATATTCATCTTTCTTTTTTTAATCATTTTTCGTCGATGAGTGTTTCGAAAACTTTATATTGTTTTTTCTTTTTTTAATCAGTTTTCGCCGACTAGTGTTTCGAAAACTTGATATTTATTTTTCTTTTTTTAATCAGTTTTCGCCGATGAGTGTTTCAAAAACTTGATATTCATTTTTCTTTTTTTAGTAAGTTTTTGCTAATAAGTGTTTCGAAAACTTGATATTCATTTTTTTTAATCATTTTTCACCGATGAGTGTTTCAAAAACTTGAAATTCATTTTTCTTTTTTTAATCATTTTTCGCCGATGAGTGTTTCGAAAACTTGATATTCATTTTTCTTTTTTTAATTAGTTTTCACCGTTGACTGTTTCGAAAACTTGATATTCATTTTCCTTTTTTAATCAGTTTTCGCGGATGAGTGTTTCGAAAACTTTATATTCATTTTTGTTTTTTTAATTAGTTTTCGCCGATTAGTATTTTGAAAACTTGATATTCATTTTTCTTTTTTTAATCAGTTTTCGCCGATGTGTTTCGAAAAGTTGATATTCATTTTTATTTTTTTAATCAGTTTTCGCCGATTAGTGTTTCGAAAACTTGATATTCATTTTCCTTTTTTAATCAGTTTTCGCCGATGAGTGTTTCGATAACTTTATATTCATTTTTCTTTTTTTAATCAGTTTTCGCCGATTAGTGTTTCGAAAACTTGATATTCATTTTTCTTGTACTAATCAGTTTTCGCCGATGAGTGTTTCGAAAACTTGATATTAATTTTTCTTTTTTTAATAAGTTTTCGCTAATGAGTGTTTCGAAAACATGATATTCATTTTTCTTTATTTAATCAGTTTTCTCTGATTAGTATTTCGAAAACTTGATATTCATTTTTCTTTTTTTAATCAGTTGTAGCCGATTAGTGTTTCGAAAACTTGAAATTCATTTTTCTTCTTTTAATCAGTTTTCGTCGATGAGTGTTTCAAAAACTTGATATTCATTTTTCATTTTTTAGTAAGTTTTCGCTAATGAGTGTTGCGAAAACTTGATATTCATTTTTCTTTTTTTAATCATTTTTCACCGATGAGTGTTTCGAAAACTTAATATTCATTTTTCTTTTTTTTATCATTTTTCGCCGATGAGTGTTTCGAAAACATGATATTCATTTTTCTTTTTTTAATCATTTTTCGGCGATGAGTGTGTCGAAAACTTGATATTCATTTTCCTTTTTTTATCAGTTTTCGCAGATGAGTGTTTCGAAAACTTTATTTTCATTTTTGTTTTTTTAATCAGTTTTCGCCGATTAGTGTTTTGAAAATTTTATATTCATTTTTCTTTTTTGATGAGTTTTCGCCGATGAGTGTTTCGAAAACTTGATATTCATTTTTATTTTTTTAGTATGTTTTCGCTAATGAGTGTTTCGAAAATGTGATATTCATTTTTCTTTATTTAAGTAGTTTTCACCGATGAGTGTTTCGAAAACTTGATATTAGTTTTTCTCTTATTTCGCTCATGAGTGTTTCGAAAACTCTATGTTCGTTTTTCTTTTTTTAATCAGTTTTTACTAATGAGTGTTTCGAAAACTTGATATTCATTTTTCTTTTTTTAATCATTTTTCGCCGATGAGTGTTTCGAAAACTTGATTTTCTTTTTTTCTTTTTTTAATCAGTTTTCCCCGATGAGTGTTTCGAAAACTTGATATTCATTTTCCTTTTTTAATCAGTTTTCGCAGATGAGTGTTTCGAAAACTTTATTTTCATTTTTCTTTTTTTAATTAGTTTTCGCCGATTAATGTTTCGAAAACTTGATATTCATTTTTCTTTTTTTAATCAATTTTCGCCGATGAGTGTTTCAAAAACTTTATATTCATTTTTCTTTTTTTAATAAGTTTTCGCCGATCAGTGTTTCGATAACTTGATATTCATTTTTCTTTTTTTAATCAGTTTTCGCCGATAAGTGTTTCGAAAAGTTGATTTTCATTTTTCTTTTTTAAGTAAGTTTTCGCTAATGAGTGTTTCGAAAACTTGATATTTATTTTTCTTTTTTTAATCAATTTTCGCCGATGAGTGTTTCGAAAACTTGATATTCATTTTTCTTTTTTTAGTCATTTTTCGCCGATGAGTGTTTCGAAAACTTGATATTTATTTTTCTTTTTTTAATCAGTTTTCGCCGATGAGTGTTTCGAAAAACTTGATATTCATTTTTTTTCAATCATTATTCGCCGATGAGTGTTTCGAAAACTTAATATTCATTTTTCTTTTTTTAATTAGTTTTCGCCGATTAGTGTTTCGAAAACTTGATATTCATTTTTGTTTTTTTAATCAGTTTTCGCCGATGAGTGTTTCGAAAAGTTAATTTACATATTGATCACATGCCTCAATGCGTGTGATCCCGTATTTTCACACAAGCAAGTATTCAATCACACATACATATAAATTTACATATTGACTACACGCTCAGTGCGTGTGATCTATCCTATTCACATGCGGAAGTCACATTCATATATATATATACACATGTTATTCGTCATATCATAACCTATATTCCCAACAATAATACCAATCTTTAATCTGTATGAAGCCGACAATTCTAGAGTGTGACATATACATATATATATATAGCAACTGTACAAAACAATGATATACCAAAAGAATCATATACATATACATCCTGACAAAATACATATATCAATACTACCCACGCGAACAATGTGTGCGGCCTCTAAGTCTGTCCGCCTCCCTGAGATGAAGTGGAAGCGCTCCCTATGCCTATACCACTTGTGTCTGTAACATTTAACATTGGGGTGAGTCAAACGGACTCAGTGAGAGGCTTTCCCATCCCTGGTGTAGTATCGGGTACCACTACAACGGGGGAAGGGAGCCAATCACAATCACATACGCATATAACAGATTTTGAGATTTCATATATTAAGTGGTCAGGCAGTTAGCATATATCATATTCACAATAAAGAATTTAAAGCATGGTTTCACATACGTTCAAATTCATAGATACATCTTATCATGATTTAACATATAATTCCATGTGGTCATCCGTATTCAATTAACCGTAATCATAAACTGGCCCGAAGGCATATCTTCGTTAGGAGAGAATATGGCCCGGAGGCAATATCTCACGTGAGCGATATAGGAACCTAGTTGATCATTCTAGGAACCCCTGGTCCCAAGACTTTACTTGGAACATTATTCTGGCTCCAAGACTTCACTCGGAGCATAGCCGGCGACTAATCTGACCTCGGTTTACCCAAGGCAATAGCCACAATGTGGTGTACTCATATACTTGCATTTCTGTGAGTTTGACTCAAGATAACAGACTCAATCTACCCGGACCATCCGTGATAGACTCGGTTCCCGCGTTTTACCATAAATGACCCATATGGACCACTACTTATTCATTTTACTTCTTCTTAGGCAAATCTAAGTTTCCAAGTGGTTTTCCTAGATCGGAATCTCCCGGTTTAAAACAAGGTCACCTATGTTTATTTTCTTTAAGGATTTACATACATAACCACACTTTTCAGATAATAATCAATGAGGATTGTTTCTAGTACCACAAGACCCTCACAAATAAAATTGACTCGATCCTATCCCGATATCATATAGGTCCCGAGGACCTTCTTTCCATATAAGGCTCCTTGAGCCACCATCGCTTTTACAGTTCACAAATACACATGAAGCATGTTATCACATATATTATAATTTAGGAGCAACAATAGCATGTTATCTAATATACGGTTCCTACAAGTAGGCAAGAAGGCAAACCATCTATCCATATCCGCAGTCAACCCTATAGGACAAGGATAGGAGAGCCCCTCACCTGTTTGGCCCCTCTGATCGGCTCTCGGTGTGCCCGAAGGTCCACTCACTGTATGGTGCCCTATACACATATACTTGAGAGATTTAGAAACTTGAAAATTCGACTATTATCGGGTACATGTAACGTTAATGCTCATGTTCTCTCTAATTAATTCCATAGACTAGTTGTTGGCTTGGAATGTCCCCAACTAGTTTTCGGAACACCTAGCATGCTTCTATTCGTGTCCGACCCTTGCTTAACCACACTATTCGGAAGCCTTGAGTTGGGAATGCAAGGTTACCCAATTCCACCTCTATGTGTCCATATAAAATTCCCATTACCCAAGTCTTGAATTTATGGCTCAAGAGAGTCATAAATTCTACTTGTCCAAAATTTCCATTTACCGAAATAACTTTCAACACTTTACCTACATATGCATACACATATCCGGACACGCGTAAAATTGGAAAATTGTCTCTTTTTCCCCGAGTTGGGTTCCGATGAGACGGTGAGTACTCGGGTTTTAATCCCTCGTATATTCCAATAATTTTTAACAATTATATAATTACCATTCAACCTTTCAATGCACCCCGAATCAGTCCACAACACCCTTAAACATTACCAATCATATTTTCCTACTAGTTTTCCTACCCAGATAAATTCCATCAAATTAGTTCCGGTTCCTAAGCTTCCAACTCACTCCCCAACATGCAAATACTTCAATTTAGGTTCCAGAATACCCAGATTTAATCAAATGGGGTCTTTCCAAAAATCCCTAAAATTGATAAAATTGGGCTTTGAGAGTTTCGGGACTTCTCACCTCGATTCAACCGGTTAGAAGGACGATATGGAGTAGAGGAGACTCCCAGCCACCCTCTCCGGTGAAGAGACGGTGTTTTCCGGTGAGTTTTCCGGCGTGGGAGCTCTCTCCCTTTGCTTTCTCTCTCTAACCCGTAACTCTCTCTCTCTCCAGCCACAACGACGGCTACTAGCTCCGGCGGACGGCACGGCGTTGCTCTGGCTCTGGCTCGCACGTCTGGCTCCCCTTCTGTGCGTCTTCTCTGTCGAGCTTTGCCCTCTCTCCGTGCGTGCGTTCTTCCTCTCGCGTGCGTCTCCCTTTCACGGTTTCTTTACCCCTTTCTTTTACTTATTCCTTTCTTATCTTATATAATATATATATATATATACATATCACAAAAGAAAATCTGGTATTATAATAAATCAGAAAAAAAAAGAATTAAAGAAAAATTTAGGATTTAAACAAATTGTATTAAAAAATAAGTAGTAGTATAGTGTGTATTTATATTTTTTTTATCTCATTTTCCACTTTTAATTTAACTAATTTAATTTAATAAATGATGCTAGTTAAAATATTCTCGGGTATTACAAGTTCCAAGGCTCTACTTATACTCGATTATAATTCTATATATAATTAAAGAGGTAGTAGTTAAGCTAAGGCCTCTTTTGAACCGTGAATTTATTCCTTTATTAGTTAAATGCTCTTATGAACACATGAGTGAAGTTTAGATAAATGAGAATCTATAACCTAAGCTTTTAGAGGTTCTAAATGGCTCGAATGTGTGAAAGTCGAGTATAAGACATTATGGACTTTCAAAAAGAGCAAATAAGACGACGTAACAAACTAAATACCTAGTTCTTGGAAATATTTAGGGGGTGCATGAGCATTAGCATGACACGTGCATGGTAGAAGCTTAGTTACACGTTTCTAAATTGCTTAAGTACATGTGTATAGGGCACCACAGAGTAATAGGAGCTTCAGGTACTCCGAGGACTGATCAGGAGGGCCAACGACGTGAGGGGCTCTCTCATCCCTGCTCCACAAGGGTTGGATGACTATGTGAAAATATGGTTTTCTCTATTTTATGCAATTATTATATGAAATTTAATCACCTGAATAAGTTTGCGTTACGTGTGTGGTTAGTAAGTAAACAGTAAACATGTGAACTATATTTGTTCTTATATGTGTAGGCTCAAGTGTATACGTGTTATTGTGGGTCACTGAGCCTTATATGTTACCGTGGGTAGGATTGAGTCGTAATTTCATATGTGAGAGTTCAGTAACACTAGAAACCAATTGCATTGATCGTCACTGTAAAGATCTTGTTCGTATGGTATGTTGAGGAAACTGAACATAGGTTGTTAAGTGTGAGTGAGAGTGTTGCATAATCAAAAAGGGGGAAACTAGGCCTAACTAATAAACACGTATAATATTCAATTAGTTATTCATAGAGCGTCCTTCAAGGTTAAACATGTTAGTGAACTTGTTTAGGTTAGTCCGGGTAGATCGAGTTGGTCATCCTGGTCGGATAGACGGGATTATGTCGTCAGTAAGCATGCCACATAGTGGCCATTACCTTGGTTCAACTGAGGTCAGACAAGTTGTCGGCTATTACTCTAAGCGTGCTTGGAGTCAGAAAGTTCCTAGTGTGATCAACTCGGTTCAAACATAAGATTGCCTTCGGGTCAGTATTTCTCTTAGCATAATGCGTGAGACAGAAAGTGAATGCCTACAAGTATAAGTGTGTATTATCTATGGAAACACATGATATATATATTTGTGATTGATTTACGTGCAGAGTAATAATTATGTTAGAAGCATGAATTAGGGTAATTAATGTGAATATGATATATTGACTGCCTGATCATATTAAAGGTCGCAATATAATCAGTTTCATGTGCATGTGGTTGTGGTTGCTCCCCTCCCCCAGCTGTAGTGGTACCCGCTGCTACGCCAGGGATGGGGGAGCTCCTCACTGAGTCTGTTCGACTCACCCCCCCTTATTTACATGTTTCAGATGCAGGACATTCAGGTATTCGGAACGCGTCCACTTCTTCTCAAGGAGGCGGACAACTTTGAAGACCGCACGCTTTGTCCGCATGGGTAGCGTATTTTTGGTTATGTAATTAAGTCTTGATGTATATATATGAATCCTTTTTGGGTATAGCTTTTGTAAATATATATATATGTCCTACTCTAGTTTTGTCGGCTTCATACAGATTAAAGTTAGGTCTTGGTGTTTGGGAATTATGCTATGTTATTGTATATATCATGTATATATCTATATGACCTCTGCATGTGACTAGGATAGATCACACGCATTGAGGCGTGTGATCAATATGTTAATTATATATATGCGTGGCTGAATATCTGTTTGTATGGAAATATGGCTTCCGCACATGACTAGGATATATCCCACGGATTGAGGCGTGTGATCAATATGTAAACTGTATGCATGTGTGTGATTGAATATATGTATGACTGCATACAGGACTTCTGCATGTGAATAGGATAGATCACCCGCACTGAAGCGCATGATCAATATGTAAACTATATGTATGTGTGAATGAATATGTGTATATATGTAGACTGAAGCGGTGTTGAGCGAGCCGTGGATTGCACGCTACTTAGGTCACTGGAAATGGATGGCCATACATATTATATATTGTTTGTATTAGAAATGGATAGTTATGAACATGTGAAAATGTTAATCAGGGATTAGAGTCTTACGGGATAGGAGAAATCCTACCTCCCGTGCCGGTCACGGACCTCCGGAATGGGGTCGTGACAAACTTGGTATCAGAGCCTGGTTTACTTTAAACTGTATGAGGCCATAGGTATGACCGGGTGTCGACTTACGCCTCGTTATGAACCCGGGCACAACGTGGGAGTAAAAAGGCACTTGTGGAAGTACCCATGAAATTGTGTCAGCCCTTTCTTTCTACTCTCTTTGATATGAAATATCATCGATATGCGTGTACTTATTAGGTGTGGTCCTTGTGCAGTATAGGGATGCCACCGATCATGAGACATGTTAGGGGAGGAGGGAGAACTCCAGCTAAAGTTGATCAAGAATCAGTTCGAGAGGAGGGACCACCCGAGGCCGAGGTAGAGGCCGTACCCGAGGTCGAGGTAGAGGTCGTGGTTGTGGTTGAGGTAGAGCACAAGTCAGAGGACAAGAGAGGAGACAGTCACCGGAACCTCATATTAAGACAGTGCACCCTCTGTGGCGGAAATGCTCACGGCAGGATTCCAGGAACTAAAAGAAGAGATGACAAGGAAAATATAGAGAGAAGTACGCCGGTTAGTAGTCGGCGAGAAAGAAGAAGAGAGAGTTCCTAGCAATCAAGAGATGGAGGTTGTTGAGGAAGAGAACAGAGAATGGCAACAACCACAGGAAGTGCCTCGTGAGCCGCGAGTAGCACCAAGAGAGTTGCCAATTTCGAAATTCCTGAAGCTTCATCCACCCACTTTCTACGGAACTTGTGAGAAAGATGATATGCAATACTTTGTGAGAGACGTAGTCAGAATTGGGCACATGTTGAGGTGCTCAGGGCACGAGTTGGTAGAATTAGCTTCATTTCAACTGAGGGGAGCTGCTAGAGTATGGATAGAGTCTGTACAGACGAGGTATTCAAGAAGGGTGGCACTAATGACCTGGGAAGATTTTCAGAGGGAATTCCTGGGTCAGTTTTTGTCTGAAGGTACAAAAGATGCAAAGCGTCAGCAATTCGAGGAGTTGTGGATGACGCCTAACATGACCGTGACGGAATATGAATTACTTTTTACGGAACTGGCTCAATTCTGACCTGCGTTGGTTCTTGATGAAGAGGCGAGGATCAAGTGATTCATACACCGTCTCACGGAGCCTTTATTTACTGCCTTGTTACCACAGAGAAGGCAATTCGAGACTTTAGCACAAGCCGCAGACTATGCCAGGATGATTGAGACCAGGAAGA
Organism: Senna tora; assembly: GCA_014851425.1. Lineage (NCBI taxonomy): Eukaryota > Viridiplantae > Streptophyta > Magnoliopsida > Fabales > Fabaceae > Senna > Senna tora. The sequence continues at coordinate 18,453,057 of CM026261.1, read as the reverse complement.
GGTATGGGACGTCTGTTGATCCCAAAGTTAAGTTGATTACGGGCAGTGACAACCAAGGAGGTGGAAGTAAGAAAAGGAAGACTATAGGTGGAGGAGCAGGAAACTCAGGGTTTGCAAGAGGACAATCCTCAACCATTACCCATGAAACAGGTATAAGAAGTAATGTTCAAGGGGGACAGAGAGTGCAAGGGGGTGGAAATGCTGGTAAGACAAGGCCCCAGTGTACAACTTGCGGCAGGAATCATTACGGAGTGTGTCGGAGATTGACAGGTGGGTATTACAACTGCGGCCAGGTGGGCCATATGACTAGAGAGTTTCCAAAGAGAAAAGAAGGTACAAGTGTGAGAAGTAATCCGATGCCAAGGGGTACACCTATTTCAGCCCCACCAGTAAGAACTGTACCACCACAGACAACAAGTACAGGTGCAGCTAGAGGTCGTGGTGCAGGATCTATTGGCAGAGGGCTAAGGGCAGTAGGTGGAGGACAAGCGTGGGTATTTGCACTTTCTCAGCAAGACGCTCATGCATCAAATGCAGTTGTGACAGGTACCCTCATTGTTTGTTCTCTTGAAGCACGAGTTTTGTTTGATTCCGGCTCCATTCATTCCTATGTGTCGCATGCATTTGCCTCTAAATTCAAGAAAAGTTCGTCTAGAATGAAAGAAATAGTACTGGTCTCTACTCCAATGGGAGAATCGGTACAAGTAGAGTATGTGGACGAGTCTTGCATTGTGGAGGTCGATGGCCATGAGACTGTGGTAGACCTTCGGTTGTTGTGCATGGTTGATCTTGATGTAATCCTTGGAATGGATTAGTTGTCGTCTTGCCATGCAGTTGTGGACTGCAGGGCTAAATGTTTGAAATTCAATATGCCAAACGAGGAACCTTTTGTGATATGGGGCGACAGAGCTGCACCGTATCCAAGCTTGATCTCGACGTTGAAGGCATCTAAATTACATGCAAAGGGATGTAAAGGGTATTTGGCTTTGGTCAAGGATACCAAGAAAGTAGTACTTTCACCGACTCAAGCACCGGAAGTACGAGAGTTCTTGGATGTATTTCTAGAAGATTTGTCGGGGTTGCCGCCCGACCGGGAGATTGAATTTGAAATTGAGCTGCAACCTGACACCCAGCCTATCTCCACACCACCTTACCAGATGGCTCTGAAAGAGTTGAAGGAGTTACATACGCAGTTACAATAATTGCTTGACAAGGGTTTTATAAGACCCAGCTTCTCTCCTTGGGGTGCACTAGTCCTTTTTGTGAAGAAGAAGGACGGATCTTTGCGGTTGTGTATCGATTACCGAAAGTTAAACAAGGTGACAATCCACAATCAATACCCACTGCCGAGGATAGATGACCTATTTGATCAGTTGCAGGGTGCGAAGCGATTTTCCAAGATTGATTTGCGATCTGGGTATCATTAATTAAAGATTCGAGAATCAGATATACCTAAGACTGCATTTCGGACCCGATAAGGACATTATGAGTTCTTGGTGATGTCTTTCGGATTAACTAATGTTCCTGCAGCATTCATGGACATGATGAATAGGGTTTTCAAACCATTTTTGGACTGATTTGTCATTATCTTCATTGATGAAATCTTGGTTTACTCGAAAAATTCTGAAGAACATGCAGAACACTTAAGATTAGCATTGCAGAAGTTGAGAGAGGAGAAATTGTATGCCAAGTTCTCCAAGTGTGAATTTTGGCTTGACAAAGTTGCCTTTTTGGGTCACGTGGTATCATCAGAGGGAATCCATGTTGATCCAAGTAAGGTAGAAGTGGTGAAGAATTGGTTCCAGCCTACCTCAGTTACTGAAATTCTTAGTTTCTTAGGCTTGGCTGGATATTATAGAAGATTTGTGCAGGACTTCTCTAAGGTTGATGCGCCCATGACTAAGTTGACACATAATGGGGTGAAGTTCATATGGGATGATAAGTGTGAGCAGAGTTTTCAGAAGCTGAAGATAGCCTCACTACCGCTCTGGTGCTGGCATTACCTGAAGGCACAGGAGGGTATGTGGTATATTGTGATGCGTCGAGGATCGGGTTAGGGTGTGTCTTAATGCAGCACGGCAAGGTGATTGCGTATGTATCGCGACAACTAAGGAAACATGAGAAGAATTACCCGACTCACGACCTCGAAATGGCGGCTGTAGTATTTCCTTTGAAAATATAGAGACATTACCTGTACGGAGAGACTTATGAGATTTATACAGACCACAAGAGTCTCAAATACATTTTCGAGCAGAAAGACTTGAACTTGAGACAACGTCGATGGTTAGAGTTGTTGAAAGACTACGACAGCACGATCTTGTATCATCCAAGAAAGGCTAATGTGGTAGCCGATGCTCTGAGTCGTAAATCCATGGGCAGCCTTGCTCATATAAGTGAAGAAAGAAGACCGTTGATTAGAGAGGTGTACGAGCTAGAACAAACGGGGAATCAGTTTGAGATTGGAAGTTCTAACTCACTTTTAGCTCATTTACAAGCTAAGTCCTCTCTAGTAGAAGAAGTGAAGGTTAGACAGGATGAAGATACCGACCTCAAGCAACTCAGGGATACCGTAACTAAAGAGAAGGGGGATGACATCCGATTCTCTATTGATGGTTTCAGAGTACTTCGGTTAGAGGGACGGTTGTGTATCCCTATGGTTGATAACTTGAAAGAAAGAATTCTTGAAGAAGCACACCGGACAGCTTATACTATCCATCCGGGAGCTAATAAAATGTATCATGACCTGAAACAGCTGCATTGGTGGAATGGCATGAAGAAGGATGTTGCAAACTATGTAGCAAGGTGTTTAGTGTGTCAGCAAGTCAAGGCTGAACACCAGAAGCCTGCCGAAAACATTACAACAGATAGAAATACCTGAGAGGAAATGGGAGAGGATAACGATTGATTTTGTAACGGGGTTACCAAGATCACAACAGGGATTTGATTCGGTTTGGGTGATAGTTGATCGCATGACTAAGTCCGCACACTTCCTACAAGTTAAGACCACTTATGGGGTGAGTCAATATGCGCAGATTTATCTATCAGAAATTGTTAGATTGCACGGTGTGCCAGTGTCCATAATATCTGATAGAGGGCCACAGTTCACTTCCAAGTTTTGGAAGTCATTGCAGGAAGTTTTGGGAACGAGAGTTGATTTGAGTACTGCGTTACACCCACAGACTGACGGGCAATCAGAAATAACCATTTAGATTCTTGAAGGCATGCTTCGGGCGTGTATTATGGATTTCGACGGAAGTTGGGAAAGGTATTTACCTTTGGCTGAGTTTGCATACAACAACAGTTATCAAGCAAGTATCCAAATGGCATCTTTCGAGGCTCTGTACGGTCGTAGGCGCAGATCCCCGATTGGGTGGTTCGAGGTCAGAGAGGCTAGTCTAATCAGCCCAGAATTGTTAAAAGATGCCTTACAAAAGGTGAAGTGCATTAGAGAAAGATTGTTAACGGCTCAGAGTAGGCAGAAATCCTATGCAGATAACTGAAGAAGAGAACTCGAATTCGCCATTGGTGAACAGGTGTTTCTGAGGATATCATCGATGAGAGGCGTGATGCGGTTCGGTAAAAAGGGGAAGTTAAGTCCTCGGTATATCGGACCATTTGAAATCTAGAACGAGTTAGGAATGTGGCGTATCGGTTGGAATTGCCTACGAAATTAGAGTACATCCTGTCTTTCATGTATCGATGCTTCGGAAATATCTTCCCGATCCCTCGCACGTAATCCAATCGCAAGACGTGCAACTAACCGAAAATCTGACATATGAAGAGGAGCCAGTGGAAATCTCAGATCGACAGTTGAAGAAACTCAGAACGAAAGAGATTCCATTGGTTAAGGTTCTGTGGAGAAATCACTCGACCGAAGAAGCTACATTGAAGGTCGAGGGTGAAATGCGCAGGACGTATCCTCATCTATTTCAAAACTAAGGTTAGTATATTGTTTGAAATTCAGTGATCGAATTTCTTAAGGGAGGAAGATTGTAATATCCGAGATATTTGATTTAATTATTATCATTATCATTTAATTTATTTTTCTTTCAAAAAAAAATAAATTAATTTAATGGGTTAAAATAAAATGAAGGGAAAGAAATGGAATTTTAAAATTTCTTGTTTTGGACTTAAATGAAAAGGAGAACTAAAAGGATGGGGAAAAAGGGGATTTAACAACCAATTTTTTTTATATGGAGGCCAAACCGTGTACCCTCTCATAAAAAGCAAAGTATATATATATATATATATATATGGGGGGCCAACCGTGACTCCCTCCCATTACATAACACAACAAATAAAAAAAAAACAGAAAAGAGCATAACAGAACGCGTGAAAGAGAAAGCAAGCAGAGGCACAACGCACGCACAAAACCGAGAAGATGGAGGAAGAGCTTGACGGGTTCTGGCCGGATTTTCGCTGGAAAGCGTGCGTCGGTGCGGAGAAGGTGACCGGACCTCATCTTCAACACCCAACAAGCTTCTATCCGATTAGAATCAAGTAAGAAAGCCCCAAATCTCTCAAACCCCAAGTTGCTAGCTATTACTCTAAGCATGACTTGGAGTCAGAAAGTTCCTGGTGTGATCAACCAGGTTCGTACATGAAATTGCCTTCAGGCCAGTATTTCTCTTAGCGTAATGCGGGAGACAGAAAGTGAGTGCCTACGTGCACAAGTATGTGTTAATTGTGAAACCAAATGAGATATGTTGAGATTGATTTACATGTGGATTAATAAATATGTTAGGAGCATGAATTAGGATTTTAATTGTGAATATGATTTATTGATTGTCTGATCATGTTAAAGATCACAATATAAATCCATTTCATACGCATGTGGTTGTGGTTGCTCTCTTCCCCCAACTGTAGTGGTACCCGCTGGTACGCCAGGGATGGGGGAGATTCTCATTGAGTCTATTCGACTCACCCCCTGTTTACATGTTTCAGACACAGGTGGTTCAGGAGTTGGGAACACGTCCACTTCTTCTCAAGGAGGCGGACAACTCTGAAGACCGCACGCTCTATTCGCGTCGGTAGTTATTTTGATTCTGTATATATGTTGTGATGTATATGTATATATGAATTCTTTTTGGGTATAGCGTTGTACGTTTACATCTGCTGTGTATATATACATATCATACTTGAATTCTAGCATTGTCGGCTTCATACAGATTAAAGTTAGGTCTTGGTGTTGGGAATATATATATATGACTTCCGCATGCGACTAGGATAGATCACAGGCCTTGAGGGGTGTGATCAATATGTAAATTATATATATGTGTGACTGAATACCTGATTGTATGAAAATATGGCTTCCGCATGTGAATAGGATAGATCACACGTATTGAGGCGTGTGGTCAATATGTAAACTATATGCAAGCGTGTGATTGAATATATGTATGACTGTACACAGGATATCTGCATGTGAATAGGATAGAACACCCGCCCTGAAGCGCGTGATCAATATGTATACTATATGTACGTGTGAGTGATTATGTGTATATGTATAGACTAAAGCGGCGTTGAGCGAGCCGTGGATTGCACGTTACTTAGGTCACCGGATATGGATGACCATAAATACTATATATTGTTTGTATTAGAAATGGGTAGTTATAAACATGTGAAAATGTCAATCAAGGAATTAAAGGCTTACGGGATAGGAGAAATCCTACTTCCCGTGCCGGTCACGGACGTCCGATGGGGGGTCGTGACAGTTTCAAAAACGTGATATTCATTTTTCTATATTTATTTAGTTTTCACCGATGAGTGTTTCAAAAACTTGATATTCATTTTTCTTTATTTAATTAGTTTTCCCGATGAGTGTTTCGAAAACTTGATATTCATTTTCTTTTTTTTTTATCAGTTTTCGTCGATGAGTGTTTCGAAAACTTGTTATTCATTTTTCTTTTTTAATTAGTTTTCACCGATTAGTGTTTCGAAAACTTGATATTCATTTTTCTTTTCTTAATCAATTTTCACCGATTAGTGTTTCGAAAACTTGATATTCATTTTCCTTTTTTAATCAGTTTTTGCCGATGGGTGTTTCGAAAACTTTATATTCATTTTTATTTTATTTAATCAGTTTTCATCGATGAGTGCTTCGAAAACATGATATTCATTTTTCTTTTTTTAGTAAGTTTTCGCTAATGAGTGTTTCGAAAACTTGATATTCATTTTTCTTTTTTTAATATGTTTTCGCCGATGAGTGTTTTCGAAAACTTGATATTCATTTTTCTTTTTTTTAATCAGTTTTCGCCGATAAGTGTTCTGAAAACGTTATATTCATTTTTCTTTTTCTTAATCAGTTTTCACCCATGAGTGTTTCGAAAACGTGATATTCATTTTTCTTTATTTAATTAGTTTTTACCGATTAGTGTTTCGAAAAATTGATATTCATTTTATTTTTTTAATCATTTTTCGTCGATGAGTGTTTCAAAAACATGATATTCATTTTTCTTTTTTTAGTAAGTTTTCGCCTATGAGTATTTCGAAAACTTGATATTCATTTTTATTTTTTTAATCAGTTTTCGTCGATAAGTGTTTCGAAAACTTGATATTCATTTTTCTTTTTTAGTATGTTTTCACTAATGAGTGTTTTCGAAAACTTGATATTCATTTTTCTTTTTTTTAATGAATTTTTGCCGATAAGTGTTCTGAAAACTTGACATTCATTTTTCTTTTTCTTAATCAGTTTTCGCCGATGAGTGTTTCGAAAACTTGATATTCAATTTTCTTTTTCTTAATCAGTTTTCAACGATGAGTGTTTCAAAAATGTGATATTCATTTTTCTTTATTTAATTAGTTTTCACCGATGAGTGTTTCGAAAATTTGATATTCATTTTTCTTTTTTTTTTATCTGTTTTCATCGATGAGTGTTTCGAAAACTTGTTATTCTTTTTTCTTTTTTGAATTAGTTTTCACCGATTAATGTTTCGAAAACTTGATATTCATTTTTCTTTTTTAATCAGTTTTCACTGATTAGTGTTTCGAAAACTTGATATTCATTTTCCTTTTTTAATCAGTTTTCGCCGATGAGTGTTTCGAAAAGTTTATATTCATTATTATTTTATTTAATCAGTTTTCATCGATGAGTGTTTCGAAAACATGATATTCATTTTTCTTTTTTTATTAAGTTTTCACTAATGAGTGTTTCGAAAACTTGATATTCATTTTTCTTTTTTTAATCTGTTTTCGCCGATGATTGTTTCGAAAACTTTCATTTTTATTTTTTTTAATCAGTTTTCGTCGATGAGTGTTTTCGAAAACTTGATATTCATTTTTCTTATTTTAGTAAGTTTTTTGCTAATGAGTGTTTCGAAAACTTGATATTAATTTTTTAATCTGTTTTCGCTTATGAGTGTTTCGAAAACTTGATATTCGTTTTTCTTTTTTTTAATCAGTTTTCGCCGATGAGTTTTTTAAAAACTTGATATTTGTTTTTCTTTTTTAATTAGTTTTGATCGATGAGTGTTTCGAAAACTTGATATTCATTTTTCTTTTTTTAATAAGTTTTCATCGATGAGTGTTTCGAAAATGTGATATTCATTTTCCTTTTTTAATCAGTTTTTGTCGATGATTGTTTCGAAAACTTGATATTCATTTTTCTTTTTTTAATCAGTTTTTTGCAATGAGTGTTTTGGAAACATGATATTCATTTTTCTTTTTTAATCAGTTTTCGCCGATGAGTGTTTTCGAAAACTTGATATTCATTTTTCTTTTTTTTAATCAATTTTCGCCGATGAGTATGTTCTTTTCATGACACCCTATCGGACGTCCGTGACCTGCATGGGAGGTAGGATTTCTCCCTTCCCGTAAGCCTCTAATCCCTGATTAACATTTTCACATGTTCATAACTATCCATTTCTAATACAAACAACATACAATATATATGGTCATCCACTTCCGGTGGCCTAAGTGGCTTGCAATCCATGGCTCGCTCAGCGTCGCTTCAATCTATATATATACACATATTCACTCACACGTACATATAGTTACATATTGATCACGCGCTTCAGTGCGGGTGATCTATCCTAATCACATGCCTAAGACTTGTATTCATTCATACATATATTTAATCACACACATACAAATAGTTTACATATTAATCACACGCCTCAATGTGTGCAATCTATCCTAGTCACATGCGGAAGTTATATTTACATACAACATGTATTCAGCCACACATATATATAATGTACATATTGATCACACGTCTCAATGCGTGTGATCTATCCTAGTCACATGCGGAAGTCACAGATATATATATATGATATATACAATATCATAGCCTATGTTCCCAATACCAAGACCTATCTTTAACCTGTATGAAGCCGACAAAACTAGAGTTCGAGTATAACATATATATACACAGCTGTTGTATATGTACAAAGCTATGCCCAAAAAGGATTTATATATATATATACACCACAACATAATTACATAACCAAAATAACTACCGACGCGGACTAAGCGTGCGGTCTTCAGAACTGTCCGCCTCCTTGAGAAGAAGTGGACGCGTTCCCGACTCCTGAACCAACGGCATCTGAAACATGTAAATAGGGGGTGAGTCGAATGAGGAGCTCCCCCATCCCTGGCGTAGCAGCGGGTACCACTACAACTAGGGGAAGGGAGCAACTACAACCATATGCGCATGAACAGATTATATTGCAACCTTTAATATAATCAGGCAGTCAATATATATATCATATTCACAATAATTACCCCTTTTCATGCTTCTAAAGTAATTTTTACTCCGCACGTAAATCAATCACAAACATATATCATATGGTTCCATGGTTAACACCTACTTATACACGTAGGCATTCACTTGCTGTCTCCCGCATTATGCGAAGAGAAATACTGGCCCGAAGGCAATCTCTTGTTCGAACCTAGTTGATTACACTAGGAACTTTCTGACTCCAAGACACACTTAGAGTAATAGCCGACAACTTGTCTGACCTCGGTTAAACCAAGGTAATGGCCACTATGTGGCATGCTTACTGACGACAAAATCATGTCTGTCCAACCAGGATGACCGACTCGATCTACCCGGACTAACCTAAACAAGCTCAACTAACATGTTTAACATTGAAAGAGGCTCTATGAAAAACTAATTAAATATTATACGTGTTTATTAGTTAGACCTAGTTTCCCCCTTTTCGATTGTGCAACACTCTCACTCACACTTAACAACATATGTTCAGTTTTCTCAACATACCATACAAACGAGATCTTTACAGTGACGATCAATATGATTGGTTTCTAATGTTATTGAACTCTCACATATGAAATTACGACTCAATCCTACCCACGATAGCCTTTAAGGCTCAATAAACCACATTAACATATATACACACATGAGTCTAATAAGATAAACACATATTTGGTTTGCACGTTTACTGTTTACTTACTAACCATACACGCGTAACGCAATTTCATTCAGATAAATATATTTCATAAACAGTTGCGCAAAATAGAGCAAACCACATTTTCACGTAGTCATCCAACCCTATGGGGCAGGGATGGGAGAGCCCCTCACCTTGTTGGCCCTCCTTATCCGTCCTCGGAGTACCTGAAGCTCCAATTACTCTGTGGTGCCCTATACACATGTACTTAAGCAATTTAGAAACGTGTAACTAAGCATCTACCATGCATGTGTCATGCTAATGCTCATGCACCCTCTTGATATTTCCAAGAACTAGATATTTAGTTCGTTACGTCGTCTTATTTGCTCTTTTGAAAGTTTCTAATGTCTTATACTTGACTTTCACACACTCGAGCCATTTAGAACCTCTGAAAGCTTGCGTTAGGGATTCTAATTTATCTAAACTTCACTTCATGTGTTCATAAGAGCAGTTAACTAATAAAAGAATAAATTCACGGCTCAAAAGAGGCCTTAGCTTACTCATTCCACTGTCTCCCTTATTTGCCGAGTAAAAGCTTAACTACTACCTCTTTAATTATATATAGAATCATAATCGGGTATAAGTAAAGCCTTGGAACCAATTTAGCTAGTCTTAGGTGTCCACCACGGACTAGGCCAAGGTGTCCAGCCCACAGCACAGCTCCTTACTCTACGGTGGAATGGTATATCGCCTCTTTTTCACCGGATTAGGTTCCGATTGTTAAGGTAATCATTCGGCTTTATTCCCTTATATATTTCCAGTAATTACAACACTTATAATACTCCATTCCAAGCCTATTGATGCATCAAACTAGCAAATTTGAATTTTAGAGCAATTTTCTAACCCAATTTTCATGATTTCCACAAACCGGTCCATTCCTACGATTTAACTTCGATTCTGAACCTCACTAAGCATTCAATAGCACCTACTAAGCTCAAATTTAACCCCGAAATGTCCCAATTGGAAGAAATTGAAGAATTCTTAAAATCCCTAAAATTGGAGAAATTGGGGTTTTGAGGGATTGGGGCTTTCTTACCTTATTCTAATCGGATAGAAGGCTTGGTGGGAGTTGAAGGAGAACTCCGGTCACCCCGTCCGTCACCTCCCTTCTCTTCTTCTCGGGTCCGTGCTTCTGCTTTTTCGCTGGTGCTTCGCTTTTTTCCTTTTTTTTTCTTTGTGTTTTGCCGAATGGGGGGTCACGGTTTTGACCCCCTATTAAACTAATAATAACAAAAATTATTATTTAGTTGTTATATCATCTTTTTTCCCTATCATTTTTATTTAGTTGTTATATCCTCTTTTTTCCCCATCCTTTTTAATTCCCCTTTCATTTAGGTCCTAAAAAGAAATTTTAAAATTCCATTTCTTTCCCTTCTTCATTTTAGTTTAACTCTTAAATTCATTAATTTAATTTCTTTTTCTTTTTTTAAAAAAATAAATTAAATAATAATGATAATAATTAAACTAAATATCTCGGATATTACAGTTCTGAAAACTTTATATTCATTCTTCTTTTTCTTAATCAGTCTTCGCCCACGAGTGTTTCGAAAACGTGGTATTTATTTTTCTTCTATTTAATTATTTTCACCGATGAGTGTTTCAAAAAATTGATATTTATTTTTATTTTTTTAATCATTTTTCGTCTGCGAGTGTTTCGAAAACATGATATTCATTTTTCTTTTTTTAGTAAGTTTTTGCCGATGAGTGTATCGAAAACTTGACATTCATTTTAATTTTTTTTAATCAGTTTTCGTCGATGAGTATTTCGAAAACTTGATATTCATTTTTCTATTTTTAGTAAGTTTTCACTAATGAATGTTTTCGAAAACTTTATATTCATTTTTCTTTTTTTTAATCAGTGTTCGCAGATGAGTGTTCTGAAAACTTGGTATTCATTTTTCTTTTTCTTAATCAGTTTTCGCCGATGAGTGTTTCGAAAACTTGATATTCATTTTTCTTTTTCTTAATCAGTTTTCAACGATGAGTGATTCGACAACGTGTTATTCATTTTTCTTTATTTAATTAGTTTTCACCGATGAGTATTTCAAAAACTTGATATTCATTTTTCTTTTTTTTCATTAGTTTTCAACGATGAGTGTTTCGAAAACGTGATATTCATTTTTCTTTTTCTTAATCAGTTTTTCCCGATAAGTGTTTCGAAAACTTGATATTCATTTTTCTTTTTCTTAATCAGTTTTCAACGGTAAGTGTTTCGAAAACGTGATATTCATTTTTCTTTATTTAATTAGTTTTCACCGATGAGTGTTTCGAAAACTTGATATTCAATTTTCTTTTTTTTTTTATCAGTTTTCATCGATGAGTGTTTAGAAAAGTTGTTATTCATTTTTCTTTTTTTAATCAGTTTTCACCGATTAGTGTTTCAAAAACTTGATATTCATTTTTTTTAATCAGTTTTCACCGATTAGTGTTTCGAAAACTTGATATTCATTTTCCTTTTTTAATCAGTTTTCGCCGATGAGTGTTTCGAAAACTTTATATTCATTTTTATTTCTTTAATCAGTTTTCGTAGATTACTGTTTCGAAAACTTGATATTCATTTTTCTATTTTTAATCAGTTTTCGCCGATGAGTGTTTCGAAAACTTGAAATTCATTTTTTTGTTTTTAGTAAGTTTTCTCTAATGAGTGTTTCGAAAACATAATATTCATTTTTCTTTTTTAATCAGTTTTCATCGATGAGTGTTTCGAAAACTTGATATTCATTTTCCTTTTTTACTCAGTTTTCGCTGAAGAGTGTTTCGAAAACTTTATATTCATTTTTTATTTTTTTAATCAGTTTTCTTCGATGAGTGTTTCAAAAACTTGATATTCATTTTTTTTAATCAGTTTTCAAGGATGAGTGTTTCGAAAACTTTATATTCATTTTTTTTCTTAATCAGTTTTCGTCGATGAGTGTTTCGAAAACTTGATATTCATTTTTCTTTTTTTAGTAAGTTTTCTTTAATGAGTGTTTCGAAAACTTGATAATAATTTTTTTAATCAATTTTCGTCGTTGAGTGTTTCCAAAACTTGATATTCATTTTTCTTTTTTCTAATCAGTTTTCGCCAATGAGTGTTTCGAAAAATTTATATTCACTTTTCTTTTTTTTAATCAGTTTTCGCCAATAAGTGTTTCGAAAACTTCATATTCATTTTTCTTTTTTTAATCAGCTTTCGCCGATGAGTGTTTCGAAAACTTGATATTCTTTTTTCTTTTTTTAGTAAGTTTTCGCTAATGAGTGTTTCGAAAACTTAATATTCATTTTTCTTTTTTAATCAGTTTTCGCCGATGAGTGTTTCGAAAACTTTAGATTCATTTTTATTATTTTAATCAGTTTTCGTCGATGAGTGTTTTGAAAACTTGATATTCATTTTTCTTTTTTAATCAGTTTTGATCGATGAGTGTTTCGAAAACTTGATATTCATTTTTCTTTTTTTAACAAGTTTACACTGATGAGTGTTTCAAAGACGTGATATTCATTTTCCTTTTTTATTCAATTTTCGCCGATGATTGTTTCGAACACTTCATATTCATTTTTTTTAATTTGTTTTCGTCGATGAGTGTTTCGAAAATTTGATATTCATTTTTCTGTTTTAGTAAGTTTTAACTGATGTGTGTTTCGAAAACTTGATATTCATTTTTCTTTTTTTTAATAAGATTTCGCCGATGAGTGTTCTGAAAACTTGATTATTATTTTTCTTTTACTTAATCAGTTTTCGCCGATGAGTGTTTCGAAAACGTGATATTTATTTATTTTTATTTAATTAGTTTTCACCGATGAGTGTTTCGCAAACTTGATATTCATTTTTCTATTTTTTTATCATTTTTCGTCCATGAGTGTTTCGAAACTTGATATTCATTTTTCTTTTCTTAGTAAGTTTTTGCTAATGAGTGTTTCGAAAACTTGATATTCATTTTTCTTTTTTTTAATCAATTTTCGTCGATGAGTGTTTCGAAAACTTGATATTCATTTTTCTTTTTTTAATCAGTTTTCACCGATTAGTGTTTCAAAAATTTGATATTTATTTTTCTTTTTTTAATCCTTTTCCGTCGATGAGTGTTTCGAAAACTTGATATTTATTTTTCTTTTTTAATAAGTTTTTGCCAATGAGTGTTTCGAAAACTTAATATTCATTTTTATTTTTTTTAATCAATTTTCGTAGATTAGTGTTTCGAAAACTTGATATTCATTTTTCTTTTTTTAATCAGTTTTCGCCGATGAATGTTTCGAAAACTTGATATTCATTTTTCTTTTTTTAATCAGTTTTCCCCCATGAGTGTTTCGAAAACTTGATATTCATTTTTCTTTTTCTTATTTAGTTTTCAACGATTAGTGTTTCGAAAACGTGATATTCATTTTTCTTTATTTAATTATTTTTCACCGATGAGTGTTTTGAAAATTTAATATTAATTTTTCTTTTTTTTTAATCAGTTTTCGTCGATAAGTGTTTCGAAAACTTGATATTCATTTGTCTTTTTTAAATCAGTTTTCACCGATTTGTGTTTCCAAAACTTGATATTCTTTTTTCTTTTTTTAATCAGTTTTGTCACGACCGCCGTTTAGAGGACCGTGACCGGCACAGACACAGGGAATACCCCTCTGCCTGTAAGCCTTATCACATAATTGACGGAATATCTATTATTGAAAATACATTCACATGCATTATAATGCCATGGCTACACCGAAATGGTTGCCTATCCTAGGCAAGAAAATCCACGGCCAGTGCCGCTTCAGGATATAGTTATAGGAAAACACACATAATATATAACCTGTGTACTGGCTACACATCCGAAGATGCTGCCTATCCTTTTCACATGCAACAGATATATGTATATATATATATTTTGGAAACAAGTTTTCCCTGTATCGCAGTAAAATAAATCCTGATCTTTAAGGTGTGTGAAGCTGACAGTTCTAGATTTAGTGATACAATCTAATTGGGTACTCAGTGAGGACTCTCCCATCCCCGACGCAAGGTGGGTACCATAGCGCTGGGTTTGAGAGTCATACACAACCACATGCAAAAACAACTAGTTACTGTTAGTTAGCGTACATTCTTGGTGATCACGCAACAACAGAAATTTCACCCAAACACTCACATGCATTTAATAGATATAAGCATGCAACAGTTTGTTCCATGTCACGACCCCCATTTATAGAACCGTGATAGGCACAGACACAGGGAATACCCTTATGCCTGTAAGCCTTATCACCTAATTGACAGAATATCTATTATTAAAAATACATTCACATGCATTATAATATCATGGCTACACCGAAATGGTGGCCTATCGTAGGCAAGCAAATTCACGGCCAGCGCCGCTTCAGGATATAGATAAAGGAAAATACACATAATATATATAACCTGTGTACTGGCTACACATCCGAAGATGCTGCCTATCCTATTCACATGCAACAGATATATGTATATATATATATATATATATATATATATATATATATATATATATTTTGAAAACAAATTTTCCCTGTATCGCAGGAAAATAAATTCTGATCTTTAAGGATGTGAAGCTGACAGTTCTAGATTTAGTAATACAATCTAATTGGGTACGTCTACCCTTTACTTTATGATACAACAATAAAGTAAATAAAATTACAATTACACTTTATTCACCCACATGAACAAGTTGTGGGTCTTGGAAGGTGTTGCTCAACCCTCGTTCCACCGAGACTTCTTCCACCTGTACTTAACCTGTCTCTGTGTAGTAAAAATGAGGTGTGAGTCTTAACCACGCGACTCAGTGAGGACTCTCCCACCCCCGGCGCAAGGTGGGTACCATAGCGCTGGGTTTAGGAGTCATACACAACCACATGCAAGAACAACTAGTTACTAGAATAAAGCGTCCATAATAAAGACGCTTACTGTCTGCTCTTGATTCAACTTAATTAGCATACATTCTTGGCGACCACACAACAACAGATATTTCACCCAACCACTCACATGCATTTAACAGACACAAGCATGCAACCGTTTAATTCACATAATGACTCAACAAGTAAACATATAACATATAATGCCAACTTTTAGTTAGCGGTCTTCTCACGTTCAGCATATCTGAATCAACCAAGACGTTGTGGCGACGTAATCTTGTACGTCACTACTACGCTGCACAATCAGCAATCATATGTAAACACAGACAAGTTGTACCTACACATAGATACTATAGCATACATCTACTTAATCTCCCCCACTCTAGGGTATCTACTAACCACTACGTGGCTTTTCTACTTCAATCCCGCGCACTCGGGTTACTGGCCAACACGTGGCAAAGCATACTTAACCCATTCACTTGGGTACTGGTCACCTCGTGACAATTCTGTTAATCAAACAATGCTTAACCCATTCACTTGGGTACTAGTCACCTCGTGACAATTTTGTTAATCAAGCACAATCAACATCTATCTATCAAACAACTTATCCGTAGCCACCAAGTGGCACATCCTAACCCCTCACTACGGGGCAATAGCTTGAGCCCGCTCGTCCATTACCCAACCAGGCCACATGGTGGGCACGGCACGACGTCTCGAAGCATGGCCACTGTCACACCTTGGACCAACTCCACAGGATGATTTCTCTTTTCTAGGTTAGGCTCACGTTTCACCCGTAGGTTCCTCCCGTGTCTCCTTACCTTAGTCTCACATATTAATAGGATTCTTTGTATCTTTCCCGAAGGATCAACAATTTCTCTCCTTGTTAATATGGACAAGTATCCTCAACAGAATATAACTCATATACCCGTCCAGATGCACTCTCTGAACCTCAAGCTATTGTCATAGCAATATAAATCCTTTCTGACCCTATTGCCAGGATAGGGCAATGACCATCGTCATTGTGATTATAAAACTGAGGTCTCAAGTGCCATATGACGTTGTTCTAGTCGATGTCTCACATATTAATAGGATTGTTTGTATCTTTCCCGAAGGATCAACAATTCTTCTCCTTATAAATATGGAAGAGTATCGTTAAGAGGATATAACTCATATACAAGGATCAACAATTCTTTTTTTAATCAGTTTTCGTCGATAAGTGTTTCGAAAACTTGATATTCATTTGTCTTTTTTTAATCAGTTTTCATCGATTAGTGTTTCGAAAACTTGATATTCATTTGTCTTTTTTTAATCAGTTTTCATCGATTAGTGTTTCCAAAACTTGATATTCTTTTTTCTTTTTTTAATCAGTTTTGTCACGACCCCCGTTTAGAGGACCGTGACCGGCACAAACACAGGGAATACCCCTCTGCCTGTAAGCCTTATCACCTAATTGAGGGAATATCTATTATTGAAAATACATTCACATGCATTATAATGTCATGGCTACACCGAAATGGTTGCCTATCCTAGGCAAGAAAATCCACGGCCAGTGCCGCTTCAGGATATAGATATAGGAAAACACACATAATATATAACTTGTGTACTGGCTACACATCCGAAGATGCTGCCTATCCTTTTTACATGCAACAGATATATGTATATATATATAGATATATATTGGAAACAAGTTTTCCCTGTATCGCAGTAAAATAAATCCTGATCTTTAAGGTGTGTGAAGCTGACAGTTCTAGATTTAGTGATACAATCTAATTGGGTACTCAGTGAGGACTCTCCCACCCCCGACGCAAGGTGGGTACCATAGCGCTGGGTTTGGGAGTCATACACAACCACATGCAAAAACAACTAGTTACTGTTAGTTAGCATACATTCTTGGTGATCACGCAACAACAGAAATTTCACCCAAACACTCACATGCATTTAACAGATATAAGCATGCAGCAGTTTGTTCCATGTCACGACCCCCGTTTAGAGGACCGTGATCGGCACAGACACAGGGAATACCCTTATGCCTATAAGCCTTATCACCTATTTGACAGAATATCTATTATTGAAAATACATTCACATGCATTATAATATCATGGCTACACCGAAATGGTGGCCTATCGTAGGCAAGCAAATTCACGGCCAGCGCCGCTTCAGGATATAGATATAGGAAAATACACATAATATATATAACCTGTGTACTGGCTACACATCTGAAGATGATTCCTATCCTATTCACATGCAACAGATATATGTATATATATATAGATATATATTTTGAAAACAAATTTTCCCTGTATCGCAGGAAAATAAATTCTGATCTTTAAGGTGTGTGAAGTTGAAAGTTCTAGATTTAGTAAATACAATCTAATTGGGTACGTCTACCCTTTACTTTATGATACAACAATAAAGTAAATTAAATTACAATTACACTTTTTTCACCCACATGAACAAGTTGTGGGTCTTAGAAGGTGTTGCTCAACCCTCGTTCCACCGAGACTTCTTCCACCTGTACTTAACCTGTCTCTGTGTAGTAAAAATGAGGTGTGAGTCTTAACCACACGACTCAGTGAGGACTCTCCCACCCCCGGCGCAAGGTGGGTACCATAGCGCTGGGTTTGGGAGTCATACACAACCACATGCAAGAACAACTAGTTACTATTAATTAGCATACATTCTTGGCGACCACACAACAACAGATATTTCACCCAACCACTCACATGCATTTAACAGACACAAGCATGCAGCAGTTTAATTCACATAATGACTCAACAAGTAAACATATAACATATAATGCCAACTTTTAGTTACCGGTCTTCTCACGTTCAGCATATCTGAATCAACCAAGACGTTGTGGCGACGTAATCCTGTACGTCACTACTACGCTGCACAATCAGCAATCATATGTAAACACAGACAAGTTGTACCTACACATAGATACTATAGCATACATCTACTTAATCTCCCCCACTCTAGGGTATCTACTAACCACTACGTGGCTTTTCTACTTCAATCCCGCGCACTCGGGTTACTGGCCAACGTGACAAAGCATACTTAACCCATTCACTTAGGTACTGGTCACCTCGTGACAATTCTATTAATCAAACAATGCTTAACCCATTCACTTGGGTACTAGTCACCTCGTGACAATTTTGTTAATCAAGCACAATCAACATCTATCTATCAAACAACTGATCCGTAGCCACCAAGTGGCACATCCTGACCCCTCACTGCGGGGCAATAGCTTGAGCCCACTCGTCCATTACCCAACCAGGCCACATGGCGGGCACGACACGACGTCTCGAAGCATGGCCACTGTCACACCTTGGACCAACTCCATAGGATGATTTCTCTTTTCTAGGTTAGGCTCACGTTTCACCCGTAGGTTCCTCCCGTGTCTCCTTACCTTAGTCTCACATATTAATAGGATTCTTTGTATCTTTCCCGAAGGATCAACAATTCATCTCCTTGTTAATATGGACAAGTATCCTCAACAGAATATAACTCATATACCCGTCCAGATGCACTCTCTGAACCTCAAGCTATTGTCATAGCAATATAAATCCTTTCTGACCCTATTGCCAGGATAGGGCAATGACCATTGTCATGGTGATTATAAAACTGAGGTCTCAAGTGTCGTATGACGTTGTTCTAGTCAATGCCTCACATATTAATAGGATTCTTTGTATCTTTCCCGAAGGATCAACAATTCTTCTCCTTATAAATATGGACGAGTATCCTTAAAAGGATATAACTCATATACAAGGACTCTTGCCACCGTCGTGGGAAAAGATTTAATAAAATATTCATCATTCCTCCGGAGTGTGTGAGTTGGATTTGTAACACACCAATCATAGCAAACAATTATACTCTACTCCTATGTCTTCCTATCCAAGCTACTTTCCACAACCTATTTTCTAATTCTTTCATTCTTTTAACATTCTATATCTCTAGCTAACACATACCAGACAAGCAGAGAATGTACATACAACCCTAGGAGCAAAGATGGAAGAACCCTCACCTTGGCCAACCTTCCATGCAATCCTCTCCTGTAACTTTAGTCTCCTCGGAGTTCCTGTTGCACTCTTTTGCGTGTCGTTGTTCCTCTAAGAACAACATTTATTTCATTAAGATTATTACTTAGCTTGACTTGTTATTTATCTCTCCATTACTCTCACGTGTAGTCCCTGTTTGCCACAAAGTCAAGCTCTTGGTCTTATCAGATTTCTCTATCCCAACTTATGCGTATCCTTCCTCAGACACTTGACTTACTCGCGTATAACACTCTACTTGAGTGTTTCACATACTTGGATTTGAGTACTAGACCTCTATCTAACTTGTATTCGCATCTAAGAAAGTTTATCTAGCTTGGATGGATGGAATCCTAATTTTAGGAAGGTCTAAGCATTTTAAATCAACTTGTGTTCCTACTCGGTTTCTAAGAAATCTAGTTTCTAAACCTCAATATCCCTCCAATTTATCCCACTTAAGGTTGCCTAAAGGTTGTGACAGTTTAAGGTTGAAATTCAAGAAGTTGGACTTAGTTTACTCCGTAAGTTTCTATTCTTGAGGGACAAGAAGACATTTGGAATGATTTTGATCCTTAAAAACATGGTTGGTGGTGTTTTAAGAAGTTTAGGATTGAAAGTAGAAGGTTCGGACGAGATTCCCGCCGGATATGCTCTCCCATCCAAGCCCTAGCTCCCTCTCTCTCTCTTCTCCCTCTCTCTCCTTTCCTTCTCTTTCTTTCTTCTCTACCTCTCCTTCTTCCCTGTGACTCCATCCCTCTCTCTTTTTCCCTTTTATTTTCTTTCTTTTCTTTTATTTAATTAAAATTAACATATAATAATAATAATAAAAATAATAAAATCTAAAAATAATAATAAATAATTAAATAAATAACTAACATGTATTTTTAACTTAATCCCTTTCCCTATTTAATTCAGGTTTCTAATTTCTTAGGTCTCGAATTAAATCCCAAAAATTATTTTCTACTTCTTTCCTTTCCCTTTTTATTTTATTTTAAACCTCGAAAAAATTTCAGGTATTACAATCCTCGAAAAAAAATTCCTTTCCGTTTTCTTTTAACTTTCATAATTTTCCTATATTCTTTTTAAGGTTTTAATTTCTAGCCCCGGAATAAATCCTTCTTTAATCCTCAAAATTTTTAAATAAATCATTCTTTAATCCTAAAAATTTTCCGGGGTATTACAGGCGAAAACTTATTAAAAACAGAAAAATGAATATCAAGTTTCCGAAACTCTCATCGGCAAAAACTGATTAAAAAAAGAAAAATGAATATCAAGTTTTCGAAACACTCATCGGCTAAAACTGATTAAAAAAGGAAAATGAATATCACGTTTTCGAAACACTCATCGATGAAAACTTATTAAAAAAAGAAAAATGAATATCAAGTTTTCGAAACACTTATCGATCAAAACTAATTAAAAAAGGAAAATGAATATCAAGTTTTCGAAACACTCATCGGCGAAAACTGATTAAAAAAAGAAAAATGAATATCAAGTTTTCGAAACACTCATTAGCGAAAACTTACTAAAAAAAGAAAAATGAAAATCAAGTTTTCGAAACACTAATCGACGAAAACTGATTAAAAAAATAAAAATGAATATAAAGTTTTCCAAACACTCATCGGCAAAAATTGATTAAAAAATGAAAATAAATATCAAGTTTTCGAAACACTCATCGATGAAAACTGATTAAAAACAGAAAAATGAATATCAAGTTTTCAAAACACTCATTAGCGAAAACTTACTAAAAAAAGAAAAATGAATATCAAGTTTTCGAAACACTCATCGGCGAAAATTGATTAAAAAAGAAAAATGAATATCAAGTTTTCGAAACACTAATCTACGAAAACTGATTATAAAAAATAAAAATGAATATAAAGTTTTCAAACACTCATCTACGAAAACTGATTAAAAAGGTAAATGAATATCAAGTTTTCGAAACACTCATTGGCGAAAACTTATAATACCCCGGAAAATTTTGAGGATTAAGGAATGATTTATTTAAAATTTCAAGGATTTAAGAATGATTTATTCTGGGGCTAGGAATTAAATCGAGGATTTAATAATGATTTATTCCGGGGCTAAGAATTAAAACCTTAAAAAGAATATAGAAAAAGTATGAAAGTTAAGAGAACTGGAGAGGAATTTTTTTTTTCAAAAGTTGTAATACCTAAGAAAATTTTTCGAAGTTTAAAATAAAATGAAAGGGAAGGAAAAAGAAGTAGAAAATAATTTTTAGGATTTAATTCAGGGCCGAAGAAATTGAAAACCTGAATTTAATAGTGAAAAGGAAATTAAATTAAAAATATATCTTTATTATTTTTAAGTGATTATTATTTATCTTATTATCTAATTTAAAAAGAAAAAAATAAAATAAAAATATATATTAGTTGTGTGTTTAATTTAATTATTAATTAATTTATTTTTAATTATATTTATTTATTTATTATTTATTAATTATTATAATTATTTTTAATTGGGGGGACGGGCTGCCGTGAGTTTTTAAGAAAACAGAAAAGGAAGAAAGAGAAAAGAGAGAGAGAGGGTGAGAGCAGGAATAAAAGAAAAGGAAAGAAGGAAGGATAGAGAAGGAGAGAGAAGGAGTCGTGAGGTAGAGAGAGAGAGGGGGTTCACTGGAAATCCGCCGGAGAAGAGCTAGCCAACGCCGGGAAAAAGTCACCGAAGCTTGGTTACAACATCTTCCACACCTCCCACCAATCGAATCAAGGTTGGTAACCCCAATTTCATTTTAAACTCTCATTTTTTCCATTTTTAGGGATTTCTTCGATTGACCTTCGATTGAGTTGTTTCGAGGGTAGATTGAGACCTAGAAAGTGTTCTTGAACACTTTGTTGGGGTAGGAATCAAGATTATATTCTCGGATTTGCCCAAATTCGAATTTGGAAGGATTTGGGGTTGAAATTATAATTATTTCCAAATTGGAGAAAATTGTTGATAATTAGGATTGAGCTTGGATTTGTGTAAATAGGCTTGGATTGATATTATTGAAATTATAATTATTTCCAAATTGGGGAAAATGGTTGATAATTAGGATTGAGCTTGGATTTGAGTAAATAGGCTTGGATTGATATTTTTGAAATTATATGGATGAAATATTAGCTGAACAAGACCCGTGAAGAGCGGGCCCGAGGTTACCAAGGTTCAACCTTGACGTTAACGTACCAGGTCCCTGCTCAGGTTGCTCAAATACACCTTAAGGGTGACGTTGAGAGTTTTAAATCTGCTCTCTTCAATCTTAAACACCATAGAACACTCATAAACATGTTTTTTGAGGATTTAAATCACTCCAAGTACCTTCTTGTTCCTCAAGGATGGATACTTGAGGAACAAATTAGATCTAACTTCGTGAATTTCAATCTTATTCCTTCACAACCTTTAGGAAACCTTAAGTAGGATAAATTAGAGGTGTATTGAGGTTTAGAAACTAGATTTCTTGGAACCCAAGTAGGATCACAAGTTGAATCAAAATGTTTAGACCTTCCAAAAAATTAGGATTCCTTCCAACCAAGCTAGATAAGCTTCCTTAGACGCGAATACAAGTTAGATAGAGGTCTAATACTCAAATCCAAGTATGTGAAACACTCAAGTAGAGTGTTATATGTGAGTAAGTCAAGTGTCCGAGGAAGGATACGCATAAGTCGAGATAGATAAGTCCAATAAGACCAAGAGCTTGACTCTGTGGTAACCCTGGACTACACGTGAGAGTAATGGAGAGATAAACGACAAATTAAGCTAAGTAATAATTTTACTGAAGTAAATGTGGTTCTTATAGGAACAACGACACGCAAAAGAGTGCAACAGGAACTCCGAGGAGATTAAAGTTACAAGAGAGAATTGCATGGAAGGTTGGCCAAGGTGAGGGTTCTTCCATCTCTGCTCCTAGGGTTGTATGCTTATGTGGATTACATGAGTATGTACATTTTCTGCTTGTCTGGTATGTGTTAGCTAGAGATATAGAATGTTAAAAGAATGAAAGAATTAGAAAATAGGTTGGGGAATGTAGCTCGGATAGGAAGACATAGGAGTAGAGTATAATTGTTTACTATGATTGGTGTGTTACAAATCCAACTCACACACTCCGGAGGCATGATGAATATTTTATTAAATCTTTCCCCACGACTGTGGCAAGAGTCCTTGTACGGAAGGACTAAGCTTTTATTTTGAAAACTCGTCACGACGGTGACTTAAATTATAATCATGCAAAGGGAGTTATTGGTAGGTTTCGGATTTGGTTATGCTAGCGATGTGAGACATCGACTAGAAGAACGTCAGATGGCACTTGAGACCTCAGTTTTATA
This sequence comes from Senna tora, assembly GCA_014851425.1. Lineage (NCBI taxonomy): Eukaryota > Viridiplantae > Streptophyta > Magnoliopsida > Fabales > Fabaceae > Senna > Senna tora. Next base: position 18,429,473 of record CM026261.1, on the reverse strand, counting down.
ATCACCATGACGATGGTCATTGCCCTATCCTGGCAATAGGGTCAGAAAGGTTTTATATTGATATGATGATAGCTTGAGGCTCGGAGAGTGCATCTGGACGGGTATATGAGTTATATCCTGTTGAGGATACTTGTACATATTAATAAGGAGAAGAATTGTTGATCCTTCGGGAAAGATACAAAGAATCCTATTTATATGGGAGGCTAAGGTAAGGAGACACGAGAGGAACCTACGGGTGAACCGTGAGCCTAACCAAGTAAAAGAGAAACCACCCTGTGTAGTTGGTCCAAGGTGTGTCAGTGGCCATGCTTCGAGACGTCGTGTCGTGCCCGCCATGTGGCCTGGTTGGGTAATGGACGAGTGGGCTCAAGCTATTGTCCCGTAGTAAAGGGTCAGGACGTGCCACGTGGTGGCTATGCGTCAGTTGTTTGATAGATAGAAGTTGATTGTGTTTGATTAACAAAATTGTCACGAGGTGACTAGTACCCTAGTGAATGGGTTAAGTATGTTTTGCCACGTGGTGGCCAGTAGCCCGAGTGCACGGGTTTGAAGTAGAAAAGCCACGTAGTGGCTAGTAAATACCCCAGGGTCGGGGAGACTAAGTAGATGTATGTTTAGCATCTGTGTGTATGTATAAATTGTCTGTGGTTGTATATAACTGTTGATTGTGCAGCGTAGTGGTAACGTACAGGACTACGTCACCACGCGTCTTGTTGATTCAACCATGCTGAACGTGAGAAGACCGGTAGGTAAAAGCCGGCACTATGTGTTACATGTTACTTGCTGATTGATGACGTGGAATAAACTACTGCATGCTTATATCTGTTAAATGCATGTGAGTGTTTGGGTGAAATTTCTGTTATTGTGTGATCACTAAGAATGCATGCTAACTCACAGTGCTAGTTGTTTGTGCATGTGGTTGTGTATGACTCCCAATCCCAGCGGTAAGGTACCTGCCTTGCGCCGGGGATGGGAGAGTCCTCACTGAGTCGTGTGGTTAAGACTCACACCTCATTTTTACTACATAGAGACAGGTTAAGTACAAGTGGAAGAAGTCTCGGTGGAACGAGGGTTGAGCAACACTTTTCCAAGACCCACAACTTGTTCATGTGGGTGAACAAAGTGAAATTGTAATTTAATTTACTTTACTATTGTGTCATAAAGTAAAGGGTACACGTACCCAATTAGATTCTATTATTAAATTTAAAACTGTCAGCTTCACACACCTTAAAGATCAGGATTTATTTTACTACGATACAGGGAAAATTTGTTTTCAAAATGTATATATATACATATATCTGTTGCATGTGAATAGGATAGGCAGCATCTTCGGATGTGTAGCAGTACACAGGTTATATATATACTATGTGTGTTTTCCTATATCTATATGCTAAAACGGCACTGGCCGTGGATTTGCTTGCCTAGGATAGGCCACCATTTCGGTGTAGCCATGGTATTATACTGCATGTGAATGTATTTTCAATAATAGATATTCTGTCAATTAGGTGATAAGGCTTACAGGCATAGGGATATTCCCTGTGTCTGTGCCGGTCACGATCCTCTAAACGGGGGTCGTGACATCGCCGATGAGTATTTTTGAAAACTTAATATTCATTTTTTCTTTTTGTCACGACCCCCTATCGGACGTCCATGACCGGCACGGGAGGTAGGATTTCTACTTTCCCGCAAGCCTCTAATCCCTGATTGACACATTATTATGTGTATATCTACTCATTTCTAATACAAACAATATATAATACATATGGTCATCCATTTCCGGTGACCTAAGCAGTTTGCAATCCACGGCTCGCTCAACGCCGCTTCAGTCTATATATATACAGATATTCATTCACACGTACATATATTCAATCACACGCTTACATATAGTTTACATATTGATCACACGCCTCAATGCGTGTGATCTATCCTATCCACATGCAGAAGTCCTGTGTACTGTCATACATATATTCAATCACACGCTTACATATAGTTTACATATTGATCACACGCCTCAATGCGTGTGATCTATCCTATTCACATGCGGAAGACATATTTTCACACAACCAGGCATTCAATCACACATACATATAATTTACGTATTGATCACACGCCTCAATGCGTGTGACCTATCCTAGTCGCATGCAGAAGTCATATACGTATATACATGATATATATTATATCATAACCTATATTCCTATCACCAAGACCTAACTTTAATTTGTATGAAGTCGACAATGCTAGAATTCAAGTGTGACATATATATATACACAGCAGATATAAACGTACATACGCCACGCCAAAAAAAAGGATATATATATATATATATATATATATATATATATATATATATATATATATATTTATACATCACAACATGTATACATAATCAAAATAACTACCGACGCGAACAAAGCGTGCGGTCTTCAAATCGGTCCGCCTCCTTGAGAAGAAATGGACGCGTGCCCGACGCCCGAACCACTTGTATCTGAAACATGTAAACAGGGGGTGAGTCGAAAAAACTCAGTGAGAAGCTCCCCCATCCCTGGCGTAGCAGCGGGTACCACTACAGCTGGGGGAAGGGAGCAACCACAACCACATGCGCATGAAACAGATTTATATTGTGACCTTAAATATGATCAGGCAATCAATATATCATATTCACAATTAAAAATCCTAATTCACGCTCCTAACATGTTTATTAATCCGCATGTAAACCAATCATAAACATATATCATATCTTTTCATAAGTCAAACATAGTTATGCTCGTAGGCATTCACTTTCTGTCTCCTGCATTACGCTAAGAGAAATACTGGTCCGAAGGCATTCACTTTCTGTCTCCCGCGTTACGCTAAGAGAAATATTGGCCCGAAGGCAATGTCTTATTCGAACCTAGTTGATCAAACTAGGAACTTTCTGACTCCAAGGCACGCTTAGAGTAATAGCTGGCAACTTGTCTAACCCCGGTTAAACCAAGGTAATGGCCACTATGTGGCATACTTACTGTTAACTGAATCATGTCTGTCCGACCAGGATAACCGACTCGATCTACCCGAACTAACCTAAACAAGTTCCAATAACCTATTCGACCTTGAAAGACGCCCTATTAATAAGTAACTGAATATTACACGTGTGAATTAGCTAGGCCTAGTTTCCCCCTTTTCAATTATACATCACTCTTACTCACACTTAACAACCTAGGTTCATTTTCCTCAATGTACTATACAGTCCAAACCTTTGCACGATGATCAATTTAAATGGGTTTCTAATATTAATGAACCCTCACATAAGAAATTCCAGCTCAATCCTACCCACGGTATCATATAAGGCTCGTTGAGCCACAATAGCACATATACACCTTGTGATTAATCATATAAGCACATATACCATTGCACGTTGACTACTTACTTGCAAATCATACACGCGTAACACAAATTTATTCATATAAATATATTTCATATATAAATTTGCACAAAATAGAGCAAACCACATTTTCCACGTAGTCATCCAACCCTGTGGGGCAGGGATGGGAGAGCCCCTCACTTCGTTGGCCCTCCTGATCAGTATTCGGAGTGCCTGAAGCTCCAATCACTCTGTGGTTATGCGCGTAACTAAGAATCTACCATGCACGTGTCATGCTAATGCTTATGCACCCTCTAGCTATTTTCCAAGAACTTAATTATTTAGTTCGTTACGTCGTCTTATTTGCTCTTTCTGAAAGTCCAGAATGCCCCATATTCGACTTTCACACTTTCGAGCCATTTAAAACCTCTAATTGCTTAGGTTAGTGATTTCCACTTGTCTAAATTTCCCTTCATGTGTTCATATGGGTATTTAACTAATAAAAGAATTAAATTCATGGTTTAAAAGGGGCTTTAGCTTACTCATTCCACCGTCTCCCTTATTCGCCGAGTAAAAGCTTAATTATTACCTTTTTAATTATATATAAAAATATATTGGGTATAATTAGAGCCTTGGAACCAATTTAGCGGGTCTTAGGTGTCCACCCCGGACTAGACCGAGGTGTCCAACCCACTGCACAGCTCCTTACTATACGGTGGCTTAGTATTTCGCCTCTTTTTCACTGGATTGGGTTCTGGTTGAGACGGTAAATACTCGGGCTTTATTCCGTTGTATATGTCCAGCAATTACAACGCTTATTCTACTCAAATCCAAGCCTAAACATGCAGTGAATTATCAATTTCGAATTTATAGTAATTTCCTAACCCAATTTTCCTTATTTCAATACCCGGTAAATTCCTACGATTTTACTTCGATTCTGAACCTCCCCAAGCATTCAATAACACCCACTGAGCTCAAATCAAACCCTGAAATGCCCCGATTGGAAGTATTTGAAGAATTCCTAAAATACCCAAAATTGGAGAAATTGGAGTTTTGGGAGTTTGGGGCTTTCTTACTTGATTTCAATCGGATGGGGAGCTTGGTGGTGATGAAAGACGAACTTCGGTGGCCCTCACCGGCGGCGGAACGCGTTGTCTGGCGTGGTTCCGGCCGTTTCCCGCTGTGCGTGCTCCTCCTTTACTCTCTCGGTTGTTGCGTTGTGTGCGTGACTTCGTGCTTCTGCTTGTTTATTTCTTTGCGTGTGTGCGTTTTTGTTGTTGTCTACTTCTCCTTTTTTTTTATTATATACATTAATGAATTGGATGGGGGGGTCACAATTTGGCCCCCCGATTATTTTAATATATAATATATATATATATATATATATATATATATATATTTTGTTTTGTTTTGTAGTTTAATGTAAGGGGGGTCACGGTTGGCCCCCCATATTATTTGAGAATGGATCCAGTGCTTGGCTCTTCTATGCATTAGTATGCTAGGTCGACTTTTTTTCATAGTTCTCTTCACTTTTTTTATTTAAACTCGAAAAATTGTAAACTTTTTCTAAAGGATAAGAGTTAAAAATACAAAAAATAAAAATTTCTATTCAAATAAGGACCTACCGTGAATGATTTATGGACCACCTTTATTAGGGACTAAAAAGTTAGTCCCTAATCCACTCATAGTAAATCTCGATTTACATGAAGTTTTCAATTTTTTTGTATTTATATCTTTCATACTTTAGATATTCTTTAAAAAGAGTTTATAACTTCTCAAATTTAAATAAAAAAAAATGAAGAGAACTATGAAAAAAAGTCGGCCTAGCATACTAATGAATAGAAGAGCTAAGCACTGGATCCATTCTCATATTATTTTCATATTATATTTCTTTTTTTTTATATATATATATTTTATTCTATATATACATTATATATATTTTATTATTAGATATTATATATATATATATATATATATATATATATATATATATTTTATTATTAGAAAAACCTATTTACATGTTATATCCTCTTTTCTTTTAGGTCCTAGAAAAATTTCATATATTCCCAATTATTTCTCTTTTATTTTATTTTAACTCTTTAATTCTTTAATTTAAATTACTTTTCTTTCTGAAAGAAAAATAAATTAAATATTAATGAAAAATAATTAAATCTAAATATCTCGGATATTAAACTTTTTTTAATCAGTTTTCACCGATAACTGTTCTGAAAACTTGATATTCATTTTTCTTTTTCTTAATCAGTTTTCGTCGATGAGTGTTTCGAAAAAGTGATATTCATTTTTCTTTATTTAGTCAGTTTTCATCAATGAGTGTTTCGAAAACATGATATTCATTTTTCTTTTTTTAATCATTTTTTGTCGATGAGTGTTTCGAAAACTTGATATTCATTTTTCTTTTTTTAGTAAATTTTCGCTAATGAGAGTTTCGAAAACTTGATATTCATTTTTCTTTTTTTTAATCAGTTTACGTCGATGAGTGTTTCAAAACTTGATATTCATTTTTCTTTTTTTAATAAGTTTTCAACGATTAGTGTTTCGAAAACTTGATATTCATTTTTCTTTTTTTAATTATTTTTCGTCGATGAGCGTTTCGAAAACTTGATATTCATTTTTCTTTTTTAATCAGTTTTCGCCGATGAGTGTTTCGAAATCTTTATATTCATTTTTATTTTTTTAATCAGTTTTCGTAGAGTAGTGTTTCGAAAACTTAATATTTATTTTTCTTTTTTTAATCAGTTTTCGCAGATGAGTGTTTCGAAAACTTGATATTCATTTTTCTTTTTTTAATCAGTTTTCGCCGACGAGTGTTTCGAAAACTTAATATTCATGTTTCTTCTTCTTAATCAGTTTTCAACGATGAGTGTTTCGAAAACGTGATATTCATTTTTCTTTATTTAATTAGTTTTCACCGATGAGTGTTTCGAAAACTTGATATTCATTTTTCTTTTTTTAATCAGTTTTCACTTATTAGTGTTTCGAAAACTTGATATTCACTTTTCTTTTTTTACTTGATATTCATTTTTCTTTTTTTTTTTAATCCGTTTTTGTCGATGTGTGTTTCAAAAACTTGATATTCATTTTTGTTTTTTAATTAGTTTTCACTGATTAGTATTTTGAAAACTTGATATTCATTTTCTTTTTTTAATCAGTTTTCACAGATAAGAGTTTCGAAAACTTATTCATTTTCCTTTTTTAATCAGTTTTCGCCGATGAGTGTTTCGAAAACTTTATATTCATTTTTCTTTTTTAAATCAGTTTTCGTAGATTAGTGTTTCGAAAACTGGATATTCTTTTTTCTTTTTTAATCAGTTTTCGCCGATGAGTCTTTCAAAAACTTGATATTCATTTTTCTTTTTTTAGAAAGTTTTTGCTAATGAGTGTTTCGAAAACATGATATTCATTTTTCTTTTTTTAATCATTTTTCGTCGATGAGTGTTTCGAAAACTAGATATTCATATTTCTTTTTTAATCAGTTTTCGCCGATGAGTATTTCGAAAACTTTATATTCATTTTTATTTTTTTAATAGTTTTTGTAGATTATTGTTTTGGAAACTTGATATTCATTTTTTTAATCAGTTTTTGCCGATGACTGTTTCGAAAACTTTATATTAATTTTTATTTTTTTTATCAGTTTTCGTAGATCAGTGTTTCGAAAACTTGATATTCATTTTTCTTTTTTTAATCAGTTTTCACTTATTAGTGTTTCGAAAACTTGATATTCACTTTTCTTTTTTTACTTGATATTCATTTTTCTTTTTTTTAATCCGTTTTCGTCGATGTGTGTTTCAAAAACTTGATATTCATTTTTGTTTTTAATTAGTTTTCACCGATTAGTATTTCGAAAACTTGATATTCATTTTCTTTTTTTAATCAGTTTTCACAGATAAGAGTTTCGAAAACTTGATATTCATTTTTCTTTTTTTTAATCAGTTTACGCCGATGAGTGTTTCAAAACTTGATATTCATTTTTCTTTTTTTAATAAGTTTTCAACGATTAGTGTTTCGAAAACTTGATATTCATTTTTCTTTTTTTAATCATTTTTCGTCGATGAGCGTTTCGAAAACTTGATATTCATTTTTCTATTTTAATCAGTTTTCGCCGATGAGTGTTTCGAAATCTTTATATTCATTTTTATTTTTTTAATCAGTTTTCGTAGAGTAGTGTTTCGAAAACTTAATATTTATTTTTCTTTTTTTAATCAGTTTTCGCAGATGAGTGTTTCGAAAACTTGATATTCATTTTTCTTTTTTTAATCAGTTTTCTCCGACGAGTGTTTCGAAAACTTAATATTCATGTTTCTTCTTCTTAATCAGTTTTCAACGATGAGTGTTTCGAAAACGTGATATTCATTTTTCTTTATTTAATTAGTTTTCATCGATGAGTGTTTCGAAAACTTGATATTCATTTTTTTTTAATCAGTTTTCACTTATTAGTGTTTCGAAAACTTGATATTCACTTTTCTTTTTTTACTTGATATTCATTTTTCTTTTTTTTAATCCGTTTTCGTCGATGTGTGTTTCAAAAACTTGATATTCATTTTTGTTTTTTAATTAGTTTTCACCGATTAGTATTTCGAAAACTTGATATTCATTTTCTTTTTTTAATCAGTTTTCACAGATAAGAGTTTCGAAAACTTGATATTCATTTTCCTTTTTTAATCACTTTTCGCCGATGAGTGTTTCGAAAACTTTATATTCATTTTTCTTTTTTAAATCAGTTTTCGTAGATTAGTGTTTCGAAAATTGGATATTCTTTTTTCTTTTTTAATCAGTTTTCGCCGATGAGTCTTTCAAAAACTTGATATTCATTTTTCTTTTTTTAGAAAGTTTTAGCTAATGAGTGTTTCGAAAACATGATATTCATTTTTCTTTTTTTAATCATTTTTCGTCGATGAGTGTTTCGAAAACTTGATATTCATATTTCTTTTTTAATCAGTTTTCGCCGATGAGTGTTTCGAAAACTTTATATTCATTTTTATTTTTTTAATAGTTTTTGTAGATTATTGTTTTGGAAACTTGATATTCATTTTTTTAATCAGTTTTTGCCGATGACTGTTTCGGAAACTTTATATTAATTTTTATTTTTTTATCAGTTTTCGTAGATTAGTGTTTCGAAAACTTGATATTCATTTTTCTTTTTTAATCAGTTTTCGCCGATAGGTGTTTGGAAAACTTGATATTCATTTTTCTTTTTTTTTTAATTAATTTTCGTCGATTACTGTTTCGAAAAGTTAATATTCATTTTTCTTTTTTTAATCAGTTTTCACCGATTAGTGTTTCGAAAACTTGATATTCATTTTTATTTTTTTAATCATTTTTCGTCGATGAGTGTTTCGTAAACTTGATATTTATTTTTCTTTTTTAATCAGTTTTCGCCGATTAGTGTTTCGAAAACTTTATATTCATTTTTATTTTTTTAATCAGTTTTCGTAGATTAGTGTTTCGAAAATTTGATATTCATTTTTTCTTTTTTTAATTAGTCTTCGCCGATGAGTGTTTCGAAAACTTGATATTCATTTTTCTTTTCTTAATCAGTTTTCAACGATGAGTGTTTCGAAAATGTGATTGTCACGACCCCTTATCGGACGTCCGTGACCGGCACGGGAGGTATGATTTCTCCTATTCCGCAAGCCTCTAATCCCTGATTGACATTCTTATATATGCATAACTACCCATTTCTAATACAAACAATATATAGTATATATGGTCATCCCTATCCGGTCACCTAAGTAGCACGCAATCCACGGCTCGCTCAACGCCGCTTCTGTCTATACATATACACATAATCAATCACACGTACATATAATATACATATTGACCACGCGCTTCAGGGCGGGTAATCTATCCTATTCAATGCAGAATTCCTGTGTACAGTCAAGTATATATATATTCAATCACACACCTGCATAAAATATACATATTGATCACATGCCTCAATGCATGTGACCTATCCTATTTTTCATGCGGAAGCCGTATTTTCACACAATCAAGTATTCTGTCACACGTGTATATAAATTTACATATTGACCACACGTTCAATGCGTGTGATTTATCCTATTCACATGCGGAAGCCACATTCATATATATATACACATGATATTCATCATATCACAACCTATGTTCTTAACAACAAGACCAATCTTTAATCTGTATGAAGCCGACAGTTCTAGAGTGTGACATATAAATATATGCATATAGCAACTGTACAAAACAATGCTATACCAAAAGAATCATATACATATACATCCTGACAAAATACATATATCAATACTACCCACGCGAACAATGCGTGCGGTCTCTAAGTCTGTCCGCCTCCATGAGATGAAGTGGAAGCGCTCCCGATGCCTATACCACCTGTGTCTATAACATGTAACATTGGGGTGAGTCAAATAGACTCAGTGAGAGGCTTTCCCATCCCTGGTGTAGTAGCGGGTACCACTACAACTGGGGAAGAGGAGCCAATCACAAACACATACGCATATAACGGGTTTAAATTTCCATATATTAAGTGGTCAGGCAATTAGCATATATTACATTCACAATATAGAATTTAAAGCATGGTCCTACATACATTTAAATTCACACATACAACGTATGATAGTTTAACATACCACTTCATGTGGATATCCATATTCAACTAACCGTAATCATAAACTGGCCCGAAGGCATATCTCCGTTAGGAGAGAATCTGGCCTGAAGGCAATATCTCACGTGAGCAATATAGGAACCTAGTTGATCATTCTAGGAACCCCTGGTCCCAAGACTTTACTTGGAACATTAACCTGACCCCAAGACTTCACTTGGAGCATAGCCGGCGAATCATCTGACCTCGGTTTACCCAAGGCAATAGCCACAATGTGGTGTACTCATATACTTTGTATTTCTGAGGGTTTGACTCAAGATAACAGACTCGATTTACCCGGACCACCCGTGATAGACTCGGTTCTCGCGTTGTACCATAAATGACCCCTATGGACCACTACTTATTTATTTTAATTCTTCTTAGGAAATTCTTAGTGTCCAAGTGGTTTTCTAATCCTGAAATCCCTCGGTTTAAAACAAGGTCACCTATGTTCATTTTCTTTGAGAGTTTACATACACCACCACACTTTTTCAGATAATAATTAATAAGGTGAGTTTCTAGTACCACAAGACTCTCCCCATTAAAATTGACTCGATCCTACCCCCGATGTCATATAGGTCCCGAGGACCTTCCTTCCATATAAGGCTCCTTGAGCCACCATCGCTTTTACAATTCACATAAACACATATAGCACATTTTCACATATATTGAAATTTAGGAACAACAATAGCATATTATCTAATATGTAATTCCTACAAATAGGCAAGAAGGCAAACCATATATCCACATCCGCAGTCAACCCTATGGGTCAAGGATAGGAAAGCCCCTCACCTGTTTGGCCCCTCTAATTGGCTCTCGGTGTGCCCGAAGGTCCACTCACAGTATGGTGCCCTATACAATATACTTGAGAGATTCAAAAGCTTGAAAATTAGCCAATATCATGTACATGTAACGCTAATGCTCAAGTTCTCTCTAATTAATTCCATAGACTAGTTGTTGGCTTGGAACGCCCCCAACTAGTTTTCGGAACACCTAACATGCTTCTATTCGTGTCCAACCCTTTCTTAATCACACTATTCGGAAGCTTTGACTTGGGAATGCAAGGTTACCTAATTCCACCTCTAAGTGTCCATATAAACTTCCATTACCCAAGTCTTGAATTTAAGGCTCAAGAGAATCATAAATCCTACTTGTCCAAGCTTTCCATTTATCAAAATAACCTTGAACACTTCACCTACACATGAATACGTATACCCGAATACGCGTAAAATTAGAAAATTGCCTCTTTTTTTCCCGAACGGGGTTCCGGGTAAGACGGGAATTACTCGGGTTTTAATCCCTCGTACATTCCAATAACTTTTAATAATTATATAATTATCATTCAACCTTTCAATGCACCCAAATCATTTGTAATACCTGGAAATTTTCCAATTAACGTTAAGGTCCTAATTTAATTTTTATTTTTAATTTGAAAGGAAAAGGAGAAAATTTTAAAACAAATGAAATTTTATTTGGACCAAAATTAGGACCTAACGGGAAATATTGGGTGTAAGTCTATTAACCCCAAAGTTGATTTTAACAACAAATAAAAATATATTAAGTATATGTGTGTGTATATATATATATATATATATATATATATACAAAATATTTTTAAAAAAAAATATATGTATGTGGCTGGAAGGGGGTCACACACGTGACCCCCCTTATAATTAAAAATTGGTCCCCAAAATTTTCATCCAGAGAGAGAGAGCCGAGAGTTGAAGTAGAGAAAGAAAATAGATTGAGGACCATTGACGCGTGAGCTGCAGCGGGAATGAGAAGAGACGACGGCGATGCGCGCAGGAGGTTAAGGGAGGTCGACGCCGCCGTTTCGCCGGGACCGAAGCCGTCGACGGCGACTCGGGACGCCGGAGGAAGGTGGTCCGGCGCGGGTTCACGGAGGAGAGAGAGAGCAGCGACGGAAAGTGGTTTTTAGCCGGAATCTTCGCCGGAATCCGCCGTTTCGAAGTCGGGGAAGGTGACCGGGAGTTCTTTCTACCCTATTCCATCATCCTATCCGACTGAATCGAGGTAAAAAGTCCCGAATCCCTCAAACCCCAAATTTATCTATTTTAGGGATTTTTGGAAAATTCCTAATTGGTATGAATAAATTACTTTGGGTCCTAATTTGAAGCTATTGGGTTGTTTAGAGGTATTTAGAAGTGTGTGTGTTGGAAAATTGATGATGGAAGTTACCCAATTTGAAAACTATAGAACAATGGAATTTAAAGTGAGATAAAGTGTAGTATAAATTGAATTGGGATTGATTGGTGTGTTGGATTGGTGTTATAGAATGGTAGGGATTGTTGGAATATGCGAGGGATTAACGCCCGAGTAATTCCGTCTCAACCGGAGAGCAATTTGGTATTAAAAGAGACACTTTTCGATCCAATTTAGAATGTGGAGCTAAGCTATGGGTTAGAAGTTTCGGTTAGACCAAAATGGACGCCGAAATTAATTTAAATAGTAAAATGTCTTTATTTGTTAAAATCCCAATTTTTAAGTATATTAGGCCACATGTGTTCGTATGTGAATATAAGTTGAAAGAGTGGTTTGGTAATTAGCAACCATAGAAAATTTGAGGCTATGACTATCATAGGCCATCAATTGGATATGGGAATTGTGAAAAGTCACATACGAACACTTGTAGGTGAAAATGAGTATTCAAAGAAAGGGATAAAGAGATGAGGATAAGTGTGAGACACTTGGAAACAGTATTAAAGAGAGGAAGAAGGTTAAGACCAAGGACTTGGTTCTTGGCAAAGTTTAATGTACTTATAAGGCATGAGCATAGCACATGCATACAATTTGCATATAATAAAGATGATAATAATGTAAATATGTTTGTTAGGTAACCACGAATTGTCTGTTGCAGGAGTGACTCCAGGATCAGAAACAGGAAGCCGTCCAGGTGAGGGGTTTCCCATCCTTGCCCTACAGGGTTGAATGAGGATGTGAATACGTGGTTTGCTTACCTGCTTGTTTGTAAGAATTATTAGGAGATTTCATGCTATTGTTGTTCATAAATTGTTATATGTGAATATACCTGTGAATATGTGATTGGTTAAAGTTGAGGTGGTACTGGAGGGTGTCCATGTGATGACATGGGATACGCCGAACAATACAAGTAAAGGGTAGGATGTTGATTTAGTTCAAGTTTCGGTTTGTCCTAATAGTTAGAAACCCACTAAGGAAATGAAACTGACTTATTTATACACGTCGACGTGATTTGTGGTAAATGAACTTAGGAAATACCTTATAGCTAAGTTATCATCTAATCAAGGGTTGGGTACTAAGCAAAGAATAGAAAATCTCATAATTGATTAGAAATTCTTAGTGAAGTTCACATTGCCGAATTAAAGACACCTTAGAGTAGAAATGGGTAGTCAGAGATACAAACCCCACTGAAAGCTAGAGAAGTGAAATGTGATGACAGACATGTTTGCCCGTTGTGGCTATTGCCCTAGCTTGGCACTAGGGTGATGCATTACATATTCATGGTTGCCCGTTGTGGCTATTGCCCTAGCCTGGCACTAGGGTGGTGCATAGCATTTAAAAGATTTGCCCGTTGTGGCTATTGCCCTAGCCTGGCACTAGGGTGGTGCATAGCATTTAAAAGATTTGCCCGTTGTGGCTATTTCCCTAGCCTAGCACTAGGGTGGTGCATAGCATTTAAAAGATTTGCCGTTGAGGCTTTTGCCCTAGGGTGGCACTAGGGTCGATTGTATGATTTATAGTTTTTAATATGAAATGTTTCATGTTATTGGTTGCTTATGAGTAGCATGTTTGAGGAGCATGATTCCTAGGTTTATCTGTGACGTAACGTTATATTAATGTTGCCTGATCATTGTATAACATATGACAAACTGGTATTTCGTGCGCATGTGGTTGTGAGTGGTTCCCTTTCCCCAGCTGTAGTGGTACCCGCCGCTACGCCGAGGATGGGAAGCTTCTCACTGAGTCTGTTGGACTCACACCCTCTGTTTAAATGTTACAGATACAGGAATCGGGCAGGCTTCGACGTCCGGACAGTGATACGGACATCTATCCACTTGCACCGCATTTGTTCGCGTGGGTGGACATCTTTTGATTATTTAGCCTTCATTATTTTGAGTTGTATATATTCTAAAGTTGTAAATGCGATGTAAATATTTGCAGCTTTTGAATTATGCTATATCTAGACATGTCGGCTTCACATGTGCTTACTGATAGGATTCTGGGTGTTGGGAAAGTCTTGATATACTTATATATATATATATATATATATATATATATATATATCTGCGTATGTGAATAGGATAGATCACACATAATGGTGTGTGATCAATATGTATATGCTATATATATACGTGTGACTTGGTATATGTTGGATGAAAAATATAAATATCTGCATTTGAATAGGATAGATTACACGTATTGAGACGTGTAATCACTATGTATACTTAACTGTGCGTGTGAGTGTACATGTGTGATTATGACAGGTTATATATATATTGTGTGTGAATAGGATAGATCATTCCTTTGGGGTTTGATCACTATGTATATATATATTTATGTGTGGATGACCTGAGTGTATGGATGTATATATATACGTGAAATGGGCTGAAGCGGCATTGAGCGCCGTGGATTGCAGGTTATTTAGGCCACCAATGATGGTGTGACCACTATATATGTTATGTGAATATTGATTGGTGATTGAATAAAAGGGTAGATAATTTATGATTATAGATAAGGCTTACGGGTTTAGAGGCTAAATTCTATTCCCGTGCCGGTCACGGATACCTGGAGTCGGGGTCGTGACATCATTCCACAACACCCTTAAACCTTAACAACCACATTTTCCTACACTTTTTCCAACCCGAATAAATTTCATCAATTTGGTTTCGGTTCCTAAGCTTCCAACTTACTTCCTAACATGCAAATACTTCAATTTAGGACCCAGAATACTCAGATTGAATCAATTGGGGTCTTTCCAAAAATCCCTAAAATTGATAAAATTGGGGTTTGAGAGTTTCGGGACTTCTCACCTCGATTCAACCGATTAGGAGGATGATACAGAGTAGAGGAGACTCCCAGCTACCTTCCCCGGTGAAGACACGGCGTTTTCCGGCGAGAAAGCTCTCCCCCTCTTGTTTCTCTCTCTAGCCCGAACTCTCTCTCTAGCACAACGAAGGCGACTACGGCTCCAGTTGACGCGACCCCGGGCACCACCGTGCTCAGCCCGTGCGTTTTCCGTTCGTCTGTGAGCTTCCTCCGTGCGATGGCCAGCCCTCTCTTTCTCTCCGTGCGTTTTCTTCTCTGCTTCTTTTCTTTTGTTTTCTTTCTTTCTATTACATATATATATAACTTTTTCTTCTTTTTTTGTATATATATATATATATATATATATATATATATATGTATATTTATATAATTAAAATATATGTGTATTCCTATCACAAAAGAAAATCTGATGTAATAATAAAATAAAATAAAGAAAAAAAAATATTTTCCACTCTTACATTAATTAATTTAATTTAATCTCCGATGCTAGTTAAAATATCCCCGGGTATTACAGTGATATTCATATTTCTTCATTTAATTAGTTTTCACCGTTGAGTGTTTCGAGAACTTGATATTCATTTTTATTTTTTTAATTATTTTTTGCCGATGAGTGTTTCGTAAACTTTATATTCATTTTTCTTTTTTTTAATCAGATTTCGTAGATTAGTCTTTCGAAAACTTGATATTCATTTTTTTAATCAGTTTTCGCAGATGAGTGTTTCGAAAACTTGATATTCAATTTTCTTTTTTTAGTAAGTTTTAGCTAATGAGTGTTTCAAAAATTTGATATTAATTTTTCTTTTTATAATCATTTTTCGTCGATGAGTGTTTCGAAAACTTTATATTCATTTTTATTTTTTTAATCAGTTTTCGTAGATTAGTGTATTGAAAACTTGATATTCATTTTTCTTTTTTTAATCAGTTTTCGTCAATGTGTTTCGAAAACTTTATATTCATTTTTTTTAATCAGTTTTCATAGATTAGTGTTTCGAAAACTTGATATTCATTTTTCTTTTTTTAATCAGTTTTCACCGATAAGTGTTTCGAAAACTTGATATTCATTTTTCTTTTTTTAATCATTTTTCGTCGATGAGTGTATCGAAAACTTGATATTCATTTTTCTTTTTTAATCAATTTTCGTCGATGGGTGTTTCGAAAACTTTATATTCATTTTTATTTTTTTAAATCAGTTTTCGTAGATTAGTATTTTGAAAACTTGATATTCATTTTTCCTTTTTTAATCAATTTTCGGCGATGAGTGTTTCGAAAAGTTTATATTCATTTTTATTTTTTTAATCAGTTTTCGTAGATTAGTGTTTCGAAAACGAGATATTTATTTATTTTTAATCAGTTTTCGTCGATTAGTGTTTCGAAAACTTGATATTCTTTTTTCTTTTTTAAAGCAGTTTTCACCGATTAGTGTTTCGAAAACATGATATTCATTTTTCTTTTTTTAATCATTTTTCGTCGATGAGTGTTTCGAAAATTTGATATTCATTTTTCTTTTTCAATTAGTTTTGGTCGTTCAGCGTTTCAAAAACTTGATATTCATTTTTCTTTTTTTTAATCAGTTTTCGACGATGAGTGTTTCGAAAACTTGATATTCATTTTTCTTTTTTTTAATCAATTTTCGTAGATTAGTTTTTCGAAAACTTGATTTTCATTTTTTTAATAAGTTTTCGCAGGTGAGTGTTTCGAAAACTTGATATTCATTTTTCTTTTTTTAGTAAGTTTTAGCTAATGAGTGTTTCAAAAACTTGATATTCATTTTTTTAATCATTTTTCGTCGATGAGTGTTTCCAAAACTTGATATTCATTTTTCATTTTTAATCAGTTTTCGTCGATGAGTGTTTCGAAAACTTTATATTCAATTTTATTTTTTTTAATCATTTTTCGAAGATTAGTATTTTGAAAACTTGATATTCATTTTTCTTTTTTTAATCAGTTTTCGTCGATGAGTGTTTCGAAAACTTTATATTTATTTTTATTTTTTTAATCAGTTTTCGTAGATTAGTGTTGTAATACCCCGGAAAATTTTGAAGATTAAAGAATGATTTATTTAAAATGTCGAGGATTTAAGAATGATTTATTCCGGGCTAGGAATTAAAACCTTAAAAAAAAGAATATAGAAAAAATATGAAAGTTAAAAAGAAACCGGAAAGGAAATTTTTTTTTCAAAGATTGTAATACCCAAGAAAATTTTTTGAAGTTTAAAATAAAATATAAAGGGGAAGGAAAACGAAGTAGAAAATAAATTTTTAGGATTTAATTCGGGACCTAAGAAATTGGAAACCTGAATTAAATAGGGAAAGGGATTAAATTAAAAATACATATTAGTTATTATTTATATAATTATTATAATTGTTAATTATTGGTTATCTTATTATTTAATTATTTATTATATATATATGATTTATTTTATTATTATTATTCAATTGGGGTGGGGGAAAGCGTAGGTTTAATTAAAGAATAGAGAAAAAGAGATAAAAGGAAAGAGAGAGAGGGGGCACGCGAGAGTGAGAGAAGGAAAGAAGGGGAGAGAAAACGAGAGGTAGAGAGCGAGGGCCGAGATGGTGAAGAAGGAAGAAGGGGAAGAGGAGGACTTTGCTGGAAAAGTGGCCGGAGAAGAGCTAGCTGACGCCGGGAAAAGTCACCGGAGCTCGGTTACGACATCTTCCACACCTCCCACCAATCGAATCAAGGTTGGTAACCCCAATTTCATTCTAAACCCTCAATTTCTCCATTTTTAGGGATTTCTTCAATCCACTTTCGATTGAGTTGTTTCGAGGGTAGATTGAGACCTAGAAAGTGTTCTTGAACACTTAGTTGGGGTAGGAATCAAGATTATATTCTCGGATTTGCCCAAATTCGAATTTGGAAGGATTTGGGGTTGAAATTATAATTATTTCCAAATTGGGGAAAATTTTTGATAATTAGGATTGAGCTTGAATTTGAGTAAACAGGCTTGGATTGATATTATTGAAATTATAATTATTTTCAAATTGGGGAAATTGTGATAATTAGGATTGATCTTGGATTTGAGAAAATAGGCTTGAATTGGTATTATTAAAATTAGGGTAAACTACAGTTTGCCCCCATGTGGTTTGGCCTAAATTCAGTTTGTCCCCCTGTGGTTTAAAATTCGACACTTAACCACCCTGTGGTTTGGCTTAAAATTAATGTGCCACCCTGTGGTTTAGAGTGTGACACTTGACCCCCCTGTGGTTTGTTATGTTATCACTTAACTACCTTCACCTATCTTCTATCTAAATTTTAGTGAAATTAATCATCATTTAATACTTTTAATGTTAAAAATTTGTCATTCAACACTCAAGAATTATAAAATGATTCAAAAAAAATTATAATTAATATAAAAATAAAATTATAATTTTAAAAATCAATAAAATAATTTAATATTTATTGTTTACTCCATTGATTATTTATATTTAGTTATTTATTCATTTTATTGTTATTTTTTATCTTTAATGTTTAGAATTATTAAATCAATCAAAATAAAATTGTAAAAGAATAATATAATACAAATATATAACTAAATTTAAATTTTTTTAATTGTTCAAGTTCATAACATACATACCTGGATTGAATGTTAACATTATTGAGCTTAGAAACTCTAACATTAAACAATAATTTTCTTAGAAAAGTATCCTTAGACTAGGAGCATAATAGTACTCTTGGATATAGTGGAGAGATTAGAGGAAAGAAAGAGCTTGAAGGAAACGCTAAAAAGAGTTGAAAGTAGATTAGAGTTTATTATTATTTTAGAGATAAAATAAATATTTAATAAAATAATTAATTAATTCAATTATTTTTAGGTAATTTCTTTTATAAGTTATATTAAATATTAAATTGTGAGAAAAAATAATATAGGGTAGTTAAGTGATAATATAACAAACCACAAGGGGGTCAAGTGTCACACTATAAACCACAGGGGGCACATTAATTTTAAGCCAAACCACAGGGTAGTTAAGTGTCGCATTTTAAACCACAGGGGGCAAACTGAATTTAGGCCAAACCACAGGAGGGCAAACTGTAATTTACCCTTAAAATTATATGGTTGGAATATTAGCTGAACAAGACCCGTGAAGAGTTGGCCCGAGGTTACTAAGGTTGAACCTCGACGTTAATGTACCGGGTCCCTACTCGGGTTGCCCAAATACACTTTAAGGGTGATGTTGAGGGCTTCAAACCTCTTCTTTTCAATCTTAAACACCCTAGAATAAGTCTAAGTACGCTACCAATAATCAAGGATTATTTTGGGTACCTTCTTGTTTCTCAAGGATGGAAACTTGCGGAACAATGAAGTCCAAATTCTATAATGTCAACTTTATTCCTTCATAATTATTAGGAAGCCTTAAGTAGGATGAATTAGAGGTGTATTGAGGTTTAGAAACTAGACTTCTTATAACCCAAGTAAGAACACAAGTTGAATCGAAATGCTTAGACCTTCCTAAAATTAGGATTCCATCCAACCAA
Organism: Senna tora; assembly: GCA_014851425.1. Classification (NCBI taxonomy): domain Eukaryota; kingdom Viridiplantae; phylum Streptophyta; class Magnoliopsida; order Fabales; family Fabaceae; genus Senna; species Senna tora. The sequence goes on along the minus strand of CM026261.1, from coordinate 18,409,950 downwards.
GCTAGATAAGCTTCCTTAGATGTGAATACAAGTTAGATAGAGATCTGATACTCAAATCCAAGTAGGTGAAACGCTCAAGTAGAGAGTTATATGCGAGTAAGTCAAGTGTCCGAGGAAGGATACGCATAAGTTGGGATAGAGAAGTTCAATAAAACCAAGAGCTTGACTCTGTGGCAACCATGGACTACATGTGAGAGTAATGGAGGGATAAATAACAAGTTAAGCTAAGTAATAACCTTAATGAAGTAAATGTTGTTCTTATAGGAACAACGACGCGTAATAGAATGCAACAGGAACTCTGAGGAGACTAAAGTTACAGGAGAGGATTGCATGGAAGGTTGGCCAAGGTGAGGGTTCTTCCATCTCTGCTCCTAGGGTTGTATGCTTATGTGGATTACATGAGTATGTATATTCTCTGCTTGTCTGGTATGTATTAGCTAGAGATATAGAATGCTAAAAGAATGAAAGAAGTAGAAAATAGGTTGTGGAAAGTAGCTTGGATAGGAAGACATAGGAGTAGAGTATAATTGGTTGCTATGATTGGTGTGTTACAAATCCAACTCATACACTCTGGAGGCATTATGAGTATTTTATTAAATCTTTTCCATGACGATGGCAAGAGTCCTTGTACGGAAGGGCTAAACTTTATTTTGAAAACTCATCACAACGGTGACTTAAATTAAAATCGTGCAAAGGGAGTTATTGGTGGGTTTTGGATTTGGTTATGTTAGCGATGTAAGACATCGACTATAACAACGTCAGATGGCACTTGAGACCTCAGTTTTATAATTACCATGACGATGGTCATTGCCCTATCTTGGCAATAGGGTCAGAAAGGTTTTATATTGCTATGACGATAGCTTGAGGCTCAGAGAGTGCATCTGGACGGGTATATGAGTTATATCCTGCTAAGGATACTCGTCCATATTAATAAGGAGAAGAATTGTTGATCCTTCGGGAAAGATACAAAGAATCATATTAATATGTGAGACTAAGGTAAGGAGACACGGGAGGAAACTACGGGTGAACCGTGAGCCTAACCTAGTAAAAGAGAAATTATCATGGGGAGTTGGTCTAGGGTGTGTTAGTGGCCATGCTTCGAGACGTCGTGCCGTGCCCGCCATGTAGCCTGGTTGGGTAATGGACGAGTGGGCTCAAGCTATTGCCCCGCAGCAAGGGGTCAGAACGTGCCACTTGGTGGCTACGAATCAATTGTTTGATAGATAGAGATTGATTGTGTTTGATTAATAGAGTTGTCACGAGGTGACCAGTACCCAAGTGAATGGGTTAAGTATCTTTCGCCACGTGGTGGCCAGTAGCCCGAGTGCACGGGTTCGAAGTAGAAAAGCCACGTAATGGCTAGAAGGTACCCTAGAGTTGGGGAGATTAAGTAGACGTATGTTTAGCATCTGTGTGTATGTACAAATTGTCTGTGTTTGCATATAATTGTTTATTGTGCAGCGTAGTGGTAACGTACAGGATTACGTCACCACACGTCTTGTTGATTCCGACATGCTGAAACGTGAGAAGACCGGTAAGTAAAAGCCGGCACTTTATGTTACATGTTTACTTGCGGATTGATGACGTGGAATAAACTGCTGCATGTTTATAGTTATTAAATGCATGTGAGTGTTTAGGTGAAATTTCTGTTGTTGTGTGATCACCAAGAATGTATGCTAACAACAGTAACTAGTTGTTTTTGTATGTGGTTGTGTATGACTCCCAAACCCAACGCTATGGTACCCACCTTGCGCTGGGGATGGGAGAGTCCTCACTGAGTCGCGTGGTTAACACTCACACCTCATTTTTACTACACAGAGACAGGTTAAGTACAGGTGGAAGAAGTCTTGGTGGAACGAGGGTTGAGCAACACTTCCCAAGACCCACAACTTGTTCATGTGGGTGAAAAAATTGTAATTGTAATTTAATTTACTTTATCATTGTACCATAAAGTAAAGGGTAGACATACCCAATTAGATTGTGTCACTAAATCTTGAACTGTCAGCTTCACACGCCTTAAAGATCAGGATCCGTTAGATTACAATACAGGGAAAACTTATTTTCAATATATATATATATATATATATACATATATCTATTGCATGCGAATAGGATAGGCAGCATCTTCGGATGTGTAGCCAGTACACAGGTTATATATTATGTGTGTTTTCCTATATCTATATACTGAAGCGGCACTGGCCGTGGATTTGGTTGCCTAGGATAGGCCACAATTTCGGTGTAGCCATAGTATTTTAATGCATGTGAATGTATTTTTAATAATAGATATTCTTTCAATTAGGTGGTAAGGCTTACAGGCATAGGTGCATTCCCTGTGTCTGTGCCGGTCACGGTCCTCTAACCGAGGGTCGTGACAAACTTGGTATCAGAGGCTGGTTGTTCTTTGAGCGTGTGAAGCTAACTAGTAGTCTCGGGTGTCAGTTGGGCTAGCCAATAGGAATCCAAACGTAAAGATGGTTCCGACGGGCACTTGTGAGGTTTCTCAGGATGTCGAGTCATGAATTCTTTCGAATCATCGCTTTACGCATAGAATGTGTATGTAAAATTCTATGCAAAGCATATAACCTTACAGTACACAAGTGCCGATGAGCACTAAGGTGTAATGTGGGGTGGCAGTGACCCCGGGAACCTTAGGACACCATAATAGGGAAATGAAACATCCATGGAGGATGCTACCTAGACACAGACACATTTGGTTGAATTGTAGGCAGGAATGCGCTGCAATGTGTGATTTTTTTGCAGGTGTTAAATGAGACAATGCGTCTGCTCTGTTAGCAGTGCATTGTGTGCTATGGTATAGGCACAAGTTGTTTGATTATAGTATGGAATGCAAGTAGAATAGAAATATGCAGTGAATGATAGTTCAGACTAGGAATGGTTTGTAAAGTGAAAGAAAAGACACGCTTGGCGTGTAGAAAAGAAAGTAAGCCCATGGGGCGATTGAAATTGAAAGTTTACAGACAAGAATAAACAGGGCCATGAGGCATGAGACCGACAGGAAGATGACCACGTGAATGGGTCACGACTGTGCGGTATGCTATGGCTAAAGGAAGTGAGTTGTCCTTCCTAGAAAGTAAACAGAAAAGAGGTGGTGTATGCCACAGTATAGAAGTAGAAGTCTATGAACTAGAAAATCAGGATACGGTATATGGAAGGGAAAACTGGCCGAACCATATGCCGTAGAGATAGATGTTAGGAAGTAGAGGCTTATGTAAACGTGTAGAGCGTGACCATATGCCGAGCAGAAAACAGAGCAAGTGGTAAGGCACAGGGAGGGAGCCTATTCCAACCCTGCGCTCGGTCCATGAACTGCTAGTTCCTTGATCAAACAAGGGGGAAAAGAAGGGATTAAGCCCAACCAAACTTTCTTGGGTTGCTTAAGGAGAGCATAAAGAATAGGATATTGACCACAGGAGAAATTTTTGTAAAAAAATAATCTTTTTGATCTTTCCGGATGAGAGATTTTGAAAGACCCTAAAACTTTTCTTGAAAATACTAGGGATAACCATTGGAAGGCAAATTTTCATGAAAACTCTTTCTCAATTTGTGTCATTCCAATTGGTTAAACCCTAATCATTTACGAAAACCTTAGGCGTCATTTTCTAAGAAATAAGCTTGAATTAATTTTTAAAACCCGCAGGGTGCCTAAGAAAACTAACTCATGTGACCAATACCCTACTAAACAATAATCCTTTTACAGGTAAGTTGTATAAGGATGGTAGATGTAGTTGAGAAATCACTCGCTTGGAGTGATTAAAGTTAAGTAGACATTGAAAAGCACTAGAGAGTGCTAAAGTGCCAAGGGATTATATAGGTAAACCTAAGGGTTACCAATTAAGGGGGCCATAACGTGATTATTGTAATACCCCGGAAAATTTCGAGGATTAAAGAATGATTTATTTAAAAATTTTGAGGGTTAAAGAATGATTTATTTCGGGGCTAGGAATTTAAAACTTTAAAACGAATATAAAAAAATATGAAAGTTAAAAGAAACCGGAAAGGAATTTTTTTTCGAGTATTGTAATACCCGAAATTTTTTTTCGAGGTTTAAAATAAAATAAAAGATGAAAGAAAGAAGTAGAAAATAGTTTTTGGGATTTAATTCGGGACCTAAGAAATTGGAAACTTGAATTAAATAGGGAAAGGGAGTAAATTAAATACACATATTAGTTATTATTTATTTATTTATTAATTAATTAATTAATAACATTTATTTATTTATTATTTATATATTTTATAATTATTTTAATTATAATTACTTATTATTATTATTTAAAAGGGGGAGATGGACGTGGGTTAGGTAGATAAACGAAAGAAAAGAGATAAGAAGAGAAAAGGAAAAGAGGGGTGCGTGAAGCACGAGAGAGAGAAAGAGTCGAGAGAAAGAAAACGGAAGAAGAGGAAGAGAGAGAAGAAGCCGTGAGGTAGAGAGAGAGAGGGGGTTCGCCGGAAATCCGCCGGTGAAGAGCTAGACGACGCCGGGAAAAGTCACCGGAGCTCGGTTACAACATCTTCCACACCTCCCACCAATCGAATCAAGGTTGGTAACCCCAATTTCATTCTAAACCCTCAATTTCTCCATTTTTAGGGATTTCATCGATTGACCTTCGATTGAGTTATTTCGAGGGTGGATTGAGACCTAGAAAGTGTTCTTGAACACTTAGTTGGGGTAGGAATCGAGATTATATTCTCGGATTTGTCCAAATTCGAATTTGGAAGGATTTGGGGATGAAATTAAAATTATTTCCAAATTTGGGAAAATTGTGGATAATTAGGATTGAGCTTGGATTTGAGTAAATAGGCTTGGATTGATATTTTTGAAATAATAATTATTTCCAAATTGGGGAAAATTGTTGATAAGTAGGATTGAGCTTGGATTTGAGTGAATAGGCTTGAATTGATATTATTAAAATTATATAGTTGAAATATTAGCTGAACAAGACCCGTGAAGAGTTGGCCCAAGGTTACTAAGGTTGAACCTTGACGTTAACGTACCGGGTCCATGCTCAGTTTGTCCAAATACACTTTAAGGGTGATGTTGAGGGCTCCAAACCTCTTCTTTTCAATCTTAAACACCCTAGAATAATTCTAAATATGCTATCAAGCATCGAGAATTAAAATAGGTACTTTCTTGTTTCTCATGAGTGGAAGCTTGCGGAACAATGAAATCCAATTTCTAAAATTTCAACTTTTTCCCTCATAAATATTTAGTAAACCTTAAGTAGGATAAATCAGAGATATATTGGGGTTTAGAAACTAAATTTCTTAGAACCCAAGTAGGAACACAAGTTGGATCAAAATGCTTAGACCTTCCTAAAATTAGGATTTCTTCCAACCAAACTAGATAAGCTTCCTTAGATGTGAATACAAGTTAGATAGAGGTCTACTACTCAAATCCAAGTATGTGAAACACTCAAGTAGAGTGTTATAAGCGAGTAAGTCAAGTGTTCGAGGAAGGATACGCATAAATCGGGAAAGAGAAGTCCAATAAGACCAAGAGCTTGACTCTGTGGCAACCATGGATTACATGTGAAAGTAATGGAGAGATAAATAACAAGTTAAGATAAGTAATAACTTTAATGAAGTAAATGTTGTTCTTATAGGGACAATGACGCGCAATAGAGTGCAACAGGGACTCCGAGGAGACTAAAGTCACAGGAGATGATTGCATGAAGGTTGGCTAAGGTGAGGGCTCTTTCATCTCTGCTCCTAGGGTTGTATGCTTATGTGGATTACATGAGTATGTACATTCTCTGCTTGTCTGGTATGTGTTAGCTAGAGGTATAGAATGCTAAAAGAATAAAAGAACTAGAAGATAGGTTGTGGAAAGTAGCTTGGATAGGAAGACATAAGAGTAGAGTGTAATTCATTGCTATGATTGGTGTGTTACAAATCCAACTCATACACTCCGGAGGCATGATGAGTATTTTATTAAATCTTTTTCACGACGGTGGTAAGAGTCCTTGTACAGAAGGACTAAGCTTTTATTTTGAAAACTCGTCACGACGGTGACTTAAATTATAATCATGCAAAGGGAGTTATTGGTGAGTTTCGGATTTGGTTATACTAGCGATGTGAGACATCGACTAGAACAACGTCAGATGGCGCTTGAGACCTCAGTTTTATAATCACCATGACGATGGTCATTGCCCTATTCTGGCAATAGGGTCAGAATGGGTATATGAGTTATATCCTGTTAAGGATACTCGTCCATATTAACAAGGAGAAGAATTGTTGATCCTTCGGGAAAGATACAAAGAATCCTATTAATATGTCAGACTAAGGTAAGGAGACACGGGAGGAACCTACGGGTGAACCGTGAGCCTAACCTAGTAAAAGAGAAATCATCCTGTGGAGTTGGTCCAGGAAGTGTCAGTGGCCTTGCTTCGAGACGTCGTGTGGTGCTTGCCATGTAGCCTGGTTGGGTAATGGACGAGTGGGCTCAAGCTATTGCCCCACAACAAGGGGTCAGGACGTGCCACGTGGTGGCTACATATCAGTTGTTTGTTAGATAGAAGTTGATTGTGTTTGATTAATTGAATTGTCACATGGTGACTAGTACCCAAGCGAAGGGGTTAAGTATTGTTTGATTAACAGAATTGTCACGAGGTGACCAGTACCCAAGTGAATGGGTTAAGTATGCTTTGCCACGTGGTGGCCAACAACCCGAGTGCACGGGTTCGAGGTAGAAAAGCCTTGTATTTGCTAGTAAATAGCCCAGAGTGGAGGAAGTTAAGTAGATGTATGTTATAGTATCTATGTGTACTTAAAAAATTGTCTGTGTTTGCATATTATTGCTGATTGTGCAGCGGAGTGGTGACGTACAGGATTACGTCATCACAACGTCTTGTTTGATTCAGATATGCTGAACGTGAGAGGATCAGTAAGTAAAAGCCAGCACTATATGTTAGGTGTTTAATTGCTGATTGATGACGGGGAATAAACTGCTGCATGTTTACAGTTATTAAATGCATGTGAGTGTTTGGGTGAAATTTCGATTGTTGTGTGATCACCAAGAATGTATGCTAATAACAGTAACTAGTTGTTTTTGCATGTGGTTGTGTATGACTCCCAAACCCAGCGCTATGGTACCCACCTTGCGCCGAGGATGGGAGAGTCCTCACTGAGTCACGTGGTTAAGACTCACACCTCATTTTTACTGCACAGAGACAGGTGGAAGAAGTCTCGGTGGAACGAGGGACAAGCAAAACTTTCCAAGACCCACAACATGTTTATGTGGGTGAATAAATTGTAACTGTAATTTAATTTACTTTATCATTGTATCATAAAGCAAAGGGTAGACATACCCAATTAGATTGTATTACTAAATCTAGAACTGTCAGCTTCACACACCTTAAAGATCAGGATTTATTTTACTGCGATACAGGGAAAATATGTTTTCAAAATATATATATATATATATATACATATATCTGTTGCATGTGAATAGGATAGGCAGCATCTTCGGATGTGTAGCCAGTACACAAGTTATATATTATGTGTGTTTTCCTATATCTATATCCTGAAGCGGCACTGGCCGTGGATTTGCTTGCCTAGGATTGGCCACTATTTTGGTGTAGCCATGGTATTATAATGCATGTGAATGTATTTTCAATAATAGATATTTTGTTAATTAGGTGATAAGGCTTACAGGCATATGAGTATTCCCTGTGTCTGTGCCGGTCACGGCTCTCTAAACGGGGGTCGTGACAATTATGGACCTGAAAGTATTAGACCGGAGCATGTCTAGAAGTGGAAATGGGCGTAGACCTTCGGGTACCGTCCAGAGATAAGAAAATGAGTGCTAGTGCGGTAGATAGCTCTCGAACAAGATAACGTGAGAGATAAACCCCAAAGGGACTCGTGGAGGTCCGAGGGGAGAGAAAGTTGACAGGGATAAATAGTCCCATAAGGGGGGAAGAGCGGAAGCCTATAGGACCGCATAGGATAAAAGTCAAGCAGGAGGTGGAGAACCAACTGCTACCGTAAGTGTATGTATAGTACACAGATTGTAGTGGACATAGCTAGGTAAGCTAGTTCCACAGGTTGGTGAACCGTAAATCCGTTAGTCTGAAGCCCGTATATGGGTGGAGACTGAGTGGACAAACCAAACGTATAAATGGCCATGTGGGTGCCATAAAGGGAAAATTAACCGTACGGACGATTATTCGAGAAGGAGAATTTAGTGAGTAACGAGTATTGAGAAATACTCAAAGAAAGAGTACCACGTAGGTACGAAATGGAAAAGGAGAGAGTGAATACGGAAACGGAGTCGGGTAACCATCTGTGGATGCGAGCCAAATGATAAAATAGGTATGTTACCGTTGGGGGCTATTGGAACCCAACGGGTAACACACTTTCAAGAGGCGATTTATGTTCGTGAACATATGCCACACCGTAAGAAAGGAAAGAGTCAAACTGTGGGAGCGGATCCCGTTTGGTCATGGGGAGTAGAGCTTGTCCGGGAAGGTTCATGCTGGAGTTAATGGATCAAGTATTCCAAGTAGGAATACAGGATTTAAGTGAGTTGAGGAGTTAGAGTGGGCCAAGTTGGGGTAAAAGCCAACGGGAACCCAATGAGTAGACTTAGCATAGGATGTGCAACTCCAAGTGGACTAACCTGAGGATGGTATAGATCCACAATCATAGTCGTGTTAAGCGAGGTCTTGGATGTGAAGACCGAACTGAGCCTGAGGCAGAGTAATGAGTATGATGGTAAGGAGGAGACTGATGAGTTTCCATTATAAACAGAAATGACTACAAGTAGTAGTCAGAGAAGAGTCTAAGTTAGTCAGACATAGGATGTCGACAGGGAGTAACCTGAGGTGGTTATGGAAACCACTAAAGGTAAGGGTAGAAGACCAAAAAAGAAAGAGAAACACGAGTCATAAATGTAAGATCCTTTACCGTTTGGTGGAGAAACAGTAAGTGTAACACATAGTTATGCCAGTGGCATGGCATTTAGCTTCATTTGGACACGAGTAAGGTAAACCAAGCTAGTAGTGAGTGTAACAACCTCGGAAGGGTTGGGTACACTGATGGCACAAAGTATAAACACCTACGTAGGGTGTACGCCGTGTAAGCGGTAAGTCTAGTTGTAGAGTAGAGGGTGTAGTAAGATGTAAACGGATTTTTCTGGAGAAGTCGTTTACAAAGAATATACCGAGGGAATCCCAGCAGAAGGGTAGCTGCTTGGTAGTAGAGGATACTTAGGTACAGGGACTCCAATGTAGGGGAGTACTCCGTCAGTTAGAGTTTATAGAAATAGAACCTAATGTGTAATGCAAATAGCTAGTTTCTTGGCGTGTTCCAAGACGGATATAAGAAATCACTACGAAGGTAGCTAGTCGGACAAGCAGATTGAGTCAAGGTAAGCCTCACTAGAGAAGCCAATAGTTAACTCCTCGGAGAACTAAATTGGAGCATGGCATGTGGTACGTGCCAGACGCTCCATTGCAAAATTAGTAGCACAAAGTGAATTGAAACTAGGAAAGTTAGGTATCCTCGGGGAAGGAAACGACGATGGATGGAGTCTGTCTGTCACGACCCTCGTTTAGAGGACCGTGACCAGCACAGACACAGGGAATACCCCCATGCCTGTAAGCCTTATCACCTAATTGACAGAATATCTATTATTGAAAATACATTCACATGCATTATAATACCATGACTACACCAAAATGGTGGCCAATCCTAGGAAAGCAAATCCACGGCCAGTGCTGCTTCAGGATATAGATATAAGAAAACACACATAATATATAACCTGTGTACTGGCTACACATCCGAAGATGCTGCCTATCCTATTCACATGCAACAGATATATGTATATATATAATTTTGGAAACAAGTTTTCCATGCATCGTAATGTAACGGATCCTGATCTTTAAGGTGTGTGAAGTTGACAGTTTTAGATTTAGTGATACAATATAATTGGGTACGTCTACCCTTTACTTTATGATACATGATAAAGTAAATTAAATTACAATTACAATTACAATTCATTCACGCACATCAACAATTTGTGGGTCTTGGAAAGTTTTGTTCGTTCCTCGCTCCACCAAGACTTCTTCCACCTGTACTTAACCTGTCTCTGTGTAGTAAAAATGAGGTGTGAGTCTTAACCACGTGACTCAATGAGGACTCTCCCATCCCCGGCGCAAGGTGGGTACCATAGCGCTGGGTTTGGGAGTCATACACAACCACATGCAAAAACAACTACTTACTGTTCTTAGCATACATTCTTGGTGATCACACAACAATAGAAATTTCACTCAAACATTCACATGCATTTAATAACTGTAAACATGCAGCAGTTTATTCCACGTCATCAATTAGCAAGTACACATGTAACATATAGTGCCGGCTTTTACTTATCGGTCTTCTCACATTTCAACATGTCTGAATCAAACAAGACGTGTGGTGACGTAATCCTGTACGTTACCACTACGCTGTACAATCAGCAATTATATTCAAACACAGACAATTTGTACATACACACAGATGCTAAACATACATCTACTTAATCTCCCCAACTCTGGGGTATATACTAGCCACTACGTGGCTTTCCCACTTCTAACCCATGCACTCGGGCTACTGGCCACCACGTGGCAAATATACTTAACCCATTCACTCGGGTACTGGTCACCTCGTGACAATTCTGTTAATCAAACAATAATTAACCCATTCACTTGGGGACTAGTCACCTCGTGACAATTCTATTAATCAAACATAATCAACTTCTATCTATCAATCAACTGATACGTATCCACCACGTGGAACGTCCTGACCCCTTGCTGCGGGGCAATAGCTTGAGCCCACTCGTCCATTACCCAACCAGGCCACAATGGCGGGCACGGCAAGACGTCTCAAAGCCTAACCACTGATACACCCTGGACCATCTCAACAGGATGATTTCTCTTCTGCAAGATTAGGCTCACGGTTCACCCGTAGGTTCCTCCCGTGTCTCCTTACCTTGGTCTCACATATTAATAGGATTCTTTGTATCTTTCCCGAAGGATCAACAATTCCTCTCCTTATTAATATGTACAAGTATCCTCAACAGGATGTAACTTATATACCCGTCCAAATGCACTCTCTAAGCCTCAAGCTATCATCATAGCAATATAAATCCTTTCTGACCCTATTACCAGGATAGGGCAATGACCATCGTCATGGTGATTATAAAACTGAGGTCTCAAGTGCCATCTGACGTTGTTCTATTCGATGTCTCACATCGCTAGCATAACCAAATCCAAAACCCACCAATAACTCCCTTTGCATGATTATAATTTAAGTCACCGTCGTGACGAGTTTTCAAAATAAAAGTTTAGTCCTTCCGTACAAGGACTCTTGCCACCGTCGTGGAAAAGATTTAATAAAATGCTCATCATGCTTCCGGAGTGTATGAGTTGGATTTGTAACACACCAATCATAGCAAACAATTACTCTCTACTCCTATGTCTTCTTATCTAAGCGACTTTCCACAACCTATTTTCTAGTTCCTTTATTCCTTTAACATTCTATACCTCTAGCTAACACATACCAGACAAGCAGAGAATGTACATACTCATGTAATCCACATAAGCATACAACCCTAGGAGCAGAGATGAAAGAGCCCTCACCTTAGCCAACCTTCATGCAATCATCTCCTGTGACTTTAGTGTCCTCGGAGTTCCTGTTGCACTCTATTGCATGCCGTTGTTCCTATAAGAACAACATTTACTTCATTAAGGTTATTACTTAGCTTAACTTGTTATTTATCTCTCCATTACTCTCACATGCAGTCCATGGTTGCCACAGAGTCAAGCTCTTGGTCTTATTAGACTTCTCTATCCCAACTTATGCGTATCCTTCCTCGGACACTTGACTTACTCGAATATAACACTCTACTTGAGTGTTTCACATACTTTTATTTGAGTATTAGACCTCTATCTAATTTGTATTCACATCTAAGGAAGCTTGTCTAACTTGATTGGAAGGAATCCTAATTTTAGGAAGGTCTAAGCATTTTGTTTCAACTTGTGTTCTTACTCGGGTTCTAGGAAATCCAGTTTCTAAACCACAATACACCTCTAATTCATCCTACTTAAAGCTTCCTAATGATTATGAAGGAATAAAATTACCATTTTAGAATTTCGACTTCATTGTTCCGCAAGTTTCCATCCTTGAGAAACAAGAAGGTGCCTAAAATAATTCTTGACGTTTGATAGCATATTTAAAATTTTTCTAGGGTGTTTAAGATTGAAAAGAAGAAGTTTGGAACTCTCAACATCACCCTTAAAATGTTTTTGGGCAAATCGAGCAGGGACCCGGCACGTTAACGTCAAGGTTCAACCTTAGTAACCTCGGGTCAGCTCTTCACGGGTCTTGTTCAGCTAATATTTCAACCATATAATTTTAATAATATCAATCCAAGCATATTTACTCAAATCCAAGCTCAATACTAATTATCAACAATTTTTCCAATTTGAAAATAATTATAATTTCAACCCCAAATCCTTCCAAATTCGAATTTGGGAAAATCCGAGAACAAAATCTCGATTCCTTCCCCAACTAAGTGTTCAAGAACAATTTCTATGTCTCAATCTACCCTCGAAATAACTCAATCGAAGATGAATCGATGAAATCCCTAAAAATGGAGAAATTGAGGGTTTAGATTGAAATTGGGGTTACCAACCTTGATTCGATCGGTGGGAGGTGTGGAAGATGTTGTAACCGAGCTCCGGTGACTTTTCCCGGCGTCGGCTAGCTCTTCTCTGGCGAGTTTCCGATGGATTTCCGGTGAACCCCCCTCTCTCTCTCTACCTCATGGCTCTTTCTCTCTCTCACTCATCCGTTTCTTTCTCTTCCTATCTATCCTTTCTTCTTTCCTTTTCTTTTATTCTTTCTCTCACCAACCTCCTCTTATTTCACTAACCTCCCCCACGGCACCCCAAAATTAATAAAATAAGTGAATGAATCATAAGAATAAAAATCATCAATAACTAAATTAAATATAACAAAATGTATTTTGGTTGAATTTGCTACTTCCTTTTCATATTTCTAAACCCCACGCCCCAATAAAAAAAAATACAATTGAATATAATTAAAATAAATAAATAAATAATTATAATAATTAAATAATTAAATAATAAATAAATAAATAATTATAATAATTAAATAATTAAATAATAAATAAATAAATATTATTAAAAATAAATTGATTAATAATTAAATAAATAATAACAAAATTGTATTTTTAATTTTTGTCTCTTTCCCGATTTAATTCAGGTTTTCAATTTCTTAGGTTTTGAATTCAATCCTAAAAATTATTTTTCTACTTCTTTTCCTTCCCTTTTATTTTATTTTAAACTTTGAAAAATTTTCTCGGGTATTACAATCTTTGAAAAAAAAAATTTCCTTTTCGGTTTCTTTTAACTTTTATACTTTTTCTATATTCATTTTTAAGGTTTTAATTCCTAGCCCCGACTTAAATCATTCTTTAATCCTCAAAATTTTCCGAGGTATTACACTGTCGATTAACACCTCGCGGAGGGATGGTTAACTACGAAACTAAAAATACCAACGATCACAGAAAGATTATGTAGAAACCAGATAGAGACCTTGAGCCTCTAGGAAAGAAAGATGAACCATAGGGTAAAACGGTAAAACTTCCACATTGAGGGAAACCATAGATGAAAATGAGCCAAGGAATGGCAACATGCCAACAACCCCACGAAGGAGATGAAATTCGGGGACCGAATTTTTAAAGGGGGGAAGAATGTAATACCCCGGAAAATTTCGAGGATTAAAGAATGATTTATTTAAAATTTCGAGGATTTAAGAATGATTTATTCCGGGGCTACGAATTAAAACCTTAAAAAAAGAATATAGAAAAAATATGAAAGTTAAAAAGAAACCGGAAAGGAAATTTTTTTTTCAAAGATTGAAATACCCAAGAAAATTTTTCGAAGTTTAAAATAAAATATAAAGGGGAAGGAAAAAGAAGTAGAAAATAAATTTTTAGGATTTAATTCGGGACCTAAGAAATTGGGAACCTGAATTAAATAGAGAAAGGGATTAAATTAAAAATACATATTAGTTATTATTTATTTAATTATTAATTAATTTATTTAATTATTATAAATATTAATTATTAGTTATCTTTTTATTTAATTATTTATTATTATTATTATATATATGATTTATTTTATTATTATTATTAAATTGGGGTGGGGGAATGCGTAGGTTTAATTAAAGAATAGAGAAAAAGAGATAAAAGGAAAGGAAAGAGAGAAAGGGGGCACGCGGGAGTGAGAGAAGGAAAGAAGGGGAGAGAAAACGAGAGGTAGAGAGAGAGAGGGCCGAGATGGTGAAGAAGGAAGAAGGGGAAGAGGAGGATTTCGCCGGAAAAGTGCCCAGAGAAGAGCTAGCCGACGCCGGGAAAAGTCACCGGAGCTTGGTTACAACATCTTCCACACCTCCCACCAATCAAATCAAGGTTGGTAAACCCAATTTCATTCTAAACCCTTAATTTCTCTATTTTTAGGGATTTCTTCAATCCACCTTCGATTGAGTTGTTTCGAGGGTAGATTGAGATCTAGAAAGTGTTCTTGAACACTTAGTTCGGGTAGGAATCAAGATTATATTCTCGAATTTGCCCAAATTCGAATTTGGAAGGATTTGGGGTTGAAATTATAATTATTTCCAAATTCGGGAAAATATTTTATAATTAGGATTGAGCTTGTATTTGAGTAAATAGGCTTGGATTGATATTATTGAAATTATAATTATTTCCAAATTGGAGAAATTGTGATAATTAGGATTGAACTTGGATCTGAGTAAATAGGCTTGAATTGGTATTATTAAAATTATATGGTTGGAATATTAGTTGAACAAGACTCGTGAAGAGTTGGCCCGAGGTTACAAAGGTTGAACCTCGACGTTAACGTACCGGGTCCCTACTCGGGTTGCTCAAATACACTTTAGGGGTGATGTTGAGGGCTCCAAACCTCTTCTTTTCAATCTTAAACACCCTAGAATAATTCTAAGTACGCTATCAATAATCAAGGATTATTTTAGGTACCTTCTTGTTTCTCAAGGATGGAAACTTGCGGAACAATGAAGTCCAAATTCTAAAATGTCAACTTTATTCGTTCATAATTATTAGGAAGCCTTAAGTAGGATGAATTATAGGTGTATTGAGGTTTAGAAACTAGACTTTTTATAACCCCAGTAAGAACACAAGTTGAATCAAAATGCTTAGACCATCCTAAAATTAGGATTCCATCCAACCAAGCTAGATAAGCTTCCTTAGATGTGAATACAAGTTAGATAGAGGTCTAATACTCAAATCCAAGTAGGTGAAACACTCAAGTAGAGTGTTATATGCTAGTAAGTCAAGTGTCCGAGGAAGGATACGCATAAGTTGGGATAGAGAAGTCCAATAAGACCAAGAGCTTGACTCTGTGGCAACCATGGACTACATGTGAGAGTAATGGAGGGATAAATAACAAGTTAAGCTAAGTAATAACCTTAATGATGTAAATGTTGTTCTTATGGGAACAACGACGCGCAATAGAGTGCAACAGGAACTCCGAGGAGACTAAAGTTACAGGAGAGGATTGCATGGAAGGTTGGCCAAGGTGAGGGTTCTTCCATCTCTGCTCCTAGGGTTGTATGCTTATGTGGATTACATGAGTATGTACATTCTCTGCTTGTCTGGTATGTGTTAGCTAGAGGTATAGAATGTTAAAGGAATAAAGGAACTAGAAAATAGGTTGTGGAAAGTAGCTTAGATAGGAAGACATAGGAGTAGAGTATAATTGGTTGCTATGATTGGTGTGTTACAAATCGAACTCATACACTCCGGAGGCATGATGAGTACTTTATTAAATCTTTTCCACGACAGTGGCAAGAGTCCTTGTACGGAAGGGCTAAACTTTATTTTGAAAACTCGTCACGACGGTGACTTAAATTAAAATCATGCAAAGGGAGTTACTGGTGGGTTTCGGATTTGGTTATGCTAGCAATGTGAGACATCGACTAGAACAACGTCAGATGGCACTTGAGACCTCAGTTTTATAATCACCATGACGATGGTCATTGCCCTATCCTGGCAATAGGGTCATAAAGGTTTTATATTGCTATGACGATAGCTTGAGGCTCAGAGAGTGAATCTGGACGGGTATATGAGTTATATCTTGCTAAGGATACTCGTCCATATTAATAAGGAGAAGAATTGTTGATCCTTCGGGAAAGATACAAAGAATCATATTAATATGTGAGACTAAGGTAAGGAGACACGGGACGAACCTACGGGTGAACCGTGAGCCTAACCTAGTAAAAGAGAAATCATCCTGTGGAGTTGATCCAGGGTGTGTCAGTGGCCATGCTTCGAGACATCGTGTCGTGCCCGCCATGTGGCCTGGTTGGGTAATGGACGAGTGGGCTCAAGCTATTGCCCCGCAGCAAGGGGTCAGAACGTGCCACTTGGTGGCTACGAATCAGTTGTTTGATAGATAAAGATTGATTGTGTTTGATTAATAGAGTGGTCACGAGGTGACCAGTACCCAAGTGAATGGGTTAAGTGTTTTGAAAACTTGATATTCATTTTTCTTTTTTTAATCAGTTTTCGCCGATGAATGTTTCGAAAACTTTATATTCATTTTTATTTTTTTAATCAGTTTTCGTAGATTAGTGTTTCGTAAACTTGATATTCATTTTTGTTTTTTTAATCAGTTTTGGCAGTTAAGTGTTTCGAAAACTTGATATTCATTCTTCTTCTTTTTTTATCAGTTTTCGTCGATTAGTGTTTCGAAAGCTTGATACTCATTTTTCTTTTTTTAATCAGTTTTCACCGATTAGTGTTTCGAAAACTTGATATTCATTTTTCTTTTTTTAATCATTTTTCGCCGATGAGTGTTTCAAAAACTTTATGTTCATTTTTCTTTTTTTTAATCAGTTTTCTTAGATTAGTATTTCGAAAACTTTATATTCACGCCGGAGAGGCGGCGCCGGTGACCGAAAACGCTGACCGGAGTCATCTTTAACCCTTAGCAAGCCTGCTATCCAATTGATTCAAGGTGAGAATGCCCCAAACTCCCAAAACCCCTATTTCTCCAATTTTGGGTATTTTAGGAATTCTTCAAATACTTCCAATCGGGGCATTTCGGGGTTAAATATGAGCTTAGTGGGTGTTATTGAAAGCTTAGGGAGGTTCAGAATCGAAGATAAACCGTAGGAATTGACCGGGTATGGCAATTAGGAAAATTTAGCTAGAAAATTGCTATAAATTCAAATTTTGTTGGTTTAATGCATGAATAGGCTTTGATTGGAGTAGTATAGGTATTATAAATGCTGGAAATGGTCACGGGAATAAAGCCCGAGCAATTGCCGTCTCAACTGGAACCCAATCTGGTGAAAAAGAGGTAAAATACTAAGCTACCGTACAGTAAGGAGCTGTGCTGTGGGTTGAACACCTCGGTCTAGTCTGTGGTGGACACCTAAGACCCGCTAAATTGGTTCCAAGGCTCTAATTATACCCAATTATATTATTATATATAATTAAAGAGGTGGCTTTTAGTCGGCGAATAAGGGAGATGGTGGAATGAGTAAACTAAAGCCTCTTTTGAGCCGTGAATTTAATTCTTTTATTAGTTAAATAATCGTATGAATACATGAAGGGAAATTTAGACAAGTGGGAATCTCTAACCTAAGCAATTAGAGGTTCTAAATGGCTCGAAAGTGTGAAAGTCGAATATGAGACATTCTGGACTTTTAGAAAGAGCAAATAAGACAACGCAACGAACTAAATAATTAGTTCTTGGAAAATATCTAGAGGGTGCATAAGCATTAGCATGACACGTGCATGGTAGATGCTTAGTTACGCATTCTAAATTTCTTAAATATAATGTGTATAGGGCACCAAAGGGTAATTGGAGCTCCAGGCACTCCGAGGACTGATCAGGAGGGCCAACGAGGTGAGGGGCTCTCCCATCCCTGCCCCACAGGGTTGGATGACTACGTGGAAAATATGGTTTGCTCTATTTTGTGCAAATTGATATATGGAATATATTTATATGAATAAATTTGTGTTACACGTGTATGATTTGCAAGTAAGCAGTCAACGTGCAATAGTATATGTGCTTATATGATTAATCTCAACGTGTATTTGTGCTATTATGGCTCGTTGAGCCTTATATGTTACCGTGGGTAGGATTGAGTCATAACTTCATATGTGAGGAGTTCAGTAATATTAGAAACCAATCACATCGATCCTCACCGTTAAGACCTTGTTCGTATGGTTTGTTGAGGAAAACTAAACCTAGGTTGCTGAATGTGAGTGAGAGGGTTGCATAATTGAAAAGCGGGAAACTAGGCCTAGCTAATTCACACATGTAATATTCAGTTAGTTATTAATAGGGCGTCTTTCAAGGTCGAATATGTTAGTTGAACTTGTTTAGGTTAGTTCGGGTAGATCGAGTCGGTTATCCTGGTCGGACAGACAGGATTCAATTAACAGTAAGTATGCCAGATAGTGGCCATTACCTTGGTTTAACCGGGGTCAGACAAATTACCGGCTATTACTCTAAACATGCCTTGGAGTCAGAAAGTTCCTAGTGTGATCAACTAGGTTCGTACATGAAATTGCCTTCGGGCCAGTATTTCTCTTAGCGTAATGCGGGAGACAGAAAGTGAGTGCCTACGTGCACAAGTATAAGTCAACAATGGAACCATATGTTATATGTTTATGATTGATTTACATGCGGATTAATAAATATGTTAGAAGCATAAAATAGGATTTTAAATTGTGAATATGCTTTACTGATTGCTTGATCATGTTAAAGATCATAATACGAATCTGTTTCATCCGCATGTGGTTGTGGTTGCTCCCTTCCCCCAGCTGTTGTGATACCCGCTGCTACGCCAGGGATGGGGGAGCTTCTCACTGAGTCTGTTCGACTCACCCCCCTGTTTACATGTTTCAGATACAGGTGGTTCAGGAGTCGGGATCGCGTCCACTTCTTCGCAAGGAGGCGGACAACTCTGAAGACCGCACGCTTAGTCTATGTCGGTAGTATTTTGGTTATGTACATATGTCATGATGTATATATATATATATGTAACCTTTTTGGGTGTAGCATTTGTACGGTTATATCTATTGTGTATATATATATAAATATATATCATACTTGAATTCTAGCATTGTTGACTTCATACAGATTAAAGTTAGGTCTTGGTATTGGGAATTTAGGCTATGATATAGCCTATATCATGTGTGTATATATATATATGACTTCTGCATGCGACTAGGATAGATCACACCCCTTGAGGCGTGTGATCAATATGTAAATTATATATATGTGTGACTGAATACCTGATTGTACGAAAATATGGCTTCCGCATGTGAATAGGATAGATCACACGCATTGAGGCTTGTGATCAATATGTAAACTATATGCAAGCGTGTGATTGAATATATGTATGACTGTATACAATACTTCCGCATGTGAATAGGATAGATCACCCGCCCTGAAGCACGTGATCAATAAGTATATTATATGTACCTGTGAGTGAATATGTGTATATATATAGACTGAAGCGGCGCTGAGCGAGCCGTGAATTGCAAACTTCTTAGGTCACCGGAAATGGATGGCCATATAGATATATATTATATATATTGTTTGTATTAGAAAAGGGTAGTTATAAACATGTGGAAATGTCAATCAGGGATTAGAGGCTTACGGGATAGGAGAAATCCTACTTCCCGTGCCGGTCACGGACGTCCGATAGGGGGTCGTGACAAACTTGGTATCAGAGCCAGGATATCTTTAAACTGTATGAAGCCATAGGTATGACCGGGTGTTGGTTTATGCCTTGTTGTGAACCCGGGCACAACGTGGGAGTAAAAAGGCACTTGTGGAAGTACCCAGGAAATTGTGTCAGCCTTTCTTTCTACTCTCTTTGATATGAAATATGATTGATATACCTGTACTCATTAGGTGTGGTCCTTGTGCAGTATAAGGATGCCACTGATCACGAGACAGGCTAGGGGTGGAGGGAGAACTCCTGCTGAAATTGATCGAGAATCATTTCGGGAGGAGGGAATGCCCACCTGAGGTCGAGCTAGAGGCCGTACCCGAGGCTGAGGTAAAGGTCATGCTCGTGGTCAAGGTAAAGCACAAGTGAGAGAAGAAGAGAGAAGGCAGTCACCGGAACCTCAGGTTGAGACAGGTGCACCTTCTGTGGCAGAAATGCTCACGGAAGGATTTCAGGAATTAAGAGAAGAGATGACGAGACAAATACAGAGAGAAGTACGCCGGTTAGTAGTAGGCGAGGAAGAAGAAGAGAGAGTTCCTAGCAATCAAGAGATGGAGGTTGTTGAGGAAGAGGACAGAGAATGGCAACAACCGCAAGGTGTGCCTCGTGAGCCGCGGGTAGCACCCAGAGAGCTGCCAATTTCAAAATTTTTGAAGCTTCATCCACCCACTTTCTGCGGAACTAGTGAGAAAGAGGATCCGCAGTACTTTGTGAGAGAGATAGTCAGAATTGGGCACATGCTGAGGCTTCATTTCAACTGAGGGGAGCCGTTAGAGTATGGATAGAGTCCGTACAAACAAGGTATTCAAGAAGGGTGGCACCGATGACCTGGGAAGATTTTCAGAGGGAATTCCTGGGTCGGTTTCTATCTGAAGGCACCAAAGATGCAAAGCGTCAACAATTCGAGGAGTTGTGGATGACGCCTAACATGACCGTGACGGAGTATGAGTTACTTTTTACGGAACTGGCTCAATTCTCACCCGAGTTAGTCCTGATGAAGAGTCGAGGATCAAGAGATTCATACACCAAATCACGGAGCCGTTGTTTACTGCTTTGCTACCCCAGAGAAGACAATTTGAGACTTTAGCTCAAGCCGCAGACTGTGCCAGAATGATTGAGACCAAGAAGAGGTATGGGACTTCTGTTGATCCCAAAGTCAAGCTAACTACTGGCAGTGATAACCAAGGAGGAGGAAGTAAGAAGAGGAAGACAACAGGTGGAGGAGCAGGATACTCAGGGTCCGCAGGAGGACAATCCTCAACACCACCCATGAAACAGGTACAAGAGGTAATATTCAAAGGGGACAGAGAGTGCAAGGGGGTGGAAATGCCGATAAAACAAGACCCCAGTGTGCGACGTGCGGCAGGTATCATTTTGGTGTGTGTCGGAGATTGACAAGTGGATGTTACAACTGCGGCCAGGTGGGCCATATGGCTAGAGAATGTCCAAAGAGAAAAGAGGGTACAAGTGTGAGAAGTAATCCAATGCCGAGGGGTACACCTATTTCAGCCCCACCAGTAAGAACTGTACCACCACAGACAGCAAGTACAGGTGCAGCAAGAGGTCGTGGTGCAGGATCTAGTGGCAGAGGGCCAGGGGCAGTAGGTGGAGGACAAGCGCGGGTATTTGCAATTTCTCATCAAGTCGCTCATGCATCGAATGTGGTTATGACAGGTACCCTTATTGTTTGCTCTCTTGAAGCAATAGTTCTGTTTGATTCCGGCTCCACTCATTCTTATGTGTCGCATGCATTTGCTTCTAAATTCAAGAAAAGTCCATCTAGAATGAAAGAAACAGTACTGGTCTCTACACCAATGGGAGAATCAGTACAAGTAGAGTATGTCCACAAGTCTTGCATTGTGGAGGTCGATGGTCATGAGACTGTGGTAGACCTTCGGTTTTTGTGTATGGTTGATCTTGATGAAATCCTCGGAATGGATTGGTTGTCGTCTTGCCATGCGGTTGTGGACTACAGGGCTAAATGTTTGAAGTTCAATATGCCAAACGAGGAGCCTTTTGTGATACGGGGTGACGGAGCTGCACCGTATCCAAGCTTGATCTCGGCTTTGAAGGCATCCAAGTTACTTGCAAAGGGATGTAAAGGGTATTTGGCTTTGGTCAAGGATACCACGAAAGCAGTACTTTCACCGACTCAAGTACCGGTAGTGCGAGAGTTCTTGGATGTATTTCCAGAAGAGTTGCCGGGGTTGCCGCCCGATCGTGAGATTGAATTTGAAATTGAGTTGCAACTTGGCACCCAACCTATCTCCACACCACCTTATAGGATGGCTCCGAAAGAGTTGAAGGAGTTACATACACAATTGCAAGAATTGCTTGACAAGGGTTTTATAAGACCCAGTTTCTCTCCTTGGGGTGCACTTGTCCTTTTTGTGAAGAAGAAGGACGGCTCTTTGCGGTTGTGTATCGATTACCGAAAGTTAAACAAGGTGACGATCCACAATCAATACCCACTGCCGAGGATAGATGACTTATTTGATCAATTGCAAGGTGAGAAGCGGTTTTCCAAGATTGATTTGCGATATGGGTATCATCAATTAAAGATTCGAGAATCAGATATACATAAGACTGCATTCCAGACCCGATATGGACATTACGAGTTCTTGGTGATATCTTTTGGATTAACTAATGGTCCGGCAGCATTCATGGACATGATGAACAGGGTCTTCAAACCATTTCTGGATCGATTTGTCATCGTCTTCATTGATGACATCTTGGTTTATTCTAAGAATTCTGAAGAACATGCAGAACACTTAAGATTAGCCTTGCAGAAGTTGAGAGAAAAGAAACTGTACGCCAAGTTCTCTAAGTGTGAATTCTGGCTTGACAAAGTTGCCTTTTTGGGTCACGTGGTATCATCAGAGGGAATCCACGTTGATCCAAGTAAGGTAGAAGCGGTGAAGAATTGGTCCAAGCCTACCTCAGTTACTGAAATTTGCAGTTTCTTGGGCTTGGCCGGATATTATAGAAGATTTGTGCAGGACTTCTCTAAGGTTGCTGCACCTATGACTAAGTTGACTCAGAAGGGAGTGAAGTTCATATGGGATGACAAGTGTGACCAGAGTTTTCAGAAGCTGAAAGATAGCCTCACTACCGCTCCGGTGTTGGCATTACCTGAAGGCACAGGAGGGTATGTGGTATACTGTGATGCGTCAAGGATCGGGTTAAGGTGTGTATTGATGCAGCACGGCAAGATGATTGCGTATGCATCGCGACAACTGAGGAAACATGAGAAGAATTACCCGACTCACGACCTCGACATGGCAGCTGTAGTATTTTCCTTGAAAATATGGAGACATTACCTGTATGGTGAGACGTGTGAAATTTATACAGACCACAAGAGCCTCAAATACATTTTCGAGCAGAAAGACTTGAACTTGAGACAACGCCGATGGTTAGAGTTGTTAAAGGACTACGACTGCACGATCTTGTATCATCCAGGAAAGGCTAATGTGGTAGCCGATGCTCTGAGCCAGAAATCCATGGGCAGTCTTGCTCATATAAGTGAAGAAAGGAGACCGTTGATTAGAGAACTGCATGAGCTAGAATAAACGGGAAATCAGTTTGAGATTGGGAATTCTAACTCACTTCTAGCTCATTTGCAAGCTAAATCCTCTCTAGTAGAAGAGGTGAAGGCTAGACAGGATGAAGATACCGACCTCAAGCAAATAAGGGATATGGTAACTAAAGAGAAAGGGGACGATGTCCGATTCTCTATTGATGATTTCAGAGTACTTCGGTTGGAGGGACGGTTGTGTGTCCCTATGGTTGATAACTTGAAGGAAAGAATCCTTGAAGAAGCACACCGGGCAGCTTATACAATCCATCTAGGAGCTAATAAAATGTATCATGACCTGAAACAACTGTATTGGTGGAATGTCATGAAGAAAGACGTTGCAAACTATGTAGCCAAGTGTTTAGTGTGTCAGCAAGTCAAGGCTGAACACCAGAAGCCCGCCGGAACATTACAACAGATAGAAATACCTGAGTGGAAATGGGAGAGGATAACTATGGATTTTGTAACAGGGTTGCCAAGATTACAACGTGGATTTGATTCGGTTTGGATGATAGTGGATCGCATGACTAAGTCCGCGCACTTTCTGTTAGTTAAGACCACTTACGGAGTGAGTCAATATGCACAGATTTATCTATCAGAAATCGTTAGATTGCACAGTGTGCCAGTGTCCATAATATCTGATAGAGGGCCACAGTTCACTTCCAAGTTTTGGAAGTCATTGTAGGAAGTGTTGGGAACGAGAGTTGATTTGAGTACTACGTTCCACCCAGACCGACAGGCAATCAGAAAGAACGATTCAGATCCTTGAAGACATGCTTCGGGCGTGTATTATGGATTTCGACGGAAATTGGGAAAGGTATTTACCCTTGGCTGAGTTTGCATACAATAACAGTTATCAAACAAGTATCCAAATGGCACCTTTCGAGGCTTTGTACGGTCGTAGGTGCAGAAGGTGATGTGCATAAGAGAGAGATTGCTAACGGCTCAAAGTAGACAAAAGTCCTATGCAGACAATCGAAGGAGAGAACTTGAGTTCGCCATTGGTGAACAGGTGTTTTTGAGGATATCACCGAAGAGAGGCGTAATGTGGTTCGGTAAGAAGGGGAAGCTAAGTCCCTGGTATATCGGACCATTTGAAATCCTAGAACGAGTTGGGAATGTAGCATATCGGTTGGAATTACCTACGGAATTGGAGGGAGTACATCCTGTCTTTCATGTATCGATGGTTCGGAAATATCTTCCTGATCTCTCGCACGTAATCCAATCGCAAGACGTGCAACTAACCGAAAATCTGACATATGAAGAGGAACCAGTGGAAATCTTAGATCAGCAGTCGAAGAGACTCAGAACGAAGGAGATTCCATTGGTTAAAGTCCTGTGGAGAAACTACTCGACCGAAGAAGCTACATGGAAGGTCGAGGGTGAAATGCGAAAGACGTATCCTCATCTATTTCAAGACTAAGGTTAGTAGTTTATTTGAAATTTAGGGACCGAATTTCTTAAGGGGGGAAGATTGTAATATTCGAGATATTTAGATTTAATTATTTTCATTATTATTAAATTTATTTTTCTTTCAGAAAGAAAAATAAATTAAAGATAAAATAAAATTAAGGGGAGAAAAATAGGAAATCTAAGTATTCTTTTTAGGACCTAAAAGAAGAAGGGATTAAAAAGATTGGAAAGAAGTAGGATATAACAAGTAAATAAGTTTTTCTATTTAATAAAAAAAATGAAAGTAAGTATAAAATAAAATAAAAATGAAAAGCAAAACAATATATATATATATATATATATATATATATATATATATAAAATAAAATATATTGGGGGGGCAACCGTGACCCCCTCCCATTACACACACAACCAAAATATAGAATCTATATATATGTATAATAAGATAGATGGGGGGGCCAGCCGTGACCCCCTCGCCATTTAATTAACATATATTAAATAAAATAAAGGAGAAGCGAGCAGAAGCAAAATAAGAAGCAGTAGCAGCGAGCCGCACACACCACGCGAGAAGCCGAGAAGAAGAAGAGAGCACCACACGGCAGGTTCTGGCCGGTTTCACGCCGGAGAGGCGGCGCCGGTGACCGAAAACGCTGACCGGAGTCATCTTCAACCCTTAGCAAGCCTTCTATCCAATTGATTCAAGGTGAGAAAGCCCCAAACTCCCAAAACCCCAATTTCTCCAATTTTGGGTATTTTAGGATTTCTTCAAATACTTCCAATCGGGGCATTACGGGGTTAAATATGAGCTTAGTGGGTGTTATTGAAAGCTTAGGGAGGTTCAGAATCGAAGATAAACCGTAGGAATTGACCGGGTATGGAAATTAGGAAAATTTAGCTAGAAAATTGCTATAAATTAAAATTTTACTGGTTTAATGCATGAATAGGCTTTGATTGGAGTAGTATAAGTGTTATAATGCTAGAAATAGTCAAGGGAATAAAGCCTGAGCATTTGCCGTCTCAACCGGAACCCAATCCGGTGAAAAAGAGGCAAAATACTAAGCTACCTTACAGTAAGGAGTTGTGTTGTGGGTTGAACACCTCGGTCTAGTCCGTGGTGGACACCTAAGACCCGCTAAATTGGTTCCAAGCCTCTAATTATACCCAATTATATTATTATATATAATTAAAGAGGTGATAATTAAGCTTTTACTCGGCGAATAAGGGAGATGGTGGAATGAGTAAACTAAAGCCTCTTTTGAGCCATGAATTTAATTCTTTTATTAGTTAAATACTCGTATGAATACATGAAGGGAAATTTAGACAAGTTGGAATCTCTAACCTAAGCAATTAGAGGTTCTAAATGGCTCGAAAGTGTGGAAGTTGAATATGAGACATTCTGGACTTTTAGAAAGAGCAAAAAAGACGACGTAACGAACTGAATAATTAGTTCTTGGAAAATATCTAGAGGGTGCATAAGCATTAGCATGACACGTGCATGGTAGATGCATAGTTACGCATTCTAAATTTCTTAAATATAATGTGTATAGGGCACCAAAGGGTAATTGGAGCTCCAGGCACTCCGAGGACTGATCAGGAGGGCCAACGAGGTGAGGGGCTCTCCCATCCCTGCCCCACAGGGTTGGATGACTACGTGGAAAATGTGGTTTGCTCTATTTTGTGCAAATTGATATATGGAATATATCTATATGAATAAATTTTTGTTACACGTGTATGATTTGCAAGTAAGCAGTCAACGTGCAATAGTATATGTGCTTATATGATTAATCTCAAGGTGCATATGTGCTATTGTGGCTCACTGAGCCTTATATGATACCATGGGTAGGATTGAGTCATAATTTCATATGTGAGAAGTTCAGTAATATTAGAAACCAATCACATCTATCGTCACCGTTAAGACCTTGTTCGTATGGTTTGTTGAGGAAAACTGAACCTAGGTTGCTGAATGTGAGTGAGAGGGTTGCATAATTGAAAAGAGGGAAACTAGGCCTAGCTAATTCACACGTGTAATATTTAGTTAGTTATTAATAGGACCTCTTTCAAGGTCGAATATGTTAGTTGAACTTGTTTAGGTTAGTTCAGGTAGATCGAGTCGGTTATCCTGGTGGGACAGACAGGATTCAGTTAACAGTAAGTATGCCACATAGTGGCCATTACCTTGGTTTAACTGGGGTCAGACAAGTTGTCGGCTATTACTCTAAGCATGCCTTGGAGTCAGAAAGTTCCTGGTGTGATCAACCAGGTTCGTACATGAAATTGCCTTCGGGCTAGTATTTCTCTTAGCGTAATGCGGGAGACAGAAAGTGAGTGCCTACGTGCACAAGTATAAGTTAACTATGGAACCATATGTTATATGTTTATGATTGATTTACATGCAGAATAATAAATATGTTAGAAGCATGAAATAGGATTTTAAATTGTGAATATGATTTACTGATTGCTTGATCATGTTAAAGATCATAATACGAATCCGTTTCATGAGCATGTGGTTGTGGTTGCTCCCTCCCCCTAGCTGTAGTGGTACCCACTGCTACGCCAGGGATGGGGGAGCTTCTCACTGAGTCTGTTCGACTCACCCCCCCTGTTTACATGTTTCAGATACAGGTGGTTCAGGAGTCGGGATCGCGTCCACTTCTTCGCAAGGAGGCGGACAACTCTGAAGACCGCATCGCTTAGTCCGCGTCGGTAGTATTTTGGTTATGTACATATGTCGTGATGTATATATATATATATAAAACCTTTTTGGGCGTAGCGTTTATACGGTTACAGCTGCTGTGAATATATATATATATATATATATATATATATATATATATATATATATATATCATACTTGAATTCTAGCATTGTCGGCTTCATACAGATTAAAGTTAGGTCTTGGTATTGCGAATTTAGGCTATTATATAGCATATATCATGTGTGTATATATATATGACTTCCGCATGCGACTAGGATAGATCACACCCCTTGAGGCGTGTGATCAATATGTAAACTATATGCAAGCGTGTGATTGAATATATGTATGATTGTATACTGGACTTCCGCATGTGAATAGGATAGATCACCCGCCCTGAAGCGCGTGATCAATAAGTATACTATATGTATGTGTGAGTGAATATGTGGATATATATAGATTGAAGCGGCGCTGAGCGAGCCGTAGATTACAAACATCTTAGGTCATCGGAAATGGATGGCCATATACATATATATTATATATATTGTTTGTACTAGAAAAGGGTAGTTATAAACTTGTGGAAATGTCAATCAGGGATTAAAGGCTTACGGGATAGGAGAAATCCTACTTCCCGTGTAATACCCGATAATATTTTAACTAGCATCATTAATTAAATTAAATTAATTAATTTAAAAGTGGAAAGTGAGATAAAAATACACACTAGCTTATCATTTATTATGTGGTAAATATAAATTTTTGTAAAATCCTAATAGTTATATAGTTTTTTTTATTAAATCAGGTTTCTTTTTTTTAGTGATATATATATATATATATATTAATTTATTATATATATATATATGTGTAATAAAATAGAAGAGAAAAGGAAAAGAAGCCAGGCGTGTTTTAGTGATATATATATATACTAATTGATTTATTATATATATATATATATATATATATATATATATATATATATATATATATCTATATAAGGAAGAAACGTGGAGACAGAAAAATAAAGAAAGGAAAACGCGTGAAGAAAAGAGGAAGACGTGAGGGCCAAAACGCAAAAGAATGAGGGGAAGAAAGAAACGGGGAAGACGCTACGGAGAGAGAGGAACGAGGGAAGCACGAATGGAGGGAGACACACGGAGCAGGGCGTTGACGGACGTTCGTGGTGGCCGGAGTTCGCCGTCCGTCACCGTCTTTGTGGCTAGAGAGAGAGAGCTCGGGTTAGAGAGAGAAACATGAGGAAGAGAGCTTCTCGCCGAAAAACGCCGTCTCTTCACCGGGGAAGGTAGCTGGGAGTCTCCTCTACTCCATATCGTCCTTCTAACCGGTTGAATCGAGGTGAGAAGTCCCGAAACTCTCAAACCCCAATTTTATCAATCTTAGGGATTTTTGGAAAGACCCCAATTGATTCAATCTGAGTATTTTGGGTCCTAAATTGAAGTATTTGCATGCTAGGAAGTGAGTTGGAAGCTTAGGAACCGGAACCAAATTGATGGAATTTATCCGGGTTGGAAAAAGTGTAGGAAAAGTATGATTGGAAAGGTTTAAGGGTGTTGTGGAATGATTTGGGGTGCATTGAAAGGTTGAATGATATTTATATAATTGTAAAAAATTATTGCAATGTACGAGGGATTAAAACCCGAGTAATTCCCGTCTCACCCGGAACCCCGTTCGGGGAAAAAGAGACACTTTCCTAATTTTACGCGTATCCGGATATGTGTATTCGCGTGTAGGTAAAGTATTGAAAGTTAATTCGGTAAATGGAAATTTTAGACAAGTAGAATTTATGACTCTCTTGAGTCATAAATTCAAGACTTGGGTAATGGGAATTTCATATGGACACATAGAGATGAAATTGGGTAACCTTGCATTCCGAAGTCAAAGCTTCTGAATAGTGTGATTAAGAAAGGGCTAAACACGAATAGAAGCATGCTAGATGTTCCGAAAACTAGTTGAGGGCATTCCAAGCCAACAACTAGTCTATGGAATTAATTAGAAAGAACATGAGCATTAGCGTTACATGTACACTATAGGGGTTGAAATTGCAAGTTTCTGAATCTCTCAAGTATATGCGTATAGGGCACGATACTGTGGGTGGACTATCGGGCGCACCGAGAGCCAATCAGAGGGGCCAACCAGGTGAGGGGCTGTCCTATCCTTGGCCTATAGGGTTGTCTGCGGATATGGATATATGGTTTGCCTTCTTGCCTATTTGTAGGAATTACATGTTAGATAACATGCTATTGTTATTCCTAAATTACAGTAATTGTGAAAACGTGCTATATGTGTATTTGTGAATTGTAAAAGCAATTGTGGCTCAAGGAGCCTTATATGAAAAGAAGGTCCACGGGACCTATACGATATCGGGGTAGGATCGAGTAAATACTAGCCGAAGGGTGTGGTTTTGTATGTAAGTCCTTAAAGAGGATAGACCTAGGTGATTTTGTTCAGAACCAAGAGTCCGAATTAGAAACCACTTGGAAATCTAGATTTGGCTAAGAAGAAGTAAAATGAATAAGTAGTGGTCCATAGGGTCATTGACGGCACAACGCGAAAACCGAGTCTATCACGGGTGGTCCGGGTAGATTGAGTCTCTTGTCTTGAGTCAATCCACAGAAATACAAAGTATATGAGTTCACCACATTGTGGCTATTACCTTGGGTAAACCAACGTCAGATGAGTCGCCGGCTATTGCTCCAAGTGAAGTCTTGGGGTCAGACTATTGTTCCAAGTAAAATCTTGGGACCAGGGGTTCCTAGAATGATCAACTAGGTTCCCATATTGCTCACGTGAGATATTACCTTCGGGCCAGATTCCCTCCTAACGGAGATATTGCCATCGGGCCAGATTCTCTCCTAACGGAGATATTGTCTTCGAGCCAATTTATGATTAGGATTACTTGAATACAGAGAACCACATGGAATTATATGTTAAATCATGATATGATGTATGTGTGAATTTAAATGTATGTAAATCCATGCTTTAAATTCTTTATTGTGAATATGATATAAGCTAATTGCCTGACCACTTAATATATGGAAATTTAAACCCGTTATATGCGTATGTGTTTGTGATTGGCTCCTCTTCCCCAGTTGTAGTGGTACCCGCTACTGCAACAGGGATGGGAAAGCCTCTCACTGAGTCTGTTTGAGTCACCCCAATGTTACATGTTACAGACACAGGTGGTATAGGCATCGGGAGCGCTTCCACTTCATCTCAGGGAGACGGACAGACTGAGAGACCGCACGCATTGTTCGCGTGGGTAGTATTGATATATGTATTTTGTCAGGATGTATATGTATATGATTCTTTTGGTATAGCATTGTTTTGTATAGTTGCTATATGCATATATGTATATGTCACACTCTAGAACTGTCGGCTTCATACAGATTAGAGATTGGTCTTGTGGTTGGGAATATAGGTTATGATATGCTGAATATCATGTGTATATATATATATATGAATGTGACTTCCGCATGTGAATAGAATAGATCACACGCACTGAGCGTGTGGTCAATATGTAAATTTATATATATGTGTGACTGAATATTTGATGGCATGAAAATCCAGCTTCCGCATGTGAATAGGATAGGTCACACGCATTGAGGCGTGTGATCAATATGTATATTTTATGCAGGTGTGTGATTGAATATATATGCTTGACTGTACACAGGGATTCTGCATGTGAATAGGATAGATCACCCGCCCTTAAGCGCGTGATCAATATGTATATTATATGTACGTGTGATTGATTATGTGTATATGTATAGACTGAAGCGGCGTTGAGCGAGCCGTGGATTGCGTGCTACTTAGGTCACCGGATAGGGATGACCACATATACTATATATTGTTTGTATTAGAAATGGGTAGGTATGCATATATAAAATGTAAATCAGGGATTAGAGGCTAACGGGATAGGAGAAATCCTACCTCCCGTGCCGGTCACGGATGCCCGGTAGGGGGTCGTTACATCCCGTGCCGGTCACGGAAGTCCGATAGGGGGTCGTGACATTAGTGTTTCAAAAACTTGATATTCATTTTTTGTTTTTAATCTGTTTTCGCCGATGAGTGTTTTCGAAAACATGATATTCATTTTTCTTTTTTTTAATCAGTTTTCGCCGATAACTGTTATGAAAACTTGATATTCCTTTTTCTTTTTCTTAATCAGTTTTCGCCGATGAGTGTTTTGAAAACGTGATATTCATTTTTCTTTATTTAATTAGTTTTCACCGATGAGTGTTTCGAAAACTTGATATTCATTTTTCTTTTTTTTAATAATTTTTCGTCGATGAGTGTTTCGAAAACTTGTATTCATTTTTCTTTTTTTAGTAAGTTTTCGCTAATGAGTGTTTCGAAAACTTGATATTGATTTTTCTTTTTTTTTATCAGTTTTCGTCAATGCGTGTTTCGAAAACTTGATATTCATTTTTCCTTTTTTAATCAGTTTTCACTGATGAGTATTTCGAAAACGTGATATTCATTTTTCTTTTTTTTTAATCAGTTTTCGTAGATTAGTGTCTCGAGAACTTGATATTCATTTTTTTAATCAGTTTTCGCAGATGAGTGTTTCGAAAACTTGATATTCATTTTTCTTTTTTTAGTAAGTTTTAGCTAATGAGTGTTTCGAAAACTTGATATTCTTTTTTCTTTTTTTAATCATATTTCGTCGATAAGTGTTTCGAAAACTTGATATTCATTTTTCTTTTTTAATCAGTTTTCGCCGTTGAGTGTTTCGAAAACTTTATATACATTTTTATTTTTTTTAATCAGTTTTGGTAGATTAGTGTTTCAAAAACTTGATATTCATTTTTCTTTTTTTAATCAATCTTCGTCGATACGTGTTTCGAAAATTTGATATTCATTTTTCTTTTTCTTAATCACTTTTCGTCGATTAGTGTTTCAAAAACTTGATATTCATTTTTCTTTTTTTAATCAGTTTTCACCGATTAGTGTTTTGAAAACTTGATATTCATTTTTCTTTTTTCAATCATTTTTCGTTGATTAGTGTTTCGAAAACTTGATATTAATTTTTCATTTTTAATCAGTTTGCGCCGATGAGTGTTTCGAAAACTTTATATTCATTTTTTTTAATCAGTTTTCGTATATTAGTGTTTCGAAAACTTGATATTCATTTTTCTTTTTTAATCAGTCTTCGCCGATGAGTGTTTCAAAAACTTGATATTCATTTTTCTTTTCTTAATCAGTTTTCAACGATGACTGTTTCGAAAACGTAATATTCATTTTTCTTCATTTAATTAGTTTTCACCGATGAGTGTTTCGAAAACTTGATATTCATTTTTCTTTTTTTAATCATTTTTCGCCAATGAGTGTTTCGAAAACTTTATATTCTTTTTTCTCTTTTTTAATCAGTTTTCGTAGATTAGTGTTTCGAAAACTTGATATTCATTTTTTTAATCAGTTTTCGCAGATGAGTGTTTCGAAAACTTGATATTCATTTTTCTTTTTTTAATCATTTTTCGTCGATGAGTGTCTTGAAAACTTAATATTCATTTTTTCATTTTTAATCAGTTTTCGCCGATTAGTGTTTCGAAAACTTGATATTTGTTTTAATTTTTTTAATCAATTTTCGTAGATTAGTGTTTTGAAAACTTGATATTCATTTTTCCTATTTAATTCAAGTTTCCAATTTCTTAAGTCCTATAAATTGATCCCAAAAATTATTTTCTTTTAAGTTCCAAATTGAATACCAAAAATAGTTCCTACTTCCTTTTCTTTCACTTTTTACTTTCTTAAAAGAAAAACCCTTTTTAAATATTTAAAATAATCATAATAAAAATAAATTAATTAATAATTGAACAAATAATAACTAATACTATTTTAATTTAGTTCCCACTCCTATTTATTTTGGGTTTCTATTTTCGTAGGTCTTGAATAATTTCAAAAAAATATTTCACATCTTTCTTTCAACTTTTATTTTACTTGATATTTCGAAGAATTCCTTGGTTCCATTCCGGTTTCCCCTAACTTTCATACTTTTCCTATATTCTTTTTAAAGTTTTAATTCCAATCACTGAAATAAATCATCCTTAAATACTTGAAATTTTTAAATAAAACATTCTTTAATCCTAGAAATTTTTCGGGGTATTACAATGAGTGTTTCAAAAACTTAATATTCATTTTTCTTTTTTAAACAATTTTCGCCGATGAGTGTTTCGAAAACTTTATATTCATTTTTATTTTTTTAATCAGTTTTCGTAGATTAGTGCTTCAAAAACTTGATATTCATTTTTTTAATCAGTCTTTTCCGATAAGTGTTTCGAAAACTTGATATTCATTTTTCTTTTTTTTAGTCAGTTTTCGTCGATTAGTGTTTGAAAACTTGATATTCATTTTTCCTTTTTAAATC
The DNA here is from genome assembly GCA_014851425.1 of Senna tora. NCBI lineage: Eukaryota > Viridiplantae > Streptophyta > Magnoliopsida > Fabales > Fabaceae > Senna > Senna tora. Next base: position 18,376,074 of record CM026261.1, on the reverse strand, counting down.
AGTTTTCAACGATTAGTGTTTCGAAAACTTGATATTCATTTTTCTTTTTTTAATCATTTTTCGTCGATAAGTGTTTCGAAAACATGATATTCATTTTTCTTTTTTAATTAATTTTCCCCGATGAGTGTTTCGAAAACTTTATATTCATTTTTATTTTTTTAATCAGTTTTCGTAGATTGGTGTTTCGAAAACTTGATATTCATTTTTCTTTTTTTAACCAGTCTTCGCCGATGACTGTTTCGAAAACTTGATATTCATTTTTCCTAGTTTTCAACGATGAGTGTTTCAAAAACGTGATATTCATTTTTCTTCATTTAATTAGTTTTCACCGATGAGTGTTTCGAAAAAATTTTTTAATCAATTTTCGCCGATGAGTGTTTCGAAAACTTTATATTCATTTTTATTTTTTAATCAGTTTTCGTAGATTAGTGTTTCGAAAACTTGATATTCATTTTTGTTTTTTTAATTAGTTTTCGTCGATAAGTGTTTCGAAAACTTGATATTCATTTTTCTTTTTTTTAATTAGTTTTCGTCGATTAGTGTTTCAAAAACTTGATATTCATTTTTCCTTTTTTAGTAAGTTTTAGCCAATGAGTGTTTCGAAAACTTGATATTCATTTTTCTTTTTTTAATCATTTTTCGTCGATGAGTTTTTCGAAAACTTGATATTTATTTTTAATTTTTAATTAGTGTTCGCTGATGAGTGTTTCGAAAACTTTATATTCATTTTTATTTTTTAATCTGTTTTCGTAGATAAGTGTTTTGAAAATTTGATATTCATTTTTCTTTTTTTAATCAGTTTTCGCCGATGAGTGTTTCGAAAACTTTATATTCATTTTTATTTTTTTTTAATTAGTTTTCGTAGATTAGTGTTTTGAAAACTTGATTTTCATTTTTCTTTTTTTAATCAGTTTTCGCTGATGAGTGTTTCGAAAACGTGATATTCATTTTTTTGATCAGTTTTCATAGATTAGCGTTTCGAAAACTTAATATTCATTTTTTTTTATCAATTTTCGCAGATGAGTGTTTCGAAAACTTGATATTTATTTTCCATTTTTATTCAGTTTTCGCCGATGAGTGTTTCGAAAACTTTATATTCATTTTTATTTTTTTTAATAAGTTTTCGTAGATTAGTGTTTTAAAAACTTGATATTCATTTTTCTTTTTTTAAACAGTTTTCGCCAATGAGTGTTTCGAAAACTTTATATTCAATTTTAATTTTTTAAATTAATTTTCATAGATTAGTGTTTTGAAAACTTGATATTCATTTTTCTTTTTTTTTAATCAGTTTTCGCCGATGAGTATTTCGAAAACTTTATATTCATTTTTATTTTTTTAATCAGTTTTCGCAGATTAGTGTTTTGAAAACTTGATATTTATTTTTCTTTTTTTAATCAGTTTTCGCCGATGAGTGTTTCGAAAACTTTATATTCATTTTTATTTCTTTAATCAGTTTTCGTTGATTAGTGTTTTGAAAACTTGATATTCAATTTTCATTTTTTAATCAGTTTTCGCCAATGAGTGTTTCGAAAACTTTATATTCATTTTTATTTTTTTTAATTAGTTATCGTAGATTTGTGTTTTAAAAACTTGATATTATTTTTTCTTTTTTTAATCAGTTTTCGCTGATGAGTGTTTCAAAAACGTGATATTCATTTTTTTAATCAGTTTTCATAGATTAGTGTTTCGAAAACTTGATATTCATTTTTTTAATCAGTTTTCGCAGATGAGTGTTTCGAAAACTTGATATTCATTTTTCTTTTTTTAGTAAGTTTTTAGCTAATGAGTGTTTCGAAAACTTGATATTCATTTTTTTCTTTTTTTAATCATTTTTCGTCGACGAGTGTTTCGAAAACTTGATATTTATTTTCTATTTTTAATCAGTTTTCGCCGATTAGTGTTTCGAAAACTTTATATTCATTTTTATTTTTTTTAATAAGTTTTCGTAGATTAGGGTTTTAAAAACTTGATATTCATTTTTCTTTTTTTAATCATTTTCGCCGATGAGTGTTTCGAAAACTTTATATTCATTTTTATTTTTTAATCAGTTTTCGTAGATTAGTGTTTCGAAAATTTGATATTCATTTTTTTTTAATCAGTTTTCGCCGATAAGTGTTTCGAAAACTTGATATTCATTTCTTTTAATCAGTTTTCGTCGATTTGTGTTTCGAAAACTTGATATTAATTTTTCTTTTTTTAATCAGTTTTAATCGATTACTGTTTCGAAAACTTGATATTCATTTTTCTTTTTTTAATCATTTTTCATCGATGAGAGTTTCGAAAACTTGATATTCATTTTTCCTTTTTAATCAATTTTCGCCGATCAATGTTTCGAAAACTTTATATTCATTTTTATTTTTTTAAATCACTTTTTATAGATTAGTGTTTCGAAAACTGGATATTCATTTTTCTTTTTTTAATCAGTCTTCGTCTATGAGTGTTTCGAAAACTTGATATTCATTTTTCTTTTCTTAATCAGTTGTCAACTATGAGTGTTTCAAAAACGTTGTATTCATTTTTCTTCATTTAATTAGTTTTCACCGATGAGTGTTTCGAAAACTTTATATACATTTTTGTTTTTTTTAATCAGTTTTCGTAGATTAGTGTTTCAAAAATTTGATATTCATTCTTTTAATTAGTTTTCGCAGATGAGTGTTTTGAAAACTTGATATTCATTTTCCTTTTTTTAGTTAGTTTTAGCTAATGAGTGTTTCGAAAACATGATATTCATTTTTCTTTTTTTACTCATTTTTCGTCGATGAGTGTTTCTAAAACTTGATATTCATTTTTCATTTTTAATCAGTTTTCGCCGATGAGTGTTTCGAAAAATTTATATTTATTTTTATTTTTTTAATCAGTTTTCGTAGATTAGTGTTTTGAAAACTTGATATTCATTTTCCTTTTTTTAATCAATTTTCGCCGATGAGTGTTTCGAAAACTTTATATTCATTTTTATTTTTTTAATCAGTTTTCGTAGATTAGTGTTTCCAAAAATTTATATTCATTTTTCTTTTTTTAATCAGTTTTCACCGATAAGTGTTTCGAAAACTTGATATTCATTTTTCTTTTTTTAATCAGTTTTCGTCGATTAGTGTATCGAAAACTTCATATTCATTTTTCTTTTTTTAGGAAGTTTAGCTAATGAGTGTTTCGAAAACTTGATATTTATTTTTCTTTTTTTATTCATTTTTCGTCGATGAGTGTTTCGAAAATTTGGTATTTATTTTTCATTTTTAATCAGTTTTCGCCGATGAGTGTTTCGAAAACTTTATATTCATTTTTTTTATCTGTTTTCGTAGATTATTGTTTTGAAAACTTGATATTCATTTTTCTTTTTTTAATCATTTTTCGCCGATGAGTGTTTCGAAAACTTTATATTCATTTATATATTTTTTAATCAGTTTTCGTAAATTAGTGTTTCGAAAACTTGATATTCATTTTTCTTTTTTTTAATTTGTTTTTGCCGATAAGTGTTTCGAAAACTTTATATTCATTTTTCTTTTTTTTATCAGTTTTTGTCGATTAGTGTTTCGAAAACTTGATATTCTTTTTTCTTTTTTTAATCAGTTTTCACCGATTAATGTTTCGAAAACTTGATATTCATTTTTCTTTTTTTAATCATTTTTCGTCGATGAGTGCTTCGAAAACTTGATATTCATTTTTCTTTTTTAATCAGTTTTCGCCGATGAATGTGTCGAAAACTTTATATTCATTTTTATTTTTTAATTAATTTTCGTAGATTAGTGTTTCGAAAACTTGACATTCATTTTTCTTTTTTTAATCAGTTTTCGCCGATGAGTGTTGTCACGACCCCAATTCGGGAGTACGTGACCGGCACGGGAGTAGATTTTTACCTCTAAACCCGTAAGCCTTATCCTGTAAGCACGTTTATAACTACAATGCTATCCAATCAATATATATATATATATATCATACTAGTGGCCACACCTCACTGGTGGCCTAATTAACCTGCAATCCGGGGTTCGCTCAATACCGCATTAGCTCAATCCAGTGTATAGATATATTTATCAGCACTCATAATGTAAATATGAATATCATATTGACCGTACGTCTCAATACGTACGATCTATCCTATTCACATGCAGCAAGCACACATAATATATATCCATATCATATTGACCATACGCCTCAATGCGTACGATCTATCCTATTCACATGCAGAAGTTTATATACTCAAACATATATCCTAGTTTATCCCCAACTGGACCCTGTCTTTAAGTACGTGTGAAGCCGACAATTCTAGAGTCGGTACATATCAAAAACTGTAAATATATATACAACTCTTACAACTTTAAAATATGTACAAAAAGAGAAATCAAAATAACCAAAGGAGTCCACCCACGCGAACAAGAGCGTAAGGATGGTCTGATGTCCGTATCACTGTCCGGACGTCGATGCATGCCCGATCCCTGTATCTGAAACATTGAAGCAGAGGGAGTGAGTCAAACAGACTTAGTGATAAGCTTCCCATCCTCGGCGTAGCGGCGGGTACCACTACAGCTGGGGTAAGGGAAACACCCATAATCACATGCGCATGAAAGTCCACTTTATCAAATGTTATATTACGATCAGGCAATATTAATATAACATTAAAATCACAGATAAACCTACGGATCATGCTTTTCTATCATGCTTCTCATAAACAAGCAATCACATTTTAACATATCATCTGAAAACTGTAAATGACTCAACTGACCCTAGTATCAGGCTAGGGCAATGGGCTCAACGGGCAATTTCTTTTAAATCTTTAACTGACCCTAGTGTCAGGCTAGGGCAATGGCCTCAACGGGCAAATCTTTTAGTCTTTTACTGACCCTAGTACCAGGCTAGGGCAATGGCCTCAACGGGGAAATTATTTTAAATCTTTAACTGACCCTAGTGCCAGGCTAGGGCAATGGCCTCCACGGGCAAATATTTTAATCTTTAACTGAACCTAGTGCCAGGCTAGGGCAATGGCCTTAACGGGCAATCTTTTCTGACTTGTTTCTCTTCCCGAGCCTTCATCTGGGATTCTGACTCTATCTACCCATTTCTATCCTTTTCATCTGGGATTCTGACTCTATCTACCCATTTCTATCCTAGACTGACTTTACCTAGGTAGTGTGAACGTCCCTATAACTCACTAATCAATTTATAAGATCGTTTTAATCCTTATGTAATACCCAAACCCTTGGTTAGATCATAACCTAGCTCTAAGGCCTTTCCTAAGTTCAATTACCATAAAACGTCGACGTTTACTAACAACTTCTATACGATTTCTTTAATGAGTTTCTAATTAATAGGGTAAACCAAACATTGGACTCAATCAACAACTTACCCCCTTGCTTGTACTGTTCGGCGCATCTCATGTCATCACATGGACACCCTCCAGTACCTCTTTACCTGTAGTCAAACACACATATACAAATATTTTCACATTTAACAGTTTAGGAACAACAATAGCATGTTAACCACTAAGTAATTCTTACAAATAGGCAAGTAGGCAAACCACATATCCACATCCTCAATCAACCCTGTAGGGCAAGGATGGGAAACCCCTCACCTGGACGACTCCCTTGTGCTTGTCCTGGAGTATCTCCCGCTCCGGACGAGTCGTGGTTTCCTAACAAACGCATTTACGTGGTTAACAATCTTAACTATATGCAACTCATATCCGTATGGTATGCTCGCGCCAAAAAATGCACCTAGACGTTGCCAAGAACCGAGTTCTTGGTCTTATCCATCTTCCCTCTCTTCCATGAGAGTCTCAAGTGCTACACACTTGGTTTCGTATAATTATCGCTCACCTTGAATTGATTTTGGAGCCTTGGATTTGAGTTACTAAACCTCGATATGCTTCTAAATTATCCTACTTAGGGTTTCCTAATAATTACGAAGGAATTAAATTGCCATTTTAAATTTTGGACTTTATTGTTCCGCAAGTTTTCATCCTTGAGAAACAAGAAAGTACCTAAAATAATTCTTGATGCTTGGTAGCATATTTAGAATTATTCTAGGGTGTTTAAGATTGAAAAAAAAACAAGTTTGGAGCCCTCAACATCACCCTTAAAGTGTATTTGGGCAATCCGAGTAGGGACCCGACACGTTAACATTAAGGTTCAACCTTAGTAACCTCGGGCTAGCTCTTCACAGTCCTGTTCAACTAATAATTCAACAATATAATTTCAATAATTCCAATCCAAGCCTATTTACTCAAGTCCAAGCTCAATCCTAATTATTAATAATTTCCCCAATTTATGAATATTTAGAATTTTCAACCCCAAACCCTTCAAAATTCGAATTCGGCTAAACCCGAGGGTATAGTCTTGATTCTTACCCTAACTAAGTGTTCAAGAACACTTCCTAGGTCTCAATTTACCCTCGAAACAACCCAATCGAAGGTGGATCGAAGAAATCCCTAAAAATGAAGAAATTGGGGGGTTCGAATGAAATTGGGGTTACTAACCTTTGATTCGATTGGTGGAAGGTGTAGGAGACGTCGTATCGAAGCTCCGGTGACTTTTCCGGCGTCGGCTAGCTCTCCCCGGTCACCTTTCCGGCGCACCCACCTCTTCTCCTTCTTCCTCCTCCACGAGCTCCTCTCCCTCTCTCTCTTCTTTCTCTCTCTCGTCCCCGTTCTTCTTTCTTTCTTTATACGTTCTAATTCTTTCTTTCTATTAGGAACACAACACCCCCCAAAATTAATTTAAAATAATATATATATATATATATATATATATAATAATAAGAATAATAATAATAATAAATAAATAAATAATAAAATATCTAATAATTAGTAATTAAACTAAAATAATTAAAGCATATTTTAAATTTAATTTCCTACTTCTTTTCTCTCTGTTTTTATTTTCTTTTATTTTCTAATATATAACAATAATAATAATATTAAATAAGTAAGGCTGAAAAATATTTCCAATTTATCCATTTTCCCAACTTAATTCAGGTTTCCAATTCCTTAGCTCCTGAATTAAGTCCAAAAATTATTTTCTACTTCTTTTCTTTCCCTTCATTTCATTTTAAACTTCGAAAAAATTTCCCAGGTATTACAAGAGTAATAATACCCAAGAATATTTTAACTAGCATCATCAATTAAATTAAATTAACTAATTTAAGAGTGGAAAATATTTTTTTATTTTATTATATCAGGTTTCTTTTTTTTCTTTTTATGATATGTATATATATATATATATATATATATATATATATATATATATATATATATATATATATTAATTAATTAGATATATATATATATATTATATAAGGAAAGAATAAAAGGAAAAGAATAAGGAAAAGAAGAAGAAAACCGTGAAGAAAGAAAAAAGAAAGAAACAGAGCGTGAGGGAGGGGGAAACACGAACAGAGAGAGAGGGCTGGACGAGAAGCACAAACGGGAGACGCATGGGAAGGGGAGCTCGCGTGGAGTTGGCCGGACGTGCGAGGAAGCCGGAGTCGCCGTCCACCGGAGCTGGTCGCCGTCGTTGTGGCTGGAGGAGAGAGAGAGTTACGGGTTAGAGAGAGAAAGCAAAGGGAGAGAGCTCCCACGCCGGAAAACTCGGCGAAAAACGCTGTCTCTTCCCCAGGGAAGGTGGCTGGGAGTCTCCTCTACCCCATATCGTCCTTCTAACCGGTTGAATCGAGGTGAGAAGTCCCGAAACTCTCAAACCCCAATTTCATCAATTTTAGGGATTTTTGGAAAACCCCCATTTGGTTCAATCTGAGTATTCTGGGTCCTAAATTGAAGTATTTGCATGTTGGGAAGTGAATTGGAAGCTTAGGAATCGGAACCAATTTGATGGAATTTATCCGGGTTGGAAAACTTGTAGGAAAATATGATTGGAAATGTTTACGGGTGTTGTGGACTGATTTGGGATGCATTAATAGTTGGAATTGTGATTATATAATTGTTAAAATTATTAGAATGTACGAGGCAGTAAAACCCGAGTAATCACCGTCTCACCCAGAACCCGATTCGGGGAAAAAGAGACAATTTTCTAATTTTACGCGTATCTGGATATGTGTATTCATGTGTAGGTAAAGAGTTGAAGGTTATTTTAGTAAATGGAAATCTTGGACAAGTAGGATTTATGACTCTCTTGAGCCATAAATTCAAGACTGGGGTAATGGAAACTTCACATGGACACATAGAGGGGGAATTGGGTAACTTGGCATTCCCAAATCAAGGCTTCCGAATAGTGTGATTAAGCAAGGGTTAGACACGAATAGGAGCATGCTAGGTGTTCCGAAAACTAATTGAGGGCATTCCAAGCCAACAACTAGTCTATGGAATTAATTAGAAAGAACATGAGCATTAGCGTTACATGTACACGATAGTGGTTGGAATTTCAAGTTTCTAAATCTCTCAAGTATATGTGTATAGGGCGCCATACGGTGAGTGGACCTTCGGGCACACCGAGAGCCGATCAGAGGGGCCAAACAGGTGAGGGGCTTTCCCATCCTTGTCCTATAGGGTTTACTGCGGATATGGATATATGGTTTGCCTTCTTGCCTACGTGTAGGAATTATATAATAGATAACATGCTATTGTTGTTCCTAAATTCTAATATATGTGATAACGTGCTATATGTGTATATGTGAACTGTAAAAGCAATGGTGGCTCAAGGAGCCTTATATGGAAAGAAGGTCCTCGGGACTTATATGATATCGGGGGTTGGATTGAGTCAATTTTGTTTGTGAGGGTCTTGTGGTACTAGAAACCAACCTCATTGATTATTACCTGAAAAATGTGGTTGTGTATGTAAACTCTTAAAGAAAATGAAAATAGGTGACTTTGTTTTAAACCGAGAGATTCCGAATTAGAACACCACTAGGAAATTTAGATTTGCCCAAGAATAAGTAGTGGTCCTTAAGGGTCATTTATGGTACAACGCGGGAACCGAGTCTATCACGGATGGTCCGGGTAGATTGACTCTGTCATATTGAGTCAAACTCACAGAAATGCAAAGTATATGAGTACACCACATTGTGGCTATTGCCTTGGGTAAACCGAGGTCAGATGAGTCGCCGGCTATGCTCCAAGTGCAGTCTTGGGGTCAGATTAATGTTCCAAGTAAAGTCTTGGGACCAGGGGTTCCTAGAATGATCAACTAGGTTCCTATATCGCTCACGTGAGATATTGCCTCCGGGCCAAATTCTCTCCTAACGGTGATATGCCTTCGGGCCAGTTTATGATTACGGTTATTTGAACATGGATATCCACATGAAGTTGTATGTTAAACTATGATATGATGTATGTGTGAATTTCAATGTATATAAAACCATGCTTTAAATTCCTTATTGTGAATATGATATATGCTAATTGCCTGACCACTTAATATATGGAAATTCAAAACCTGTTATATGCGTATGTGTTTGTGATTGGCTCCTTTCCCCAGTTGTAGTGGTACCCGCTACTACACCAGGGATGGGAAAGCCTCTCAATGAGTCCGTTTGACTCACCCCAATGTTAAATGTTACAAACACAGGTGGTATAGGCATCGGCAGCGCTTCCACTTCATCTCAGGGAGGCGGACAGACTTAGAGACCGCACGCATTGTTCGCGTGGGTAGTATTTATATATGTATTTTGTCAGGATGTATATGTATATGATTCTTTTGGTATAGCATTGTTTTGTACAGTTGCTATATACATATATGTATATGTCACACTCTAGAATTGTCGGCTTCATACAGATTAAAGATGGGTCCTGTTGTTGGGAATATAGGTTATGATATGATGAATATCATGTGTATATATATATGAATGTGACTCCCGCATGTGAATAGGATAGATCACACGCACTGAGCGTGTGGTCAATATGTAAATTTATATATATGTGTGACTGAATACTTGATTGTGTGAAAATACGGCTTCCGCATGTGAATAGGATAGGTCACACGGATTGAGGCGTGTGATCAATATGTATACCTTATGCAGGTGTGTGATTGAATATATGTGCTTGACTGTACACAGGGATTCTGCATGTGAATAGGATAGATCACCCGCCCTTAAGCGCGTGATCAATATGTATATTATATGTACGTGTGATTGACTATATGTATATGTATAGACTGAAGCGGCGTTGAGCGAGCCGTGGATTGCCTGTTAGTTAGGTCACCAGACAGGGATGACCATATATACTATATATTGTTTGTAATAGAAATGGGTAGTTATGCATATATAAGAATGTCAATCAGGGATTAGAGGCTTACGGGATAGGAGAAATCCTACCTCCCGTGCCGGTCACGGACGTCCGATAGGGGGTCGTGACAAACTTGGTATCAGAGCCTGGTTACTTTAAACTGTATGAAGCCATAGGTTTGACCGGGTGTCGATTTACCCCTCTTTGTGTACCCGGGCACAACGTGGGAGTAAAAAGACACTTGTGGAAGTACCCAGGAAAATTGAGTCAGCCTTTCTTTCATTTCTCTCTTAATCTATGATAGATTATGAAAACTCTTATCAGGTGACGTTCTTGTGCGGTACAGCGTTGCACTAAGGCGTAAGGTGGGGTGGTAGTGACCCCAGGAACCTTAGCACGCCATAATAGGGAAAGGAGACATCCATGAAGGATGCTACCTAGACACAGACACATTTGGTTGAATTGTAGGCAGGAATGCGCTACAATGTGTGATTGTGTTGCAGTTGTTAAAAGGGACGATGCGTCTGCTCTGTTAGCGCGCATTGTGTGCTATGGTATAGGCACAAGTTATTTGACTATAGTAGAGAATGCAAGTAGAATAGTGCCATGAATGGTAGTCCAGGCTAGAAAAGGTTTGTAAAGTAAACAAAAAAGAGGTGGTGTATGCCACAGTGTAGAACCACATGCCGTAGAAGTAGATGTTAAGGAGTAGAGGCATATGTAAACATGTAGAGCGTGACCATATGCCGAGCCGGAAACAGAGTAAATGGTCAGGCACAGGGAATGAGCCTAGTCCCACCCTGCGCTCGATCCATGAACTACTAGTTCCTTAAGCAAACAAGGGGGAAAGGAAGGGATTAAGCCCAACCAAACTCTCTTGGGTGCTTAAGGAAGAGCATAAAGAGTGGGATATTGACCACATGAAAAAAAATTTTGTAAAAGTATTTTTGGACTTTCCGGATGAGAGCTTCTGAAAGACCCTAAAATTTCTCTTGAAAATACAAGGGATAACCATTGGAAGGCAAATTTTCATGAAAACTCTTTCTCAATTGTGTCATTCCAATTGGTTAAACCCTAACCATTTATGAAAACCTTAGGCGTCATTTTCTAAGAAATAAACTTGAATTAATTTCAAAACCCACAGGGTGCCTAAGAAGGCTAACTCATGTGACCAATACCCTACCAAATAACAATCCTTTTACAGGTAAGCTGTATAAGGACGGTAGATGTCACGACCCCCTATCGGACGGTAGATGTCACGACCCCCTATCGGACGGTAGGCTAACTCAGTGCGTGTGATCTATCCTATTCACATGCAGTAGTCACATCCATATATATATATATACACATGATATTCATTATATCATAACCTATGATCCCAACAACCAGACCAATCTTTAACCTGTACGAAGCCGACAGTTCTAGAGTGTGACATATACATATATGCATATAGCAACTGTACAAAACAACTATACCAAAATGAATCATATACATATATATCCTGTCAAAATACATATAACAGTACTACCCACGCAAACAATGCTTGCGGTCTCTAAGTCTGTCCGCCTCCCTGAGATGAAGTGGAAGCGCTCCCGATGCCTATACCACCTGTGTCTGTAACATGTAACATTGGGGTGAGTCAAACAGACTCAGTGAGAGGCTTTCCCATCCCTGGTGTAGTAGCGGGTACCACTACAACTGGGTAAGAGGAGCCAATCACAAACACATACGCATATAACGGATTAAATTTCCATATATTAAGTGGTCAGGCAATTAGCTTATATCATATTCACAATAAAGAATTTAAAGCATGGATTTACATACATTTAAATTCACACATACATCATATCATGATTTAACATATAATTCCATGTGGTCCTCTGTATTCAAGTAATCATAATCATAATCTGGCCCGAAGGCAATATCTCCGTTAGGAGAGAATCTGGCCCGAACGCAATATCTCATGTGAGCAATATGGGAACCTAGTTGATCATTCTAGGAACCCCTGGTCCCAAGACTATACTTGGAACAATAGTCTAACCCCAAGACTTCACTTGGAGCAATAGCCGGGGACTCATCTGACCTCGGTTTACCCAAGGTAATAGTCACAATGTGGTAAACTCATATACTCTGTATTTCTGTGGTTTTACTCAAGACAAGAGACTCAATCTACTCGGACCACCCGTGATAGACTCGGTTCCCGCGTTGTACAATAAATGACCCCTATGGACCACTACTTATTCATTTTACTTCTGGTTAGGCAACCTAGACTTCCAAGTGGTTTCTAATTCGGACTCTTGATTCAAAGCAAGTCACCTATGTTTATTTCCTTCAATGATTTACATACAAACCACACTTTTCAGGTAATGATCGATGAGGTTTGTTTCTAGTACCACAAGACCTTCACAAATAAAATTGACTCGATCCTACCCCCGATATCATTTAGGTCCCGAGGACCTTCTTTCCATATAAGGCTCCTTGAGCCACCATTGCTTTTACAATTCACATACACACATATAGCACGTTTTCACATATACTATAATTTCGGAATATCAATAGCATGTTATCTAACATGTAATTCCTACAAATAGGCAAGAAGGCAAACCATATATCCATATCCGCAGTCAACCCTATAGGGCAAGGATAGGAAAGCCCCTCACCTGGTTGGCCCCTCGGATCGGCTCTCGGTGTGCCCGAAGGTCCGCTCACTGTATGGTGCCCTATACATATATATTTGAGAGATTCAGAAACTTGCAATTTCAACCACTATCGTGTACATGTAACGCTAGTGCTCATGTTCTCTCTAATTAATTCCATAGACTAGTTGTTGGCTTGGAAATGCCCTCAACTAGTTATAGGACACCTAGCATGTTTCTATTCGTGTCCAACCCTCTCTTAATCACGCTATTCGGAAACGTTGAATTTGGGAATGCAAGGTTACCCAATTTCACCTCTATGTGTCCATGTGAAGTTCCCATTACCCAAGTCTTGAATTTATGGCTCAAGAGTCATAATTTCTACTTGTCCAAAATTTCCATTTACCAAAATAACCTTGAACACTTCACCTACACATGAATACACATACCCGAATACGCGTAAAATTAGAAAATTGTATCTTTTTCCCCCAACGGGGTTCCGGGTGAGACGAGAATTACTCGGGTTTTCATCCCTCGTACATTCCAATAATTTTTAACAAATTTTATAATTATCATTCAACCTTTCAATGCACCCCAAGTCATTCCATACCCAGTTTTTCACCTTGTGGTGCACCAGTTCTATTCGTGAAGAAGAACGATGGAACTTTAACATTGGGCACCGAATACCGAAAGTTGGATAAGGTAACGGTCCGAAATCATTACCCACTTCCAAGAATCGATGGTCTGTTCGACCAGTTGCAAGGTGCTAAGAGGTTTTCAAAGATTGATCGGCGATCAGGGCATCATCAGCTGAAGATTAGAAAAGAAGATGTGCCCAAGACTGCTTTTCGAACCCGATACGACCATTATGAGTTTCTAGTCATGTCGTTCGGGCTAACCAATGCACCAGCAGCTTTTATGGACATGATGAATCGGATTTCAAGCCATTTCTAGACTGGTTTGTCATTGTATTCATAAATGACATTCTAGTTCATCCCAAGAATGCTAAGGAACATGCAGAGCATTTGAGACTAGCATTACAGAGGCTGAGAGAGGAGAAATTGTATGCTAAGTTTTCAAAATGCGAGTTTTGGCTTGATAAGGTTGCATTTCTCGGTCACGTGGTATCCTCAGAGGGAATCCACGTTGATCCGAGCAAGGTGGAAGCAGTGAAGAATTGGTCCCAGCTTACCTCTGTTACTGAAATTCGCAGTTTCTTGGGTTTGGCGGAATATTATAGAAGATTTGTGCAGGACTTCTCTAAAGTTGCTGCACCTATGACTAGGTTGACTCAGAAAGGAGTGAAGTTTGTATGGGATGACAAGTGTGAGCAGAGTTTTCAGAAGCTGAAAGACAGTCTCACCACCGCTCCAATGCTGGCATTACCTGAAGGCACAGGAGGGTATGTAGTATACTGTGATGCGTCGAGGATCGGGTTAGGGTGTGTCTTGATGCAACATGGGAAGGTGATTGCGTATGCATCGCGACAACTGAGGAAGCATGAGAAGGACTACCCGACTCACGACCTCGAAATGGTGGTTGTAGTATTCGCTTTGAAAATATGGAGACACTACTTATATGGTGAGACTTGTGAAATTTATACAGACCACAAAAGCCTCAAATACATTTTCGAGCAGAAAGACTTGAACTTGAGACAACGTCGATTATTAGAGTTGTTGAAAGACTACGACTGCACGATCTTGTATCATCCAGGAAAGGCTAATGTGGTAGCCGATGCTCTGAGTCGGAAATCCATGGGCAATCTTGCTCATATAAGTGAAGGAAGAAGACCGTTGATTAGAGAACTGCACGAGCAAGGGCAAACGGGAAATCAGTTTGAGATTGGGAGTTCTAACTCACTTTTAGCCCACTTGCAAGCTAAGTCCTCTTTGGTAGAAGAGGTAAAGGCTAGACAAGATGAAGATACCGACCTCAAACAAATCAAGGATATGGTAACTAAAGGGAAAGGGGACGACGTCCGATTCTCTATAGATGATTTTGGGATACTTCGGTTAGAGAGACGGTTGTGTGTCCCTATGGTTGATAACTTGAAAGAATGAATTCTTGGAGAAGCACACCGGACAGCGTATACAATCCATTCGGGAGCTAATAAAATGTACCATGACTTGAAACAGATGTATTGGTGGAATGGCATGAAAAAGGATGTCGCAAACTATGTAGCCAGGTGTTTGGTGTGCCAGCAAGTCAAGGCTGAACACCAGAAACCCGCCGGAACATTACAACAGATAGAGATACCTGAGTGGAAATGGGAGAGGATAACGATGGACTTTGTAACAGGGTTGCCAAGATCACAACGGGGATTTGATTCGGTTTGGGTAATAGTGGACCGCATGACTAAGTCCGCACACTTTCTGCCAATTAAGACCACTTACGGAGTGAGTCAATATGCACAGATTTATTTATTAGAGATCGTTAGATTGCACGGTGTGCCAGTGTCCATAATATCTGATAGAGGGCCACAGTTCACTTCCAGGTTTTGGAAGTCATTGCAGGAAGTGTTGGGAACTAGAGTTGATCTGAGTACTGCGTTCCACCCACAGACCGACAGCCAATTAGAAAGAACCATTCAGATTCTTGAGGACATGCTTCGGGCGTGTATTATGGATTTCGGCGGAAGTTGGGAAAAGTATTTACCCTTGGCTGAGTTTGCGTACAATGGCACCTTTCGAGGCTCTGTGCGGTCGCAGATGCAGATCCTCGATTGGATGGTTCGAGGTCGGAGAAGCTAGCCTAGTCGGCCCGGAATTGCTACAAGATGCCTTACAGAAGGTAAAGTGTATAAGGAAGAGATTACTGACGGCTCAGAGTAGGCAAAAGTCTTATGCAGACAATCGAAGGAGAGAACTGGAGTTTTCCATTGGTGATCAGGTGTTCTTGAGAATATCACCGATGAGAGGCGTGATGCGGTTCAGTAAGAAGGGGAAGTTGAGTCCTCGGTATATCGGGACGTTCAAAATTTTAGAACGAATTGGAAATGTAGCGTATCGGTTGGAATTGCCTATGGAATTGGAGGGGGTACACCCTGTCTTTCATGTATCGATGCTTCGGAAGTATCTTCCCAATCCCTCGCACGTGATTCAATCGCAGGACGTTTAACTAACCGAAAATATGACGTATGAAGAGGAGCCAGTGGAAATCTTAGATCGGCAGTTGAAGGAACTCAGAACGAAAGATATTCCATTGGTTAATGTTCTGTGAAGGAACCACTCGACCGAAGAAGCTACATGGGAGGTCGAGGGTGAAATGCGCAGAACGTATCCTCATCTATTTCGAGACTATGGTTAGTGTTTTGTTTGAAATTCAGGGACCGAATTTCTTAAGGGGGGAAAATTGTAATACCCGGGAATATTTTAACTAGCATGGTAAATTAAATTAAATTAATTAGTTTAAAAGAGGAAAATAAAAAAAAAAATACACTAGCTTATCATTTATTATGTTATAAATATAAAATTTTTAAATCCTAATTTTTATATATGTATTTCTTTTTATTATTTATATTTTTATATGTACCAAATTGTTTTTTTCTCTTTTAAGTGATATGTATATGTAGTAATGTATTACATATATATATATATTAAATAAGAAAGGATAAAAGAATGAAATAAGAAAAGAAAGAGGAGGAACCAGATGGGTGAGGCGTGGAAGGAAAGACGCACGCTGGGAAGCAAAACGGAGAGAGCAAGGGGTTGAGGCGTTTGACGGGAAAACGCATAGCTGAGCTCGCGTGGTGGCCGAACTTTCGCACAGTGGCTGGAGTCGCCGTCCACTGGGCTGGTCGCCATTTTGGGGCTGGAGGAGAGAGAGAGCACGGGCTAGAGAGAGAAACAAGAAGGAGAGAGCCTTCTCACCGGAAAACACCATCTCTTCACTAGGGAAGGTAGCTGGAAGCCTCCTCTACTCCATATCGTCCTTCTAACCGGTTGAATCGAGGTGACAAGTCCCGAAACTCTCAAACCCCAATTTTATCAATTTTAGGGATTTTTGGAAAGACCCCAGTTGATTCAATCTGAGTGTTCTGGGTCCTAAATGAAGTATATGCATGTTAGGAAGTGAGTTCGAAGCTTAGGAACCGGAACCAAATTGATGGAATTTATGCGGGTTGGAAAAAGTGTAGGAAAATATGGTTGTTAAGGTTTAAGGGTGTTGTGGAATGATTTGGGGTGCATTGAAAGGTTGAATGATAATTATATAATTATTAAAAAAATTATTGGAAAGTACGAGGGATTAAAACCCGAGTAATTCCCGTCTTACCCGGAAACCGGTTCGGGGAAAAAGAAACACTTTTTCAATTTTAAGCTGTCCGGATATGTGTATGCATATGTAGGTAAGGTGTTGAAAGTTAATTCGGTAAATGGAAATTTTAGACAAGTAGAATTCATGACTCTCTTGAGTCATGAATTCAAGACTTGGGTAATGGGAATTTCATATGGACACATAGAGATGAAATTGGGTAACCTTGCATTCCCACCTCAAGGCTTCCGAATAGTGTGATTAAGCAAGGGTTGAATACGAATAGAAGCATGATAGGTGTTCCGAAAACTAGTTGAGGGCATTCCAAGCCAACAACTAGTCTATGGAATTAATTAGAAAGAACATGAGCATTAACATTACATGTACACTATAGTGGTTGAAATTGCAAGTTTCTGAATCTCACAAGTATATGTGTATAGGGCACCATACTGTGAGTGGACTTTCGGGCGCACCGAGAGCCGATTAGAGGGGCCAACCAGGTGAGGGGCTTTCCTATCCCTGTCCTATAGGGTTGACTGCGAATATGGATATATGGTTTGTCTTCTTGCCTATTTGTAGGAATTACATGTTAGATAACATGCTATTGTTGTTCCTAAATTACAGTATATGTGAAAACGTGCTATATGTGTGTTTGTGAATTGTAAAAGTGATTGTGGCTCAAGGAGCCTTATATGAAAAGAAGGTCCACGGGACCTATATGATATCGGGGGTAGGATTGAGTAAATATTATCTGAAGGGTGTGGTTTTGTATGTAAGTCCTTAAAGAGAATAAACCTAGGTGACTTTGTTCTGAACCAAGTGTCCGAATTAGAAACCACTTGGAAATCTAGATTTGCCTAAGAAAAAGTAAAATGAACAAGTAGTGGTGCATAGGGGTCAGTTATGGTACAACGCGGGAACCGAGTCTATCACGGGTGGTCTGGGTAGATTGAGTCTCTTGTCTTCAGTCAACCCACAGAAATACAGAGTATATGAGTACACCACATTGTGGCTATTGCCTTGGGTAAACCGAGGTCAGATGAGTCGCCGATTATGCTCCAAGTGAAGTCTTGGGGTCAGACTATTGTTCCAAGTATAGTCTTGGGACCAGGGGTTCCTAGAATGATCAACTAGGTTGCCATATTGCTCACGTGAGATATTGCCTTCGGACCAGATTCCCTCCTAACGGAGATATTGCCTTCGGGCCAGATTCTCTCTTAACGGAGATATTGCCTTCGGGCCAGTTTATGATTACGGTTAATTGAATATGGGTGACCACATGGAATTTTATGTTAAATCATGATATGAAGTATGTTTGAATTTTAATGTATGTAAATCCATGCTTTAAATTCTTTATTGTGAATATGATATAAGCTAATTACCTGACCACTTAATATATGGAAATTTAACCCGTTATATGCGTATGTGTTTGTGATTGGCTCCTCTTCCCCAGTACCCGCTACTACACCAGGGATGGGAAAGCCTCTCACTGAGTCTGTTTGACTCACCCCAATGTTAAATGTTACAGACACAGGTGGTCTAGGCATCGGGAGCGCTTCCACTTCATCTAAGGGAGGCGGATAGACTTAAAGACCGCACGCATTGTTCGCGTGGGTAGTACTGTTATATGTATTTTGACAGGATATATATGTATATGATTCATTTCGGTATAGCATTGTTTTGTACAGTTGTTATATGCATATATGTATATGTCACCCTCTAGAACTGTCGGCTTCATACAGGTTAAAGATTGGTCTGGTTGTTGGGATCATAGGTTATGATATAATGAATATCATGTGTATATATATATATGAATGTGACTTCCGCATGTGAATAGGATAGATCACACGCACTAAGCGTGTGGTCAATATGTAAACTTATATGTATGTGTGATTGAATACTTGATTGTGTGAAAATACGGCTTCCGCATGTGAATAGGATAGGTCACACGCATTGAGGCGTGTGATCAATATGTATACCTTATGCAGGTGTGTGATTGAATATATGTGCTTCACTGTAAACAGGGATTCTGCATGTGAATAGGATAGATCACCCGCCCTTAAGCGCGTGATCTACATGTATATTATATGTACGTGTGATTGACTATGTGTATATGTATAGACTGAAGCGGCGTTGAGCGAGCCGTGGATTGCTTGTTACTTAGGTCACCGGACAGGGATGACCATATATACTATATATTGTTTGTAATAGAAATGGGTAGTTATGCATATATAAGAATGTCAATCAGGGATTAGAGGCTTACGGGATAGGAGAAATCCTACCTCCCGTGCCGGTCACGGACGTCCGATAGGGGGTCGTACACCCAGTGTGCGACTTCCGGCAGGTATCATTTTGGAGTGTGTCGGAGACTGACAGGTGGAAGCTACAACTGCGGCCAGGTAGGCCATATGGCTAGAGAGTGTCCAAAGAGAAAAGAGGGTACAACTGTGAGAAGTAATCCAACACCGAGGAGTACACTTATTTCAGCCCCACCAGTAAGAACTGTACCACCACAGACAACAAGTACAGGTGCAGCTAGGGGTCATGGTGCAGGATCTAGTGGCAGAGGGCCAGGGGCAGTAGGTGGAGGACAAACACGGGTATTTGCACTTTCTCAGCAAGACGCTCTTGCATCAAATGCAGTGGTGACAGGTACCCTTATTCTTTGCTCTCTTGAAGCACGAGTCTTATTTGATTCCGGCTCCACTCATTCCTATGTGTCGCATGCATTTGCCTGTAAATTCAACAAAAGCCCGTCTAGAATGAAAGAAACAGTACTGGTCTCTACTCCACTCATTCCTATGTGTCGCATGCATTTATATTCATTTTTATTTTTTTTAATCAGTTTCGTAGATTAGTGTTTTGAAAACTTGATATTCATTTTTCTTTTTCTAATCAGTTTTTGCCGATGAATGTTTCGAAAACTTTATATTCATTTTTATTTTTTTTAATCAGTTTTCGCAGAGTAGTGTTTCAAAACTTGATATTCATTTTTCTATTTTTAATCAGTTTTCGCAGATAAGTGTTTCGAAAACTTGATATTCATTTTTCCTTTTTTTTTAATCAGTTTTCGTCGATAAGTGTTTCGAAAACTTGATATTCATTTTTCTTTTTTTAATCATTTTCCGTCGATGAGTGTTTCGAAAACTTGATATTCATTTTTCTTTTCTAATTAGTTTTCGCCGATGAGTATTTCGAAAATTTATATTCATTTTTATTTTTTTTAATCAGTTTCAGTAGATTAGTGTTTCGATAACTTTATATTCATTTTTCTTTTTTTAATCATCTTTCGCCGATGTGTGTTTCGAAAACTTGATATTCATTTTTCTTTTTTAATCAGTTTTCGCCAATGAGTGTTTGGAAAACTTTATATTCATTTATATTTTTTAATCACTTTTCATAGATTAGTGTTTCGAAAACTTGATATTCATTTTTCTTTTTTTAATCAGTTTTCGTAGATGAGTGTTTTGAAAACTTGATATTCTTTTTTTCTTTTATTAATCAGTTTCCGTCGATGAGTGTTTCGAAAACTTGATATTCATTTTTCTTTTTTAATCTGTTTTCGCCGATGAGTGTTTCGAAAACTTTATATTCATTTTTTATTTTTTTAATAAGTTTTCGTAGATTAGTGTTTCGAAAACTTGATATTCATTTTTCTTTTTTTAATCAGTTTTCACCGATTAGTGTTTTGAAAACTTCATATTCATTTTTCTTTTTTTAATCATTTTTCGTCGATGAGTGTTTCGAAAACTTGATATTCATTTTTCTTTTTTAATCTGTTTTCGCCGATGAGTGTTTCGAAAACTTTATATTCATTTTGATTTTTTTTAATCAGTTTTCCTAGATTAGTGTTTCGAAAACTTGATATTCATTTTTCTTTTTTAATCTGTTTTCGCCGATGAGTGTTTCGAAAACTTTATATTCATTTTTTATTTTTTTAATAAGTTTTCGTAGATTAGTGTTTCGAAAACTTGATATTCATTTTTCTTTTTTTAATCAGTTTTCACCGATTAGTGTTTTGAAAACTTCATATTCATTTTTCTTTTTTAATCATTTTTCGTCGATGAGTGTTTCGAAAACTTGATATTCATTTTTCTTTTTTAATCTGTTTTCGCCGATGAGTGTTTCGAAAACTTTATATTCATTTTGATTTTTTTTAATCAGTTTTCCTAGATTAGTGTTTCGAAAACTTGATATTCATTTTTCTTTTTTTAATCAGCCATCTTCGATGAGTTTTTCGAAAACTTGATTTTCATTTTTCTTTTTTAATCATTTTTCGCCGATGAGTGTTTTGAAAACTTTATATTCATTTTTATTTTTTTAAATCAGTTTTCGTAGATTAGTGTATTAAAAACTTGATATTTATTTTTCTTTTTTTAATCAGTTTTCGCCGATTAGTGTTTCGAAAACTTTATATTCATTTTAATTTTTTTTAACCTGTTTTCGTAGATTAGTGTTTCGAAAACTTGATATTCTTTTTTCGTTTTTTAATTAGTTTTCATCGATATGTGTTTCAAAAACTTGATATTCATTTTTTTTAATCTGTTTTCGTCGATTAGTGTTTCGAAAACTTGATATTCTTTTTTCTTTTTTTAATCGGTTTTCGTAGTTTAGTGTTTCGAAAACTTGATATTCTTTTTTTGTTTTTAATCAGTTTTTGCCAATGAGTGTTTTCGAAAACTTGCTATTCATTTTTCTTTTTTTAAATCAGTTTTCGCCGATGAGTGTTTCGAAAACTTGATATTCATTTTTCTTTTTTAATCAGTTTTCGCCGATGAGTGTTTCGAAAACTTTATATTCATTTATATATTTTTTAATTAGTTTTCGTAGATTAGCGTTTCAAAAACTTGATATTCATTTTTCTTTTTATAATCAATCTTCGCTGATGAGTATTTCAAAAACTTGATATACATTTTTCTTTTCTTAATCAGATTTCGACGATGAGTGTTTCGAAAACGTGATATTCATTTTTCTTTTTTAATCAGTTTTCGTAGATTAGTGTTTCGAAAACTTGATATTCATTTTTTTAATCAGTTTTCGCAGATGAGTGTTTCGAAAACTTCATTTTCTTTTTTTCTTTTTTTAATCAGTTTTCGTCGATGAGTGTTTCGAAAACTTGATATTCATTTTTCTTTTTTAATCTGTTTTCGCTGATGAGTGTTTCGAAAACTTTATATTCATTTTTCTTTTTTCGTAGATTAGTGTTTCGAAAATTTGATATTCATTTTTCTTTTTTTTAATCAGTTTTCGTCGATTAATATTTCGAAAACTTTATATTCTTTTTTCTTTTTTTAATCGATTTTCGTAGATTAGTGTAATACTCGAGAATATTTAATTAGCATCATTAGTCTAATTTAATTAATTCATTTAAAGTTAAAAATGGGATAGAAGCACACACTATCCTATTACTTACTATTGTAAATACAAATTATTTTAAATCCTAATTTTACTATATTTCTTTTTATTTATTGTTATATCAGATTTTTTGTTGTGATACGTATATATATTAATTATATATATATATATATATATATATATATATATATATATATATAAAAGAAAAGAATAAAGGAAAGAAAAAGGGAAGCAATTGTGAGAGGGAAGGACGAATAGAGAGACACGGAGGGAGAGGGCAGAGCAGCGTCTTCGACGAGCAGAGCAATGAGAGGGAGAAGACGGACGTGCGAGGGGAGCAGTCGGACGTGCGAGGAGGAAGCCGGAGTGCGACACCAAGCTGTCCGCCGGAGCTCACGTCGCCGTCGTTGCTGGAGGACAGAGAGTGACGGGCTAGAGAGAGAAATCAAAGGGAGAGAGCTTCCTCACTGGAAACTCGCCGGAAAACGCCATCTCTTCATCGGGGAAGGTGGCTAGGAGCCTCCTCTACTCCATATCGTCCTTCTAACCGGTTGAATCAAGGTGAGAAGTCTCGAAACTCTCAAACCCCAATTTTATCAATTTTAGGGATTTTTGGAAAACCCCCATTTGATTCAATCTGAGTATTCTGGGACCTAAATTGAAGTATTTAAATGTTAGGAAGTGAGTTGGAAGCTTAGGAATCGGAACCAATTTGATGGAAGTTGTACGGGTTGGAAGGTTGAAGGAAAATGGGGTTGGAATTGCTGTAATGGGGTTGTGGGCTGATTTGGGATGCATTAATAGGTGGAATTGTGATTATATAATTGTTAAAATTATGGGAATGTACGAGGGAGTAAAACCCGAGTAAACACCGTCTCACCCGAAACCCGGTTCGGGGAAAAAAAAGAGACGATTTTCCCAGTTTTAAGCGTATCCGGATATGTGTGTTCATATGTAAGTAAAGAGTTGAAAATCATTTCGGTAAATGGAAATTTTGGACGAGTAGGATTTATGCCTCTCTGAGCCATAAATTCAAGACTCGGTTAATGGAAATTACATATGGACACATAGAGGTGGAAATTGGGTAAATTTGCATTCTCAAATCAAGGTTTCCAAATAGTGTGAATAAGCAAGGGTTGGACACGATAGAAGCATGCTAGATGTTCTGAAAACCAGTTGAGGGCATTCCAAGCCAACAACTAGTCTATGGAATTAATTAGAGAGAACATGAGCATTAGCATGACATGTACACGATAGTGGCTAAATTCCAAGTTTCTAAATTCCTCAAGTATATGTGTATAGGGCACCATACAGTGAGTGGAGCTTCGGGCACACCGAGGACCGATCAGAGGGGCCAACCAGGTGAGGGGCTTTCCCATCCTTGTCCTATAGGGTTGACTGCGGATATGGATATATGGTTTGCCTTCTTGCCTACTTGTAGGAATCATATAATAGATAACATGCTATTGTTATTCCTAAATTATAATATATGTGATAACATGCTATACGTGTATATGTGAACTGTAAAAGCTAGGATGGCTCAGTGAGCCTTATATGGAAAGCAGGTCCTTGGAACCTACATGATATCGGGGGTAGGATCGAGTCAATCTTATATGTGAGGGTCTCGTGGTACTAGAAACCAATCTCATTGATTATTATTCGAAATATATATCTGTGTATATAATTTCTTTTAAGGAAAATAAACATAGGTGGTTTTGTTCTAACTTGAGAGATTCCGAATTAGAAAACCACTTGGAAATTTAGATTTGCCTAAGAAGAAGTAAAATGAATAAATAGTTGTCCATAGGGGTCATTTATGGTACAACGCGGGAACCGAGTCTGTCACGGATGGTCCGGGTAGATTGAGTCTGTTATCTTGAGTCAAACTCACAGAGATACAAAGTATATGAGTACACCACATTGTGGCTATTGCCTTGGGTAAACCGAGGTCAGATGAGTCACCGGCTATACTCCGAGTGAAGTCTTGGGGTCAGATTAGTGTTCCAAGTAAAGTCTTGGGGCCAGGGGTTCCCAGAATGATCAACTAGGTTCCTATACCGCTCACGTGAGATATGCCTTCGGGCCAGATTCTCTCCTAACGGAGATATGCCTTTGGGCCAGTTTATGATTGCGATTGTTTGAACATGGATACCCACATGGAGTTATATGTTAAATTATGATATGATGTATGTATGAATTTGAACGTATGTAAAACCATGCTTTAAATTCTAAGCTGTGAATATGAGATATGCTAACCGCATGACCACTTAACATATGGAAATTTAAACTCGTTATATGCGTATGTGATTGTGATTGGCTCCTTTCCCCAGTTGTAGTGGTACCCGCTACTACACCAGGGATGAGAGAGCCTCTCACTGAGTCTGTTTGACTCACCCCGATGTTAAACGTTACAGACACAGGTGGTATAGGCATCGGGAGTGCGTCCACTTCATCACAGGGAGGCGGACAGATTTAGAAGTCGCATGCATTGTTCGCGTGGGTAGCATTGATATATGTATTTTGTCAGGATATATATGTATATGAATCTTTTGGTATAGCATTGTTTTGTACAGTTGCTATATATATATATATATATATATATATATATATATATATATATATATATATATGTATATGTCACACTCTAGAATTGTCGACTTCATACAGATTAAAGATTGGTCTTGTTGTTGGGAACATAGGCTATGATATGATATATATCATGTTTATATATATATATGTATATGACTTCCGCATGTAAATAGGATAGATCACACGCATTGAGCGTGTGATCAATATGCAATTTATATATATATGTGTGACTGAATATTTGATTGAATGAAAATACGGATTCTGCATGTGAATAGGATAGATCACACGCATTGAGGGGTGTGATCAATATGTAAACTATATGCAGGTGTGTGATTGGATATATATATACTTGACTGTATACAGGAATTCTGCATGTGAATACGATAGATCTCCCGCCTTGAAGTGTGTGATCAATATGTATAATATATGTACGTGTGAGTGATTATGTGTATATGTATAGACTGAAGCAGCGTTGAGCGAGCCGTGGATTGCGTGTTACTTAGGTCACCGGATAGGGATGGCCATATATACTATATATTGTTTGTATTAGAAATAGGTAGTTATGCATATATAAAAATGTCAATCAGGGATTAGAGGCTTACGAGATAGGAGAAATCCTACTTCCCATGCCGGTCACGGACGTCCGATTGGGGGGTCGTGACAATTAGTGTTTCGAAAAATTGATATTTTTTTTGTTTATAATCTGTTTTCGCCAATGAGTGTTTTCGAAAACTTGATATTCATTTTTCTTTTTTTAATCAGTTTTCGCCGATGACTGTTCTGAAAACTTGATAATAATTTTTCTTTTTCTTAATCATTTTTCGCCGATTAGTGTTTCAAAAACTTTATATTCATTTTTCTTTTTTTTTAATCAGTTTTCGTAGATTAGTGTTTCGAAAACTTGATTTTCAGTTTTCTTTTTTTAATCAGTTTTCGCCGATAAGTGTTTCGAAAACTTGATATTCATTTTTCTTTTTTTAATCAGTTTTCGTCGATTAATATTTCGAAAACTTTATATTCTTTTTTTCTTTTTTTAATCGATTTTCGTAGATTAGTGTTTCGAAAACATGATATTCTTTTTTTTGTTTATAATCTGTTTTCGCCAATGAGTGTTTTCGAAAACTTGATATTCATTTTTTTAATCAGTTTTCGTCGATGACTGTTCTGAAAACTTGAAAATAATTTTTCTTTTTCTTAATCAGTTTTCGCCGAATAGTGTTTCGAAAATGTGATATTCATTTTTCTTTATTTAATTAGTTTTCACCGATAAGTGTTTTGAAAACTTGATTTTCATTTTTATTTTTTTAACCATTTTTCATCGATGAGTGTTTCGAAAACTTGATATTCATTTTTCTTTTTTTAGTAAGTATTCACTAATGAGTGTTTCTAAAACTTTATATTCATTTTTCTTTTTTTTAATAAATTTTCGTCGATGAGTGTTTCGAAAACTTGATATTCATTTTTCTTTTTTAAATCAGTTTTAAATGATTACTGTTTCGAAAACTTGATATTCATTTTTCTTTTTTTAATCATTTTTCGTCGATGAGTGTTTCGAAAACTTGATATTCATTTTTTTAAACATATTTTCGTCTATTAGTGTTTTGAAAACTTTATATTCATTTTTCTTTTTTTATATTCATTTATTCTTTATATTCATTAAATGATTACTGTTTCGAAAACTTTATATTCATTTTTGTTTTTTAATCAGTTTTCGTAGATTAGTGTTTTGAAAACTTGATATTCATTTTTTCTTTTTTTAATCAGTTTTCGCCGATGAGTGTTTCGAAAACTTTAAATTCATTTTTATTTTTTTAATCAATTTTCGTATATTAGTGTCACGACCCCCTATCGGACGTCCGTGACCGGCACGGGAGGTAGGATTTCTCCTGTCCCGTAAGCCTCTAATTCCTGATTGACATTCTTATATGTGCATAACTACCCATTTCTATTACAAAGAATATATAGTATATATGGTCATCCCTATTCGGTGACCTAAGTAGCACGCAATCCACGGCTCGCTCAACGCCGCTTCAGTCTATACATATACACATAATCAATCACACGTACATATAGTATACATATTGATCACGCGCTTAAGGGCGGGTGATCTATCCTATTCACATGTAGAATTCCTGTGTACAGTCAAGCATATATATTCAATCACACACCTGCATAGAATATACATATTGATCACACGTCTCAATGCGTCTGACCTATCCTATTCACATGCGGAAGCTGTATTTTCACACAATCAAGTATTCAGTCACACATATATATAAATTTACGTATTGACCACACGCTCAGTGCGTGTGATCTATCCTATTCACACGCGGAAGTCACATCCATATATATATATACACACATGATATTCAGCATATCATAACCTATGTTCCCATCAACAAGACCAATCTTTAATCTGTAT
Source organism: Senna tora (assembly GCA_014851425.1). Lineage (NCBI taxonomy): Eukaryota > Viridiplantae > Streptophyta > Magnoliopsida > Fabales > Fabaceae > Senna > Senna tora. Next base: position 18,348,662 of record CM026261.1, on the reverse strand, counting down.
GAAGCCGACAATTTTAGAGTGTGACATATAGATATATGCATATAGCAGCTGTACAAAACAATGTTATACCAAAAGAATCATATACATATACATCCTCTCAAAAATACATATAACAGTACTACCCACGCGGACAATGCGTGCGGTCTCTAAGTCTGTCCGCCTCCCTGAGATGAAGTGGAAGTGCTCCCGATGCCTAGACCACCTGTGTCTGTAACATTTAACATTGGGGTGAGTCAAACAGACTCAGTGAGAGGCTTTCCCATCCTTGGTGTAGTAGCGGGTACCACTACAACTGGGGAAGAGGAGCCAATCACAAACACATACGCATATAACGGATTAAATTTCCATATATTAAGTGGTCAGACAATTAGCTGATATCATATTCACAATAAAGAATTTAAAACACGGATTTACATACATTTGAGTTCACAAATACATCATATCATGATTTAACATATATTTCCATGTGGCCCTCTGTATTCAAATAATCATAATCATAAACTGGCCCGAAGGCAATATCTCCGTTAGGAGAGAATCTGCCCCGAAGGCAATATCTCACGTGAGCAATATGGGAACCTAGTTGATCATTCTAGGAACCCCTGGTCCCAAGACTATACTTGGAACAATAGTCTGACCCCAAGACTTCACTTGGAGCAATAGCCGGCGACTCATCTGACCTCGGTTTACCCAAGGCAATAGCCACAATGTGGTGAACTCATATACTCTGTATTTCTGTGGTTTGTCTCAAGATAAGAGACTCAATCTACCCGGACCACTCGTGATAGACTCGGTTCCCGCGTTGTACCATAAATGACCCCTATGGACCACTACTTGTTCATTTTACTCTTTCTTAGGCAAATCTAGACTTCCAAATGGTTTCTAATTCAGACTCTTGGTTCAGAACAAAGTCACTTAGGTTTATTCTCTTTAAGGATTTACATACAAATCCACACCCTCCAGATAATAATTTACTCGATCCTACCCCCGATATCATATAGGTCCTGTGGACCTTCTTTTCATATAAGGCTCCTTGAGCCACCATTACTTTTACAATTCACAAACACACATATAGCACGTTTTCACATATACTGTAATTTAGGAACAACAATAGCATGTTATCTAACATGTAATTCCTACAAATAGGCAAGAAGGCAAACCATATATCCATATCCGCAGTAAACCCTATAGGGCGAGGATAGGAAAGCCCCTCACCTGGTTGGCCCCTCTGATCGGCTCTCGGTGCACCCGAAAGTCCACTCACAGTATGGTGCCCTATACACATATACTTGAGAGATTCAGAGACTTGAAAATTCAACCACTATCGTGTACATGTAACGCTAATGCTCATGTTCTTTCTAATTAATTCCATAGACTAGTTGTTGGCTTGGAATGCCCTCAACTAGTTTTCGGAACACCTAGCATGCTTCTAATTCGTGTCCAACCCTCTCTTAATCACGCTATTCGGAAACGTTGAATTTGGGAATGCAAGGTTACCCAATTTCACCTCTATGTGTCCATGTGAAGTTCCCACTACCCAAGTCTTGAATTTATGGCTCAAGAGTCATAAATTCTACTTATCCAATATTTCCATTTATCAAAATAACCTTGAACACTTCACCTACACATGAATACACATACCCGAATACGCGTAAAATTAGAAAATTGTCTCTTTTTCCCCGAACGGGGTTCCGGGTGAGACGGGAATTACTCGGGTTTTAATCCCTCGTACATTCCGATAATTTTTTAATAATTATATAATTATTATTCAACCTTTCAATGCACCCCAAGTCATTCCACAACACCCTTAAACCTTAACAACCACATTTCCCTACACTTTTTCCAACCCGGATAAATTCCATCAATTTGGTTCCGGTTCCTAAGCTTCAAACTCACTTCCTAGCATGCAAATACTTCAATTTAGGACCCAGAACACTCAGATTGAATCAATTGGGGTCTTTCCAAAAATTCCTAAAATTGATAAAATTGGGGTTTGAGAGTTTCGGGACTTCTCAGCTCGATTCAACCGGTTAGAAGGATGATATGGAGTAGAGGAGGCTCCCAGCTACCTTCCCCGGTGAAGAGACGGCGTTTTCTGGCGAGTTTTCCGGCGAGAAAGCCCTCCCCCTTTGCTTTCTCTCTCTAACCTGAGCTCTCTCTCTCCTCCAGCCACAAGACGGCGTTTTTTGGCTCCGGTGGACAGCAACTCCGGCCACCACGCGTGCGTTTCCCGTCTGTGAGCTCCTCCCCTTCTCTCTCGCGTTTTTCCGTTCAGCTCTCTCCCTCTGCGTGCGTTTTCTCTTTCTCAACGTTACCTTCTCCTCTCTTTTCCGTATCTGCTTCTTTCTTTCTTTATATTAATATATATATGTATATAATAAATTAATATATATATATATATATAGAAGGAAAAGTCTGATTTCCTTTCCTACTCCTTTATTCTTTTCCTTTATTACATATATTTATATAATTAATATATATACATACCACTAAAAATAAAATCTGGTTTAGTAATAATAAGAAAAAGAAGTATATAAAAAGAAAATTTAGGATTTAACAAATTTGTGTTCAAAAAAACAATAGGTAGTAGGATAGTAGGTATTTTTATCTCATTTTTTTCCACTTTTATTTTAATAATAGAATTTAATAATTGATGCCAGTTAAAATACCCTCGGGTATTACAACTAGTGTTTCGAAATCTTCATATTCAATTTTCTTTTATAATCAGTTTTCGCCGATGAGTGTTTAGAAAACTCTATATTCATTTTTATTTTTTTCAATCAATTTTCGTAGATTAGTGTTTTGAAAACTTGATATTCATTTTTTTAATCAGTTTTCGCCGATAAATATTTCGAAAACTTTATATTCATTTTTATTTTTTTTAATCAGTTTTCGCCGATAAGTGTTTCGAAAACTTTATATTCTTTTTTCTTTTTTTTAATCAGTTTTCGTCGATTAGTGTTTCGAAAACTTAATATTCATTTTGTTTTTTTAATCAGTTTTCACCGATTAGTGCTTCGAAAACTTGATATTCATTTTTCTTTTTTTGATCATTTTTCGTCGATGAATGTTTCGAAAACTTGATATTCATTTTTCTTTTTTAATCAGTTTTCGCCGATGAGTGTTTTGAAAACTTTATATTCATTTTAATTTTTTTAATCAGTTTTCGTAGATTAGTGTTTCGAAAACTTGATATTCATATTTCTTTTTTAATCAGTTTTCGCCGATTAGTGTTTCGAAAACTTTATATTTATTTTTATTTTTTTTAATCAGTTTTCGTAGATTAGTGTTTTGAAAACTTGATATTCATTTTTATTTTTTTTAATCAGTTTTCGCCAATGAGTGTTTTGAAAACTTAATATTCATTTTATTTATTTTAATCAATTTTCGTGGATTAGTGTTTCAAAAACTTGATATTCATTTTCCTTTTTTTAATCAGTTTTCTTCGATAAGTGTTTCGAAAACTTGATATTCATTTTTATTTTTTTTAATCAGTTTTTATCGATTAGTGTTTCGAGAACTTGATATTCATTTTTTAATCGTTTTCACCGATTAGTGTTTCGAAAACTTGATTTTCGTTTCTCTTTTTTAAACATTTTTCGTCGATTAGTGTTTCGAAAACTTGATATTCATTTTTCTTTTTTAATAAGTTTTCGCCGATGAGTATTTCGAAAACATTATATTCATTTTTATTTTTTTTAATCAGTTTTCGTAATTTAGTATTTCGAAAACTTGATATTCAGTTTTCTTTTTTTAATCAGTTTTTGCCGATAAGTGTGTCGAAAACTTGATATTCATTTTTCTTTTCTTAATCAGTTTTTACCGATGAGTGTTTCGAAAACTTGATATTCTTTTTTCTTTTTTTAATCATTTTTCGCCCATGAGTATTTCGAAAACTTTATATTCATTTTTTTTTCTAATCAGTTTTCATAGATTAGTGTTTTGAAAACTTGATATTCATTTTTCTTTAATCAGTTTTCACTGATGAGTGTTTCGAAAACTTGATATTCATTTTTATTTTTTTAGTAAGTTTTAGCTAATGAGTGTTTCGAAAACTTGATATTCATTTTTCTTTTTTTAGTAAGTTTTAGCTAATGAGTGTTTCGAAAACTTGATATTCAGTTTTCTTTTTTAATCAGTTTTCGCCAATGAGTGTTTCGAAAACTTTATATTCATTTTTGTTTTTTAATCAGTTTTCGTAGATTACTGTTTTGAAAACTTGATATTCATTTTTCTTTTTTTAATCAGTTTTAGACGATGAGTGTTTCAAAAACTTTATATTCATTTTTTTTAATCAGTTTTCGTAGATTAGTGTATCGAAAACTTGATATTCATTTTTCTTTATTTAAATTCGTTTTTGGCGATTAGTGTTTCGAAAACTTGATATTCATTTTTCTTTTTTTTAATCAATTTTCGTCGATTAGTGTTTCGAAAACTTGATATACATTTTTCTTATTTTAATCAGTTTTCGCCGATCAGTGTTTCAAAAACTTGACATTCATTTTTCTTTTTTAATATGTTTTCGCCGATGAGTGTTTCGAAAACTTTCTATTCATTTTTATTTTTTTTAATAAGTTTTCGTATATTAGTGTTTCGAAAACTTGATATTCATTTTTCTTTTTTAATCAGTCTTCGCCGATGAGTGTTTCGAAAACTTGATATTCATTTTTATTTTTTTTAATCAGTTTTCGTAGATTAATGTTTCGAAAACTTGATATTCATTTTTTTAATCAGTTTTCGCCAATGAGTGTTTCGAAAATTTGATATTCATTTTAATTTTTTTTATCAGTTTTCATACATTAATGTTTTGAAAACTTGATATTCATTTTTCTTTTTTTAATCATTATTCGTCGATGAGTGTTTCAGAAACTTGATATTCATTTTTCTTTTTAATCTATTTTAGCCGATGAGTGTTTCGAAAACTTTATATTCATTTTTATTTTCTTTAATCAGTTTTCGTTGATTAGTGTTTCGAAAACTTGATATTTATTTTTCTTTTTTTAATCAGTCTTCGTCGATGAGTGTTTCGATAACTTGATATTCATTTTTCTTTTCTTAATCGGTTTACAATGATGAGTGTTTCGAAAACGTGATATTCATTTTTCTTCATTTAATTAGTTTTCACCGATAAGTGTTTCAAAAACTTGATATTCATTTTTCTTTTTTTAATCGTTTTTCGCCGATGAGTATTTCGAAAACTTTATATTCATTTTTGTTTTCTTTAATCAGTTTTCGTAGATTAGTGTTTCGAAAACTTGATATTCATATTCTTTAATCAGTTTTCGCATATGAGTGTTTCGAAAACTTGATATTCATTTTTCTTTTTTTAGTAAGTTTTAGCTAATGAGTGTTTCGAAAACTTGATATTCATTTTTCTTTTTTTAATCATTTTTCGTCGATGAGTGTTTCAAAAACTTGATGATCACTTTTCTTTTTTAATCAGTTTTCGCCGATGAGTGTTTAGAAAACTTTATATTCATTTTTGTTTTTTTAATCGATTTTCGTAGATTAGTGTTTCGAAAACTTGATATTCATTTTTTTATCCAGTTTTCGCCGATGAATGTTTTGGAGAACTTTATATTCATTTCTATTTTTTTCAATCAGTTTTCGTCGATTAGTGTTTCGAAAACTTGATATTCATTTTTCTTTTTTTTAATCAGTTTTCGTCGTTTAGTGTTTCGAAAACTTCATATTCATTTTTTTTAATCATTTTTTGTCGATGAGTGTTTCAAAAACTTGATATTCATTTTTCTTTTTTAATCTGTTTTCGCCGATGAGTGTTTCGAAAACTTTATATTCATTTTTATTTTTTTTAATCAGTTTTCGTAGATTAGTGTTTCAAAAACTTGATATTCATTTTTCTTTTTTTAATCAGTCTTCGCCGATGAGTGTTTCGAAAACTTGATATTCATTTTTCTTTTCTTAATCAGTTTTCAACGATGATTGTTTCGAAAACGTGATGTCACGACCCCCTATCGGACGTCCGTGACCGGCACGGGAGGTAGGATTTCTCCTATCCCGCAAGCCTCTAATCCCTGATTGACATTTTTATATTTGCATAACTACCCATTTCTAATACAAACAATATATAGTATTTATGGTCATCCATATCTGGTGACCTAAGTAGCGTGCAATCCACGGCTCGCTCAACGCTGCTTCAGTCTATGCATATACACATAATCACTCACACGTACATATATTATACATATTGATCACGCGCTTCTGGGTGGGTGATCTATCCTATTCACATGCAGAATTCCTGTATACAGTCAAGTATATATTCAATCACACACCTACATATAGTTTACATATTGATCACACGCCTCAATCCGTGTGATCTATCCTATTCACATGCGGAAGCCATATTTTCATACAATCAGGTATTCAGTCACACATATATATATAATTTACATATTGATCACACACCTCAAGGCGTATGATCTATCCTAGTCGCATGCGAAAGTCATATATATAAATACACATGATATATATCATATCATAGCCTATATTCCTAACACCAAGACCTAACTTTAATCTGTATGAAGCCGACAATGCTAGAATTCAAGTGTGATATGTATATATACACAGCAGATGTAAACGTACAATGCTACGCCCAAAAAGGATTCATATATACATATACATCACGACATATAAACAGAATCAAAATAACTACCGACGCGAACAAAGCGTGCGGTCTTCAGAGTTGTCCACCTCCTTGAGAAGAAGTGGACGCGTTCCCGACTCCTAAACCACCTGTATCTGAAACATGTAAACAAGGGGGGGTGAGTCGAACAGACTCAGTGAGAAGCTCCTCCATCCCTGGCGCAGCAGTGGGTACCACTACAACTGGGGGAAGGGAGCAACCACAACCACATGCGCATGAAACGGATTTATATTATGACCTTAAATATGATCAGGCAATCAATATATCATATTCACAATTAAAAATCCTAATTCTTGCTCCTAACATGTTTATTAATCCGCATGTAAACCAATCATAAACATATATCATATCTTTTCATAAATCATACATAGTTATGCTCGTAGGCATTCACTTTCTGTCTCCTGCATTACGCTAAGAGAAATATTGGCCCGAAGGCATTCACTTTCTGTCTCCTGTGTTACGCTAAGAGAAATACTGGCCCGAAGGCAATGTCTTATTTGAACCTAGTTGATAAAACTAGGAACTTTCTGACTCCAAGGCACGCTTAGAGTAATAGCCGGCAACTTGTCTGACCCCGGTTAAACCACGGTAATGGCCACTATGTGGCATAGTTACTGTTAACTGAATCATGTCTGTCCAATCAGGATGACTGACTCGATCTACCCGGACAACATAAACAAATTCCACTAACATATTTAACCTTGAAAGACACCCTATGAGAACTAGTTGAATATTATACGTGATTACTAGTTAGGCCTAGTTTCCCCCTTTTCAATTATGCATCACTCTCACTCACACTTAACAACCTAGGTTCATTTTCCTCAATGTACCTTACGGTCAAAACCTTTGCACGATGATCAATTTAAATGGGTTTCTAATATTAATGAACCCTCACATATGAAATTCCGGCTCAATCCTACCCACGGTATCATATAAGGCTCTGTGAGCCACAATAGCACATATACACCTTGTAATTAATCATATAAGTACATATACTATTGCACGTTGACTACTTACTTGCAAATCATACACGCGTAACACAAATTTATTCATATAAATATATTTCATATATCAATTTTCACAAAATAGAGCAAACCACATTTTCCACGTAGTCATCCAACCCGGTGGGGCAGGGATGGGAGAGCCCCTCACCTCGTTGGCCCTCCTGATCAGTACTGGGAGTGCCTGAAGCTCCAATCACTCTGTGGTGCCCTATACACATTATATTTAAGAAATTTAGAACACGTAACTAAGCATCTACCATGCACGTGTCATGCTAATTCTTATGCACCCTTTAGCTATTTTCCAAGAATTAATTATTTAGTTCGTTACGTCGTCTTATTTGCTCTTTCTGAAAGTCCAGAATGCCCCATATTCGACTTTCACACTTTCGAGCCATTTAGAACCCATAATTGCTTAGGTTAGAGATTTCCACTTGTCAAAATTTCCCTTCATGTGTTCACATGAGTATTTAACTAATAAAAGAATTAAATTCACTGTTTAAAAGGGGCTTTAGCTTACTCATTCCACCGTCTCCCTTATTCGCCGAGTAAAAGCTTAATTATTACCTCTTTAATTATATATAAAAATATAATTGGGGTATAATTAGAGCATTTGAACCAATTTAGCGGGTCTTAGGTGTCCACTACGGACTAGACCAAAGTGTCCAACCCACCGCACAGCTCCTTACGGCACTGTGGCTTAGTATTTCGCCTCTTTTTCACCGGATTGGGTTCCGATTGAGACGGTAAATACTCGGGCTTTATTCCCTTGATTATTTCCAACACTTATACTACTCCAATCCAAGCCTAAACATGCATCAAACTATCAATTTCGAATTTTAGAGCAATTTCCTAACCCAATTTTCCTAATTTCCATACCCAGTCAATTCCTACGGTTTTACTTCGATTTTGAACCTCCCTAAGCTTTCAATATCACCCACTAAGCTCAAATTTAACCCCGGAATGCCCCGATTGGAAGTATTTGAAGAATTCCTAAAATACCCAAAATTGGAGAAATTGGGGTTTTGAGAGTTTGAGGCTTTCTTACTTGGTTCCAATCGGGTAGAAGGCTTGTGGGTGTTGAAAGAGATTTCTGATCAACTTTTCCGGTCACCGGTGTCGCCCCTTCAGCGGATTTCCGGCCGTTTCCCCCGTTTTCCCTTCCTCCTCTTCTTTTTGGTTTGGTCTCGCGTGGTGTGTGTGTCTCAACTACTGCTTCTACTTACTTTTTTTTCTTTTGTGTGAGTGTGTTTGTGAGAGGGGGGTCACGATTGGCCCCCCTTATATATTTTAGTATTATATATATATATATATATATTCATTTGTTTTAAGTTTTAATGAAAGGGGAGGGGGGTCACGGTTTGACCCCCACCCATTATTTTAATATATATATACATATTTTTTTATTATATATATATATATATTATATTTATTTCTTTCTTTCTTTTTTTATTTTAACCCTTTAATTTAATTTATTTTTCTCCCAAAAAGAAAAATAAACTAAATAATGATGATAATAATTAATTTAGATATTTCGTGTATTACACGTGATATTCATTTTTCTTCATTTAATTAGTTTTCACCGATGAGTGTTTCGAAAACTTGATATTCATTTTTCTTTTTTTAATCATTTTTTGCCGATGAGTATTTCGGAAACTTTATATTCATTTTTCTTTTTTTAATCAGTTTTTGCCTATGAGTATTTCGAAAACTTGAGATTAATTTTTCTTTTTTTAATCAATTTTCGCCGATGAGTGTTCTGAAAACTTGATATTCGTTTTTCTTTTTTTTAATCTTTTTTCGCCGATTAGTATTTCGAAAACTTGATATTCATTTTTCTTTTTTTTAATCAGTTTTCGCCAACGAGTGTTCTGAAAACTTGCTATTCATTTTTCTTTTTCTTAATCAGTTTTCGCCGATGAGTGTTTCGAAAACGTGATATTCATTTTTGTTTTTTAATTAGTTTTCACCGATGAGTGTTTCGAAAACTTGATATTCATTTTTATTTTTTTAATCATTTTTCTTCAATGAGTGTTTCGAAAATTTGATATTCATTTTTCTTTTTTTGGTAAGTTTTCGCCATTGAGTGTTTCGAAAACTTGATATTCATTTTTCTTTTTTAGTAAGTTTTAGCTAATGAGTGTTTCGAAAACTTGATACAGTTTAAAGATAACCTGGCTCTGATACCAAGTTTGTCACGACCCCAAATCGGGAGTACGTGACCGGCACGGGATTAGACTTTTACCTCTAAACCCGTAAGCCTTACCCTGTGAACCTAACTATAACTACCCTGATATACAATCAATATGTATATATCATAATAGTGGACACCCCTCACTGGTGGCCTAATTAACCTGCAATCCGCGGTTCGCTCAATACCGCTTCAGCTCAACTCACTGTATAGATATATATATATCAGCACTCATAAGGTAAATATTCATATCATATTGACCGTACGTCTCAATACGTACGATCTATCCTATTCACATGCAGCAAGCACACACACACACATATATATATATATATATATATATATATATATATATATATCCATATCATATTGACCGTACGCCTCAATGCGTACGATCTATCCTATTCACATGCAGAAGTTTATATACTCATACATATATCCTAGTTTTCCCCAAACTGGACCATGTCTTTAAATACATGTGAAGCCGACAAGTCTAGAGAGAACGTACATAAAAAGCTGTAAATATTTACAACACTTACAACTTTAAAATATGTACAACAAACAAAATCAAAATAACCAAAAGATGTGCACCCACGCGAACTAATGCGTAAAGGATGGTCTGATGTCCGTATCACTGTCCGGACGTCGACGTCTACCCGATACCTATATCTGAAACATTGAAGCAGAGGGAGTGAGTCAAACAAACTCAGTGAGAAGCTTCCCATCCTCGGTGTAGCGGAGGGTACCACTACAGCTGGGGAAAGGGAAACACCCACAATCACATGCGCATGAAAATCCAGTTTATCAAATGTTATATTACGATCAAGCAATATTAATATGACATAAAATCATGGATAGACCTACGGATCATGCTCCTCTATCATGCTTTTCATAAACAAGCAAACATATTAAACATGTCATCATGAAAACTGTAAATCACTCAACTGACCCTAGTATCAGGCTAGGGCAATGGCCTCAACGGGCAATGGCCTCAACGGGCAATTTCTTTTAAATCTTTAACTGGCCCTAGTGCCAGGCTAGGGCAATGGCCTCAACGGGCAAATCTTTTAGTCTTTTGCTGACCCTAGTACCAGGCTAGGGCAATGGCCTCAACGGGCAAATCTCTTAATCTTTTACAGACCCTAGTGTCAGGCTAGGGCAATGGCCTCAACGGGCAAATATTTTAGTCTTTTACTGACCCTAGTACCAAGCTAGGGCAATGGCCTCAACAGGAAACTGTTAACTTGTTTCTCTTCCCAAGCTTTCAACTGGGATCCTGACTCTATCTACCCATTACTATCCGAAATTGACTTTACCTAGGTAGTGTGAACCTCCCTATGACTCACTAATCAATTTATGAGATCTTTTTAATCCTTATATAATACCCAAACCTTTGATTAGATCATAACCTAGCTCTAAGGCCATCCCTAAGTTCAATTACCATAAAACGTCGACGTTCACTAACAACTTCTATACGATTTCTTAAATGAGTTTCTAATTAATAGGGTGAACCAAACCTTGGACTCAATCAACAACTTACCCCTTTGCTTGTACTGGTCGATGTACCTCATGTCATCACATGGATACCCTTCAGTACCTCTTCACCTGTAGTCAAACACACATATACAAATACTTTCATCGATAACAGTTTAGGAACAACAATAGCATCTTAACCACTAAACAATTATTACAAACAGGCAAGTAGGCAAACCACATATCCACATCTTTAATCAACCCTGTAGGGCAAGGATGGGAAACCCCTCACCTGGACGGCTTCCTTGTGTTTTTCCTAGAGTAACTCCCGCTCCGGACGAATCGTGGTTTCCTAACAATTGCATTCATGTGGTTAACAATCTTGACTATATGCAACTCATATGTGTATAGTATGCTCGTGCCTAAAAATGCACCTAGACGTCGCCAAGAATCGGGTTCTTAGTCTTATACGTCTTCCCTCTCTTCCATGAGAGTCTCAAGTGCTTCACACTTGGTTTCATACAATTATCACTCTCCTTGAATTGATTTTGGAGCCTTGGATTCGAGTTACTAAACCTCAATATACTTTTAAATTATCCTACTTAAGGTTTCCTAATAATTACAAAGAAATAAAGTCGCCACTTTAAAATTTGGACTTTATTGTTCCGCAAGTTTCCATCCTTGAGAAACAAGAAAGTACCTAAAATAATTCTTGATGCTTGATAACATTTTTAGAATTATTCTAGGGTGTTTAAGATTGAAAAGTAGAGGTTTGGAGCCCTCAATGTCACCCTTAAAGTGTAATTGGGAAATCCGAGCAGGGACCCGGCACGTTAACGTCAAGGTTCAACCTTAGTAACCTCGGGCCAGCTCTTCACGGGTCTTGTTCAGCTAATATTTCAATAATACCAATCCAAGCCTATTTACTCAAATCCAAGCTCAATTCCTAATTATCAATAATTTCTCCAAATTAGGAAAAATTATAATTTCAACCCTAAACCTTTCAAAATTTGAATTCGGCTAAACCCGAGGGTATAGTCTCGATTCTTACCCCAAAAAAGTGTTCAAGAACACTTCATAGGTCTCAATCTACCATCAAAACAATCCAATCGAAGGTGGATCGAAGAAATTCTTAAAAATGAAGAAATTGAGGGTTTCGAATGAAATTGGGGTTACCAACCTTTGATTCGATTGGTGGAAGGTATAGGAGACGTCGTACCCGAGCTCCGGTGACTTTTCCGGCGAGATCCTCCCTCTTCTCCTTCTTCCTCCTTCACATCTTCTCCCTCTCTCTCTTCTTTCATTTTCGTTTTTTTTCTCTGTGTGCTCTCACGTCTCTCTCTCTCTCACCTTTCCTTTCTTCTTCTTTTCCTTTCTTCATTTCTTTTCTTTCTTTCAACCTTATACCCACGACACCCAACTCCCTTATTTAACAAAATTAATTAAATTCAAAAATAAAATAACTAAATAATAAAAATTCCAATTAAATTTTTATTTTTTTTATTTTCTAATATGTAAAAATAATAATATTAAATAAGTAAGGCTGAAAAATAAATTCCAATTTTATCCCTTTTCCCTATTTAATTCAGGTTTCCAATTTTTTAGGTCCTGAATTAAATCCTAAAAATTATTTTCTACTTCCTTTCTTTCCCTTTTATTTTATTTTGAACTTTGAAAAGATTCTCAAGTATTACATCCGTGACTGGCACGGGAAGTAGGATTTCTCCTATCCCGTAAGCCTCTAATCCCTGATTGACATTTTCACATGTTTATAACTACCCATTTCTAATACAAACAATATATAGTATTTATGGCCATCCACATCCGGTGACCTAAGTAGCGTGCAATCCACGGCTCGCTCAACGCCGCTTCAGTCTATACATATACACATAATCACTCAAACGTACATATAGTATACATATTGATCAAGCGCTCCAGGGCGGGTGATCTATCCTATTCACATGCAGAAATCATGTATACAATCATACATATATTCAATCACACGCTTGCATATAGTTTACATATTGATCACACACCTCAATGCGTGTGATCTATCCTATTCACATGCGGAAGCCATATTTTCATACAATCAGGTATTCAGGCACACTTATATATATAATTTACATATAGATCACACGCCTATCCTAGTCGCATGCGGAAGTCATATATATATATATACATGATATATGCTATATCATAGCCTAAAGTCCCAATACCAAGACTTAACCTTAATCTTAACCTGTATGAAGCCGACAATACTAGAGTTCGACATATATATACAACAGTTGTATATGTACAAAAGTTACATCCAAAAAAGGAGTCATATATATACATATACATCCTGATTTATTTACATAAACCAAAATACGCTACCCACGCGGACTATGCGTGCGGTCTTCAGAGTTGTTCGCCTCCTTGAGAAGAAGTGGACGCGTTTTCGACGCCTGAACCAACTGTATCTGAAACATGTAAACAGGGGGTGAGTCGAACAGACTCAGTGAGGAGCTCCCCCATCCCTGGCGTAGTAGCGAGTACCACTACAGCTGGGGGAAGGGAGCAACCACAACCACATACGCATGAAACGGATTTATATTGTGACCTTTAACATGATCAGGCAATCAATGTATCATATTCACAATTAACATCCTAATTCATGCTCCTAACATATTTATTAATCCGCATGTAAACCAATCATAACATATATCATATGGTTCCATAGTTAACATATACTTATACACGTAGGCATTCAATTTCTGTCTCCCGCATTATGCTGAGAGAAATACTGGCCCGAAGGCAATCTCTTGTTCGAACCTAGTTGATCACACTAGGAACTTTTTGACTCCAAGACACGCTTAGAGTAATAGCCGGAAACTTGTCTGACATCGGTTAAACCAAGGTAATGGCTACTATGTGGCATGCTTACTGTTAACTGAATCATGTCTGTCTGACTAGGATAACCGACTCGATCTACCCGAACTAACCTAACAGGTTCAACTAACAAATTTAACCTTGAAAGACTCCCTATTAGCAACTAACTGAATATTATACGTGTTCATTAGTTAGGCCTAGATTTCCCCCGTTCCAATTATGCAACACTCACTCACATTGACAATCCTAAGTTCAACTTTCCTTAACAAACCATACGAACAAGGTCTTAGCAATGACGATCGATGTGATGGGTTTCTACTGTTACTGAACTCTCACATATGAAATTATGACTCAATCTTACCCACGGTAACATATAAGGCTCAGTGAGCCACCATAGCAATGACTGCTTTGTAATACCCGAGAATATTTTAACTAGCATCACTAATTAAATTAAATTAATTAATTTAAGAATGGAAAATATTTTTTTTATTTATTTAATCATATCAGGTTTCTCTTTCCTTCTTTGTGATATGTATATATACATATTAATTAATTAGGTATATATATATGTATTATGTAAAAGGAATATGTAAAGAGTAAAAGAAAAAATAAAAGGGAAAAGAAACCAGATTGTTTAATTGTGATATATATATATATTAATTTAATATATATATATATATGTAATATAAGGAAAAGAAGAATAGAAGAAATGAATAAAGAAAGAAGCAGAGAAGGAAATCGTGGGGGAAGAGAAACGGGGAAGACACACGCTACAGAGAGAGAGGGCTGGACGAGAAAGCATCGCACGAAGGAGCTCACGGACGGAGGAGCACGCGTGGTGGCCGGACGTGCGAGCCGGTGCCGGAGTGAGTCACCGTTCGCCGGAAACCACCTCCGTTATGCTAGAGAGAGAGAGAGCTTCGGGCTAGAGAGAGAAAGCAAAGGGAGAGAGTTTCTCACCATAAAACTCGTCGGAAAATGCCGTCTCTTCACCGGGGAAGGTAGCTGGGAGTCTCCTCTACTCCATATCGTCCCTCTAGCCGGTTGAATCGAGGTGAGAAGTCCCGAAACTCTCAAACCCCAATTTTATCAATTTTAGGGATTTTTGGAAAGACCCCAATTGATTCAATCTGAGTATTCTAGGTCCTAAATTGAAGTATTTGCATGCTAGGGAGTGAGTTGGAAGCTTAGGAACTGGAACCAAATTGATGGAATTTATCCGGGTTGGAAAAAGTGTAGGAAAATGTGGTTGTTAAGGTTTAAGGGTGTTGTGGAATGATTTGGGGTGCATTGAAAGGTTGAATGATAATTATATAATTGTAAAAAATTATTGGAATGCACGAGGGATTAAAACCCGAGTAATTCCCGTCTCACCCGGAACCCCGTTTGGGAAAAAGAGATAATTCTCTAATTTTATGCGTATTCGGGTATGTGTATTCATGGGTAGGTGAAGTGTTCAAGGTTAGTTTGATAAATGGAAAGCTTGGACAAGTAGGATTTATGATTCTCTTGAGCCATAAATTCAAGACTTGCGCAATGGAAACTTCGCATGGACACATAGAGGTGGAATTGGGTAACCTTGCATTCCCAAATTCAACGTTTCCGAATAGCGTGATTAAGAAAGGGTTGGACACGAATAGAAGCATGCTAGGTGTCCTAAAACTAGTTGAGGGCATTTCCAAGCCAACAACTGGTCTATGAAATTAATTAGAGAGAACATGAGCATTAGCGTTGCATGTACACGATAGTGGTTGAAATTTCAAGTTACTAAATCTCTCAAGTATACTTGTATAGGGCACCATACGGTGAGTGGACCTTCGGGCACACCGAGAGCCGACCGGAGGGGCCAACCAGGTGAGGGGCTTTCCTATGCTTGCCCTATAGGGTTGACTGCGGATATGGATATATGGTTTGCCTTCTTGCCTATTTGTAGGATTTATATATTAGATAACATGCTATTGTTGTTCCTAAAACATAATATATGTGATAACGTGCTATATGTGTATATGTGAACTTTAAAAGTAACGGTGGCTCAAGGAGCCGTATATGGAAAGAAGGTCCTCGGGACCTTTATGATATCGGGGGTAGGATCGAGTCAATTTTATTGGGAGAGTTTTGTGGTACTAGAAACCCACCTTATTAATTATTATCTGAAAAGTGTGGTGGTGTATGTAAATTCTTAAAGGAAATGAACATAGGTGACTTTGTTTTAAACCGAGAGAATTTCGATCTAGAAAACCGCTTGGAAACTTAGATTTACCTATGAAGAAGTAAAATGAATAAGTAGTGGTCCATAGGGGTCATTTATGGTACAACGCGGGAACCGAGTCTATCATGAATGGTCCGGGTAGATTGAGTCTGTTATTTTGAGTCAAACTCTCAGAAATACAAAGTATATGAGTACACCACATTGTGGCTATTGCCTTGGGTAAACCGAGGTTAGATGAGTCGCCGGCTATGCTCCAAGTGAAGTCTTGGGGTTAGATTATTGTTCCAAGTAGAGTCTTGGGGCCAGGGGTTCCTAGAATGATCAACTAGGTTCCTATACCGCTCACGTGAGATATTGCCCTCGGGCCAGATTCTCTCCTTATGGAGATATGCCTTCGGGCCAGTTTATGATTACGGTTAGTTGAACATGGATATCCACATGAAGTTGTATGTTAAACTATGATACGTTGTATGTGTGAATTTAAATGTATGTAGAACCATGCTTTAAATTCTCTATTGTGAATATGATATATGCTATTGCCTGACCACTTAATATATGGAAATTTAAACCCGTTATATGCGTATGTGCTTGTGATTGGCTCCTCTTCCCCAGATGTAGTGGTACCCGCTACTACACCAGGGATGGGAAAGCCTCTCACTGAGTCTGTTTGACTCACCCCAATTTTTAAATGTTACAGACACAGGTGGTATAGGCATCGGAAGCGCTTCCACTTCATCTCAGGGAGGCGGACAGACTTAATGACCGCACGCTTGTTCGCGTGGGTAGTATTGATATATGTATTTTGTCAGGATATATATATGTATCTGATTCTTTTGGTATAGCATTGTTTTGTACAGTTGCTATATATATACATGTATATGTCACACTCTAGAACTGTCGGCTTCATACAGATTAAAGATTGGTCTGGTTGTTGGGATCATAGGTTATGATATGATGAATATCATGTGTATATATATATATATATATATATATGAATGTGTCTTCCGCATGTGAATAGGATAGATCACACGCACTGAGCGTGTGGTCAATATGTAAATTTATATATATGTGTGACTGAATACTTGGTTGTGTGAAAATACGGCTTCTGCATGCGAATAGGATAGGTCACACGCAATGAGGCGTGTGATCAATATGTATATTTTATGCAGGTGTGTGATTGAATATATATGCTTGACTGTACACAGGAATTCTGCATGTGAATAGGATAGATCATCCGCCCTGAAGCGCGTGATCAATATGTATATTATATGTACGTGTGATTAACTATGTGTATATGTATAGACTGAAGCGGCGTTGAGCGAGCTGTGGATTGCCTGCTACTTAGGTCACCGGATAGGGATGACCATATATACTATATATTGTTTGTAAAAGAAATGGGTAGTTATGCATATATAAGAATGTCAATCAGGGATTAGAGGCTTACGGGATAGGAGAAATCCTACCTCCCGTGCCGGTCACGGACGTCCGATAAGGGGTCGTGACATTGATATTCATTTTTATTTTTTTAATCAGTTTTCACCGATTAGTGTTTCGAAAATTTGATATTTATTTTTCTTTTTTAATCAGTTTTCACAGATTAGTGTTTCGAAAAGTTGATATTCATTTTCTTTTTTCAATCAGTTTTCGTCGATGAGTGTTTCGAAAACTTTACATTCATTTTTCTTTTTTTCGTAAGTTTTCGCTAATGAGTGTTTCGAAAACATGATATTCATTTTTCTTTTTTTTATACAGTTTTT
Organism: Senna tora; assembly: GCA_014851425.1. Lineage (NCBI taxonomy): Eukaryota > Viridiplantae > Streptophyta > Magnoliopsida > Fabales > Fabaceae > Senna > Senna tora. Next base: position 18,330,502 of record CM026261.1, on the reverse strand, counting down.
GCCGATTAGTATTTCGAAAAAATGATATTCATTTTTCTTTTTTTTTTAATAAGTTTTCACAGATGAGTGTTTCAAAAACTTGATATTCATTTTTCATTTTTAATTAGTTTTGGTCGATGAGTGTTTCGAAAACTTGATATTCATTTTTCTTTTTTTAATCAGTTTTCATCGATGAGTGTTTCGAAAACTTGTTATTCATTTTTCTTTTTTTAATCAGTTTTCACCGATTAATGTTTCGAAAACTAGATATTAATTTTTCTTTTTTTAATCATTTTTCAACGATGCGTGTTTTGAAATCGTGAAATTCATTTTTCTTTATTTAATTAGTTTTCACCGATGAGTGTTTCGAAAACTTGATATTCATTTTTCTTTTTTTTTTAATTAGTTTTCGTTGATGAGTTTTTCGAAAACTTGATATTCATTTTTCTTTTTTTATTCAGTCTTCACCGATTAGTGTTTCGAAAACTTGATATTCATTTTTCTTTTTTTAATCAGTTTTCACGGATTAGTGTTTCGAAAACTTGATATTCATTTTCCTTTTTTAATCAGTTGTCGCCGATGAGTGTTTCAAAAACTTTATATTCTTTTAAATTTTTTTTAATCAGTTTTCGTAGATTAGTGTTTCGAAAACTTGATTTTGATTTTTCTTTTTTAATCAGTTTTCGCCGTTGAGTGTTTCTAAAACTTGATATTCATTTTTCTTTTTTTACTAAATTTTCGCTATTGAGTGTTTTGAAAATTTGATATTCATTTTTCTTTTTTAATCAGTTTTCGCCGATGAATGTTTCGAAAACTTTATATTCATTTTTATTTTTTTAAACAGTTTTCGTCGATGTGTATTTCGAAAACTTAAAATCCATTTTTTTAATCACTTTTCGACTATGAGTGTTTCGAAAACTTGATATTCATTTTCCTTTTTTTAATCAGTTTTCGCCGATGAGTGTTTCGAAAACTTGATATTCATT